>CM060707.1:38173975-39373975 GCA_030686995.1 Artemisia argyi
GGATGCTCTCACTGGGGTGTTTGGATTAACCTGTTACACAGTTTATTACCTTCCTGCGTTTTCAATATGCGAGGCAGTTTGGATATTAACGTACTAAGGAGGTGTTTGTTCTAGCTTGTTTGATGGGCTTATGAGCTTATTGCAAATTTCGATAAATTTATAAGCTTATTTGTAATGGCTTATGAGCTTATCCACTTGAGCTTCATAAGCTCAACGTTGATAAGCTTTCAAGCCATTATAATGGGCTTATCAGATTTTAAATAAGCTCATGAGCCTGTAAATAAGCTAAGACAAACACCCAGTAAGCTGTTTATCGTAGGCTCTTCACATCAGCTTATATGGGGTGTTTGTTCAGATTCAAATATGAGCTTATATAATTTTGGCTTATATTTCATAAGCTCATTTTTAGGCCTATTTTCAACTTATTTTCTGGTTTTTGAACTTCTTATTCATCTTAATTCATAATAACCTCATAAGCCAAAAGATATAGGCTTATATCATATAAGGTTAAACAAACACCCCCTAAATGACATGTCCTTCTTGGTCATTTTACCATCATAAGCTCGTGAGCAAAATATAACGCTATTTGAGAAGGTGTGTTTTGAATATAAATCCTATTTCTCTCTAAAAAGATTAAGCTTTTAAATAAGCTAATTGTATCAACCGTTTGTGGTAAGGGTAACTTTTGCTTCCCTATTTGATCTTTTTGCCTGTGTATAAACGCGGGTGGAGATGTTATTGTTTGCATTTTTGGCCAAAGTCATAGTTGCTTAGGTTATCGTGTGTTTGTCAATCACTTGAGTTCAAAGTACTCACTGGTGGGTGTAACTTAGATCTCTGCAGTTGACTATCTTTGAAACTTTTTTCAATTTAAGCACTTGCATTTCGAATCTCATATTATGCTGCCATTTTGTTTGATTTTGTATGTTCTTGATGCTTTATAAAGCCTTTAATTGGGTGAGAATTATCAGTTTGCTGTGTGAGAATTATTAGCGTGTTTAAATAAAGGTTGGCGATAGGTGGTTTAAGACGGGTTAGATTGGGTAGTTTTTAAGTAAAAATCAATAGAGGTCGGGTGAGGGTGCCCGACAAGCACTCTTATCTTTCTTTTCTGACTTGATAGCCAATGTGTTAACTGTGATCACAAAAGTAGATTATGACAATAATAATTTAAACTTTTTTAACGGTTAGAAGGTTTGATGCATTTGAGTACATTTCGGATGACCTTTAACTCAACTAACCCGGTCAACTCATTTGACATGTTTCTTTTGAACTTAAATGTTCACCTGGTCCATTTGTATATTAAATGGTCGAAACTGTTCTATCAAATGGATTGAAAGGTGCGATCATAAACTGTTTCTAAATTTAGTATTGTACATTGGCTTTTTCTTAATATAGTGCTGTGATGTTTTGAAAGACTTCTGTATAATAAAATGTCAATTCTAGGCAATCGTTAGGATACTAGTTGTGCATCTAAATTTAAACGATTACAGATTTACAGATGCCTAAAGAATGAAAAACACAACCCATCTATTGACATACAAAGAGAGCTCAATCACATTTTGTTTTGCAGTACATGAACTAAAGCTAACAAAAAATATCCCAGAACATGTGAAAGCCATGACGGCACAAATCTTGCTGCTGATTTCCACTTGTGGTCATTAAGTTGATTGCTGTTACCATCGTTTTGGCCTGAGGTAGCAAAATGGTGGTTTGTGCAGAAAATGGGTTCGGTTAACAGGCCGTGTTGGATTGATCTGTAACATTCTTTTGTCCATTTAAAGAAGTGCTTACATAATTTTAACTTGTTACATATGATCAACAAAACAAAACTTTCACAAGTAATTTGTATGCAGTAAAATATACCTTAGGCAACTTTAAGCTTATATGACCCATTCGACCCGTTTGACCAATTTTCTTATAAGATCCATCTTTTGATTTTGCCAATTGGACATTACAAAGATAAAACATAACCTACATCAGTCCAGTTGATTAGATAATCAACTCTAGTTTTGGGCTTCTCGCCTCTGCGACGTTGTAGTAATAATAGTACTAAAGCAGTTGACCATACTTTTGTTCCTGCAAGTCTAAAATGTATTACTGAGTATTACAATCTAGTCATTTGACCTTTGAAATGGTTATTAACTACATAGAACAGACAAAGGTGATGAGAAGATGTGTATGAGCTATCAAAAGTTAGCTCATGATGTGAAACCAGGAAGCGTCATATTATGCTCAGATAGGACCTTTACTGTTCTTTCTTGTGACACTGAAAAGGGGTTGGTTCATTGTCGATGTGAGAACACTTGGACACTTGGTGAGGGTAAGAATGTTAATCTAAGATCCAGGAGTCATTGTTGATCTCCTGACTTTGACTGAGAAAGACAAAGAAGATATCCTTAAATGGGGTGTTCCTAACAAGATTAATATGATTGCTTTGTCTTTTGGCCGAAAAGGTTCTAATTTGGTTGAGGTTCGGAAATTGCTTGGAGAACATGCTAACATTGTTCTTATATCAAAGGTGCGGTTTTTCTTGTTTATGTTTTTAACCATATATGTTCTTAAGAAGGCAAAAGTCGCCGATTAGGTAATGGGTCAAAACTAGTAATTTTTTACTGCATGTAAATTACTATATATATTAAATCCCGTTTAATACGACGTCGTGTATTAAAACGGGCTCTTTTCTTTTTTCTTCAGCCTGCTACATGGCCCGGTCCATGGTTTTATAAATTGGTAAAGCCCATTTGCTAAATATGATAAGATGAAGAAGAAGGTAGAAGATTCAATAGGCGGTGTTATCTCCCGAATCTTCTTCCACTGCACAAAACAATTATACACAAGATTTGGAGCATTAATTTGATAGATGAAGAGAAGATTGAAGCTGTTGCGGTAACCGTTGATTATCAAGTGGTGATGTGGTGATGTCCTGGCGTGGTCTCGCATAGTAAAAAAAATGGGTTTCAGGGTTTTTGTAGGTTTGTAATCATGTTTAACATTCTCGGATTGCGTGTTTCACCAGGCTTTTAGTTGATCGGTAATTGGGTTAAACTTTTAATTTTTATTATAAATCAAGATTAGGGTTTGAATGTGTTTTGTGTTTTTATGAATTGGGTTTTTTGAAATTTGGCCTTATATTAATTTAGTTATGGTTTAATTGGTATGGTTTAATTTGGGGTTAGGGTATGTGAAAAAATTACTTATTTTTAAGATTTTTCAAAAGCTCATAACCTTACTTTGATTGGCTTATCAGGTTGCTTAATTCTGCTTATGACTTATTCATAAGATATGTGGTTCTTCTGTCGCTGCTTATCGTAAACAAGGTCGGAAAGCATGATGGGTTCAATTAGGAAGGTTGTGCAGGTAAATGCCTATGAAAATTTATTAGTTACTTTGTTTTAATTTCTAATGTCGAAAGGTGAAATTATGTGGTTTGATGTTTTTGAAGTTGGGGATTTATCATTTTGGAATTTAGGGAGTGTATCTTCGTAATAAGCTTATATAAGCCCCCGAGTCTCAAAATAAGCCAAAAATATGAGCTTATCCAATATAAGCCGAAATCAAGTAAGCTCATACACCCACAAATAAGCTTAAACAAACACCCCTTAGTTAGTAGTTGTTTATGACAATGTTTGATTGCTTTTAGAATCTTTCTCCATTCTTAACATTGATGTCCAGTTCAACTCTTTTAGCTATAAGCTGTAATTGATCGTCGTTGTTTTTCGTAGTCTTCAATATGAACTTACAAACATTTTCGCCTCCTGCTCTGTAGGTTTGGTACTGTGCCAGCTACACAAGGATTGGATACAAAAGCAAAGGAACTAAAACCGAAGATTATCTGTAACATGAGTTTATTGGAATTTATGTGTACCATTAGTTTAGAATCTTTACCATCTGCTTAATTCCAAATGTTTTATGTTTATCAGATTTCGGATCACGAAGTCGATGTCCCTTAACGAGAATGCGCAGAAGGCTACACTTGCAAGGTTTGCATTAGCTGCAAGTGCTGATCCTCATGGAAACAAAAGGAAGCAAGGGCACTCAGGCGTGTACGTTATCCATATGTATCAGGATTAAAGGTGGAAAAACGTTGTGCAGGTAAATGCCTTTGACACCCATCGTTTTGGAACTTGGAGGAAAATGTCCTGTTTCCGTTGGTTTAGGCATTGATTTAACATTAAGAGGCAATTTGAACCCATACATGTGATAACACATGCCTTCTCTTTTCACTCATTCTCACCCGGATGATTTTTGTTATGAAAAAGGCGTGTCGTACCTTTGGTGGTATATGCTGCTGAGAGTGTTGTCATTTTTTTGCTGAAAGCTGATTATGTGCATGTTTGTTGTCATTTCTGCTGAAAATTGATTAGTTGCGCATTTATGCCATGGTTTCTTTCTATAACTATAATTTAACGTTCATTATATGTTTTATACACATTACAATTCTGTATGTTGCAGGCAAGAAAGTGACAGAAGACCAACATGAAACTTGGAAAGCTTTTGATTTCATGATCAACAGGAGTTTAAGATTGCGTTTCGGAATAGAGGTAAGTCTTGCATTTTCCGGCCAACCTCACGTAGTCTTCTTCATGTTAGAAAGTTGGATATTGGGTCTATTATGTTTTGTTAATAGGGTTAACTAAATATATGAACAGGAGCCTTGGAAAAGCTTTGCGGCTATTTAGAAAGAGGTGATTTCTGCGTCGATTGTGATCGACAAATTCGCAACGACCTTTGAATCCGGCTTCAAGGTAATTCTTAAAACATGTTTAATTTCATGTTATTGGATTTCATCAATTTTCTATTGCTGTCTATTGAGGTTTTAGGTAATGTTTGAAATTGTTAATTAAAATGGGTTAACTAATGCGTTTTTTAAGATGACATGTTACTGTGGAATAAAGATTAAGAGGTATTTGGCTTATTTTTATTTAAAAAAAATGCATCTTTAATCGCCTTTGGATTATGTTTGTTACAGTAAAAGTTTCGTAATAAGCTTATCGTTTTCTTTTCACTAGATTTGATACACTAATATTACTAGATTTTCATGTGGTTAGTATACGTTTAGCATATTTGAAGCATCACAGACTAAATCAAGCTGCCCAAAAATACGACCTCTAGCACTAATATTTTTAACTACTATCTGGAACTCATTAATATAATTTTGAACCAGTGTTTGTTGATTCTGAATTTCTCATTTCCATAATGCAGCCACTGCCGTCGCTACAATGCTAAATTCACAAAGTACAAGAAAAAGCCTACTAAAGATGCTGTGTGTGGCAACATGTATTTTTAAAGGTTGGCTTAAGTATCCTATTTTTGTCATCAAAATATTTATTGGAAGAATAATATTGCACCTTATGTAATTTATGGATTTAGATATAGAATAACCTTAAGCTGTGTCCAAAACAGAATCACTTTCACTATACCCAAACACCAGGAACTGATTATACATGAGACTATTGCCAATAGGTGAGCCGACATCTTCAACTGTTTTTTTTTTTTTTTTTACTACGTACGTAAAGTATTGACTGGGGGTTTTCGTATATTGGAGATTTGATATTGTTCCGGTTATAACATTCCCGTTAAAAACCGGCCAAATTCAACGTCCCGCCGCAACGCGGCGGACCGACGCCCATCTCGTTAAGAACATTGACCCAAAGTATACTAGTATTTTTTGCTGACCCAGTTTCTATTTTGATACGTATTTTAAGCATTTGACCCGCTCTAATAAAAGACGATCTAAATCGACCCATTGGTACTTGTTAATTTATCTTCTGTCTTTAAATCCTAAATAATATTTTCTGTAGGTTGAGACTTGAGAATCATGAAGGTGTTTCCAATTTTGATGAAATACGAGTACTAGCCAACACCGACGACTGCATGGTAGCTCGAGGCAACCTAAAATCTTTACTAAATAATATATTAGAAGAAATCATACAATACATATGGATATCAAGTATTATGCTTAATGATCTAACGGGCCAAAAAAAAAAAAAAAAAAAAAAAAAAAATTAAATTTCACGAAAGGAAATCACAATTTGATGATTGATTACAAAAATAACATAAATCTAACGTACATATATGGTTACTAACTCAACATGGAGTAGAAATTAGTTGGTTGCGCTTTAACAAATTTTGTCCCTTAAGAGCCGTGAACGTAGCATGTATAACGTCGTAGTCTGGTAGCTTTGGGTGAACATGAGGTGGTAAAGAATACGACTTTTGTAGACGTTTTTCAGGAAGAAGTGTCGTCGTGGAACGCTTACAAGGCTGTTGGACCTTGATAATTGTAAAAGTCTTGTATTATGAAGATGATGATAGAAGAAGGACTGAATACGTTAGTTAGATAGTTTGTAACCATATAGCAGTTACAGAAGTTAGTTATTTCGGTTGTACCTATTCATGAAAGGTCACAACGTTTGGATATCTATATATAGTCCTTTACATGTAAACGTTTTTAGTTAGTGTCAAAATTACGATGTAACCCACTGTTACTTTGTTAATATAATGAATCATTTTCTTGTCAATCTTATGCAAATATAATCCTGGGAATATCAAAATATGGAACCTGTGAAAAACCCAATATGGTATCAAGAGCCGAAGGTTGTTGCAAGGTTACAAGATGTGATTCAAGTCTCTTGATCAAGAAGATCAAGAAACCTAGAAGGAAGGCACCAAGATTGTTGGGAAGATAGTGCACAATCAGGACCAACATGGACACCAAATCAAATTGGTGGGAGTTTTGTTGTAATCATTCGCGACAACAAAACAAGAAGGAAACTTTTGTGGAAGTGGCAAGTTTTGATAACCGACAAAAGGAAGCGAACATGGACACCAAACGAATTGGTGGGAGAAAACTTATGAGGAACAAGTGTTACAACTCTTGACGTTGAAAGATACGTAGAAGCAAGAGTGGAAGGCTTTGTAAAAACCGGTTTGAGAAAAAGATACAAAGCAAGATGAAAGATGCAAGACCGAAGTGCAAGATGTAAGACGCGGGTCTGGAGTGCAAGGGACGTTGTTGTGAGGATAAAAACGTATACGTAGAACGAGGAGTACTCAAGGTTTGTGTCGTAGGAACACAAGCAACAAGGTTTGTGTCGCAAGAACACAAGGACAACAACAACGTGGGGAGAAAACAAGACAAGTGACTGTCGTTGTTTTCATTGGAACGAACCAGGAGCGCAGCAAACAGTTTGTTTTGGGTTCGGTGTTGTTATCAAGGTGTGGTAACACAAGGTTGTGTGTAGGAGACTGCGTGATCTCAAAATACCGAGATCAAACACACAAAAGGAAATAACATGATAGTGTGGTATACCGAGAAGGAACTTTTGTTTAGACTCGTAGGCAAGAAAAATTCGACAAGGAAAAGAGAAGGAACCATGGTGTTCTGTTTTGGTTCGAAACAAAACAGAAACAAGGTGACAAATTCGAAAGCTTTTGTTAAAGGTTGAAGTCGAATAGGATTTGAAAAGGCAACGAGGCAGGAAGAAACAAAAGAAAAAGGCGTTGCTTGTGGATGTGATAAGGTATACCGAGAGAACAAAACAATCAAGGATTGTTTGGAGACGTGTAGCAATACAAGAACAACAACAAATAACGAAAAAGGATGGGCTGATCACTCGTTCATAGGAAATACCGACGGGTATTGAAGAGTTGTTGAAAATACGGTGTAAAAAGTGAAGAAACACAAGGAAGTATTGTGGTACGCGTTTTGGAAAGAGGACAAGCAGCAGCAACGACAAACAAGATTCTCAATTGATTGGTCGTGGAGATTAATACTGTGGGTATTAGTGAAGAAAGGAAAGCAAACGGAATTGCTTTGGAACATACCGAGAGGTATTTGTGAGATGAAGAACTTGTGAAGAACTTGGAGCAAAACAACAACAAACAACAAAGTTTGGTTGCGGACAAGAACACGATGGATGTTTGAAAAAAGAAGCCGAGACAAAAGGTCTAGGACATGCTGGAAACCAAGTTGGACGCACAAGAAAAAGTAAGACAACGTCACAAGAAATAAACAACGAAAAATGACAACACGTTGATAAGACAAGAAGAAGGAAAGGAAAAGACACGGAGAAGAGCACGAAGACTCGAAGAACAAGACTTAAACAATTAGGGGGGAATTGTTGGACCATAATTGATAAAGTCTTGTTGGACAAGGATACATTTGTGACAGACGAAAGAAGAAGGACTGAATACGTTAGTTAGATAGTTTGTAACCATATAGCAGTTACAGAAGTTAGTTATTTCGGTTGTACCTATTCATGAAAGGTCACAACGTTTGGATATCTATATATAGTCCTTTACATGTAAACGTTTTTAGTTAGTGTCAAAATTACGATGTAACCCACTGTTACTTTGTTAATATAATGAATCATTTTCTTGTCAATCTTATGCAAATATAATCCTGGGAATATCAAAATATGGAACCTGTGAAAAACCCAATAAAGGCAAACTAATTCCCCGTTCCATAGTCTTTTCACGAGGCATGTTCTTTTCGTTAACTGATGAGAGTACTGAGCAACATAGTCGAAATTTTTCCATATCAACGTCGTCAATCATGAAGAGGAAACCTCTTTGATCACTAGTACCCTTGCTCAAAGGTGCGTTAAATTCTTCAAAGTCTTCGTAAATATATTTAGCTGAACTATCTTCAGTATCGTTGTCAATAAATTCGAGTGGATTTACGGAGAGGTCAACAAGACAGCTATATGTGGATTCAGTATCATCATCGTTGTTAATAAACTCAAGTGGATTTACGGAGAGGTCTATCACCATGGATTTCATAACCGAATACCTCGCCTTCTTGAACAATGTCGTAGTCGACACTTGAGCATGAAACGGATACTGAACACCTTCTTTGATTGATGCCATTGATATATCATATATGTGTTTATGGTTTAAATGTGAAGTATAAATCAAGATCGACTTGCGAAACTTGATCGACAAGCAACTTGGATATATTGGTAGCTTAGACTTGTGGAACGTTGAGAAGAAAACAATTATTGTATCGAATAAGAATGTCCATGCATTCCCTTGTATTTATGGACAAAACAACCGACTAACAAAAACATATAACCGACTAAAGAAGAATGGTTTTTCTAATGACTATTTCCATCTTATTATTATTATTGTTATTGTTATTATTATTTAATTTTTATCACAATAATAATTTTATTGAAATATATAATAATTTTATATAATGCTTGATGAGATCCTAGACATATGTTGTGTTGTCACTTTTTTTTTGAATAAAAAAATTCACTTTAAGAAAGATAAATGCACCACTTTTAATAACTTTTAATATTATTAGAGTGACTAATAGAAAGAGACGTAATGATTCTTAGTATGGAATATAAGCAAATAAACTAGAAAAACAATAACATAGCTTAAATATAGCAACGAAGCACGACCTAACATAGTTTAAGAGCACAGTATTTGGTGATTACATATGTGTGAGTTATTCATATGTAGTTAATGATTCTCAATTCAACAATATTTGAAAAGAATCGTTAGGTAGTTTTCATAATGGTGGTTCAAGCCCATGACGCCATGATGGGTGTTGTGAACCTTACATAACAAATACATCCTTAATTTGTAGAGCCTCGATCACATTTAATTTTTCAAAATGTCAAAAAAAAAAAAAAAAAAAAAAAAAAAAAAAAAAAAAAAACTCTTTGCCTCTAAACTCAAAAGTATATGAAAATCTGTAAACTTCAAATAGGTTAGTAGAATAGATAAATCCCTAAAGAAAACATATTACAAAACCTTTCGGTTGATTTTTTTTTTTTTTTTTTTTTTTTTTTTTTTTTTTTTTTCAAATGCATAAATTGTAAGTAAAAAGAGTATACAGACGATCCGTCCTATATAATCTTCAAGAATGTATCCGTCTTGAACTATTATTCTTTAACGTGTATCAAATTTTTATATTTCATATCTGATGTATAAACTCATTAAATTATAAAATTATGACTTTATAAGTACGTTTGGTAGTTTAATCATTGAAAATGTATCAAACATGAGAAATGATTTGCATACTTCATTTTTTGATTGAAACACTCAATTATGTGTATTAAGCTGTTGTATTATAGATGTACACTGCTTTAATCGGTTGTACATATAAGTGTCCCAATCAAAAAAGAAGTGTGCAAATCATCCCCATCAAACATATATCATATAAGAGAATAATTTAAAATTTTATATTTATAAAAAAAAAATGTTGATATCACTAAAAAAAGATAAATGGTTAATTTTAGCATTATTCTTTCATAATATTAGGTAGTTCAAAGTAACTAAATATTGTCAAATCAGTCATCCCACATCGACCAGAAGAAGAAGTTGTCACTGGTTTATATACAGCCGCTAAAAGGGTTATGATTGTCCCTTCGGGGACATCCGATAAAATTGGAACGATACAGAGAAGATTAGCATGGCCCCTGTGCAAGGATGACACGCACAAATCGAGAAATGGTCCAAATTTTTTTCTCAAACCTTTTTCATACTCACCCTAATTTCATCACACAAATTTTTTTTGGGACAACTTAGTATAATTTTTGTATCCTGTTTATTTGAATTAGGCCTTCAAATTGATTAAATAGCAATGATCATTATCATTATCATGTTCATTTATTATTGTTTTTCATCAAGATGATTATATCTCATTTTTAGTTAAATTAACTCAATGTTATGGTAGTTAAGAGGGCTTGAATACAATGATGATGGTTCAGAATGGATACTTTCACTGGGGTGTTTGGATTAACCTGTTACACAGTTTATTAGCTTCCTGCGTTTTCAATATGCCAGGCAGTTTGGATATTAACGTACTAAGGAGGTGTTTGTTCTAGCTTGTTTGATGGGCTTATGAGCTTATTGCAAATTTCGATAAATTTATAAGCTCATTTGTTATGGCTTATGAGCTTATCCGCTTGAGTTTCATAAGCTCAAGGTTGGTTGATAAGCTTTTAAGCCATTATAATGGGCTTATCAGATTTTCAATAAGCTCATAAGCCCGTTAAATAAGCTAAGACAACACCCAGTAAGCTGTTTATCCTAGGCTCTTCACATCAGCTCATATGATGGGGGTGTTTGTTCAGGTTCAAATATGAGCTTATATAATTTTGGCTTATATTTCATAAGCTCATTTTTTGGCTTATTTTCTGGTTTATGAACTTCTTTAATAAGCCAATAAATATAGGCTTATATATCATATAAGCTCATATATACGCTTAAACAAACACCCCTAAATGACCCTGTCCTTCTTGGTCATTTTACCATCATAAGCTCGTGAGTGAAATATAACGCTATTTGAGAAGGTGTGTTTTCAATATAAATCTATTTCTCTCTAAAAAGATTAAGCTTCTAAATAAGCTAATTGTATCAAAGTATGAATTTTCGGTTTTTGTTTGCTATTAATTTGTAACACTAGGAGAGGAAAACTGCATTTTATTACGTTGCAGTAAGGTAAATTCATGTAATCCTGCCACATATACTCTGCTTACAACACATGGTAGCCATGATCGGCAAGATTCAATATCTTCAACCATTTGTGGTAAGGGTAACTTTTGCTTCACTATTTGATTTTTTTGCCTGTGTATAATCGCGGGTGTAACTTAGATCTGTCAGTTGACTATCTTTGAACTTTTTTCACTTTAAGCACTTGCATTGCGTATCTCATATTAATGTATTATGCTGCCATTTGGTTGGATTTTGTATGTTCTGGACGCTTTATAAAGTCTTTAATTGGGTGGGTGTATGGAGTCATCTTGGATTTATCAGTTTGCTGTGTGAGAATTTTTAGGTGGTTTAAATAAAGGTTGGTGATAGGTGTTTTGAGACGGGTTAAATTGGGTAGTTTTTAAGTAAATATCAATAGAGGTCGGGTGAGCGTGCCGGAAAGACACTCTTATCTTTCTTTTTTGACTTGATAACCATTGTGTAACTGTGATCACAAAAGTAGATTATGACAATAACAATTTAAACTTTTTTGGAGGTTTAGAAGGTTTTATGCATTTGAGTATATTTCCGATGACCTTTAACTCAATTAACCCGGTCGAGTCATTTGATATGTCTCTCTTGAAGTTAAATGCTCATCTGGTCCATTTGTATATTAAATGGTCGAAACTGTTCTATCAAATGGCTTGAAAGGTGTGATCATAAACTTTTTCTGAATTTAGTATTGTTACATTGGCTTATTAGGTTAGTGTAATAGCTCTAGTGCTGTGATGTTTTGAAAGAGTTGGTATAAAAAAGGTCAGTTCTAGGCAATCGTTAGGATACTAGTTGTGCCTCTAAATTTAAACGCTTACAGATGCGCAAAGAATGAAAAACACAACCTAACTATTGAAATACAAAGAGAGCTCAATCACATTTGTTGCAGTACATGAACTAAAGCTAACAAAGATTATCCTAGAACATGTGGAAGCCATAATCAGCACTGATTGCTGCTGAGTGCTGATTTCTTCAATCATTTGTGGTCAGTAAGTTGATTGCTTTTACCATCGTTGTGTCCAGAGGTAGCAAAAATGGTGGTTTCTGCAGGTTGGCGTAACGGGTCAAAAACTCAAAATGGCTACGGTTAGCAGGCCGTGTTGGATTATCTGAAACATTCTTTTGTCCATTTTAAAGAAGTGCTTACAGAATTTTAAATTTGTTACATATGATTAACCAAAGCAATCTATTACAAGTAACTTGTACGCAGTAAAATACACCTTGGCAACTTTCAGCTCATATGATCTTTCGACCCGTTTGACCAATTTTCTTTTAACTTTTATCTTTTGATTTTATCCATTTGACATTCTAACGATAATACATAGCCTACAATAGTTCATTGATAAGTAAACTGAAATAATCAACTCTAATGTTGGGCTTCTTGATTGTGCATAACTTCCATCTCGACTCAATTTGTTCCTTTGATTATTATTAATGCTTGTTTAGTATCTAATATTCTAATCTTTGTTATTTACATGGTTCTCAAAGAGCTAGCTTACTAAGGCTCTAGTTATTGTTGGGAATAAGTGAGTTTGGAAGTTTACTATTTACAAAGCAGAAGGTACAACCAGACGATGCTGGAACTGATTGTACATGGTTGTTTAGCAGATGGTACAAGCTGATGATGCAGACAATACCACACTTATTTGACACACACAAACTTTATCAAATTGCTTCTGCCATCTACTTCTTGCTCTATAGTTTTCAGTTACCACCATTACGTTGCAAACCCGTTTCGTTGCTGCTCAAGGTTTGCGTGTGTGAACTGCATATATCCTGAAGTGCCTTAGCTCGTAGACTCCAGCAACTTTACGGGGTGCCAAACGTACTTAAAAGGACAGGGAATCCGATCCCGTGCAGTTCCGTATAATCATTGTTTTAGTTCTGCATTGTTGTTGTCCAGGTAGATGATTTTGTTGTTTAGACACCAAGCTAAACCATGCTCGAGACCCGAGTATGTTATTTTAATTGTTGTCATCTGGAAAGTAAACGGTGTTCTTGACAATGTTTCTGGTCGACATGCTGTTGTTGGAGTTGTCATACGGATATGGATTCATGTTTGTTTCATAATTGTATTGCTTGAGAATGTGCTATATTTGGTTCATTTACACAGTATACAACAGTTATTAATTGGTCAAAGAGGTCTCACTTCGAATCCTAGATGGACAATTAGCTCTTTAAGGTCCCTGCCACCAACCAAATGGCCTTTACGTGTCTTAGTGCACGCTAAGAGGTGCCTTTGGCATGGACTAGTTGAGCAAAAAGTGTTCAATAAACTTTTACTTACAATGACATATATTATGCAGCAAGTTCTTTTTATTGATAGTTAGGGGCCTATCTAGTAACACGTAAAAACATGAAAAAACCTATGATCATGTACCGTTTACGTCCTTATTTATAGAAAATAGTGTATGAATTAAGAATATGATTTCTTTCGTCATATTTATTTGGTTTCAGGTAATTGATCTTTTGACAGGATAAGACATATCCACCAGTTAGGTGGCACAAGTCAACGGTGAATCGGTGATGATCATTGTGGCACATCTGTACATGATTGAAGATAGCAACTGGAGAGAGGATATGACGACTTATATTAGTGTGGTAACACTATAGGGTTATGCGGTTATGCCCCATGTAAATAGAGTCAGATGCACTTCTAGTTTGTAATCTTATTGATTAAAGTTACTGTATTTCTTCTTTAGTATTTAGATACAAGTTTAGTACTTGAGATTGTTTGTAGAAGTAATTGATGTATTTGCCTTCCGGAGCTGTTATATTGATCGACGAGTATAACAGTTGCGTACTCTATCTTGATGGTTGTTGAGGTAATTGGTGCATTTACCTTCAAAAAAGATATTTTGACATTATCATGGCTGTTACAGTTGCATAGTCCGATCTTGTGGAAATGACCAGTTTGATGTGGACGATATCTTTCTACGTGCTAAAGGATCCTTGCACGTGATTTGACGAATCATCTTATGGTGTATGGATGAAACTCTGATCACAAGTAGCTCTACTGCTTTGTCAGAATTACAGGTTGCTCTCATTGATATTGGCCTAGTTGAATAATTTTCATGTGCTCCGAATCTGGATTGTTATTAACTTTTTATATTGCAGTTTATGTGGGTATAAAATCATCCCAAATCACACCTCTTCTCAATATACTAGAAATCGCATACGCTAATACTGAGATTTATAGTTTCTTTAGACAACTATTAGTAATCAAGTTGAGCTGCATGTGTTGATTGAACTCTTTGACGAGAAAAAATAGTTGCCACTTGACACATTTAGTACCAACCTCACTTTGTTTACAGACTCAAAAGTTTCCTATTGATGGAGGCCAACATTGCTGCACAAATCTAGCAGATATATTACTAGTATTTTTATACCTTTTTTCCAAGTGAGACTAAACGCAACCTTTGGTGGTGAAACACCTCAGATACACAAATCTATTAAATTTTTTTGAAGGAAATTACTATGAAAAAGAACTTTGTTTTCTGGACCTTTTTAACTACAACGTCCATAGCATGATTTCCAAAATGCAACTATTATCGGTTTTGCTGGAGCTTGTATAAAACTTGCAACCCATGTTCCATAGTTTCGCTCATCATTTCAGAATTTCATAATCAGTGTCATATGTATCCAAGTTGATTTGAAATGTTTCCTATGAATAATAGCTTATACATTTACTGGAACTTTTTTTTATAAGCAGTAAAAACTAGTAAGTTCAAAAGAAACAGTAAAAAATAGTGGTCAAGTTATTATTCTTTCATAATATATTAGTTAGTTCAAAGTGACTAATTACTGTCAAATCACCCATCCCACATCGACCAGAGGAAGAACTTAACGCTAGTTTATATACACTCACTGAACGGCTTATGATTGTCCCTTCGGGGACATCCGATAAAATTGGAACGATACAGAGAAGATTAGCATGGCCCCTGCGCAAGGATGACACGCACAAATCGAGAAATGGTCCAAATTTTTTTCTCAACCATTTTCTTGCTCACCAAAAACCAAATTTCATCACACAAATGTTTTTTTTGGTAAGGTGAGGTTAGGGCTCCAAACTGATGAAATAGCAATGATCAGTTAAAAACTTATGTATATTAATGTGTTGAACATGATTATGATTTGTTCAAAAAAAAAACATGATTATGAAAACTAATCTATAGAACAACTGAACAAGTAATTTAAGTAATTTGTATGTAGTAAAATTACACCTCAGGAGAGTTTCAGCTCGCATGACACATTCGACCCGTTTGACCAATCTCCTTTTTCAACTTTTTGATTTTCCCATTTGATCTTTTAGAGATGGACCATAAACTACATTAATCCATTGATAGATAATTGAACTGATATAATCAACTCTGGTTAGCTTGGTAAGGCGCTAGACTTATTGGTCCATGAGGTCTCACCTTGAATTTTATTGACTTTTTTGAGCAATACTATTAGCAAGAATGTTAACGTTGTTTTTTTCAACGACAAACTTAGCGAAACCAAAAATCTACACCTTTGTTCCTAGCGGGACTCAACTCTCAATCGTGGGGAGAGGAACACCTTATACAGACAATGAGACAACTCCTTTAGTTTTTTTGTCAAGGAAATTACTATGAAAAGAACCTATTTTTCTCTATAGCGAATTGTTCATCACATGTTTCTCGAGCCTCTTAAAAACAAAGTCCAATGCAGAACTTCCAAAATGAGAAACCAACATCGGTTCGGCTACAACTTGTATTATTTTGCAGCCTGTTTTCCATGCTTTGGCTCATCATCAGAAACTTTCACACTTTCATAATCAGTGTCATATATATGAACAATATATATACCTCATTGACTGCATCAACGAGTGATTTAGCTATTAGCTCCGGGACACAATCACTTCCATCGCTACATGGATCCACATTTGGAGGGCTTGTCTTTGAGATGTAGATATTGAGCATATTGTTCTTAATGCATTTTGGCACCAGATAATACAAATATCAGATAGTTAATTCAAGCTTATTCAAAAGCATAAATACAGAAAGAAATGCAAATATTAAGGGCATTCGTGGTCCATTGAACCTCAAAATATAAATAACCTCGAACCTAACTTCATATGCAATTCTGTTAAAAAGATGACCATTCGCACACCTTGACATTATGTTTGAACTCCAAAAAAAGTAAGGAAACTTTAACTGGAGCTCCCGAATTTTTTTCATTGGTGGCCCTATGACATATCCATTGGTCGAGGCCATTCACAATTTTTTTTTTATCTTTTGTAATCTGTATATACTTAATCATTAATACATTACCCCACGATTAGGTCTGTCATTTTATCAAAATTTTGGTCAAGCTGAGGTTAGATTTTTAGGTGTTAATTAGTAGGTGCTGTTTGGCGACTTGGCGTGATTGCTTCCAAAACCAAACACATCCTTAGCTGTGGTTACATAGCTTAGTAGCTTAATATGTTATCAAAATTTTTGAGCAAATGTTATGATACCAAACGATGTCCATGTCATCACTTTTTAAAAATTATTCAGTATAACCAAATATTGTCAAATCACTCATCCCACATCGACCAGATGAAGAAGTTATCTATAGTTTATATACAGTCGCTGAACGTCCGATAAAATTGGAACGATACAGAGAAGATTAGCATGGCCCCTTTTCTTAACCGTTTTCTTGCTCGCCAAAAACCAAATTCCCATCACGCATTTTTTTTTTTTTTTTATTTATTTATTTATTTTTTTTAACTTGCTGGTTTAAGCCTCAAAAACTGATGAAATAGGAATGATCAGTTACATGTTCTTAATTGAGAAAATGTTACACTACTTTATACGGTTCAGTTGGATGGGTCAACAATATGATTATGAAAACTAATCTAGAACACGTAAATCCGCTATATTGAAACACTGCAGGAAACCATTAAAATTCGCTATGCTCTTGATCGTTTCTTTTAGTATCAGCTCCACTTTTCTTATTGCAATTTCCTGAAACAGGGACGACATATGTTTGAGTCAACATATGTCATTAAAAAAGAATTAATATAAAGGCGAGAGAGACTTGAAGAAAAGAGTTGGCGGCGTAGCTGGATTCTTGATCGCCACTATTCAAATGCATAAGAAGTATGCAACTTACAGATCTTACATCACTTATTTAATAAATCAATGATATTGACAGTTATACAAATTTGTTAAAGTCAAAAAAGCATTACGACCGATGAATTCAACAAAAAGCGGCGTAGATTTTTCAGTTGATCATCATGATTTTGTGTCAAATTTTGGTAGTTCTATAGGTAATAACACATTAAGGCTGACATTTTAATATGATATTTTTTATGCATAAATATTAAAATAATTGATAAAAATGTAACATCTATAGATACTGTGAAAACTTATATGAAAAATACTAAATTAGCGAGTTACAAAATGACTCACACAGAACATAAAATCATATTTTAGTGACTAAAATGTACAAAAAAGAAATAGTACAAATGAAAAACTAAGTATGTAAGTAGTTTTGCAAATTTATAACTAATTAGTATAACTACCAAGTGTTGTTAATCTGTCATTTGCCCTAATTACTTATAAATAGAATATCTACACTTAAAGAAGAAGTTACAACAGACTTATAAAGCATAGTCTATGACATATTTCTAAAAAAGGCAGTTTAGGTGTTAACTTTTTTTGACCCCAAAAGTCCCTATGGCTGGTGGGTATGTTTGGGAATAGTGTTTAGCGGTTAGAACTGAATGCTCATGATCCTGGCCGGAACTTGTACGCAGCACTTGTACAGAGGTGCATGCATAAAGGTTTGGAACTTATGAGCGTTTATGTTTTCTAAACGCTACTACTTTTCAAATGCTACTTGAAGACGCGTTTAGCTTTGTTGTCATTTTATACTTTATGATTATAGATACAACTACGTTGCCAAACACTGCTAACATGTAAATGCTAATTGTCAAGGAAATGTGGTCATGGGGTTATGGTTTAGTGAATTTTAGTTGTGAATATTAGCTGTTTTGGAGGTTCATAACAGCATGCATTGTGTTGTTAATACAACACTGTCCCCGGCATAGGTGACAACATTATCATTGGTCATAGGAGAGCCAAGGGTTGTCAAGGCCGTGGTGAGAGACTGAATTTTCCAAAAATAAGCATCAACGGAAAGATCACCAATTTGAAGCATTCATAGTTCCCCCTTTAAAGCAATTGTTTTGGTTCTTTTGTTGTCAAGATTTTTTTAAGAGTGTCCAAAGCTTCTTTAGCTGTTTTGGGATCAACAACCACAAGACGTTCCTGAAGAGCATCCGAGAGGGTAAGAAAAGTCTATGATGACGATAGAATCGGCTTTTAACCATTCAGAAGTAGGAGGGGGTATTACACCTTCACTAGTAGATTCACTTTGAATATGTTTGATAACATCATAGCCTTGACAAAGCTTTTTAAAATAGTAACACCAAGAAGAATAATTCAATTTGTCAACATCTATTTTGACGGGTACAAGAGAAGTGATGTAGGTATCGGTAAGTAGTTTGTCACTCGTAGACAACGTAGGTGCGGTAGGGGAACCCGTCATGATGATGATGATGGATGTAGATTACAATCGGCAGTGGTGAATGGGTAGGAAAAAATATCGACTGAATAAATGGTATAGGATCGATGTAATTGGTGTAGTCAGGGTTTTGGTTGTGATACCATATTATGGCTCTCAAACGGATTTCACGGTATGCTAGTGGTACTCTCGATTATGGTTTAAGATGTATTCTTCTTTTACGGTACTCTCGATTATGGTTTAAGATGTATTCTTCTTTTACATCTTTGTTGGTCGCATACTCGGATGTGGATTGGGCTAGTTGCCTTACTACTCGTCGATCGACATCCGAGTTACTCTGTATTTCTTGGAAACAATTTACTGTCGTGGTCTTCTAAACGACATGTCACTCTTTCTTGGTCCAATGCGGAGGCCGAGTATAGAGGTATGACTAATGTTGTTGCTGAGACATGTTGGTTACATAACCTATTATGGGAGCTTCATACACCGGTTTATTGCGACAATGTTAGTGCAGTCTACTTGTCTTCTAATCCTGTACAACATCAACACACAAAACCTATTGAGATTGGCATACATTTTGTTCGTGATTTGGTTACTACTAGTCGGGTTCGTGTTCTTCATGTGCCTTCTTGTTATCAGTTTACGGATATTTTCACCAAAGGACTGCCGTATGCGTTATTTGATGATTGTCGTTCCAGTTTGAGTGTTCGCTCCTCTCCAGCTCCAAGCTCCACGGGGCTGTTTAGGCGTGTTGATCGGTTCGGTTTTCGGGTATTCGGTTAATTCGGTTCGGTTAATTCGGTTAAAAGTTTTTTTAGGGTCAAACCGTGAACCAAACCAAACCGAATTCAAATTCGGTTTTCGGTTCGGTTTGGTTGAATTCTAGTTCGGTTTGGTTCGGTTCGGTTTTCGGTTTAACCGAATTCCACACTTTATTTAAAAAAAAAATAAAACTATACAAATATATTTAGCCAAAAAAGTTATTTCAAATATAAAAAGTATTTTTTAACATTAGGATAAAATTTTATTGATATTCATATATATATATATATATATATATATATATATATATATATATATATATATATATATATATATATATATATATAAATATATATATATATAACGTGTTATTGATCTTTTTATATATATCTTTTATATAATAAAACAAAACCCCTATTGAGAATTTTCCATTTCAAAAAAATCAATTCATACCTTATTTAGTAATAATTGCATTTAAAAAAAAATTATTTTCTTATTAGGTAACATTTTATGTTTATCCATAACACAAGTAGAAGATAAGTACAAAAAATATAGATAAGATGTAATTAACACAAGTAGAAGATAAATACAAAAAATATATATAAGATGCAATTAATAATAGGATTAAAATTTTTAAATAATTATCTTTAATAATAAAAAACTATAATTAAACATCATAAATCAAACAAAACAAAGAGTAAATTATTTGCTTTTTGATAAATAAAAATATATTATTTAAAAATTTTAAAAAACCCGCGCGTGCGCGGGCATTATAACTAGTAAATATATAAATTTATATGAATTCGGTTTTCGGTTTTTATTACCAAAACCATATCCAAACCGAGAACCGAATTAAAAGTTCGGTTTGGTTCGGTTTTGGCAAATTCGGTTCGGTTATTAGATCGATTCGGTTATTTTCGGTTCGGTTCGGTTTCGGTTTTCAGTTTATTCGGATATTTCGGTTTTTCTGCTCACCCTAGGGCTGTTAGTGTATTACTGTATTATTTTAGTAGGCCCATTGTTTGTTATTGGGTTGCATAGCCCACTTAATATTCTTTATATTGTATTCCTGGATTATTGTGTGATCAATGAAAATCATTCACCCTAATAGGCATGTCCATAGTCCTCTTCATATTTGACGTAAATCTTTGATTCTAAGGGAATCCGGTGATAAGCAAAACTAAAATGAGAAGAATAAGATTTTCGGCCAAACATTTCAAATAAGAGTGAGAATTTCAAAGGGAGATATATCTCTTTTTATAGGTGCATCTGAAATGTGTGGTTGTTGTTTCTTCTCATCCTTCTCATTTGAATGTTTCTTCTTATTTGATCATAACTCTTGATTCTAATATATATTCACCCATTTTCACCATTTTTTTTTTTTGGCCAAACATAGCTTTAGACATGAGATCAGTTACGCCACAGTTTTCTCTTGGAATTTAATGGTTATATTTGGGTGGTTTGAAGTTTGAATAAAGATGAAGACTGTTGATGGAAACATCTTGTGGAAGGAGTGGTTGTTTGCTTACTGAAAAATGGCCTTTTGGAAGAAGCCAACATCGCTCGGGTAGATGATGAACATTGTTTTTATTCATATGCATTGAAGTAACATGTATTCAGTTAATCCATCTTATAAAAGGTTATTCCATCAAAAACTTCAAAAATAGGTTGCCACTTTCGACTTTTTAGCTAGAAATATTTAATTGCAATACCGTAATAATCACCTCACAGATCAAGGAGCAAATACGCAAATCTACTAGATCTTTGTCAAGGAAATTGCTATCATAAAGTACTTCGTTTTCTCAATGGCCAAATGTTCATCCACATTTTTCTCGAGCTTCTTGAAAAGCAAGTCCATTGCAGAATTTCCAAAATGAGTAACTAATACCGGCTCTATGGCAGCTTGCATGATTTTTGCAGCCCTTTTTCCAGGGTTAATTGGCTCATCAGAAACTTTCACATTTTCATTATCAGCGCCATATGGATCCATGTCAACTTCAAAAGTTTCCAATATATCAAGAGAAAATGATCCTTGACTCTGAATAATATCTCTTATTTCATCTGAATAAGCAGTATAAATTGGAATATTGAATGAGTTAACATCAGTTTCTTGAATCAAGCCCTGCATTAATGTTAATGCATAAAAATCAGTGACCATATAAAAAAATGAGTGATCATTATCTCTCGAAAAAATTGAAAGAACAAAATATATACCTCCTTGACCAAATCGACAAGTGATCTGGCTATCAGATTCGAGATTTGACCACCTTCATTGCCACAAGGATCTACATCACTTCGACCTCCGAAAGTGAGAACCATACGACCTCCACGTACTATTTCAATAGAGCGTGATTCTAAAAATGTTGTAAAATCCTTTTGAAATTGCTTCTTATAGTTTTCAAACACATTTGGAGGGCTGGTTTTCCAAATATTGATATTTAGCTTATTGTTGTCGATGCCTTTTGGTAACTGCAAACAATCAATACTTGATCTCAAGCTTTGGTCTTTTTGTTGTTGAAATAAGTAAATTATACATGCATGAGTACATGCCTACATACGACATGCGTACTTACATACGCATTGTCGTTACAATAAGTATGTATGGATACTAACCTCAGAAAGCCAGTGAAGGCTGCTAGAGGAATGGAAAAAGTGCACACTCTGGTCCGGAAAGAGCCTCCCATAAAAAGAACCAGGCACAGCTGAAACATAACACGGGCTGTTTTCTCCCTTCTCCTTTTTATGCTTAGCATAGAACATTGTCAATGATTCAAAGACTGAATTGAAGTCATTTATAAAGAGGTCGCTTAAGCACACTTGATATTGTGGCGGTTTTAGATTCTTTTCTTTACACGCCTCATGGACACCGTTAATAATATTAGAGACAGCCAATAGTGTGTTAGGTCCCGAAGAGCACCCCAAATCTGCTATAGTGAAACAGTGCGGAAAACCATCATGATTAGCAATGCTCTTGATTGTTTCCTTTACTACCGAGTACTCCACTTTCCTTATTGCCGTTTCCTGTAACAATTGAAGAGTACCAGTTGTTTAAAATTAGTATTAGAAACAACTACAAGATATCAGTGCCAGAATTATCAGCTTTAGTAACTAGTTTAATTGGTCATTGCTGCATGATTAGAAAATAGTAAATAGCTGTCACTAAACGCGTAGGCACATAAGAGTTGCTAGCATATCTAGATTCTCAAAAGTTACTAGCATAGTGAATTAAACAAGGAACGAGAGTACTTGAACAGAAGAGTTGCTAGCATAGCTCGATTCTTGATTTCCACTATTCATGCGTAGGAAGTCTGCAACTTGCATCGTTACTTGTTCTTGACTTGCCATTGCAGTTGGTTTTCCAATACCAAGCCTTAGCTATTCATGTCTTTATATAGTCGACCCTTGATGCAACAAAGTCAACAACACCTAACTTTGAGTCAGAAATTAAACAGATATACGATCTCCATCATTATAGTGATTATTGATGAAATCACAATTATTCATATTTTGATACAAAAAATGCCCCCGTTTTAGCTTAATAAATTAACAAAATAAAGATTTCAATAGCAATTATTACGTCTATTTGTTATTTTATTTTGAAGGTATCGATGTAGGCAAGGGGTGAATAGAAAAACCGAAATATCCGAATAAACATAAAACCAAAACCGAACCAAACCGAAAATAACCAAACCGAGCTAATAACCGAACCGAATTTGCCAAAACCGAACCAAACCGAACTTTTAATTCGTTTCTCGGTTTGGATATGGTTTTGGTAATCAAAACCGAAAACCGAATTCATATAAATTTATATATTTTTTATATATTTATATATATAAAAAGATCAATAAAACGTTATATATATTTATATTTATATTTATATATATAAATAACAATAAAATTTTATCCTAATATTAAAAAATACTTTTTATATTTGAAATAACTTTTTTGGCTAAATATATTTGTATATTTTTCTTTTTTTTTTAAATAAAGTGTGTAATTCGGTTAAACCGAAAACTGAACCGAACCAAACCGAATTAGAATTCAACCAAACCGAACCGAAAACCGAATTTGAGTCCGGTTTGGTTTGGTTCACGGTTTGACCTTAAAAAAACTTTTAACTGAATTAACCGAATAACCCAAAAACCGAACCGATCAACACCCATGTAGCCCGGAGAAGAAAATAAAGAAGACAAAAACTGAGTTAAAGCGAAGCCCAAGTTAGACCAAATGAAGGCTTGGTCCAAACACATGGTTTAGTCATATGGAGAATTGTTCAATGGGTATACATTTCAAATGGCTAGCTAAAATAAAATTCCTTTTTGGTAGCCTAATGTGTCCCGCATGGAAGTTGAATTTATAAGGAAGTTTGTTATCTTTTCATCTCCAAACCCGGTGCTTTCTATTCCCTCTATATTTATTAATGTTGTTTGCTATGATTAGTTTTATTAACAAGGGTGAAAGCTGAAAACACGTAACATACTTATTCAAAAGACACTATTTACGCAAGGAATTTTCAAAATTATCATTGTACGCAAGTTATTTTAAAATTTCGTACAATTTACGCAATATGACATGGAACCAACGGGATACCAGGTTTCAAACTTTGAAAATTGACAGGGTTGGTCCCTCTGGTTTGCGTTGACTTTCACCGGTCATCCATTGACTTTTTATCACTTAGTTAGAAAATTACATGTTTGGTCCTTGAATATTTATAGGCATTTCATGCATAGTCCATCACAAAAAAAAATATAGAAATTTTTTAAAAAAAAATTAGAAATTAAAAAAATTATATAAATATTAATAAAAATAGAAAATAAAAAAAAAATCGAAATTTTTTATTGAAAAAAAAATCAAAAATTTTTTAAAAAAATATTATAAAATAAAAAAAGAATAAAAAAATTTTAAAAAAAATAATTTTTTAAAATTTAAAAAAATATAGAAAATAAAAAATTTCAAAAAAATTAAAAAATTCAAAAAAAATCGAAAATATTTTTTTTCGAAAAAAAATTAAAAAATTAAAAAATTATTTTCGATTTCTTTTTTGAATTTTTTAATTTTTTTTTTTTAAATTTTTTCGAAATTTTTTATTTTCTATATTTTTTTAAATTTTAATTTTTTTTTCTTTTTTATTTTCTAATAATTTTTTTAAATTTTTTTTAAAAAATTTTGATTTTTTTTCAATAAAAAATTTCGATTTTTTTTATTTTCTATATATATTTTTTAATTTTTATATAATTTTTTTAGTTTCTAATTTTTTAAAAAAAATTTTATATATATTTTTTTTTGAATTTTTTTTTTCTGAGGACTGTGCATGAAATGCTTATAAATATTCAAGGACCAAACATGTAATTTTCTAATTAAGTGATAAAAAGTCAATGGATGACCCGTGAAAGTCAACGCAAACCACAGGGACCAACCCTGTCAATTTTCAAAGTTTGAAACCTGGTAACCTGCTGGTTCCAGTTCATATTGCGTACATTGTACGAAATTTGAAAATAAATTGCGTGCAATGATAATTTTGAAAGTTCGTTGCGTATATCGTGTGTTTTGAATAAGTATGTTACATGTTTTCAGCTTTCACCCTATTAATAATGCCATGTTTATCGTTATTAGGATCCTAGCATAGATTTATTGATACTTACTTATGATTTTGGTGGTTTGATGTTGTGATAACATAAAAGTCATTTGGTGAGTTTCATTAGTATTTAGGTTAAGGTTTTGTCTTGAGACCGAATTAAGCGTGTTTTGGTTGCGAGATCTTTTATAAATAAAAATGCATTTTGACTAGATTTTAGAAGTGGAAACACAATTGGTTTAAGACATTTATTATATCTAGACAACTTCTAGTCTTGATAAAATAAATTAAAAGTGTTTGAACTTATAAAATCTCGCAACCAAAAGGCGTTTGAATCAGCCTTCTAGATCCTTTTTATCTTTTTAATCCAGCTAGCTTGTTGCACATCCGTATACGAGTCAGTTCTTTTTTAAAATGTCTAAATTATCTACAAGTCAACACTTTAACTGTGAATATTGTCTAAACGTTTACAAAACCATTTCAGTTACTCAATTGTTATTATCAATTATTTATATTGGATTTGACAATGGCTTAATGATGTATCAAGAATCATCTAGAATTAATATTAGGATGATGATGTAAGTAATTATCCATGGAAAAAATCTGGGTTCTAGAACCTTCCATGGAGAAGTATAAATAGGTGTAGTGATGCATTTGTATGTACCATGAAGAAAAGTTCAAGTAATAAAAGTTTCATTGTAAAAGCTCTCTAAGTGTTCCTCTCTTCATCGAATATAAGCCTAAAAGGCCCTCGTGTTTTCCAACACATTTATCTATACGATCTCCATCATTATAGTGATTATTGATGAAATCACAACAATTCATATTTTGATACAAAAAATGCCCCCATTTTAGCTTAATAAATTAACAAAATAAAGATTTCAATAGCAATTATTACGTCTATTTGTTATTTTATTTTGAAGGTATCAATGTAGGCAAGGGGTGAGCAGAAAAATCGAAATATCCGAATAAACCAAAAACCAAAACCGAACCGAACCGAAAATAATCGAACCGAACTAATAACCGAACCGAATTTGCCAAAACCGAACCAAACCGAACTTTTAATTCGGTTCTCGGTTTGAATATGGTTTTGGTAATAAAAACTGAAAACAGAATTCATATAAATTTATATATTTTTTATATATTTATATATATATAAAAAGATCAATAAAACGTTATATATGTATATATTTATATTTATATTTATATATATATAAATAAGAATAAAATTTTATCCTAATATTAAAAAATATCTTTTATATTTGAAATAACTTTTTTAGCTAAATATATTTGTATATATATATTTTTTTTAAAATAAAGTGTGTAATTCGGTTAAACCGAAAACCAAATTTGAGTCCTGTTTGGTTTGGTTCACGGTTTGACCCTAAAAAAACTTTTAACCGGATTAACCGAACAGAATAACCCAAAAACCGAACTGATCAACACCTATGTAGCTCGGAGAAGAAAATAAAGAAGACCAAAACTTTGAGTTAAAGCGAAGCCCAAGTTAGACCAAATGAAGGCTTGGTCCAAACACATGGTTTATATATGGAGAAATGTTGGGTATACATTTCAAATGGCTAGCTAAAATAAAATTCCTTTTTGGTAGCCTAATGTGTCCCGCATGGAATTCGGTTGAATTTATAAGAGTTTGTTATCTTTTCATCTCCAAACCCGGTGCTTTCTATTCCCTCTATATATTTATTAATGTTGTTTGCTATGATTAGTCTTATTAATAATGCCATGTTTATCATTATTAGGATGCTAGCGTAGATTTATTGATACTTACTTATGATTTTGGTGGTTTGATGTTGCAATAACATAAAAGTCATTTGGTGAGTTTCATTAGTATTTAGGTTAAGGTTTTGTCTTGAGACCGAATTAAGCGTGTTTTGGTTGCGAGATATTTTATAAATAAAAATGCATTTTGACTAGATTTTAGAAGTGGAAACACAATTGGTTTAAGACGTTTATTATATCTAGACAACTTCTAGTCTAGATAAAATAAATTAAAAGTGTTTGAACTTATAAAATCTCGCAACCAAAAGGCGTTTGAATCAGCCTTCTAGATCCTTTTTACCTTTTTAATCCAGCTAGCTTGTTGCGCATCCGTATACGAGTCTGTTCTCTTGAAAAATGTCTAAATTATCTACAAGTCAACACTTTAATTATGAATATTGACTAAACATTTACAAAACCATTTCATTTACTCAATTGTTATTATCAATTATTTATATTGGATTTGACAATGGCTTAAAAACAATATAACGGATATAATAAAAATTGACTAAATTTAAAAAGTCACAACAAAGAACCACCATATCTAAGCAAATATTTTCTTTATCATATGTATTTCATTTCCCCTAGATTATTTTCCGTAGTTAATTATTTAGTTATTGTTTGCCTTAGTTTCCCTTTAAGTTTGCATTGTAGTATATATAAATCGAAAACCAATATTTAAGATACCTAAGCGTCTAAAACGAGACTATCACGTGATTGTCAATTCACCTTCCCGTGAGAGCGATATTCGGGTAATTTTGATAGATATACTATTAGTATAAAGGCACTTATCCGATTAAATCAAGATTTTTAATTGGTGTGATACGACGCACATCAATTACAATGCCTACAAAACAGCTAGTGTCATAGTTAGCAACAAAAAATGTTGGACATGTTACTTCAACCTAGGCATGAGCACGGTACCAGATTGGTACCGAACCCGTACCGAATTGGTGGTACATTTTTTTCCCGAGCATGAAAGGGGGTATCGGTACCGTACCAAACGGAATTCCGATACCAGGTACCGGAAAATCGGTACCTATCCGGTTCTTCCCGTTTTTGGCTAAACCAACGAAAATTCTACTATATTTCATGCTAGTAACTTTCTATGACAGCAATATAAAAATGACACAACGTGCATTTTCGAGTGATTTCGAACCACAATGTGTCGAGAAACGCAACCAACAATTAAATAAACACATCACCAAGATAGTCGTAACTTGCAAACGTTCAAAACTTATAAAATTCCACCAAAATCATATGAAATCGTTCAAAATAAACAAACTAAACCATTTTCAACAAAAAACAATTGTCGGTAGTCAATAAAGTGGGCCGTGACAACCATATACGTAGTAGTTTTTTTTTACATGTATCGATAGTCAAGTAAACGGTAGTGTTTGGTAGATAAGCTAACAACTTGTTTTTTCCATTTAGGTAATACTTTGAAACATTCCTAGATAACTTGTCTATATGGCAACACAAATCTTCCATTACAATTTACAAGCATTATTATATTCAACAAGCACGAGGGATTAATAATAGGTTAGAGTATAATTTTTGAGATGGTTTATAAAGGATCTATAGTTGTCACAATAGGTTTTTGGGGCGTTTTGTTTCTTTCTTTAAGTTTGAAATGACTATTGTTTGGCATGGAATGAGCCTAGTGGGTGTTTGGATAAATTATTTAATTAAAAAACATGAATATTCAAATTCCGGGAATCTTTTCGATACTATCCCGTTTTGGTACCGTATTAGTGATCCCTAATATTTTTTGGCTCTATTCATGGTCCCGTACAGTGTATCAAGAGTTGGTACCGTTTCGGTACGGTACTGATACCGTTTTGGTACAGTATTGATACAGTTCCAGTTTGATACGATACTGATACGGTTCCAGTTCGATACGGTACTGATACGGTTCCAGTTCGATGTTGAGATTCAGATCCAAATGCTCATCCCTACTTCAAGCAGTCAAGTACTATAACTATTTTATAGCCTAAAGCGTCCTTAATCTATAGTGTTCTCATTGCTAGCATAATTTTTTACACGAGTTATTCGCATAGAGGATTCTAAAACGTCTTCGCAGCTCACCGGTACCCGGGTGGCCTTCCAACCTAATAGGTTGTGAATTCATCTCTCAATGTGGACAATAGTAGGATTTAATAGGCGTAAGGTAAGATAAGTTAGAGTTTATATGCATCTTTGTCTTAGAAAAATATAGAAAGATCATAAAAAGAAAACCTGGTTTTACTGGTATAAATATTTTAGCATGCATGTATATTTATGGCCTTGAGGGTGACCAATATAACATGAAGTCAAAGAAGTCACCAATTAAACTAGAATAACCTAAAAACACCTAAAGTCACACCGAAAAAGTCAGGGGTGGGTAAGATTTTCTAAAAAAGACTGCCGGTAACAGTCTTGAAAGTTATTTAGTATTGGACTCATACTCCGAAGTGCATGATCGAACACTCTTTGGTTAAAGCTACAAGTAATAAATCGGCGCAAATAGATAAATGTAATACTATTAACCCATCGTTAGTGTCACCACGTTCCTATTGTTCGAAACAGTTGTGAGATTATTTACTTTACTTACATACATTAAAAACACACATCCTATGTGTAACCACTCATGGCTTCCATGGAGCAGGCGGAGGAGGTGGAGTTGGAAACATAGGTGGAACGACAGCTGAGAAAATAGTGTTCTTATCAATCTTATTTGTAGTTCTCTCAACAGATAATAAGGCCACCAAAGCTGCAACCAAACCAGCATTGCCAGCAAGTGTTGGTCTGTGTAATTATAATTAGTATGCACATCGTGGAATCCATCACGCTTGTCGAGGCCTGCAACCATAGCTCCGATTGATAGTATTGGGATTTGGTTTTTTAGAGTCTCCAAACTTATATCCTCCTTTACAGTTGTACTTGATCTTATTCAAAAAAACATAAATACAGAAAGAAATGCAAATATTAAGGGCATTCGTGGTCCATTGAACCTCAAAATATAAATAACCTCGAACCTAACTTCATATGCAATTCTGTTAAAAAGATGACCCTTCGCACACATAGACATTATGTTTGAACTCCAAAAAAAGTAAGGAAACTTTAACTGGAGCTCCCGAATTTTTTTCATTGGTGGCCCTACGACATATACATTGGGGACATCCGATAAAATTGGAACGATACAGAGAAGATTAGCATGGCCCCTGCGCAAGGATGACACGCACAAATCGAGAAATGGTCCAAATTTTTTCTCAAACGTTTTCTTGCTCGCCGAAAACCAAATTTCATCACACAGATTTTTTCTTAACCGTTTTCTTGCTCGCCGATAACCAAATTCCATCACACAATTTTTTTTTCTTAACTTGCTGATTTAAGGCTCGAAAACTGATGAAATAGCAATGATCTGTTACATGTTCTTAATTAAGAAAATGTTACACTAATTTATACAGGTCAACATGCTGGGGGGATGAATTGATCTGAATCACTCTTTTGTCCATTTCATAAAAACTTACAGAAACTAATGTATTGAATATGATTATGAAAACTAATCTAGAACACGTAAATCTGCTATATTGAAACACTGCGGGAAACCATTCAATTTAGCTATGCTCTTGATCGTTTCCTTTAGTATCAGCTTCACTTTTCTTACTGCAATTTCCTGAAACAGGAACAACATATGTTTGAGTCAGTAAGCACGTTTAAAAGCAAGCACAGACAAGGTGTGAAGTTGTCACTAAAAAAGAATTAAGATAAAGGCAAAGGAGACTTGAAGAAAAGAGTTGGCTTGATTGCCACTATTCATGCTTAAGAAGTCTGCAACTTGCATTGTATGGGTTCTTGATTTGCCATTGTACTTGCCACTTACAGATCTTACATCACTTATATAATAAAGGGGTAATACCATATTAAAACATTATAATTGTCAAAAAAATCACTTTTGAGTATCGAACTTTTTATTTTTTCTCGTTGGGGTACTAAACTTTCATTTTTGGCCTCTTTTACGCACTTGAGACGTTTTTGCCCCTCAACTTTTTGAAAATCCAGGGGCAAAAATGTTATAAAAATGTCCCAAAGTGCGTAAAAGAGGCTAAAAATAAAAGTTTAGTACCCCAATGAAGAAAAAAAAAAGTTCGATTCTCAAAAGTGATTTTTTTAACAAGTATATTGCTTTAATATGGTATTACCCCTGTAATAAATCAATGATAATGACAATAATCACAAATTTGTTAAAGTCAAATGAGCATTGCTACTAATGAATTCAACAAAAAGCAGCGTAGATTTTTCAGTTGATCATGGTTTTGAAATTTTGGTATTTCAGTTGATCATGGTTAAAGTCAAATGAGCATTGCTACTATGATACTTTTATACATAAATACTACAATTATCTAACAAAATGTTATATCTATAGATATCGTGAAAAATTATATGAAAACTACTAACATAGCAAGATCCAAAATGACTCGTACAGAACACAAAACCATATCTTAGTGACTAAAATGTACACAAAAAAATAAAATAAAATAAAAAAGTACAAATGAAAATCTAAGTATGTAAGTAGTTTTGCAAAATCTTATAAGTATAACTACCAAGTGTTGTTAATCTGTCATAGTGCCCTAAATCGAATATCTACAGTTGAAGAATTTGTTACAACTAGCTTATAAGCATAGTCTGTGACATATTTCTTAAAAAGACAGTTTAGGTGTTATCTTTTTTTGACCCAAAAAGTCCCTATAATTGGCTCTACTCTAATTAAATATAAGATCAGTTAGAGTTTATATGCATCTTTGTCTATAAAAAAATAAAATATCATAAAACGGAATCTCTGGTATACATATTTTAGCATGTATGTATATTTATGGCCTTGAGGGTGACCAATAATTAATTTGCGTAACTAGACATTTTTGTTGTTAAATTGTCATTAGTGTCATTTATCTACAATCGAAGAAGCCGTCACCAGTCACCAGTCACCACTTCATTTTTGTTGTTAATTAATTGTCATTAGTGTCATTATTCTAGAATCGAAGAAGCCGTCACCAGTCACCACTATGTATAAGCATAGCCGAAGCTGTCACGACTACATATAAGCATAGCTTTGGGGCCCGACATTTGTTATCCCTTTGAATCAAACTGTCCCCATTTGAATTTAAGATCAACAAAATGCTTTAAATATCCAACTAGTGTAGTAAGTTAACCAACAATTGTATGTGTTACGCAAAACAATATAACAAGAAGTCACCAAGCAAACCCCAAAAAACACCTAAAATCACGTCAAAACTATGTTTTAAGTCAATTAGCTCGGTTTTTTATCGACCAAACGAACTTACTTCTGGTGCACCATCTTCCCCTCTTTTCGACTCAAGGGGTAGGTAAGATTTTCTAAGAGTCTGCCAGTAACAGTCTTGAAAGCATAGACGGAACTTGAACATTTTTTTTTTTTTTTTTTTTTTTTGGGGGGGGGGGGGGGGGGGCGAATTTATTTTGGAGGGGCCGAATCGGAGATTTGTTTGTAACCTCAAATAAATTACCTCTAAAACCTATAATATTTACACTAGATGCCGCAAAAATTTTTTTGGGGGGCCCCTCCCCGGCCCCTACATAGCTCCGTCCATGCTTGAAAGTTATTTAGTATTGGACGCCATGAACACTCTTTGGTCAACGCTACAAGTAACAAATCCGAGCAAAAAGATAAATGAAAAACTAGTATTTTATTAACCCATCGTTAGTGTCACCATGTTCCTATTGTTCCAAACAGTTAAGATTATTAACTTTACTTACAAACATTAAAAACAAACATCCTACGTGTAACCGCTCATGGCTTCCATGGAGCAGGGGGAGGAGGTGGAGTTGGAAACATAGGTGGAACAGCCGAGAAAATAGTGTTCTTATCAATCTTATTTGTAGTTCTCTCACCAGATAAGGCCACCAAGGCTGCAACCAAACCAGCATTGCCAGCAAGTGTTGGCTCTGTGTAATTATAATTAGTACGCACATCGTGGAATCCATCACGTTTGTCGGGGCCTGCAACCATAGCTCCGATGATAGTATTGGGATTTGGTTTTTTAGAGTCTCTAAACTTATATCCTCCTTTACAGCTGTACTTGATCTTATTCTTTGGTATTGACGCGCCTCTATGGTGGACGTGTTTTGGATAGTGATTCCCAAAACCCACAACGTAACTCATCTTTCTTGGATTCTTGCCAAGGATGTAGTCAATCTGTGATTTAAAACATGCACCGGTATTAATTTGTCAAGTTAGAAATCGTCAAGAATGAAAATGAAATGTATTTAGAAGTTAAATTTGGGTGGCTCAGGTAAAAGGTCAAAATGGGTAATTTTATTGCCGATCGGAAGGGGTCAAGTTGGTTTATCACAAACTTTTTTTACAATTTTCTTTAACCAATAATGCGTTAAATATGAATATAAAGGCTATGATTTTACAATAATACTTTTTATTTTTAAGAATGGTAATTCAGGAGATTGTAACCGGTTGGACCCATTTGACACGTTCCCTTTATAGATCATTTTTTTATTTGACATGTTTGAGATCAAACATAACTAGAGTTCATGATTTTGAGCTATTTACTTGTAAATGGGTCGATTTTGGGTTTTATCTGTCTTGGGTCAAAAGTCGTCCAAAGTGTATTATTTTCCAAACTTGACACATTAATCGTTTTCTATAACTTTAAGTCAACCAGAGCCGATCCGATTTGACTTTTATCTACCCCGTCTGATCAACCCGTTTGGCAACCTTAAAAAATGTGTTATAGCATACCTGAGTCTCAGCAAATTTACGAAGCACATCCGTTGAGTAGAAATTAGGTCCACAATACCATCCGGGAGTGTCTGCAGCATCAAGATAATCACTAAAAAGGGTAGCTAAAAAGGCTGCATTCACCACATACTGAAGAGGCTGCGGTCTCCCATGATTTAATTGGATCAACCCTCCTGCCATGCCACATGAAAATAGTTTTAGTATTACATTGACATCAAAAGGATGAGGATTTCGGGGTTTGGCTAATTTACTACCTCGTGTTCTGTTAAAACTTGTGAAGTATGGCAAGAATGAACACATGATTATACTCGTCTGGTTATGATACGTCTTCAGTGTTTGTTCGTATGGATAACCAGGACTCAGAAATAATCTCAATCGAGTCAGTAACACCTACAATTAAAGCAGAACTTCAAAAAATTACATATAAAATTAATGCGACTTCATGTTGTAACGTGACCATGGATACGATAGTCCAATTAACTCAGTTTAACTCAGTTCCATACATGTTGCAGGATTGCAGCAAACTTGACAATGTAAGGAACACTAAGATTACTTATTTACCCTTCTTTTTTACCCACATATAAAATGTTAATAATATACTAGTATATAAACATAACTTAAGAATCTGAATATTTCTTTTATATTAAACTTAGGTGTATATACAAGTAAAAATCTATTTCTTTAAATAAAGAGAAGATAAGAAATAATCGGTCCATATTCCATAAGATATGTGGTAACAATCCCGTGCATTAAAAGGAATACATGACTGTCATAGATATGGTAACTACCAAAGTTACCTAGCCTACAATACGTAACGATAGGATAAAGTCATAAAACGCTCACATATCATGGACTTCACTACTTCCCTAGTTTAGCCATCTATTCTAGCAAGTACTCCCTTTTAAGAGAACATACTCATATTTGTAAACGCTATGTATTTATCTGATATACATGAAACACTCAGTTTCACAAACTATTCGAACAATATACGATAACAAAAAACATCTGTATAATTGATAAAATGTAGGAAGATACAGAAACTTACTTGAGCTCCAGTAAGCTTGTTGTCCCAACTAAGAACACCATAATCAGGCCCACCCCAAAAAGCACCCGCGTGCTTAGCTAATGTCGGGTGACTAGCAAGATAAAGATAAGATTGATTACCCGTTGCATAATACATCCAAGCTCCACCCCAAACAAACTCATCCCAATACATAGTTGAATTGTAAAATGTTGCTGCATCTGCACCACCAGCACTATATGAACCACGTTGATTTCTAGCAAATTTCCAAAGGGTTTCGGCACCATGAACCAGTTTCTTTGAGTAAAGTTTGTTGTCTTTAAAAACGATTGATGCAGAAGCTAAAGCAGCTGCCATTTCAGCAGCGAGGTCTGAGCAAGTTGAGCATGTGGTTACGGGTCGTGTGTAGTCAATGTCTTCGGGTCTCATCCAGCAAGTGTGATCATTTGGATCACTTGTGCCTCCAGATGTATCGCCTGTTCCTACCTGTTAAAACCCGGAAAATATATTGCGTTTTTAGGATTTAAAACTTCCCTGTTACAGAGTTACACTTCATATGGAAAGAAGATTTTAAGTAGATAAAGGTGGCAATTTTGACTAATTTACTTATGAATTGGTTGATTTGGGTTGTGTTTTATCTCAAACTGGTTAAATAGAAAAAATGTGCTAAATGTAGATCGAGTCAAACATAGAAACTTTCTACGCACTTCAAAACAATTTAAGCAACTGTTCACTCATTTCATTTTTAGCCAAGTGTTTTTTACCACAAGATAGAAAATCCCGCTTGACCCCTTAATAATTAAATAAACCTTATATCAACCGAATATTTCAATAAAATGTCAACCTGAGCCACGAGTAAACTTATGGAGTCAGCTGTAGAATTAAACGTCTTGAGAAAGTAATCAGTGCCCCATTTAATAATCTCCTTAACATGAGCAAGCTCTCCAGCAGCTTCATATTTAGCACTGTATTCGATCACACTCCAACTCAACATAGTCATGGCAAACGCTTTAGGGAAGTGAAACTTTATGGCATCCCCAGCATCATAATAACCGCCCACTAGATCTTTAAGCACAGCTCCTGATTTGTCTAATTTTCCGTCATTTAAACAGGAGTTGCCTCTCCATGAAACATTATTATGCCTTGGAAGCTTTCCGGCTGCATAAGTCAACGATGAGTAAAGAAAGAAATGTCAACATAACACGAGTCACGTGTGGGCATATTGGGATGGCTAAATATACATACTCGGCAATACAATTCGGTGTTCGGATTTGCATTGTAAACTAATAATCTGATTAATTATCATTTTTTATTTTTGTTTTGAAAACAAGTTCTGCTAGTGATTACTGGGTAAAACTAAATATATTCAGTTTCCTACAAGGTGCAACAATATATCAAATAGTAAAAGGGGAACCTAATTACGAATATCTTTTTTTAGTAATCAATAAATCTGATCAGTTTCATAGCTTCACGCTTTTGTTATAATCAGAAAAAAGGCCATTTCATGTACTGCTATTCGTGACGTGTGAGCAGCCACGTAACTTCAGTTTTCTCCATCAAATTTATTACGAAACTCTAAATTAGCATATAGGTGATGTAGACTTCTCATGAGTAGATGTAATCATTAAACCACCATACGTATATCCATTGACATAATAAACAAATCACACAACAAATTATCATTTAATACTAATATAACTTCCAACAACTTGCTAATTAAAAAACTAAATCAATATATTATAAGCTATGCCTCCAAGGTTATGTGGATGCTCGTCTTGAATGTTTTAACCACCTACTGTTTCACAGCCACTCATGCTTATCTTATTATCAATATATTAAAAAGGCGGGATTTTCCTGTAGCAAGTACAGTGCTTGCTACAGTTGACACAACAGTGATTGCGTGAGTCCGGTACTGTAGCAACGCTACTGTAGCAGCGCTACTGTAGCAAGTTTTTTTTTTTTTTTTTGACCCTGAGGTTAGCGTTCTTTTGCAAATTTAGTCCGTAATAATTTGTTTCCCCGATCGTTTTATTTCGATTTTACCTTAGACACAACATTCTCGCAACAACGCGCGGGTATCTTATAAAGTTATAAACATTAGTAAAAAAAAAAATACAAAATTGTATTACAAACAGTGTAAATCAAAAAACACAAAATGTAAAAATACTATATTCCAAAACACGCCCGCAGCATCGCGCGGGTTTACCCGCTTGTTATTTAGAAGCTTAAAAAAAATCAAACTTGAAAAGTAAGTTTTTGCTTGGCACAACATAACTGATTAATGGGGTTAATGTAATAACCATATCAAAGTACTTATCTCAATGTTTCACACTGGTCACTACCTTGATCCATACCGATATGGCAATATAGTCATTAACTCATTACACTTGGAATATGTTTTAATTTAGGTAAAAGGTAAGGTGCTATTTTCAGACATCAAAAATGACATGAATGGAACACTTATACCAACTATAATGACTAAGGTGTTACGGGTCAAAGTATAATAGACAATATAGAAAAATGAAATAAGCACCTTGCTATCATTATATTAGCCCAAAAATAGACAATAAACTTATCTAGATACCATTAGTTTATGTATTCCTTCTTAAACAATCATTAAGTCCAATTAAGAAGGTTCCAGTAATTGCTCATTTAAATCTACTTCAGTTCAAAATAAGCAAGTACCAAGCTAAACGTTAAATGGAGAGGGATCCCTATTCAGGCTACCCGGGTAAAGTTGAGCCTTTTTTTGGCTCTAATGTACGCGGCCTAATAGGTATTCCCGTAGCCGTTTCCGGACTTTTCCTTGGCCATCTAAGATGTTCACCCAACTACTTAAGTACTTATTCATAATTGAATATTTCACTCTAAAATAAGCATATTGTTTTCTATGCATTCACTCCAAACAATCATCAAAACAAAATACTAAAACACAATTGACATCTCATTTCAAAGATGATCGCAAATAACTTCATCTGCAACACGCAATAAAACAAACTAACGCATTTCAACAAAAACAACTTCATATCTAACAAAACAAAAAACATCGAAACAAGCACTTACATTTCTGAGCATTAAAGAACATAAGAGCCTTATGCAAAGCAAGCGTATAATTATCGGGAGGCGGAGGGCGCTTATGATGCCTAGGAACATTCTTAACAATAACCATAATAATGCCAACAACAAAAGCAGCAGCTAATAAAGATCCAACAGTCCAAACAAAGATCTTACGGCTAACAATAATACAACCAAGATCAACATATCTTTTCTTCTTTTGTTCACCTGGACCTAATAACCAACTTTGTTGTGTCTCATCTAATGGTCTAGATAATGCTGATTTATCAAACTCATTCATGTTTCTACTACGATCATCATCTGTTGTTGCTGAGTCAGCTGTGTTTATTTCTAGGGGCCCACCCCATGGGTCTCTTCCATACATACTCATGGTGTGCTACTGATCACCCAGATGATCAAAATTACACCCCCAAATTTATTTATTTATTTATTATAAAGTTAGTAACTTTTTATAAATTAAATAGTACCCAGATGAAAAAAAATCTAATCTTTAAAATAAGCAACTTTTTATAAAATTAAATAGTACCCAGATGAAAAAAGTGATTTTTTATTAAAATTTTGAGTACCCAAATAAAATAAAAAAATTATTTTTTATTTATTTATTTTTTTAAATTAAGCAGCTTTTTATGAAATTAAATAAGACCAAGATGGAAAATACTGATTTTTTTTTTATATAAAAATTTGAGTACCCAGATGAAAAAACTTAAATCTTTTATATAAAAAAACTGAAATTTCTTGATTTTATTGAGTACCCAGATGAGGAAACTGAATCTTTTTTATAAAATAAGCATCTTTTACAAAACTAATGAGTACCCAGATGAAATTATGTGGAATTAAAGAGAACCCAGAAAGGAAATGGTGAAATTGTGGGAAAAAGATGGTTTTTATAATGATTTTGTGATGATTTAAGAGGAAATATTTAAAGAAAATCTATGGGTTTTGTTGGGTTTGATCAGATGAATGGAACCCAGTGGGAATTAAGGAGATTGGAGCTAAAAAGATGGAAATTATGAGACAGCTGGAGTGTGAAAGTGTTGTGGGTGGGGTGTATCTTGGAACTTGACAAGAGTAATGTTTAGGGTCCGCTTTGTTTAAATTAGGGAAAGGTAAAGGGAAAGGGAAAGGGTAAGGGAATGCAAAGAAATGAGGAAGTGGGTAATCAATACCTTACCCCCCGTTTTACTTTATAATAGATGATTACCCCGTAGTGGGTAATCAATACCTTTGCCTACCTCCAACCAAGCACCTCTTTAGTTATTTAGTGGGCCCGAAATTAATTTCAATCCCTTTGCCCACCCCTTAACCCCCAACCAAGCGGCCCCTTAGTGTTGTGTGTACTTGTGTGTGAAGAGGAGAGTGGGGAGTGGTTTGGGTGCATGTGAAATAAAGTCAAAGTCAGCTACTGACAATTATGTTAAAAAATTAAAGAAAAGTTAGTAGAAATAATTGTATGGATGTTAATGGATTTGTTGGGTTTTTCTCATAATTAACCTAACTTAGAGGTGTAGGTTTATTGATATAGAAAATGAGTTACATTCATTCAATCATGGGCGAAGTTATTTGTGGACCGGGAAAGGTCTCAGCCTCGTAAACCTAAGTTTGTTATCGTATTTTTTTTTTTGCGATTTCATGTGGGTAAAAAAAAAAAAAAAAAAAAAAAAAAAAATCTCGACTCTTTCATCTACTATGTTTTTTTAGAAAAATTTTTGTTTCACCCCTACCACGAAATTTTTTCTAGCTCCGCCACTTATTCAACCTTGGCATGGCATAAAAGATAAATACCGAATTGCATTTTATCGTGTATCTACTTATGACACCGAAAATTCGACACACAAAATACTTCAAACATACTCATGCTAAAAGCAGCATCATTAGAATAATATTGTCTCTTGGCACCATCGAAGATAACTTCGAGAGGGTGTGAGAGAGGGTGTGAGATGATATTCAGTGTCATCATGAGACTTAAGCTATAACTTTGTAACGTAAATCCATTTTATATATCTTGTTTTAAAAATAATATGAGTAAATGTGAGAGATTTGAACCTCTTATTGTAGCAAATAAGTCTGATTAAGATAGTGTTTGCACAATTGCACATACTAGAAAATGAGGTCATACTTGCAAGTTGCAAAGTTGCTACTTTATGAACTACTTGTATCCTAAGTTACACCTTTTGAAAATTGAATTTGGGCTGGGCACGTTAATTGGATACGTGTATAGATCATTTTGTATTAAAGAAAAAGAAAATAGGGGGCAAAAACATTAGTAGAATTGGTTGCAGTAGGTTGTTAAATATGTTTTAGTGATGTTTTAATAAAAAAATGTAGTGTAGATTAATTTCACTGAAAATTTCAATATGTGTACCAAAAAGTTAGCATCCTCTCTCACAATCAATTATCAAAAAAATAAAATGATTATTAAGATATTAAAAGTTAGATAAATGCAGTGTTGAAAAAATAGCTGCATGGTCATAAAATTGTTTTAATACTCTTTTCTATCTATTACAAGTAGAGATGGCAAAAAAATCCGTACCCGATGGGGACCCGATTCCCAAATCCGATTTGACTGGGGAATCCCCGAGTTGACCGGGGATGGGGACGGGGACGGGGAATCCCCGAATTATAAAACCGGGGATGGGGATAACAAAAATCCCCGACCCCGAACCCGAACCCGAACTTTTAATGTATAAGTATACACTGTATAAGTTATACTCCCTCCGTCTCAAAATTATTGTCATGAGTGAAAAAACACTAATTTTAATAAAAATGGGACCCTTATAAATCTCAACCACTCAAAGAAAATATTCCGCTAATATATTCTCTAGTTTTTACTAAAAATGGAAAGTGGACAATCTTTTTGAGACATCCAAAAATGAAAATATAGAGAATTATATTGAGACGGGGGAGTATGTATATTAATACTACATATACTTGTATATGTATATGTAAGTGGATAGTGACAAGTATTATACTTGAAGTATATATGTATGTATATATGATATTTAGTGGATCAAATACTTTAAAAATGTTAAGCACTAACTACATATTATTCTACCAATATTTTGTCCGAATACACACATTCGATACAATTTATTTTTGTATTACATGTGATGTTTCAGTATTTACGATATTTTAAAGTTGAATGACATTTTAATTAATCCAACTACGTACGGTGTATGCTTTTTAAGACATTTATAGAACAGTTCTTTATAATTTCGATTAGTTATGTAATTTTTATGCTCAATTTATAAGGTCGGAAAATCCCCAAACTCCCGTGGGGATCCCCGATCCCCATTGGGGATGGGGATGGGGATGTAAAACGATTCCTCAATGGGGATGGAGGCGGGGATGGGGATGTGGAGTGAGAAACGGGGATGAGGATGGTAAATACAATCCCCGGTAATCCCCGCCCTGTTGCCATCCCTAATTACAAGATTTTTTTTAGGAAATTCTTGCCGGAAATATCTAAAACTTGCGACAAATACCCAAAACTTGTCGAAAATGTCAATCCAATTAATCACCGATTAATTCCACCTAAACAAATTACAAGCTACAAAAAAATTGACCGCCCGACTATCGATTTGCAACCTTGAGTAAAACAAATTAAAATATGACATACAGAAGTTTGTTGGCATAATGGCTAAACTTGGTTTAAAAATAACCATAAGGTCATGTGTTCCATTCTTCATTCAAACATTTTTATAGCTTTTTACTTATATATATATATATATATATATATATATATATATATATATATATATATATATATATATATATATATATATATATTTAATCTTCTTTTCCTATTCTCTCTCCAATGTTAAATTTATACATCTATTAATGTTAGAGATTACTATTTAGTCACAAATTTTACTATTATTACTATACTTTTTTTTAACCGCAAATTTACATCCTACATCACATATCTTATAAATTATATCTTACATGTTTTCAATGAGACTTGAACCCACACCTTTTAGGTTGATGGATCGATCACATACCGTTAGGCCAAAAGACTTTTAGTACTTTCTCTTTGTTAATGTGTGAAGATTAACTAAAGAGTCAATTCTCAAATCATGCCAAAAAGTTGAGACATTTCTCAAATGAAGCCAAAAATAAATGATTTTCCCAAAAGAGTCATGTGCGAATGTGCGATTCTATTAAATTTTTGACACGTGTCCAGAACAAAGGTACACTCCAACACCCACGCAGATGTGCGAACGACAGTTGTGCGAATTCCGGCTAATGTGCGAACGTTAAAAAAATATTTTTTTTTCGGGTCACCATCAACACCAGTCAACACCAGCATCACCACCTGATAACACCACCATCACCACCACAGATCCGCCATCAAAAAAATTTAGTATGAAACCTTCATATTTTTTTTTACTAAAACAAAACACCACCACACAAATCTTATCACAAAAAAAAAAAAAAAAAAAAAAAAAAAAAAAAAAAAAAAAAAAAACTCAAAATATATGAAGGTTTGCTGGTTTTTTTGGTTTAGTCCTACAGCAGACCTGTTGGTCCCTTTTACTTGGTTATCAGTAACTAGAAAGCTAAAGTAACCAAGTTATATGACTTGAACACAAATGTATGAAAATGATTAACAATAAAGTAACGTAAAGATAAGAGACAATATTTTCCAATGTTTAATTCTTTATTAGAAGTTAATCACAAAGAATCGTACCCAAGTGTTTGCGGAATAACACTTGGGGTTGAATTGACAAGTATTGTATGGACTCCTCACTAAACTCAACTAAGTTGAGTGACAACTTAAATTACCCACTGGGCTATCTCAGGGGCTTGTGTTGTTCTTTGGAGGAGTAAAGTGGTTTGTGAATGCTTTGCATTAATTGCACAAACTTGTCAACTTTTACTCCTCACATTTGCTTCCTATTTATACACAAGTATAGAACAACTAAATATACATTGGACCTAAAGCTTCCTTAACAATATCTTGAAAGATATTATTCTTCTGGCAAGGAACCTTCATTGAGTTAGATCCAAAAGGCACTTTCTGAAGACAGACTGGTTTTAACCATTTGGGGAAAGTTTGACATTAAAGTGATAAAGCACTTTAATAAAGCAACTCAGACTTTCCCGCCCAGTCCCGCCAAAACTTCAGTCTTCATGTCATCAGTCTTCAGTACGATTAAGTTGTTGAGGAATCATTGGGGTTCAGTGAATTATTATCATCCTCACTGAACCCATCACCTTCTTCTTGGCTTAGATCACACTTCACTGAGTTCCGCCTCACTGAATGGAGAACCTTTCTTCTTAGGCTCGGTCTTAGCTCCTGAAGGTGACTCACTGAGTTACTGTTCACTCAGTGACTTGTTTACACTTAGGTTATTTTACGTTCAAATCCTTGTTAGAAGATGTGGGGAATTCAGTGACCCAACAGTCTCCCCCTATTTGAACATACAAATAGCCTAAGTGTTACTTGATTCAGCATGAGTTGTCAGGGTACATTGTCTCTTACTGAATGTTTGTTGTAATTGAAAGTAGGACATAACTATTTAAACAAAACATCATTTTATTTATAGCTATTACATTTTTCCTACAAATTACAAACAAAATAAAGATAGTTGTTGCAGATTAGATGTTCAGATGATAGCCAAGTCCCTCAATCTTAGCTTTCTTTGATCTCAGTAGGTGTTTCTCAGGATGCTTCTCAATCTTTACCCGAAGGTCCTTACAGAACCTTTGGTTTGCACCACTATGTATAGGAGAAGCTAACATCAGGTACGTTACCATTGCAGTGACCCCTGCCTTGTCTATATCAGACCATCTTTGAAAAGCAAGGTCTCCATATTCATCAGTAAAGCATAGACCTCATTCAGGGTGTTCAAGCACGGTGTTGTTCACAAAGGTGATTCCTTCAGGAACGGACCTGTCACAATCCAATCCAGGGACCTTGATCTCAGGCTCGAATTCAATGTGCTTCCTTTTTCTCCTTGTGGTGGTTGATGAAGCAGTTCCTGTTGTTGGAGCAGGAAGAAGGGAGGGAATGTTGAGGGCTTCAGGCATTGCTCTCAGTCTGTCATACCTTTCACTCACTGACTTGAGAAGTTGATCAACAACGGCACCATTTTTCTTGGCAATGATGGGACGGAGTTCATCAAGTTCAGTGATCCCAAAGTCAGCGAATCTGAATGGGTTATGAGTGTCCATGATTCTTTTATCAGCCCCCCTGAAGACAGTGACCATTGCGGGTTTGGTATTCCTGTGGATTTTGATGTCAGTGATGGTTTCAGGCTTCAATCTTTCCTTCATCACCCAATGATATCTTTCAACCCTGGTCTTCCTGATTTGAGCTTGCCTTTTCAGCTTCTCTTCCCTTTCCTTTTTCAGAGCAATCATCTGTTCTTCCTGAGCCTTTTTAAAGGCTGCACCAGCTTGCTCAGTAGCTAGTGCCTCAGTATCCAGACCAATCTTTTCAGCCTCCTCATGAACAACCTGTATCAGTTCAGGCTTGCTCAATCTCTCTTCTTCAGCTGCCTTTGCCACTTTCTTAGTTCTCTCCATGTAGTCTTGTATTTGTTCATTGGTGAGTTGATAGATTTTTCCATTGATTGCAAATGGGACCCTGATAGGTTCATCAGGGTCAGTTCTCACCATTGTGGAGGCAGGCTGGAGTCTTACTTCAGGTTCTGAGGTGGTGGCTATGCTTTTTCCTCTGTCCTGAAAGAGAGTGGAGGAGACTGGTTCCTCTTGTGGTGGAACTTGTGTGATTGGTGTGGCTTCAGTGACATGCTCCCCCTCAGTGTGAGAGGGCTGTCCAGCTTCTTGTTCATCAGTAACAGGGGTTTCAGGAACATTCTCCCCCTCAACAATTGCCGGAGCTGCAGTGATGGCAAGTGTTGGAGTTACTGAAGATGAAGTAGAAGTACCCTTGAAGGCTTGAAACATTTCCGTCATCATGGACTTGATCTCCGCAGTATCCTGATGAATGAGAGATACCTTGGAGTCAAGTGAAGCCTGAGAGTTTTCAAGAGCAGTCATCCTGGATCCCATTGTCCATGCCAGAGATGTGGACTTCAGGGATTGAGCTGTCACTGATGCTTCCAACTGAGTGAAGGAAGACTTGAGGGACTCCACCATGGAGCTGAGATTCTGAACATTTGAATAACTCAGTAAGAGCCGCCGAGTTGACCTGATATGTCTCAGATGCCTGAAGAATTTTCTTGTTGAGCTCAGGATCATCCTTGACTGATTATTGAACTGACTTAACCCCTGTAGCCAGCTCCTTAAGGGATTCCAAAAACTGATTGATGTGCGAAGCCATTTGTGTCAGGGAGTGAGAGACAGTGGAATTTTGCTCCCTGACATCATCATTGTAGTCTTCAACAGCATCCTTGAGGAGGTGATAGTGGACTGCTTGCTCAGTATGCATGTCAAACACCTCTTCAGTGACCCCCCTGTACAGAACATTGGTCATTTTCTTGATGAACTTTTGGAAGGCTCTTTCAGTGAGAGGAGTGGAAGCGTCTTCTGAGGTTTTCGGCTCGGAATGTTGTTCATCTTCATTATGTTTAGAGGTTTGAGGAGACTGAGTAACAGGTTCAGGGACTGTCTCCTCATCCTCCATATCATCTCCGGCCGTGAAGACTTCCTCGTCACTGTTAAATTCATCATCAGAAAATAAGAATGCCTGAGCATCCGCCAGGGAGGTAATCTGCAACAAATGGAGGTTATCCGGCTCCTCTTCATAAGAAGATTTGCCTTCGTTTTGGCCAGGTCCTGACCCCTCAAATCCGGTAGGTTGGGTTTTACCTACCTGGTCTTTAAGGTCAGTTCCCAAGTAATGCGCACCTCCGGGAGTAGTTTTGGGTTCCATATCAGCGGGTGGTTTATATCCCTCTGAATCTTTGTCCCCCGTGACCCCTTCAGACACTGATGGGTGTTTCTCAGTGCCATCATTAGGAGCCGTGAATGTTGTGTCCCTATCAGCGGGTTGTATATTTCCCACTGAGTCTTAGGGATGAGTAGGGGTACCCTCAGACAAAAGCTTTGATTTGCGAATGTCCTCATCAGGCAACTGAGTGGTTGAGTCCCCCTTTCCAACAGGCTTGTTCTGGCCTGTCGAAGGTTTAGGAACATGAACTCCCTGATGCTTGAGTTGTGATTTACCCGAGCCTTTAGCAGGATGTGATTGTTTGTGGACCCCCTTCTCAGTGGAGTAGTGCTGCCCCACCGAGGATTTAGGATCCCTTACTCCCTGAGACTCTGGTTGTGATTTGCCAGAGCCTTTAGCAGGATGTGAAGGTTTGGTTTGTTTCGGCTCAATTGTCTTGTTTATGACAGTAGAGTCTTTGGAAATGGGTATGCCCGAGGACACTGAGTGTGATGTCTCAGTGCCCTCCGTTGGCTTTTGTTGCAGGCCTAGTGACTGGGTTATAATTCTCATGGTGTCAGCAGTCAAGGGCTGTTGTGGTTGCCTCATTGTAGGCTTGGGATCAGAGGTCTCAGTGTCGAGTGACTTGGGTTGAGCCACCTTCCTGGACCCCTGTCCCTTCTTCCTCTTCACCTTTTTGGTGGGAGAGGGGACTGGTGAAACTTTATTGTCACCCTGGATAGCAGTACGCATGTACAATGTCAGGGTGACAGGTGTAACCTCAAGAGGGTCACATGAGTAATTTGCCTTGTGTAGGACGTCAGGCTCAAAACCTATTGCGTCAGGCCTATCATACTCAGACCCAAGCAAGTCTTGTAGGGCACAAGAAACAAATCTAGGATATGACATATGTTTTTGCCTAGACTTCCCCCCTAACTTTGCTATGAGGTCCCTGAAGATGATTTCTCCAAGGTCTATCATTTTACCCTCAATGAGACAGAACACTATCATTGCCTGAGTAGTGTTTAATTGCTCAGTCGAGGATTTATTTCCCCAGAGAACCTGAATGACAAAAGTCATTAGAATCCTCCAGGGAGCTGGGAACCAGGTCTTAATTATTGGGGCTTTGGATAACAGGGACCCTGGTGTCACCTCAGGGTGATTTTTGTCATAGGGTCCCAATTCCAGTAAGACCTCCTTTACCTCTTTCTCAGAGGGTTGGGCAGTGAAGGTCGTGGTGTAGTCAAGCCCAGTGGCTTTCACAAAAGTTTTATAGTCAAGAGTTAGGGACTTAGTTCCATTCTTGACTGTAAACTTTATTTTGGCCTCTTTTGGCGCATCAGGGTTTTCAACCACCGCTGTGCACCAAAATTCCCTCAAGTAGTCATGATAGATGACTGAGGGGGTCTTTGTGAATGAGGTGGTCAGGAAGCAGTTCTGAAGGAACTTCACCACATCCCTGTATTCAGGGTACCCAGCAGGGTAGGTAAAGTTCCCCACCACATTGTTCTTGGTAAGGTCTACGCTTTCCATTTGGAAATCCACATTGGGTGCGTATTTTACGACCTTAGAAGAAGCCATTTGGTAATAAAAAGGCCTGGTTTTGAAAAAATGGTATTGGTGAGGGAAACACACGCAGTTTTGAAAACAATTTGCAAGACTTTAGTTATGATTTTAAAAGCGTGTGTGTTTTTCCCTTTTTGTGGGGGTATTTATAGTGGGAATTAAGGTAGTGATGTTGCGGATATCAAAAACTTATAATATTCAACCGAAACGGCATAATAATATAGGTTTGAGATCCGCATTAAATATCACGATTCCCACTACCCCCTTTTCTCTCACCCTTTGGGGTGCCTCTGCAAATAATGCACTTTTGCAGAGGAAAAATCATCACACTTTTTGTGTGTGAGAGAGCATTTAATGCTCAGTGGTGTTAGGTAAAAGAGATGTGGGGGCCCACGATGTGGATGCCAGTTGTGTAAGTGACATATATTCCTATATTTAATAGGAATCAGTTACCTACCTGGGACATTTACTAACCAAGTATTCGGAACATTTAGTTAGGGTATTGAATGCCATTTTTCATCCACAGCCCCCTGAATGAATTATCATTAAAAAAACTTTCAGGAAGGGATGTGATCAGGAACCTAGAGAATATACATCATGTTGGAACACTTTTGATCAGTTCCCTGATTCTATGTCCAACATGCCCAGTTCAACTTTCAATCTTGTGAAAGTGGGTTCATCCAAAGGTTTAGTGAAGATATCAGCTAGCTGATACTCAGTGGGGATGAAATGTAGTTCAATTTCTCCATTAGAGATATGGTCCCTGATGAAGTGGTATCTGATGTCAATGTGTTTGGTTCTTTGATGAAGTACTGGATTGTTTGAGATGGCTATGGCACTTGTATTATCACAAAAGATAGGTACCATCTTATACTGAATGCCATAGTCACTCAGTTGGCTCTTCATCCATAGTACATTTGCACAACATCCTGCAGCAGCCATATATTCAGCTTCAGCTGAGGACATGGCCACTGACTGTTGTTTCTTTGTACTCCAACACACAAGTTTACCACCAAGAAATTGGCAGGATCCTGAAGTACTTTTCCTATCCATGTTAAATCCTGCATAGTCAGAGTCAGTGTACCCTTTGAGATCAAATCCTGAACATTTTGGGTAATACAAACCAAGGTTTGGAGTACCCTTCAGGTACCTGATAATTCTCTTGACAGCAGTGAGATGTGATTCTTTCGGGTCAGCCTGGTATCTTGCACACAGGCAGACTGAGAATTGGATATCAGGCCTTGAGGCAAGTAAGTACATCAGGGAGCCAATCATTCCTCTGTATTGGGTTTGATTCACTGATTTTCCAGTGAGATCAGGGCCAAGGTTGTTTGGAGGAACCATAGGAGTTTTTATTGAAGAGCAGTCAGTGAACTCATACTTCTTCAGTAGGTTCCTGAGGTATTTCTCTTGGCAAATGGATATTCCTTTTTCAGTTTGTTTAATTTGTAGTCCAAGAAAGTATATGAGTTCACCCATCATGCTCATTTCAAACTTTGTGGTCATAAGTTTTTCAAATTGTTTGCAAAGTTTGTAACTTGTTGAGCCAAAGATGATGTCATCAACATATACTTGGACAAGAATGACATCATCCTTTGTTCTGTAGATGAACAGTGTGTTGTCAATTCTTCCTCTGACAAACTTGTTTTGGATCAAAAAGGCTGAAAGAGTTTCATACCATGCCCTGGGTGCTTGTTTCAGTCCATAAAGGGCTTTGTTAAGCTTGTAGACATGGTTGGGGTATTCACTACTTTCGAAACCAGGAGGCTGTTGCACATAAACATCTTCTTTGATGTTACCATTCAGGAATGCACTTTTAACATCCATTTGGTAAACTTTAAAGTTCATGTAAGTTGCATAGGCAAGGAAGATCCTGATGGCTTCCATTCTTGCAACAGGTGCAAAGGTTTCCTCATAGTCTATACCTTCTTGTTGATTATATCCTTTGGCAACCAGTCTTGCTTTGTTTTTGATGACTGTGCCATTCTCATCAGTCTTGTTCTTAAAGACCCATTTCATACCAATGATTAAAACACCCTGGGGGCATTCAACAAGGGTCATGACATCATTTCTGTCAAATTGTTCCAATTCATCTCTCATGGCCTGAACCTAACTTTCATAAGTCAGGGCTTCTTTGACATTTTTAGGCTCAATTTCTGAGAGATAGTCAGCATAAAGACATATATTGGCAGTGGCAGCCTTAAGTTTGGCAGCCTTGCTTCTTGTGAGCATGCCTTCAGTGGGTTCACCAATGATGTTCACAAGCTCAATGATTTTGGATCTAGTCCAGCTATCCTGGGGTTTGGGATAGGAATTTGAGCTTGTAGGAGCCTGATTAGATTCAGACTCAGGAACATGAGGTAACTCATCAATATGTACTTCAGTGACAACTGTAGGAACAATTTGTTCTGTGGGTTCCTGAACATTTTGTTCAGTGATGTCAGTCTCATTTGAGACAGGCTGAGTTTCTATGAACTCACCGATAGGTGGTTGGGGTAGGTTGTGAGGGATGATGTAATAGGAGACATCAGCATCAGCTTGGTATTGAGTTGAGGGATTGTTCTCAGGATGATACTCATCAGGAGGATATCTTGATGAGTCATCAATACCAATTTCTTATACTGAGGAATTTGAGAACCTGATGGATTCAGTGCTCTCATCAACAGTAATGTGATAAGTTTCCTCAATTTGCTGTCTCCTTGTGTTGAACACCCTGAAGGCTTTAGAGACTAAGGAATATCCCAGGAAATATCCATCATCAGCTTTGGCATCAAATTTACCTAAGTGATCCTTGTGATTATGTATAAACACAGGACACCCAAATACATGAAAATAGCTGATGTCAAGAATCCTTCCTTTGAATATCTCATAAGGTGTCTTATTATGCCTTTTCACAATGATTGACCTGTTTTGAGTGTAGTAGGCTGTTTTAACTGCCTCAGTTCAAAAATGTTTTGAGAGGACTGAGCCATTCAGCATTGTTCTTGCTGCCTCAATGAGTGTTCTATTTCTCCTTTCAGCTACTCCATTTTGTTCAGAAGTATAGGGAGAAGTGAAATTTTGAGAAATTCCTTTCTCATCACAAAAACACTCAAGGTCTTGGTTTTTGAATTCAGTGCCATTGTCAGTCCTGATCTGTTTAACTTTGACATCATTTTGATTTTCAATGTTCCTGACAAATGACATGATGGTTTCAGCTGCCTGACTCTTTTTGGTCAGGAAGTAAACCCAAGTATATCGTGAGTATTCATCCACTATGACCAGAGTGTACTTCTCATGGTGTATGGACATTGGACTGATAGGTCCAAAAAGGTCCATATGAAGAAGATGCAGGCAGCTTTTGATGGAAAAGGTTTGTTTGGTTTTGAATGATGCCCTGTGGTGTTTTCCTTTTTCACAAGCAGAACAAGGCTTGTCTTTGATATACACCAGGGATGGAAGGCCCAGAACTTTGTTCTGTTTGGCCAGGTTGTTGATGTTTTTGAAGTTGAGATGAGAGAGTCTCCTATGCCATAGCCAGTTGATTGTCTCACTTGCCTTTGAGAAAAGGCAAGTCCCATTTTGAGTCAGGGATGACATGTCAAGGACATATACATCATCCCTCCTGGGGGCAATCAACACAACTTCCTTATTGGCATTAAAGATGGTCCCTCTCTTGTCATCAAACTGAACTATGTATTTGGCATCACATAGTTGGGAAACACTTATCAGGTTGTACTTCAGACCATTAACATAAGCTATTCTTGTAAAAACTATACCATTGCAGTTTACTGAACCATAACCCTCAGTGGGAGTTGATGAGTTATCACCAAATACTACTTTGGGTCCTGGTTCTTCCACATATTTGTGCAGAAAACTTTTCACACCAGTCATACTTCTGGAGCATCCACTGTCTAGATGCCAGGTAGGATCCTTGATGTGTTTCTGCACAAACAGTAAACTGGGTTAGTTTTGCTTGTTGACCCACCTTCTAGTGGGCTTAGTCCTCAGGGACTTTTTGAACTCAGTTAGTGAATCATGGTCTGAAGTTGTGTGACCTGAGCTTCCACATGTTTTACATTTTGTGGATGTTGATGCATCAGGTGACTGAGAAGTGTTGGTTTGGTTTTTCCTTCTGGACTGAATCACTTTGTCATGCCCCCTGGTTTCATGGGAGGGATCTCCACAGATGTCACAGCATTCTTTCATCATACAATCATCAGGAAGATGATCATTGAAACCACAGTGAGGACATGGTGAGAAAGGCTTAGCCTTCAGTCTTTGTTTGGAAGGTGTGGCATACTAATAGCCTTGGGTTTTGTATTGACCCCTTGCCTTTAAAGAGGCAGTGTGGGGGATGTGATCACAAGTTCTGTGGTCCTCTTGTTTGCATATCATACAAAACAGGACTCTGTAGCATTTATCAGTGCTGTGATTTGGATAATTGCACAGTTCACATCTCCCTGAGGGTCTGGGTGTGGTTTTTGGTTTGGAAGAACCTGAGGATACTGAGGGCTTTGTAGATTTAGAGTCAGAGTTTTTCTCAGTAGACTCAATTTTCTCACTCAGCATCCTGACAAGTTCAGCAAGCCGATCAACCTTTGAATCAGTGCTTTCAGGCTTCACTTCAGTAGTTACTGAAGGTTTTTGGTGTTCTGTGGGTGCAGGAGTAGGTCTTTTCAGTATAGTCCTTCCTAACCCTGATTTCTCTTTAGGAGAATGTGGTTGAAAGACTAATGGTGCAAGGTCAGAATTGGGTTCTGCTCCCTGAAGTTGTTTCAGTGGAGGGAGTGGTGAATCAGACTTAGACTCTGTGATGGACTCGGTAGGACTAAGTTCATCAGTGACTCCTAGCAACTCCTTGATGGCCTGACTTTCAGGCTCCAGGATTCTTCCAGTGTTAAAATTTGGTAATTTACTATCAGGATTGTTTCTTTCAATCCAATCACTGGGTTTGGGAGCTAGTTCTTTGCTAGAGAGTATGTTGGTTAATAGAAAAGTTGTGGAATGGCTACTCTCCCCTGAAACTTCAGTGAGTTGATCATCACCCAGACCAGCCTTATTGGGGCTGGGTGAGAGACTCAGTGTTTCATAAAGTTTGGGGTTTTTCTGAGTCCACTTCCAAATAATTTCCTTTTCTTTCTTAAGTTCTTCCTGAAGAGCTTGATTTTGTTTTACAAGTTCAGAGTTTTGAATTTGAAGTGTGACACTTTCAAGTTTGGCTTGTTTTAAGGCAAGTAATTCATCTCTACAATGATTTAATTCAAAACTAAGTTTGTTAAATTTTGAAAACAAATTAAGTCTTTGCTCTTCAACATACTTAAGATCAACATTAATATAGTCTAAGTAAGATTTCCAATCATCATTATCATCCATAGAAAGTAAAAGATTTACCTTCCTCATTGTGATGTTGACCCATTCACCATTTCTTGCATGACTCTTTCCCACAGCAAGTTTGTTGTCTTCTGACAGAGCCATCAGGGCACTGATGTGAACTTCATCATCATCAAAGGACACTTCAACCTCATCCCAGTCATATGTTTCAGCAACAAGCCCTTTGTTCTTGGCTTGAGTAGGCTTTGGAGCCTGAGGAGGCTGAGAGACTGTTGAGGATGATTCAAGAAGGGCAAGCTTAGCTTTTGCCTTTCTGTACTTTGCTTCAAAGTCAATTTGAAGGACTTTTTCAAATCTTTGACTAGACTGAAGCATTTTTGGTTGAAATTTGCTGGGTTCTGAAAAAGAGTTATTTCCTGAAAATTTGAAAGATGGTTCTGAGGTTGTTTTTGAAAAACAATCTTTAGCAAAATGCCCCATTTTGCCACATTTAAAGCATTCAGTATTGTCATTAGCTTTAGAAGGAAATTTGTTTTTCTTAAAAAACTTTTTTGAATTAGCAAGGAGTGCTCTTTCATGAAATTTAATTTGAAGATCATTAAGATACTCCTCACTGGTTCTTTGGTCAACCTCATCATCAGATCCATCCTGAAAATCCTGTACAACACCTTTTGAATAGAAAGCAGTTGATATGGGTGTAATTGTCAAGGCCTTTTTGGTCTCCTGAGCTTTACCAGGGTATCTCCTGGTGATAAGATTGTCTTCATAGACAAACTTCCCATAAATGGCAGGGAGCTCAAGGTTCTGAATGTGGTTTGCATTTCTCAATCCCTGAGAGAAGTTTAACCACTGATGAGTGTGTAAATACTCATCATTTTGAGTCAAATCCAAGCTGCAAAACGATCAAAAATACTCAAAAACGCACCAAAATGCGAAGAAAATCCCAAAGATCGTATTTTATATGTTTCTTATGAAAAACAAGTGAAAACAAATGAAAAACAAACAAAAGTTACATATTTGGCAGTTTCAGTCCCCCGACTTTCAAAATTTTACAAAACTAGTCCCTAGTCAATCATTTTCAAAGAAAAGTCAACCCGCGCTCTTTAAAAATCAAAAGAACTCGCAAATTATCTTTGGGTAAAATGTTTTCAAAAGATTGCAAACCAAACCTTTAAAATTTCACAATTGGCACGTTTGGCCCCTGCATTTTGCAAACTTGGCAGTTTTGGTCCCTGGTGCTTTAAAAATGCAAACTTTGGTCCTTGTGTTATAATGGTGTGGCATGATAAGTCCCGTGAAACAAATTGGGAAAATGGCATGAGTGATCCTTGAAGTTTCGGATTGTTGCAAATTTGGTCCTTGAGATTTTTCAACAATAAACCAAACGGACCAAATTTACTAAGGCATGTAATTACTAGCCCACCCAAGCCCATGTGTTAAAAGAATCTACCCATTACCCAAAGCCCAAAAGTAAAAAAGAAAAGAAAAACGTATTAAAACCTAAAAGGGTATGGTCAGTGGTCAAAAATGCAGCATCAGTTACCTTCTTCCCTAAAACCCTCATCCCTTCCCCCTCGTGACTACAAACAGCCAACACAACCATCACCATCCCTCCCCATCACCATCTCACCATCACTATCCTTCTCTTCTCCCAATCCCACTCACCACTCACCACTACCCTCTCACAAACCATACCTAACTCCTTCCAGGTCATCGATCCACAACATATTTTGGGCGCCAAAGATGAAGTAAAGGGCTAAGATTAGTGGAGCTTAAATCAAGGGTTGAGATATCTTCAAAGAAAACACAAGGTTGCCAGCTCATTGGTTACCTCAGTGAAGAAGCACAAGGGAGAAGACAAGATTGGAGCCTAAAGGTGTACCTACCACTTCAAAGATTTAGTATAAATAGGTAGTCTAATGTAAGCCTTAGGGCATGCTTATCTTAATATATGAGTCATCTCAGTTTTAGTTTTTTTTTTTAAAGCTTTGTTGTAATTCAAAAAGTTTCTGAGTTAATGAAAGTTAGTAGTTTGATTAAATCTCTTTTCAGTTAAATTTCGTAATTTATTACTTGTTGTCTCTATGAAATTATGTTCCTTCAGTCGTGGGTGTTTTAAAATTTTTTAAAGTTATCAAAAGATTGGAAAAGAGAAAAGAAACAGGGAAAAGAAGAAGCAAAAAGAAAAAAAAAAAAGGAGATCAGAAAAGAAAAAAGAGTAGCAATACAAAGGATGGGAGAATGGGTTAGAGTCTCTTGGGAGACTATAGGTGGTTCTTTGTTCCTTGGTTCTCAGATTTCGACCCTGTACTTCAAGTAGGTCTTACACAACATTTTTAGTATAACTTGCATTATTTGAGATTTGTAGCTTACATTTGCTGCTTGTTGCTTAATTTGATTTGTTGTAGTATATTAGAGGTAAAATTAGTGGTTATCATAGTTTAATTTAGTAAAACTGTTTAGTATTAATCATCAAATCAATAGTCTTTTCATTCTCATTTTCCAGTTTCAATAATTGTCCAAAATCAAAAGTCGAAACTGTCAAATTCAGTTTTTGTAGTTAATTTCAAATCAAGTCTTAAGATTCAATAAGTAACGAAAGTCAGTAAGGTTTGTTGATTTGAGAAGTCTATTAGCTTGTTTGTTAATCTAAAAAATAAAATCTGAATTTGCGATTGGTTTGGTCAGTGCAAAATAGGCGTGAAGTTAGGTGCTCGACCAATTAGTACCCTGCTCCATCAGATCTTGGACCAACTTAGGATTAGTGTAGGGTGTTCATTAGTTGGAATTTAGGATTAATTTTGGTTGTTGTTAGAAGCCACCTAGGTATAGTATAGGAGAATGATTTTGGTATTTATCCTACTGCTTATTAGGTGCTCGTAAATAAGCACTCACTTGGGCTCTTTACACCAATACTACTGCTGCTACTATTTCTTTTTCTTTGTAACTGTTCGAAGATTTGTGGTAATTAAGCGTTGTTTGAAGTTGTCGTCGTTGCTCTTTGTGTGGTTTTTAATTTTTGTAGTTGTTGTGTGACTACTCTAGTTTATCTAAACTTAAAAATTTTGTAGGCAGAATAATAATAAGCAAGTACAACATTTGATATGTTCAAGATAAATCTGTTTTGAATCTTCCACCAAAGTTGCTGTTATTGTTGATTAACTGATTTCAAAAAGAAAATAAACGAATAAGTAGGATTTGTTGTGGATTTAGTTAATCAGTAGACAAAGGAAACATTTAAAAGAAAGGTAAAAAAAAAAAAAAGGTGTTTGGTAAATTTTGCAAAAAGAGGGTTTCGAACCCTGGACCTTTTGGTTTACCCACGACACAACACACAACATCTATACCATCCGCCCTTGGGTCTTTTTCATGCAATAGTTTACAAAATTTAGTTTTATACTAACTTTAGTCTCTTAAGCTTATTTTGGCTTTTACGCTTATCACAGCTTATTGAAACAACTTATTACTGGCTTTTTATTTTTCATAGGTTTCATTTAACTTGTTAGATTTTCCATAAAAAACTTAGATTTATTTAAACAGTTTAGCTATTTATTTTGATTTTATTTCATTAAATTAGTGATTAATACATAGTAAATAGGATTTTCGTAAAAAAAATTTTTTTCTTTTTCCTTCAAATTTCTTTTGTCTTCTAGTACCTTAGAAAATTATTCGTAACCCCGTAAGACCTTCGTAGCTTAAAATTCACGTTTTATTTTGCGCTCTCACATTATTTTTAAGTAACGTTCGCGTTTTTAATTTAGTTTACGTTTTTAGGATTCTCAATACCTAATTATGTTTTCCCGTAGTTTTTAGGTATTTCTTAGATTGTTAGTTGCCTTAGGTTAATTTATTTTCACTTTCCTTCGTTAATTTTCAAAATTCGTTAATTTAACGTATCTCAAAACCAAATAACCTTTCCAATCATACAAGATTTTAATCCAAATCTCATTCGAAGCTTTCCATTCACACCTCGTTGGGGTACGACCCAGGAAATCACTTCCCGATCTCACAATTTGAATATCACTTTCACAAGTTTTGCGAGGTAATCGTTTTCCTAAACGGTTTACTCGTATTACTTCACGTTTAGTTGTCTCACGACAAATTAAACTTCACGTTTGATGATATTTTGATAAATTGTTGTTTACACACCAAAACACAACGAATCAAATGGCGCCGCTGCCGGGGAGGCTGTGTGTCGAAAGTCTCGATAAGGTTTAGACGATTAGTCTTGTAGAACCTTCGCAAGAAGTTACGCTTTTATAAAACGTATAAAAAACCAAAAATATTTTTCTTTTGTTTCTAGTATATGTATTATATCTATATAAGATAAAGAAAAACACAAAAAGATTTTCCCGTTTCATTGTTTAATAAATACAAAGTTAAAATCTTACCACCGCAAACCAAGGCAGAACACCTACCAACTGGGGGTGTGACCATAATAAGTTCCCAAACAAAAGATCAAAACTTGCCTTTGTATCACTTGCGTATTGGAAAACTTTTAAGCAAGAATCACACTTTAAGAGGAGTCAAAACGGTATGTGGCGATCCAACGAACTTCGCCCAGTGAGAGATCCATTCTTCTCTCCCGCTCCTTTGTGCGTTTTTCCTTAGAAGTTAACCTTGCGTTCTTGATTATTGGTTTAAGTTCCCTTGTCTTTAAAGTGGTATTGTTTTAATTGATATTTTTTGTGGTGCATGCGTACACGTTCGTCTACGTCAACAAGTCCTTTGCAATCGCTTAATAACATTCCGAGAAGGCGTAATCGACGACGTACCAATCGAATAGTCGAACCCGAGCTTCGTACTATTCCAATCATGGCGGCCGAGCCCACTATGAATGAGCTTCTCCAAGCACCCATCGAGGGTTACGGAGATGCTATCATCATTCCAGCCATCGTGGCTGACAATTTCGAACTTAAGACGGGGTTGATTAACTTAGTCACCTCGCGTCAATTCTATGGTTTCGAGAGGGACGATCCTCAAGATCACATTCGATGGTTCAACAAAATCACGTCAACCATCAAATGCAAAAATGTCCCTGAGGAGGCTATCAAACTTCTTCTCTTCCCGTTTTCCCTCGATGGGGCTGCCAAAAATTGGTTAGACAAACAACCCCCTCGATCGATTGAAACGTGGGAAGATTTGGTCAAGAAGTTTGTGAACGAATTCTTTCCTCCATCTAAATCCACCGCCCTCAAGAATGAGATCATGAAATTCACTCAAAAGTTTGATGAATCATTCGGTGAGGCATGGGATCGTTACAAGGACATGCTTCGTAAATGTCCTCATCACGGTTTTTCCGAGTTGATGCAACTCGACACTTTTTATAATGGTGTGAGCCAAGTCGATCAAGACTCTCTTAATGCCTCCGCGGGAGGCAACTTCTTGAATCGCACCACCAAAGATGCTTTGATGATTATTGAAAACAAATCCAAGGTCCGCATTCCACGAAGCAAATCGGTTGTTTCGCAAATTAATGTTGGTCCTTCTTCCTCATCACCCATGGCTCAATCTAGCACCGATGCTAGACTTGACAAGCTCACGGAAGCAATTCATGCTTTGGTTCTCACCAAAACAAAGAAAGTCTCTTCTCAACCTGCTGAAATCAAAAAGGTTGACACTTGCGTTACTTGTGGTGGCCCACACGCTTACTACAATTGTACTGCCACCGATGGCAATCCTTTTGAAGTCAATGCAATAGTCAGTAATTCCAATCAAGGAGGTAATCAATACCGTCCTCAAATGGAACAAAATTACCGTACTAACAATCAAAGTGGTCCACCCGGTTTTTCTCAACCCAATAATCCAAATAGATTCAATCAAAATCAACAACAAAGAAACCCGAATGTTCAAAACCAATTTCAAACCCCTATGAATCAATATCAAAATCAAGGGGGAAATTACAACCAAGGCTCTCAAAATCAAGGAAACTTGAATAGAAACCAAGGTTATGGTAATTTCAATCAAGGAAACAATTTCCATGGTAATCAAAACCATGGAAAATTTCAAAATCAAGGTTTCAATCAAAACAACCGATCTCAAAACTTTCCTCAAAATCAAAATGTTGCTCAACCTCAATCATCAACCGATGAATTGTTGAAGCAATTTATGAAAGCTCAAGAAGAAACTAATAGGTTGTTGATCGGTCAAATTTCTGAACTAAAGAAGTCTTTAAATGATCGACCTTCGGGATTGGGAACGCTACCAAGCAACACGATCGCTAACCCGAAGGGCGATGTAAAGGCGATCATAACCCGTAGTGGAGTTTCTTATGATGGACCCACGGTTCCTACGACCTCATCTTCTTCTCCTCCCGAGGTAGTGGAACGTGAACACGAGGCTACAAAGGACAAGGTGCAAATCACAAGTACACGAAGTACCGCACACGTCCAACCTCATGTTGTCCCAAAAACCAAATCAAAACCGGGAATTGTTTTTGAACCATCGGAAAATCCCGTTCAACAAAAAGCTTCAATACCATATCCTTCGCGGTTAAATGATCAAAGACTCCGCGATCAAACTAATGATCAAATGAAAAAGTTTCTTGAAATTTTTCAAAAATTACACTTCGACATTAGTTTCGCGGATGCTCTTCTCTATATGCCCAAGTTTGCTTCCACTTTCAAGAGTCTTCTAAGTAACAAAGAAAAACTATTTGAACTCACCAAAACTCGTTTGAATGAAAATTGTTCGGCGGTTCTCCTAAAGAAACTTCCCGAAAAATTAGGAGACCCCGGAAAATTTCTCATTCCATGTGATTTCCAAAAGCTTGTGGAATGCTTTGCCTTGGCCGATCTTGGCGCTAGCATAAACCTCATGCCTTTCTCAATTTGGCAAAAACTTTCACTTCCTGAGCTTACACCAACACGAATGACTCTCGAATTAGCAACCCGTTCGGTTTCGATTCCGAAGGGTATTGCTGAAGGTGTCTTTGTGAAGGTTGGCAAGTTCTATTTTCCTGCCGACTTCGTAGTCGTCGATTTTGATGCCGATCCTCGTGTCCCCCTTATTTTGGGAAGACCATTCTTAAAAACGGCTCGTGCATTAATCGACGTCTTCGAAGGAGAAATGACTCTTAGAGTTGGCGATGAGAAAGTGATCATAAACATTGAAAACACTTCTAAGGATCTTCTTGACCTTGAACGAGAAGAAATCAACCGACTTGATGTCATCGATGTTGCATGCGATGACCATATTGAAGAAGTGTTAAGTGTGCAAGGATCAATCAATTCTTCCATTGATGTCTCTCCCCCCTCTCTTACTCCATTTTTGGGAGGTGACTTCATTTTGGAAGAAATCGAAGCTTGTTTGTCATGTGATTCTCATGTTGATTATGATTCTATCAATCCTGTGGAAGACTTACTTCTACTTGAAAAGTTGCTCAATGATGATCCTTCATCTCTTCCTCCAAAAGAACTTCATAATGTGGAAGTCAAAGATGTTGAAAAAACTGATGACTTTCCCGATGTCGAACTCAAGGAACTTCCGCCTCATCTCGAGTACGCGTTTTTGGAGGGTGACGACAAGTTTCCCGTCATAATCGCTAAAGACTTGAGTGAGGAAAACAAAACCGCTCTTCTCAAAGTTTTAAAGTCACACAAGCGAGCCATTGCTTGGAGACTTTCCGACATCAAGGGTATTAACCCGGAATTTTGTATGCACAAAATTTTGATGGAGGATGACTATAAACCGGCGGTTCAACAACAAAGACGGGTAAATCCTAAAATTCATGAGGTTATCAAGCAAGAGGTCATTAAACTTCTTGATGCCGGTTTGATTTACCCCATTTCGGATAGTCCTTGGGTGAGTCCCGTTCATTGTGTGCCCAAAAAGGGTGGCATAACGGTTGTCAAAAATGATGATAACGAGTTGATTCCAACTCGATTGGTGACGGGTTGGCGCGTTTGCATTGATTATCAAAAATTAAACGACGCCACCCGTAAAGACCACTTTCCATTACCTTTCATGGATCAAATGCTCGAAAGATTGGCGGGAAACGAATATTATTGTTTCCTTGACGGTTTTTTGGGTTATTTCTAAATTCCCATCGATCCTCAAGATCAAGAAAAAACAACTTTTACGTGCCCATACGGAACATTTGCTTATCGACGCATGCCTTTTGGCTTATGCAATGCTCCGGGCACGTTTCAAAGATGCATGATGGCCATTTTTCACGACATGATCGAGAAAACAATGGAGGTCTTCATGGATGATTTTTCGGTCGTTGGGAATTCATTCGAATCATGTCTCTCCAATTTAGATAAAATGCTTCAAAGGTGTGAAGACACCAATCTTAGTCTAAATTGGGAGAAAAGTCATTTCATGGTCAAAGAAGGAATTGTCCTTGGCCATAAGATTTCCAAGAGTGGGATTGAGGTTGATAAAGCTAAAATCGGCGTCATTGCTAAGCTTCCTCCTCCCACTACCGTCAAAGGTGTTCGGAGTTTCCTGGGTCATGCCGACTTCTATCGTAGATTCATTCAAGATTTCTCAAAGATAGCTAGGCCTATGACCCGACTTCTTGAAAAAGAAACTCCATTTGTCTTCTCCGATGAGTGCATCGAAGCTTTTCAAACTCTCAAGAAAAAGCTTACCGAAGCACCCATTCTAGTTGCCCCCGATTGGGACCTACCTTTCGAACTCATGTGTGATGCAAGTGATTTTGCAATGGGTGCGGTCTTGGGGCAACGAAAAACCAAACATTTTCAGCCGATTCATTATGCAAGCAAGACCTTGACCGAAGCTCAAGCTCATTACACCACAACGGAAAAAGAATTACTTGCCGTGGTGTATGCGTTTGAGAAATTTCGGCCATATTTAATCTTGACTAAATGCATAGTGTACAAGGACCACTCGGCTCTAAAATATCTCTTTGCCAAGCAAGACGCAAAGCTGAGATTGCTCCGTTGGGTTCTCCTCCTACAAGAATTTGATATCATCATTCGTGATAAAAAAGGAGCCGAGAACCTCGCTGCTGATCATCTTTCCCGATTGGAGAATCCTCATCAAGGAGTTCTCGAGAAAAAGGAAATAAACGAAACGTTCCCTCTCGAGACACTCAATGTGATTTCCTCTCGTGGTGATTCTAGTACCCCATGGTTTGCCGACTTTGCAAATTACCATGCGGGGAACTTCGTTGTCAAAGGGATGTCGTCCCACCAAAAGAGCAAGTTTTTCAAAGATGTTAATCACTACTTTTGGGATGATCCCTATCTGTTTAAAATTTGTGCGGATCAGGTTATTCGAAGGTGTGTTCATGGCCAAGAAGCCATGGAAATCCTTAAGGCTTGTCATAATGGACCCACCGGGGGACATCATGGCCCGAACTACACCGCTCGAAAAGTCTTTGAGTCCGGTTTTTATTGGCCCTCCATTTATAAAGACGCCCATGACTTAGTCAAATCTTGTGACTCTTGTCAACGTCAAGGAAAGATCACACAACGGGATGAAATGCCTCAAAACGTCATCCAAGTGTGTGAAATCTTTGATGTTTGGGGCATAGACTTTATGGGGCCGGTCCCGTCTTCACGAGGGAACAAGTACATACTCGTGGCCATTGACTACTTGTCAAAATGGGTCGAAGCAAAAGCTCTCCCAACCAACGATGCCCGAGTAGTTGTAAAATTTTTGAAGTCGTTATTCTCAAGGTTTGGAACTCCCCGCGCTATCATAAGCGATCGCGGTACTCACTTTTGCAACGAACAATTTGCAAAGGTCATGCTCAAGTATGGTGTCACTCACCGTCTTGCCACCGCATATCACCCACAAACAAGTGGGCAGGTGGAGGTTTCAAACCGAGGTTTGAAAAGAATTCTTGAAAGAACCGTAGGCGAAAACCGTGCCTCTTGGTCGGATAAGCTAGACGACGCTCTATGGGCCTTTCGCACAACTTATAAAACACCCATCGGGTGTACTCCTTATAAGCTCGTGTATGGAAAAGCTTGTCATCTACCAATTGAGCTCGAGCACAAAGCTTATTGGGCTTTGAATAATGCAAATTTCGATCTTAAGTCTGCGGGCGATCACAGGAAAGTTCAACTCAATGAACTCAATGAACTTCGTGATCAAGCTTACGAAAACTCTTTAATCTATAAAGAGAAAACCAAAAAGATCCATGACTCCAAAATTAAGAACCGCGTTTTCAACGTTGGTGATCGAGTCCTCCTTTTTAACTCTCGATTAAAGATCTTTTCGGGTAAGCTTAAAACCCATTGGACCGGACCTTTCACCGTTGCCAAAGTTTATCCTTATGGTACCGTCGAGTTATCTCAAGACGACGGTCCCAATTTCAAAGTAAATGGGCATCGGTTGAAACACTATTTTGGAGGGGACATACCACCTGTTGTCCCGGACCTCCAAACTTTCCCCATGGACCAATGAATTCGGGGATCGAGTCAAGCTAGCGACTCGACAAACAAAAACAAGTAACAACAAACACGGGTTTTCACCCGTGTATCTGATTTCCTCCTATTTTCTAACACCCTAGTGTGGGGGAGTGGCCACCCCCCAGCTACTTGAGATGTACATATCTTCAAAAAAAAAAAAAAAAAAAAAAAAAAAAAAAAAAAAAAATTGTGTGCTTGAATAAATAAAGTGAAAAATACAAATGACATTCCCACAGTTAGCTTTTAATATTCTCGTCTTTCATTTAAAATTTCGGCATAATCGCCGGGACTTTGAATATTGAGGACAATATTCAACTCTAAGTGTGGGGGAGGGGAAAATTCTAACGAATTTTATCAAAATATACCGTCTAGTACCCCCATTTTTGGCCAAAAATTTTCAAAAATTTTTCACTTTATTTCAAAATTTTTGTGGTTATCAATTCGCCTTGTCTAAACGACAAAAGGGATTGGCTAATCCAGGAGCAAATGGCTCTTGGTAAAGATAACTCAAACCCGTTGATGGCTTGCAATTTGCCAAAAATTGTATGGTTCCTCAACTCCCCATCATCCTCAAAAGCTAATGAGTTGGCTAGCCCGCAAGATTATGGCTTGTGGTAAAGGCAGTGGAAAAACCATAATTGGTAATCAACTCACCAAGATGTTGACTGTTCCATCAAGAGTTGGCTAGTCCAGGAGCAAACGGCTCCTGGTAAAGACAAATCAAATCCGTTGACAGCTGGTGGTTTGCTCAAAATCACACGGTTATCAGGTGTGCCACAGTTCTTACACCTGGATACTCCAGAAGTGATGGCTTTTGGTAAAGAGACTTCAAATCCATTAATTTTTCTCAAAAAGATTGCTAGGGACTAGCAATAGTTTAGTGTGGGGGATTGATGAGTGCGTAAATACTCATCATTTTGAGTCAAATCCAAGCTGCAAAACGATCAAAAATACTCAAAAACGCACCAAAATGCGAAGAAAATCCCAAAGATCGTATTTTATATGTTTCTTATGAAAAACAAGTGAAAACAAATGAAAAACAAACAAAAGTTACATATTTGGCAGTTTCAGTCCCCCGACTTTCAAAATTTTACAAAACTAGTCCCTAGTCAATCATTTTCAAAGAAAAGTCAACCCGCGCTCTTTAAAAATCAAAAGAACTCGCAAATTATCTTTGGGTAAAATGTTTTCAAAAGATTGCAAACCAAACCTTTAAAATTTCACAATTGGCACGTTTGGCCCCTGCATTTTGCAAACTTGGTAGTTTTGGTCCCTGGTGCTTTAAAAATGCAAACTTTGGTCCTTGTGTTATAATGGTGTGGCATGATAAGTCCCGTGAAACAAATTGGGAAAATGGCATGAGTGATCCTTGAAGTTTCGGATTGTTGCAAATTTGGTCCTTGAGATTTTACAACAATAAACCAAACGGACCAAATTTACTAAGGCATGTAATTACTAGCCCACCCAAGCCCATGTGTTAAAATAATCTACCCATTACCCAAAGCCCAAAAGTAAAAAAGAAAAGAAAAACGTACTAAAACCTAAAAGGGTATGGTCAGTGGTCAAAAACGCAGCATCAGTTACCTTCTTCCCCAAAACCCTCATCCCCTCCCCCTCGTGACTACAAACAGCCAACACAACCATCACCATCCCTCCCCATCACCATCTCACCATCACTATCCTTCTCTTCTCCCAATCCCACTCACCACTACCCTCTCACAAACCATACCTAACTCCTTCCAGGTCATCGATCCACAACATATTTTGGGCGCCAAAGATGAAGTAAAGGGCTAAGATTAGTGGAGCTTAAATCAAGGGTTGAGATATCTTCAAAGAAAACACAAGGTTGCCAGCTCATTGGTTACCTCAGTGAAGAAGCACAAGGGAGAAGACAAGATTGGAGCCTAAAGGTGTACCTACCACTTCAAAGATTTAGTATAAATAGGTAGTCTAATGTAAGCCTTAGGGCATGCTTATCTTAATATATGAGTCATCTCAGTTTTAGTTTTTTTTTTAAAAGCTTTGTTGTAATTCAAAAAGTTTCTGAGTTAATGAAAGTTAGTAGTTTGATTAAATCTCTTTTCAGCTAAATTTCGTAATTTATTACTTGTTGTCTCTATGAAATTATGTTCCTTCAGTTGTGGGTGTTTTAAAATTTTTTAAAGTTATCAAAAGATTGGAAAAGAGAAAAGAAACAGGGAAAAGAAGAAGCAAAAAGAAAAAAAAAAAAGGAGATCATAAAAGAAAAAAGAGTAGCAATACAAAGGATGGGAGAATGGGTTAGAGTCTCTTGGGAGACTATAGGTGGTTCTTTGTTCCTTGGTTCTCAGATTTCGACCCTGTACTTCAAGTAGGTCTTACACAACATTTTTAGTATAACTTGCATTATTTGAGATTTGTAGCTTACATTTGCTGCTTGTTGCTTAATTTGATTTGTTGTAGTATATTAGAGGTAAAATTAGTGGTTATCATAGTTTAATTTAGTAAAACTGTTTAGTATTAATCATCAAATCAGTAGTCTTTTCATTCTCATTTTCCAGTTTCAATAATTGTCCAAAATCAAAAGTCGAAACTGTCAAATTCAGTTTTTGTAGTTAATTTCAAATCAAGTCTTAAGATTCAATAAGTAACGAAAGTCAGTAAGGTTTGTTGATTTGAGAAGTCTATTAGCTTGTTTGTTAATCTAAAAAATAAAATCTGAATTTGCGATTGGTTTGGTCAGTGCAAAATAGGCGTGAAGTTAGGTGCTCGACCAATTAGTACCCTGCTCCATCAGATCTTGGACCAACTTAGGATTAGTGTAGGGTGTTCATTAGTTGGAATTTAGGATTAATTTTGGTTGTTGTTAGAAGCCACCTAGGTATAGTATAGGAGAATGATTTTGGTATTTATCCTACTGCTTATTAGGTGCTCGTAAATAAGCACTCACTTGGGCTCTTTACACCAATACTACTGCTGCTACTATTTCTTTTTCTTTGTAACTGTTCGAAGATTTGTGGTAATTAAGCGTTGTTTGAAGTTGTCGTCGTTGCTCTTTGTGTGGTTTTTAATTTTTGTAGTTGTTGTGTGACTACTCTAGTTTATCTAAACTTAAAAATTTTGTAGGCAGAATAATAATAAGCAAGTACAACATTTGATATGTTCAAGATAAATCTGTTTTGAATCTTCCACCAAAGTTGCTGTTATTGTTGATTAACTGATTTCAAAAAGAAAAGAAACGAATAAGTAGGATTTGTTGTGGATTTAGTTAATCAGTAGACAAAGGAAACATTTAAAAGAAAGGTAAAAAAAAAGGGTGTTTGGTAAATTTTGCAAAAAGAGGGTTTCGAACCCTGGACCTTTTGGTTTACCCACGACACAACACACAACATATATACCATCCGCCCTTGGGTCTTTTTCATGCAATAGTTTACAAAATTTAGTTTTATACTAACTTTAGTCTCTTAAGCTTATTTTGGCTTTTACGCTTATCACAGCTTATTGAAACAACTTATTACTGGCTTTTTATTTTTCATAGGTTTAATTTAACTTGTTAGATTTTCCATAAAAAAACTTAGATTTATTTAAACAGTTTAGCTATTTATTTTGATTTTATTTCATTAAATTAGTGATTAATACATAGTAAATAGGATTTTCGTAAAAAAAAATAATTTTCTTTTTCCTTCAAATTTCTTTTGTCTTCTAGTACCTTAGAAAATTATTCGTAACCCCGTAAGACCTTCGTAGCTTAAAATTCACGTTTTATTTTGCGCTCTCACATTATTTTTAAGTAACGTTCGCGTTTTTAATTTAGTTTACGTTTTTAGGATTCTCAATACCTAATTATGTTTTCCCGTAGTTTTTAGGTATTTCTTAGATTGTTAGTTGCCTTAGGTTAATTTATTTTCACTTTCGTTCGTTAATTTTCAAAATTCGTTAGTTTAACGTATCTCAAAACCAAATAACCTTTCCAATTATACAAGATTTTAATCCAAATCTCATTCGAAGCTTTCCATTCACACCTCGTTGGGGTACGACCTGGGAAATCACTTCCCGGTCTCACAATTTGAATATCACTTTCACAAGTTTTGCGAGGTAATCGTTTTCCTAAACGGTTTACTCGTATTACTTCACGTTTAGTTGTCTCACGACAAATTAAACTTCACGTTTGATGATATTTTGATAAATTGTTGTTTACACACCAAAACACAACGAATCAACCACTTCTCAGGGAGACTGTTGACAAAACCAACATTGATTTCATGTTTTGACAGTATAACACCATCATTGGTCAGCTCATTCAGGAGGGTCTTATACCGAGTATAAGTCTCAGAGAGACTTTCAGAATCCTTGGCCCTGAAGGTATTGAATTCAAGCTTCAGGTCCATGATTCTATTCTCTTTGGTATCAGAAGGGCCTTCATAGCTATGAACCAGGTCAGTCCATGTCTGCTGGGCAGTGGGACAGTTGATCACTGATTCCATTATATCATCAGGAAGGCATGATATAATGATGCTTTTCAGGCGCTGGTCTTGATTGACCACCCTCCTTTCATCTGGGGTCCACTGAGCTTCAGGTTTGATTAAACCTTGGGCAGTTGTTGGGACATATGGACCCTCATTAATCAATTTGATGTAATAAGGTTCCATCCCAGTTAAGTAGCAAAGCATTCGATTTTTCCACTTATTAAATTTGCCAGCTTCAAGTCGAGGGGCAGTTGCTGAATAATTTCCACCCTTTTTATCAACAAGCTGGGGAACATCTATGTCAGCCATAGTGGGATCTTGATTTTAAAAACTTGAGCACTCTTAGGTTTTGAAAACAGGTATAAGTTTTACAAATCAGAGGCTCTGATACCACTTGTTGGTCCCTTTTACTTGGTTATCAGTAACTAGAAAGCTAAAGTAACCAAGTTATATGACTTGAACACAAATGTATGAAAATGATTAACAATAAAGTAACGTAAAGATAAGAGACAATATTTTCCAACGTTTAATTATTTATTAGAAGTTAATCACAAAGAATCGTACCCAAGTGTTTGCGGAATAACACTTGGGGTTGAATTGACAAGTATTGTATGGACTCCTCACTAAACTCAACTAAGTTGAGTGACAACTTAAATTACCCACTGAGCTATCTCAGGGGCTTGTGTTGTTCTTTGGAGGAGTAAAGTGGTTTGTGAATGCTTTGCATTAATTGCACAAACTTGTCAACTTTTACTCCTCACATTTGCTTCCTATTTATACACAAGTATATAACAACTAAATATACATTGGACCTAAAGCTTCCTTAACAATATCTTGAAAGATATTATTCTTCTGGCAAGGAACCTTCATTGAGTTAGATCCAAAAGGCACTTTCTGATGACAGACTGGTTTTAACCATTTGGGGAAAGTTTGACATTAAAGTGATAAAGCACTTTAATAAAGCAGCTCAGACTTTCCCGCCCAGTCCCGCCAAAACTTCAGTCTTCATGTCATCAGTCTTCAGTACGATTAAGTTGTTGAGGAGTCATTGGGGTTCAGTGAGTTATTGTCATCCTCACTGAACCCATCACCTTCTTCTTGGCTTAGATCACACTTCACTGAGTTCCGCCTCACTGAATGGAGAACCTTTCTTCTTAGGCTCGGTCTTAGCTCCTGAAGGTGACTCACTGAGTTACTGTTCACTCAGTGACTTGTTTACACTTAGGTTATTTTACGTTCAAATCCTTGTTAGAAGATGTGGGGAATTCAGTGACCCAACAAGACCACGATGAGTAACGAGCAACAACAACCTCCAACATCAACTATCTAATCCTAAATTCACACTCCAATCCCATTCGGTCCAACCAAAATAAATCCAAATCCGAACCAAAAACAACCAACAACAAGAACAATGATACAAGAACAACAACAAGAACAATAAACAATAACAAGAACGCAACATCAAGGCTAATACCGTAAGTCAACTTACGCGTGAAGCTCACGCGACCTACCTAGCTATCTTCAAGATCTAGTCGAGTGGTGGTCAAGAACAGTGGTGGTGATGGTTATTGACGGCGGTGGAGCAAGAAACGAGGTGATGGGGTTTGTTTTGGGGCGCGTGTAGCATAGTGGGAGATAAAGGAGGTGACGGTGGTTCGTTTGGTGGTGAAGGTGAGGTGGTGTGAACGGCGGTGTGGTGGTGGTGGTGCTTGCAGCCGGCGGTGGCTTGTGAAGATAGAGACAGAAATAGAGAGAGACAGTGGACTTTTTTCATTTGAGCCCATATCTTATGGGCCCAACCTGTAAATGGTCCTCTAAGCAGTGTAGGGTATGGTACTATTATTATTGTAGAAGAGTTAAGTCGGGTACACAGTAGGGCCACGGACATAATCAGTAAACTGGAACCAAACCGCTACGTTAAGTCGGGTGTTATCAGGTGGTGATGGTGGTGTTGACTGGTGTTGATAGTGACCTGGAAAAAAAAATTTAACGTTCGCACATTAGCCGGAATTTGCACAACCGTCGTTCGCACATCTGCGTGGGTGGGGGAGTGTACCTTTGTTCTGGACACGTGTCAAAAATTTAATGGAATCGCACATTCGCACATGACTCTTTTGGGAAAATCATTTATTTTTGGCTTCATTTGAGAAATGTCTCAACTTTTTGGCATGATTTGGGAATTGTCTCTTAACTAAAATATTTATATAACTTTTCCTTAAATGAGTCGTTAAACTAAATTTGTATGCCAAGATTACATTAACCATGTACCTAAATGATTATAACTAACTAGTCATTCAGACCAGTGCGTTGCACACGGGCTCTATCTAAATATTTATAGTGTAATGTTCGGCACTAATTTTCATCATGTTTGAAACTATCATGTTTTGGTGATGGTCGGATTTTTCTGGGCTTTATCTAAATGTTTATAGCGTAATGTTTGTGTAAATATACAACAATCTATAACTCGTGCTGTCTCGTGACAATTTTGTTGATTGTTGGAAAAATTTTGTTAATGTTTACGCAATGGTAATTATTTTGTTGATTTATAGTTTAGTTCTTTTAGTTGTGTTTCTTCACATTTTTATATGTTTTGTGCGGCACTAATTTTGTTGCTGCTATAGGTTTTGGGTAAATGCTTGTTGCGTGATGTGTTTTAAAGGTTGTTATTTAAACCGAATTAATTATAATGAGTACAATTTGCATTTAAATTTGTTTTGTAAAGAGTACTATAAACTAAATTTAAAGAAAATTATGCATGCATTATAGTAAGTAGCAGAGGTTATTAAAAGACTTTTATATCCTTATTTAATAATTACATTATTTTAATATTCATTTAACTTTTTGTCATTTTACTTTATCAATCATGATAAGCTAAACCAAACACCTAAGAGGCTAAGAGCATGAACAATGTATCAAGTCATAAAAAGACTTGATGGATTTATCTCTATAAATGCTAAAGTTAAGCTTTTTTCAGAATTTCATGATAGCCATTAACTGTTTGTAAATTAAGCATAAAATAAGTTTAAAACTTGTTTAACATATGAAGCCTTTATGTCACTCGTATCCATGTACTTAACACATATAAATTAGTAAGGGCAATATTCATATGAGATTAGTGTTCTAAACTTTATTAAATTATCATACTAATGGCTGCCAGCTATATAATGTTATTGATTGTGTCCATTGCACCGTACTTTATGTTAAACTTTTTACTGACGGAAGGAGAAAAAACAAAATAACTTCATAAAGATTATAGATGTCTATTAAATTAAATTGACAAAATTTGTGGATATATAACAGTAGATAACCCTAATACACAAAGTGACAAAACTTTTACTACGGATGAATGAATAGATATTGACATCAATCCACTATTTCAATTAAGAAACATAAATATTATCAAAAGGGCGAATGAGTTCTCTACTCAGTTATCTACAAATCTACAATTGATCCCTGCTAATTATAATGACTTATTTGATTGCAAAAACCATACATCTTCTGCATCTAATGCATCTAACACTTCATATTTATCTTCCTGATAACCGAACCATTTCATTTATATTCCAACAAACACTTCGTATTCACCTTCATTACTTCTTGCAATTAAACATGGCGTGGTTATACATATTTGGATTCAATCTTGAAGTCTCACATTTATTATTCATCCAACATTACATAAGGTATTGTTAAAAACTTAACATATGCATAAAGTCAAATCACAAACTTTGATAATACACTATAATTATTGGCAACTTAAGGATTCTTTTTCCTCATCCTCCATTGCAGTGAAACAAACAATCGCTGCGACCATAATATCATGATATTACTTAGGCTAATATTTTTGATTTCTCAACCACATATATATTTTTCTAAAAACTAATTTCTCACTCTTGAGGCGTCGAGTATGTATACACTCCAGATCCAGTAAATGCAAAGATAAACCACACTTAATAATTGATGGAAATATATAATGAACTTGATGCATTAATTCGAAGGGTTATTTAGGCTCACTTTGTTAACTTTTTTTTATCTTGGACAAAAACTGTATCAATTTTTGCATGCTCCAAGATAAAGTTTACCGCTCTGCCACTATTCAGAAAAAAAAAATTGATCTTTGAATCAAGATTTACAAATGGTTGAGTAATAAATATAAAAGAAGGATGATAAAAATGAAGTTACCAACGGTATCATAGAGAGGTACACAAATCAAACTTTATGCATTGCAAGCCTACTAATAGAATAAACCACGAAAATGATCGTATTGTGTATATATACACAGTAATAAACATGGACTGACTAATCGAGTTAAAATTAAAATTGACATCCATTGCTACAATCCACTGAGGGCACAACACAAAACTTACACCTATACGGATATACATTCAACAACATGTATTTCTCTTCTAATCGACTACTCATATACAATGACTAAAATGAGACTGGGGAGATGAGTTTGACCTTGTAACAACCTACCAATGACATGTGTGCAACCATCCATTCCATGTTTGAAATCATAGCCAACTCACATTCCCACACAACTCTTTATATAATGGTTTAGTATGATTTGCTTGTAAGTTGTAACTCATGAGAGGCAAAGAGATTGAGAGTTTAAATCTTTTGGTTTTTTTATATTAATGACATTCCTATAACTCCAACAACACTTCAATTTCAATAGTCACTCTTCATATTCTTACATTCAATTCACCCATCTTGAGTCTTGCATATGGTACCATCAATTCATGAAACATTTATATTGAGCACTTTGCATTTATAAAACTACTTAAGCTTTTAGTATATAAGATATACAAGAGAGTGTACAATGTCTTATTTAAATTACAACTTACACAAATATTTTTTTAACTTATTGAAAACTTTTCTCATGTCGCAACGCGCGAGAAAAAAACGTTGTTTGAGTAATCTGATGGTGATAATGAATAGAGAGAACTGCAAAATACATCCCTGTGGTTTACAGGTTTTGCCATCCTACATCCCTGTCAGAAACTTTTGGCAAGATACATCCCCCGTTAGGCAAACGTTTGCCACTATACATCCCTCGTTAGGAATAAGGACTAACGGTGCGAATTTTTCCACCGTTATCTCTTAACGAGACAGAAAATGTTACACCGTTAGCCCTCGTTAGCCAAACGTTTGCACCGTTAGTCCTCTTTTCTAGAAAAAAAAAAAAAAAAAAAAAAAAAAAAAAAAAAAAAAAAAAAAAAAAAAACTTAAAAAAAATTTAAAATTAAAAAAAAATTAAATTAAAAAAAAAAGGAAAAAAATCTTAAATTTTTTTTTTAAGTTAACATTTAAAAAAAATCAATTTAAAAAAAAAAAATATATTTGCGAAAAAAAAAATTATAAATACGCATTTTTTAAAAAGCGAAAAAAAAATTTTTTTTTAAAGTTTATATTTAAAAAAAATCAAATATTTTTAAAAAAACTAATATTTGCGAAAAAAAATTAATTTTTTTTTATAAATACGCATTTAAAAAAAATAAAAAAAAAAAGGAAAAACATTTAAAAAATTAAATTTTTTAAAGTTAATATTTAAAAAAAATCAAATTTTTTTAAAAAAATAATATTTGCGAAAAAAAAAATTAATTTTTTTTTTATAAAAACATTTATTTTTTAAAAAAAATTAATTTTTATAAAAAAAAATTATTTTTTTTTTAAATACGCATTTTTTAAAAAAATACGCATTTTTTTTATAAAAATTAATTTTTTAAAAAATACGTATTTTAAAAAAAATTAATTATTATTTATAATTTTTTTTAAAATACGCATTTTTTTTTATAAAAATTAATTTTTAAAAAAATACGCATTTTAAAAAAAAATTAATTATTATTTATAATTTTTTTTTTCGCAAATATATTTTTTTTTTAAATTTTGATTTTTTTTTAAAAAATATTAACTTTAAAAAAAATTAATTTTTGAATTTTTTTTCCTTTTTTTTTAATTTTAACTTTTTTTTTTTTTTAATTTTAAATTTTTTTAAGTTTTTTTTTTTTTTTTTTTTTTTTTTTTTTTTTTTTTTTTAGAAAAGAGGACTAACGGTGCAAACGTTTGGCTAACGAGGGCTAACGGTGTAACATTTTCTGTCTCGTTAAGAGATAACGGTGGAAAAATTCGCACCGTTAGTCCTTATTCCTAACGAGGGATGTATAGTGGCAAACGTTTGCCTAACGGGGGATGTATCTTGCCAAAAGTTTCTGACAGGGATGTAGGATGGCAAAACCTGTAAACCACAGGGATGTATTTTGCAGTTCTCTCTAATGAATATTATATAACTTTGGATTGGATCCATTTCATCTTGAAAAGCAACAAATAACATGTGATTCGAAAAGGATGATAATAATTTTCAATAATGCAAAGTACACCATTGCTATCTACGGAATCCATAAATACATGTGACATTGGATAAACAGATAATGCATATAGTATTTATTATTATTACAATTCTGGTTACAATAAACTTTAATGTGTAAATAAGAACTTGATTTTTTTATTGGGTTGAGTTTTTCTAACTTGTGCCTTAAGGGAAGAAGTTAAGTACACAAAAAATACTTCAAAAGTACAAAATGATCCAAATAAACGTACAGCGACTCACATAAAAGTACACAAGGAATCACATAAAAGTATACTTGTTTGTACTTTTTGATACACCCGTGCTCGCTTTGAACAAAAAAATAAAATTTAAACGCGGAAACGACTTAACTTTAACGGACTTTCTATTACTCTTTTAATGACTGACAAAAATCTATTACGTATAAAACAGCCCTTGATATTATTTTTAAATGGAAGTAGACTCAATTCTCTTCGAAACGCCGGGTGGCGCGACTCGTAACGACTTACGGTTTAAAAGATATGATTTTCCAAAAATTGAGGAAATCTGAAAAATCGAGCGTATAAATATCTCATATGGCCGTATGGTCACCTCAGAACTTTTCAAATCACTGACTCAGGCATTGGTACTAAACTATATTATGCACTAAATCCGAAAAACCGACTTCTATAACTCGACACTTAACCAAAACTTCCAGAATACATTAATATAACATAATACATCATTCCCATAACCGTTTGACCCGTTTGAACCCAAAATGGGTAAAAATACACCTTGAACCAAACACCCCTTTTACTATAACCATAAATATACATTCCACTTCTTTTACCCATGACTATAACATACCATTGCAAACCAAGTACTATAACGACCGTGACATGAACTTTGATACATGACGACACATTTACAACCAATAAAAGATTCACGGGGGCACAACGTGGACTTGAGCTCGGTATTCTATACTAAGCTCCTAACATACCAAACCTTCTACCTTCACATAACCAATCCATAATCCAAGCCATAGCATTACCTCTTCACCAAGACCTACAAAACATGGTCAACTATAACTGTAAGCGATAACGCTTAGTAAGTAATTGGTTGTTACGTGGTTAATACTTCCATCATCACATATGCAACATGAATCCATCATTATAACACATAACTATAACACACGACTATAACACATATAATCACATAAGGCACCAACACATACCTTAATCCTTTCCTAGTCCAATGACTAGCTCTATAACAATCTAGTAATCAAGTCTTTAGGCTATACACACCATTTAAACATCTAACCATACTTAACACAAGCATTCATAACAACATACTATAACAACTTCAATATTAAGCACATAGTAACCAAGTTACTTACCTTAGCTCCAAGCTAAGCTACTAATCAATATCACCATCATCATCATCATATTCATCATTATCATCACCATCGTCACCATCATCTTCCTAGTTCATAATCATCATTTATAAACACTTAATAACACATAACCAAATAACTATAACAACTAACATACCCTTAAAACATACTTAGTCATGATATGATCATACTTTGATCCTATGATGAACACCCTTTAAAAATACTAACTAAACCTATATAAACTAATCCCATAATTACTATAACCCATTAGTTATCTTGAAACCACCATTTACCCATTACCCTCAAATTAATTACATAAATCCTAGCTTTTTAATTCTTCAATTCAACACAATAAAAGTTACTTACTTGTAGAAGATCATTGTTGTGGCCTCTTGCACAAACACCCTCAATTCATCAAGATAAAGCACTAGTGATCATTTATGCTTTTTACCTCCTTTTTCTTCCTCTCTATATCGACACATATAACACACCAGGACAAAATGAAGAAGTGTTTAGAAGGTCCTGGGTTTTCTAGGATTAGTTGTAAGTTTGCCCAGATGGCAACTTTGGTCCCTCAATCCCTTTTCTTTCTACTTTGGCCACATCTCCACTATATAACATATTTAACACTTAACAATTTAAGTCCCTTGAGTTTATGCATCATATCTTCTATAACCATAATACACATTCGTTGACTATTAGTTTGACTATCAGGTTTGACTATAACGTAACATTCGTTGACTAGCCAATCACGTTAAACTTTAGTCAATTTCATCTAGGGTGAGGCTTATTTGTATCCGGGAAACGGGTGTTACACTTTTATGTGGATCCCTGTGTACTTTTTCGTAAGCCATTGTGTACTCTTGGTATGCTTAACTTGTGCCCTATGGGCACAAGTTAGAAAAACCCTTTTTTATAACATAAGTAAGAACTTGAGTGCCACGTAACTATCACGTATACAAAAGTTAGTGATAATCTACTGATTTATTCCCCACAACACACTTACAATACAAAAAAAAAAATAATAATAATAATAATAATAATAATAATAATAATAAAAATCCACATATCTAAACAAGTAAAAGTGAACGGTTTGAGAGATACAAAATAATACTCACGGCCCATTTGGTTTGTATATAGGTTTACGATTTGCATTTAAATTTTTGATTTAGGTTTGATGTATGAGAGATAAAATATATAACTCATTATTGTTTATAAAATTATTGTTTATAAAGTTATATATTTTAAGATTTAAAAAGTATATAAAATAAAACTTTTTATTGGCAAAACCCCATATAATAAGCATATAAATTGAAATTCAATGGTCAAGTGAGTCATGTCAAGTTTGTCGGTCTAATCCTGGCTTCTTAGTTGGGTTTTTGAGATCCTTTTATTTCCGGATTAGATCGCTAGTTAGAATACCATGTGCGTCAACCAAACAAATTATTTGACTAAAAATCCACTTCTTTAGAGTTTAGGCTCAAAACCCCCAAACATACAGACCCTCAATATTAATTGCATATGGTAGCATATAGTGGTATGTTTATATTATTTTCGTTACAATAGACCATATACATCATTTTGAACAAAATACTAAAAAGGAATTATCCATCTACGATAAATATAAAGCACGAATGTTATTGTTATATTTGTTGAAATTTGAGGTAATTACGTAAATACCTTTAAATATTATTGATATTATACATTTGAGTTTCCTAAATTATCATTACAGAATAAATATTTCAGCAACAACTTTTCAACATGCAGCAACTTAACATAATAAAGTATAGAGTTACATACATTACAAATCAATGAATTACAATACATATTCAATAACAATATGAAACAAAAAAAAAATGACAAAAAGATAATTTTTAGGCAAAAGCACAATGTATACTGTATAATCGTTTATATAAAATGAATCTATAAATAATAAAGTAACAAAATAAATGGTTGTATATGGTCAAATGGTGACGGTCAATAGTGTTGTGGTGGTTTTCAAAGGCGCGTCGAGTGGTGATAAGGTTGGTTGTTGCTACCTTGGTGCTAGGGTTCGTGGTGGTTATAGATTTTCCGTGGTTTGATAGAAGATTAGAGGTCGAGTTTCATAAAAATGAAAGCTAAGTAAAAATAAAACCCTTACATAATAACATATATGAAGGTATGAAATTGGTTTCTACCGTCCAACAAGATTATTTTGCGTACGTAAGCCCAACCAACAAGAAAGTTTTTCACATATTATTAATAGTTACAACCCTTGCAATAATAATTTTAATTTTACCATGGAAAATCTACTTTATCTTATGTTAACTACTTATATTGTATTAAGCCCTATTAATTTGTATATATGATTAAATTACATGATTATTTTCAAAGGTAACTGTAACAATTCGCAATTTCAGGTTAATTACTATTCCCGGAAAATTTCACTATTCACTTTTACTATTCATTTTTACGAGTTATTTTCCCGAAATTTGATTTTTTATTTCATATTCTCGAGTGATAAATCATTTCCATGACAAATTAAATGTTTGACATTCGTCAGATCATTTTCGTGAAAGTTATTAAGGAATTACACGTTTTAGGGTAAAACGTCATTCAGAAATTCTACGCACAACGAAACTCGACCCTGTTAAGTGACCCCGCATCAGAAAAATGTTTGACACACTCATGATTTATTTGAAAATAAATCATGACTGAGAAAAACATGACCAAAAATAAACCTCGGCCGTGAAAAACTGGAATTTTCAGTTCTAAGCGTTTTTACTCAGCCGTAACCTTAGCCTATACCTGCACCGCGTTTCTAAGAAGATTTGAGTTTTCAACTTATTAGAATAAGTCAACATATATTTCCCTCCTCCTTTGACAAAAAATCATTCCTTGATTTTATAAGTCATTCCTTGATTTTTAGGTTTACGGTTTGATGTCTAAAAGACATTTAATACCAACCGATACTAGAATGAGCCCAGTCTAGACATTATAAGTCATTTTAATTCATTTATATCATATTAGAAAAGTAACATTTTACTTTTCTCAATTTTACACAATATTCGTACATTTTACGTGTTACGTGTTTTAGACCCGTGTTTCCAGTTTTAGCAGGGTTTTACCACCCAAATGGAACCTACCACTCATTTTATATTTTATTATGGAACATATGGACATGTTTAACAATACTTTCAAGTTTTATATTTTTACGACACCCGGTTTTACGTTTTGAGGCCTAATCATTTACGGTTGGCATTTCCCGGAGTCAAAACTCATCCTAATACTTAGGATATTATCAAGCCAAGCAAACCTCACCCCCTAGCTTGTGTGAACCGCCAATAGGGGGGGGGGGGGAGTCACCCCATGGTGTGGCTTGATCTTGTGCAAAATGGTCTAAGATGGATACATGTGTACAAGCTTGTTAGGAAAGCTTTGACTAGTCTCATTTTGTAACCTCCTCATGAGCATATAAATACCCCCCCCCCTTTGTTGCCGTCCACACCACACACCAAAACCACCCACACTTAGCTTTAATTCTTCTAATTTCTAGCAAGTATCAAGTGCTTCTTCAAGATAGAAACTCTAGTTAGGTTATCATTCATCAAACACTTCCAAACCCTAATAAACTTTGGTGATTTTTCTTGAGTTTGAATCCACTCAAGTCACCTCAACTTTCATCATCTCTCTTTCAAGATTACAAGAGTAGAAAGATTGCATGAAGTGAAGTGGGTTGAAGCAAGTCTATCAAAGTCCTATCCTTACTAGTTACTTCCTTTCTTTATTTGAAAGTCAAAAGTTGTAAGCCAAACCCTAACATGCTTCTTGTTAATTAATCATGTTCATGTTATTTACATATTATTCTTGCTATATTATGTCTTGTATGCATGTCCATGATGTATAAAAGTGAGTAAAACAAGTTATTGTTATTGATTGTTAAGACAAGTTATTAAAACAAGTAAACAAGTGACTTTCTAGGTATAACCTGATCAAAATGGTAAAATTATGATCTTGGATCATTACATATTACAGTAGAGGGCTTAACAAGGAAACCGTAGCAACTTGAACCACTTAAAACGAGTATACGAGTCAAAAGTTACGCCCATTTGAAGTTACCAAAGATTTGCGGCAAAACTGCCTAAAATGTTTCTGTGACAGAATATAAAACACGCAAAAAGAGGCCTTTCTGGTCCGTTTCATGAAAAATTTAAAGCACGAAAGTTGTCCGGAATCACGTTTTCTTCAAAAGCTCAGGAGCACGTCTCCAGAAAATCAATAACGAATGAGATATTTCTCAGTTTCATAACAGCTATTTACATATTTATAAGTCACTATATTATGGTTATACTTTAAAAGGAACAAGAGGTCTTATGACCTATAATCAAGACCACAACCATGGCTAGAGCCAAGGTTGAGTCTCATGACCATGGAACAAGGACCAAAGGTCATGGCAAGGCCATGACTAAATGACCATACAAACTTACTTAGGCGAAAACATGAAACAAGGAATTGGCGATAACTTGAACAAACAATTTGGATCTACTTCACTTAAAAGAACCATGAGATAATACAAAGAAAAATGGTCATACAAGACTTATGAAACTTCCCCTAATAACAATCTTCATGTAAAAATAAACTTTCCTAAGTTTATTCAAATATCGGACATGTAACTTTTTGGATCAAAACTTATATCTATATATTTTATCAACTACTACAATAGTAGGGAGCCTCATGTGAGGAGTTCATTATGTAAGCCGTCGAGATAAGTTGTGGATTTACGAATTAAAGTGTCCTGGCTCCTCGAACGCTTACTAACATGACTTCTGAATTATGTCGGCCCGAACGGTAGTAAACGATATATAAAACCTACATGTTTTATGAATCTTTTCTTTCAAAGACTTACATTATACATCATACTACATCATGGACTAAATGCAAGATATTTATATAGGCACTTATTCATATTCTTCACTCCGATCCTAAGTCGCAACATTCTATTATAGGTTGCTCGTAGAAACCTTCACGATCCAACCATTACCTTCATTACTTGCTATCTTACTTAAGGTGAGTTCATAGCCCCACTTTACATTACTTCAATGTTTTGCAAACCCTTGGGGGGAATACATGCTACTTTTAAACCGAACACAATGCTTTGAAACTGTATGCTGCCTGATTGTTTTATTATTACTAAGTACCAACCTTGCCAATCCTAGGCCCTATATCATGAACCATTTAATCACTAGTATTAGTGAGCGCGAGTATTGTGAATAGGCCTATTGGGATTGACGAATCCCATTTGTTTGAGCAGATTAGTTCAAACGAATGCACTATATTTGAACATTAAGTATGACGGCAAAGTACTTACCGGGGCAACAAAACCGCCGATTGATATTGGTGCCCGTTAACGTATTGGTTGCATGAGCTTAGTAAATAATAATAACTGTTTTGTTTTCTAACATAAGTATGAGTCTAATTAACTCTTACTACCAACATATTGTGTTCAACCGTTAAACAAACTCTATGAATTTCACTTAACCTTTGTGTTGACCTCTTAAGCATGTATTTCAGGTCCATGATAATCAAGAATGGAGCGGAAGGGCACGTACTAAAGGAAGAAGGCTATAAACTACTATGTCATTCGATAAAAACATCAAAGACTTTATATTGATGTATTTTGAAACATGGAACCTTTTTGGGACCTTACTATGTAAACTCTGATATATTTGAATAAATATGAATGACAACTCTTTTAATACGACTTGGTTAGAGATCGTTTTCTATTATTGTGACTGTTGTGCCGTCGAGTAACACCCAAGTTGAATTCCGCTGCATCATGAATTGGGGGTGTTACAGATTGGTACCAGAGCCATGGTTATAGAGAAACGGGTCTAAGTGAGACCTAAACTATAACTACAATTACAAGCAAAAACATTTTTATAGCCTTCCGCTCTTCGTGCCTTCCATCCTCCAGAAGATTATGGACTTATTACACATATTATGCTACATGAACATATTTGTATATTGTTATATATGCACATTGCCATAGTTTGAGCATTTTCCATAAACATTTGATTTATTTTGACATCGAAATACTAATTGTAGACATCATGTCCGCACCTCTATCTCCTGATCATCTTCCTGCTATGCCCGAGTATTTACCAATTCTTCCCGGACCCGATGATCCTTACTTTGAACCAATTGACTACGACGACGAGGAAGAACCTTACGAGGATCTAGATGTAGATTCGGACGAAGATCCTGAAATGGATATGGACATAAACATCGATGATTACGAAGAAGATCCTGAAATGGATATTGACATCGAAGGCATCGATAACATTGAGGAAGCGGAGGAACAAATAGTGGTGCCACATCTATCACCATTAACATCTCCACCTCCTGTTTCACCAATTTCATCCGAATCTAACCGTACCACTCCAGCTCAAGTTCCGAAGTCTACTTACCAAGTCGGCGGAACATCTACATCTACACATATGTTCGTGAACTCTGCTCAATACGAAATCTACTCTTTGAAACAAGCCTTCAACCTAACCCAACTCAAAGTTCAAAGCATGGCAAGTCAAATGAACAACTATATATCCAAAGTAAATTCTGCCAAAATGGATGCCATGAATGCTCGAGATGACCTCTATTGGTTTAAGCTTGACATGAGCTATGTCAAGAGGGACTTAACTCATCTTGGGGAAATAGTCTTAAATCCTTTGACCGGCCTGGATGACGTCAAGGATAGACTCACATTGGTTGAGAGGGCCCAAGAACAAGATGCGGCACAAATTCACAAACTACTTAACCGCCTAAATACCGCAGAAATCCGGTTAGATGTTGCAAACTTTGACAGGTATCAACTTAAGAATGATTTGTGTGGAATGCAAACTCAAATGAGTGCCATACAACAAAGGCTATACCAAAAGGATGTCAAAGAATACCGTCCCAATGATAGTGTGGATGTGTTAGCAACATACGGAAATAATAATCCGTCCGGACTACAACAACCTTCCAACCGATGTTAGACTAGTGTTATAGTACTAGTTATCTTTTGTACTAATCCATGTAATAGCGATAGTAGAAACGTTGTAATTACTAACTGAAAGTATCAGTTAGTAAGTTTTGAAGAAACTTGTAATAGGTTTCGATTTTGTAAATCAATCAACATTATATGAATAAAACTCTTGTTTTATATACTATCATGTGTTTTGCTTTTAAGTTTCAACATTATTATCCTATCATTCTTATCAAAAGTTGCGCTCATTTCACAACTCTCTAATTACGATGTATTTTTTGAACAATAGAATCATGGCGCCAAAGAAGAAGACACCACCAGCAATGAGTCAAGCTGCTATTCGCAAACTAGTTAAGGACAGTGTCAACGCAGCACTCACAACAGAACGAGCAGCCATAGCTGCAGCAGCTGCCGAAGACGCCACTGCTGCTGGTGCTGCAGCAGCCGTTGATGATGCTACAGCTACTGATGCTGCAGCAGCCGCTGAAGCCGCCACTGCTGCGGAAGCTGCTATAGCTGCAGAAGCTGCCCGAATTGCCAGCCTTAACATTGGAGGACCAAACTCAACTATCCCTCCGGTGACAAATGTTGCTTCAGTACCAAAGGGTTGCTCATTCATTTCCTATCTGAAATGCGAACCCATAAAATTCAAGGGTACTGAAGGAGCTGTAGGTTTGACCCGCTGGTTTGAAAAGGCGGAGTCGGTATTTTTGGTCAGTAAATGTACTGAGAGTGATAAAGTTCAGTATGCCACGAGTACTCTGTTGAATGAGGCATTATCATGGTGGAATTCAATTGCTCAACCCATGGGCATTGAAAATGCTTACAAGATTTCGTGGGATAATTTGAAGAAGATGATGATCAAAGAGTACTGCCCTCGCAGTGAAATGCAGAAGTTGGAGGTAGAATTCTGGGATCATACGGTTAAGGGAAATGACATCATAACCTATAACCGTCGATTCCAAGAATTGAGGATACTTTGTCCAACAATGGTTTCCACCAAAGAGAAATTGTTGGAAAGGTATATCTGGGGACTTCCATCAAGTATACAAGGGAATGTAACTTCGGCAAATCCCAAGGAACTTGATGAAGCTATGCGGATGTCTCGCAACCTCATGGATCAGGTGGTACGTATGACAGAAACCCGAAAGCAAAACAACACCAACAACACCAACAACACCAACAACACAACGCCAACAATACCAATAACACCAACAACTCCAATTACCGTAACAACAACAACAACAACAACAACAACAACAACAACAACAACAACAACAACAACAACAACAAGAACAACAACAACAACAACAAGCGACCATGGGATGGTAACCGTGGAAGTAACAACAACAACAACAACAACAACAACCAAACCCGAAACAACAACCATCACAATCAACAGAACAAAAGACAAGAAGCCACGACGGCTTATGTTGCTGCACCAGCCGGAGGTAAATACGTTGGTACCCTACCACAGTGTACCAAGTGCAACTACCACCATGAAGGTCCCTGCCCGGCCAAGTGCAACAAGTGTCAAAAGCACGGACATCTTGCCAAGGATTGTAGAGGCAAGGGTGTAGCTACTGGGGCTAACACACAGCCCATAGTTACATGTTTTGGGTATGGTGAAAAGGGACACTACAAGAACAACTGTCCTCAAAACCAAGGACCCCAAGGCGGAGGTGTTCGCGGTAGAGCCTATGTCATGGGAAATGGAGAACCACACCAAGACCCGAACGTGGTTACCGGTACGTTCTTACTCAATAACATTCCTGTTAAAGTCTTATTCGATTCTGGTGCTGATATGAGCTTTATATCTACTAGAATTGCGCCTTTACTTGATATTCCATCAATCACTTTAACCACTTGTTATAGTATTGAACTAGCAACCGGTGACTTAGTAAATACTAATACCGTAATCCCAAACTGTACCCTTAATCTCTTAGACCACCCCTTTAACATCAATCTTATGCCAATCGAACTCGGAAGTTTTGATGTTGTTATTGGCATGGATTGGTTGTCTAAACATCAAGCTAACATCATTTGTGGTGAAAGAGTTGTGCACATTCCATGTGACAATGAAACTTTGATCATTCGTGGTGATCAAAGTGGAACTCGAATAAACATCATCTCATGTATCAAAACCATGAAGTACATTGAGAAAGGATGTTATGCTTTCCTAGCCCACGTAATCGAAAAGAAATCCGATAAAAAACGTCTCGAAGATGTTCCTATTGCCCGTGAGTTTCCTGAAGTCTTTCCAGAAGATTTACCCGGACTACCACCAAATCGTCAAATAGAATTCAGAATTGATTTAATACCAGGAGCGGCGCCAGTTGCCCGCGCACCATACCGGCTAGCACCTTCAGAGATGCAAGAGCTATCAAATCAATTACAAGAACTTTCAGACAAGGGATTTATTCGACCCAGTTCCTCACCTTGGGGAGCTCCAGTGTTGTTCGTGAAAAAGAAGGATGTGTCATTACGTATGTGTATTGACTATCGTGAACTAAACAAATTAACCATAAAGAACCGATACCCACTACCAAGAATTGATGATTTATTCGATCAATTGCAAGGTTCAACCTATTACTCAAAAATTGACCTACGGTCAGGTTACCATCAAGTTAGAGTTCGTGATGAAGACATTCCAAAAACAGCCTTTAGGACACGATATGGTCACCATGAATTCCAAGTGATGCCATTTGGGTTAACTAATGCACCGGCAGTATTCATGGATCTCATGAATCGTGTGTGTACGCCATATTTGGACAAATTCGTGATCGTATTCATAGACGACATTCTCATATATTCCAAAAACGAAGAGGAACACAAAGAACACCTGAGAACAATTTTAGGACTACTCAAGGAAGAGAAATTGTATGCAAAGTTTTCCAAATGTGAATTTTGGATTCAATCAGTACAATTCCTTGGGCATGTGATTGACAAGACCGGTTTACATGTCGATCCCGCTAAAATTGATGCTATCAAAAATTGGCCAACACCTACCACACCTACAGAAATTTGTCAATTTCTGGGTCTAGCCGGGTATTACCGAAGGTTTATTGAAGGATTTTCCTCAATAGCAAAATCTTTGACTAAGCTAACTCAGAAAAGCAAGAAATACATGTGGAATGAAGACTAAGAAAAAGCTTTCCAAACCCTCAAACAGAAACTTTGTAGTGCTCCTATCCTAGCATTGCCAGATGGGATCGAAGACTTTGTAGTCTATTGTGATGCATCGCACCAAGGTTTAGGTGCCGTGTTGATGCAACGTGATAAGGTCATGGCGTATGCATCAAGACAACTCAAGGTTCATGAGGAAAATTACACCACTCATGACTTAGAGTTAGGAGCTGTAGTCTTTGCACTAAAAATCTGGAGACACTATCTATACGGTACTAGATGTACTGTGTACACCGATCATAAAAGCCTACAACACATTTTGAACCAAAAAGAATTAAACATGAGACAACGTCGTTGGTTGGAATTACTAAGTGATTATGACTGCGACATTCGTTACCACCCAGGAAAGGCAAACGTAGTAGCCGACGCCCTGAGCCGAAAGGAACGGGTTAAACCACTACGAGTCCGAGCCTTAGTTTTAACCATAAATTCAAACTTTCCTACCCAAATCCTTCACGCTCAAGCTGAGGCGGTGAAACAAGAAGACATCCAAAAGGAAAAGTTGGATGGCATGATACAAAAGAAATTCGAAACCCGTTCAGATGGAACTCTATGCTTCCAAGGTCGAAGTTGGTTACCACTTTATGGTGGCCTACGAGACTTGATCATGCATGAATCACACAAGTCTAAATACTCCATACATCCAGGATCTGATAAGATGTATCATGATCTTAAGTTACTCTATTGGTGGCCGAACATGAAGGCCGATATTGCAACATACGTTAGCAAATGTCTTACATGTTCCAAAGTAAAAGCCGAACATCAAAAACCATCCGGTCCATTGCAACAACCAGAGATTCCTATGTGGAAATGGGAAAGAATTACTATGGACTTCATTACCAAGCTCCCAAAGACATCAAGCGGTTATGACTCCATCTGGGTCATAGTTGATCGTCTCACAAAATCCGCACACTTTATACCAATCAAAGAGACTTACAAAATGGAACAACTAACCCGACTGTACGTCAAAGAAATAGTCTCAAGACATGGTGCACCAATATCCATCATATCCGACAGAGATGGTAGATTTACTTCCAATTTCTGGCAATCACTCCAAGACGCCTTTGGAACAAATCTAGACATGAGTACAGCGTACCATCCTCAGACCGATGGTCAGAGTGAACGAACCATTCAAACACTTGAAGACATGCTTCGAGCTTGTATAATAGAATTTGGAAAAGGATGGGATGCTCATCTACCATTAGTCGAATTTTCCTACAACAACAGCTATCATACAAGTATTAAAGCAGCTCCCTTTGAAGCACTTTACGGTCGAAAGTGTCGTTCACCTGCTTGTTGGGCTGAAGTGGGAGAAGTTCAACTCACTGGACCAGAACTCATTCGAGAAATAACGGATAAGATTGTACAAATCAGAAGTCGACTACAAGCCGCAAGAGATCGACAGAAAAGTTATGCCGACACTCGACGCAGACCCCTAGAATTCCAAGTCGGAGATAGGGTTATGCTAAAGGTATCGCCTTGGAAAGGCTTGATACGATTCGGTAAGTGAGGAAAACTAAACCCAAGATACATCGGACCATTCAAAATCCTAGCCAGGGTTGGCCCTGTGGCGTACAGACTTGAGCTTCCATCAGAACTCAGTAGTGTACACCCCACTTTCCATGTATCTAACCTAAAGAAATGCTTATCAGATGAATCACTCGTGATTCCACTCGATGAAATTCAACTCAATGACGATCTACAATTTATCGAGGAACCCGTAGAAATCATGGACCGAGAGGTCAAACAACTCAAGCAAAGCCGTATTCCAATTGTCAAAGTTCGTTGGAACTCACGACGTGGTCCTGAATATACATGGGAACGAGAGGACCAAATACGTAAGAAATACCCACATCTTTTTACCAACGAAGCTTCTACTCCCAACGCAAATTGATCTCCGGGACGGAGCTCTCATATAGGGTGGAGACTGTAACAATTCGCAATTTCAGGTTAATTACTATTCCCGGAAAATTTTACTATTCACTTTTACTATTCATTTTTAAGAGTTATTTTCCCGAAATTTGATTTTTTATTTCATATTCTCGAGTGATAAATCATTTCCATGACAAATTAAATGTTTGACATTCGTCAGATCATTTTCGTGAAAGTTATTAAGGAATTACACGTTTTAGGGTAAAACGTCATTCAGAAATTCAACGCACAACGAAACTCGACCCCGTTAAGTGACCCCGCATCAGAAAAATGTTTGACACACTCATGATTTATTTGAAAATAAATCATGACCGAGAAAAACATGACCAAAAATAAACCTCGGCCGTGAAAAACTGGAATTTTCAGTTTTAAGCGTTTTTACTCAGCCGTAACCTTAGCCTATACCTGCACCGCGTTTCTAAGACGATTTGAGTTTTCAACTTATTAGAATAAGTCAACATATATTTCCCTCTTCCTTTGACCAAAAATCATTCCTTGATTTTATAAGTCATTCCTTGATTTTTAGGTTTACGGTTTGATGTCTAAAAGACATTTAATACCAACCGACACTAGACTGAGCCCAGTCTAGACATTATAAGTCATTTTAATTCATTTATATCCTATTAGAAAAGTAACATTTTACTTTTCTCAATTTTACACAATATTCGTACATTTTACGTGTTACGCGTTTTAGACCCGTGTTTCCAGTTTAGCAGGGTTTTACCACCCAAATGGAACCTACCACTCATTTTATATTTTATTATGGAACATATGGACATGTTTAACAATACTTTCAAGTTTCATATTTTTACGACACCCGGTTTTACGTTTTGAGGCCTAATCATTTACGGTTGGCATTTCCCGGAGTCAAAACTCATCCTAATACTTAGGATATTATCAAGCCAAGCAAACCTCACCCCCCCTAGCTTGTGTGAACCGCCAATAGGGTGGGGGGGGGGGAGTCACCCCATGGTGTGGCTTGATCTTGTGCAAAATGGTCTAAGATGGATACATGTGTACAAGCTTGTTAGGAAAGCTTTGACTAGTCTCATTTTGTAACCTCCTCATGAGCATATAAATACCCCCCCTCCCCCTTTGTTGCCGTCCACACCACACACCAAAACCACCCACACTTAGCTTTAATTCTTCTAATTTCTAGCAAGTATCAAGTGCTTCTTCAAGATAGAAACTCTAGTTAGGTTATCATTCATCAAACACTTCCAAACCCTAATAAACTTTGGTGATTTTTCTTGAGTTTGAATCCACTCAAGTCACCTCAACTTTCATCATCTCTCTTTCAAGATTACAAGAGTAGAAAGATTGCATGAAGTGAAGTGGGTTGAAGCAAGTCTATCAAAGTCCTATCCTTACTAGTTACTTCCTTTCTTTATTTAAAAGTCAAAAGTTGTAAGCAAAACCCTAACATGCTTCTTGTTAATTAATCATGTTCATGTTATTTACATATTATTCTTGCTATATTATGTCTTGTATGCATGTCCATGATGTATAAAAGTGAGTAAAACAAGTTATTGTTATTGATTGTTAAGACAAGTTATTAAAACAAGTAAACAAGTGACTTTCTAGGTATAACCTGATCAAAATGGTAAAATTATGATCTTGGATCATTACATATTATAGTAGAGGACTTAACAAGGAAACCGTAGCAACTTGAACCACTTAAAACGAGTATACGAGTCAAAAGTTACGCCCATTTGAAGTTACCAAAGATTTGCGGCAAAACTGCCTAAAATGTTTCTATGACAGAATATAAAACACGCAAAAAGAGGCCTTTCTGGTCGGTTTCATGAAAAAGTTAAAGCACGAAAGTTGTCCGGAATCACGTTTTCTTCAAAAACTCAGGAGCACGTCTCCAGAAAATCAATAACGAATGAGATATTTCTCAGTTTCATAACAGCTATTTACATATTTATAAGTCACTATATTATGGTTATACTTTAAAAGGAACAAGAGGTCTTATGACCTATAATCAAGACCACAACCATGGCTAGAGCCAAGGTTGAGTCTCATGACCATGGAACAAGGACCAAAGGTCATGGCAAGGCCATGACTAAATGACCATACAAACTTACTTAGGCGAAAACATGAAACAAGGAATTGGCGATAACTTGAACAAACAATTTGGATCTACTTCACTTAAAAGAACCATGAGATGATACAAAGAAAAATGGTCATACAAGACTTATGAAACTTCCCCTAATAACAATCTTCATGTAAAAATAAACTTTCCTAAGTTTATTCAAATATCGGACATGTAACTTTTCGGATCAAAACTTATATCTATATATTTTATCAACTACTACAATAGTAAGGAGCCTCATGTGAGGAGTTCATTATGTAAGCCATCGAGATAAGTTGTGGATTTACGAATTAAAGTGTCCTGGCTCCTCGAACGCTTACTAACATGACTTCTGAATTATGTCGGCCCGAACGGTAGTAAACGATATATAAAACCTACATGTTTTATGAATCTTTTATTTCAAAGACTTACATTATACATCATACCACATCATGGACTAAATGCAAGATATTTATATAGGCACTTATTCATATTCTTCACTCCGATCCTAAGTCGCAACATTCTATTATAGGTTGCTCGTAGAAACCTTCACGATCCAACCATTACCTTCATTACTTGCTATCTTACTTAAGGTGAGTTCATAGCCCCACTTTACATTACTTCAATGTTTTACAAACCCTTGGGGGGAATACATGCTACTTTTAAACCGAACACAATGCTTTGAAACTGTATGCTGCCTGATTATTTTATTATTACTAAGTACCTACCTTGCCAATCCTAGGCCCCATATCATGAACCATTTAATCACTAGTATTAGTGAGCGCGAGTATTGTGAATAGGCCTATTGGGATTGACGAATCCCATTTGTTTGAGCAGATTAGTTCAAACGAATGCACTATATTTGAACATTAAGTATGACGGCAAAGTACTTACCGGGGCAACAAAACCGCCGATTGATATTGGTACCCGTTAACGTATTGGTTGCATGAGCTTAGTAAATAATAATAATTGTTTTGTTTTCTAACATAAGTATGAGTCTAATTAACTCTTACTACCAACATATTGTGTTCAACCGTTAAACAAACTCTATGAATTTCACTCAACCTTTGTGTTGACCTCTTAAGCATGTATTTCAGGTCCATGATAATCAAGAATGGAGCGGAAGGGCACGTACTAAAGGAAGAAGGCTATAAACTACTATGTCATTCGATAAAAACATCAAAGACTTTATATTGATGTATTTTGAAACATGGAACCTTTTTGGGACCTTACTATGTAAACTCTGATATATTTGAATAAATATGAATGACAACTCTTTTAATACGACTCGGTTAGAGATCGTTTTCTATTATTGTGACTGTTGTGCCGTCGAGTAACGCCCAAGTTGAATTCCGCTGCATCATGAATTGGGGGTGTTACAGTAACTAAAGCTAAAATGGGTAAACTTTAACCATAAACATCAATATTTTTACACAATTATATATCCATACCACACATAATAAAGGGATTACATCGTTGAAAATTAACCACAAGAACAATATATTGTCCTTAAAATTTACATTATTTACAAAACAATATAAAATAATTAATATAAAATAATTATGATGCAGTTTCTAAACAATTTCACTAACTCATTAATGTGTCATGATTCATATGCTTAATTTTTACTTATATATGGAAGTAAACACTTAAAAAAAATAAGAGGTTAACTTTTAAAATAAAAGAATTGTGGAAAAAATTGTAACAACAAAAATAAATTACTCAATTATAGGTTAAATAACGTGAATAAGTTTTGAGGCTTATTTAGTAAATATTTTGTACTTATCAATTTCTTAAGAATATCATCTCTCGATTACCATTTTCAAAAGTCATTTCAACCAAAAATCTACGCCGCTCATAAAGTTATCGTCAAACAAAATGTGCAATCGAAAAAATTAGTTGCCGGAAATTATAGCATCAAAAAACATCCAATCTAATATTAAACAGTATCCGTCGCTAAAATGCATGAGTTCCCGCCTATCCTTTTAAACGTCGAATGTTTATTCTTTGCAATTTTCATATAAAATTTATTAGACTAGCATCGTAATATTAAAGGGTTTTATAACTTGTACCATGACGACATTAGTTTTGAAATATTAAATGAACACATTTATTTATTTAAATAAAGTCATTTCTATGTTAAATAATGATAAACTTGGTAAATATAAAAAATTAAAAAAAAAAAAAAAAAAAAAAAAAAAAAAAGTTTTGTTAACCACAACCCATGGGGTTGTGTTTAAGCATAACTTAATTAAAAATTTTGCATTTAATGAACACTAAACATTACAAGTTTGATATCACATTCCATGTTTAAAATGAAAAAATATGTATAATTATAGAATATACTAGTTCACTTAATGTAAATTTTTTAAATATGGTATCTTTAAATACAACCCCATGAGTTGTGGTTAACAAAACCCAAAAAATATTAGCATCAAATAACATTTAAATATAGTATTATTAGTTGGTTTAATGCTTATGTCACTATACCACAAATTAAAAAAAAAAAAACTCTTAATATACTCCGCAATTATACTCGTGATTCTTAATTCGAGAACTTTGGGCTATGTTTTACTTTTAAATTCATTGTCAGAGGTCAAAATCCGAGTATTTTTGTTTATTTGTCTACTTAAATATGACATGTGTGACTGTGTGCGAGTAGTTAAAGAATAAGAAGCATATCCTCGTAGTATGTAAGGCCTAAATCCGAGAATTTTTGTTTATTTGTCTACTTAAATATAATTAACTTTAAAAATCTGACAAATCGATATTTTTTTAATTAAATTTGGTCTTGTACGATTGACTGTTGACTTATAGATACCAACAATAGCACATTTTTTCTCCATGACAAACTTAGAAATTTGAACTTTATTATTTCATATCTTTTATATAATAAAACTAGGTACTTTAAAAAAAATATTTACTTATTAGATAATATTTTAATTATTATTTTTTAATTTAAAATTTTAAAAATTTATTTTATTGATATACTACACAAGTAGAAGATAAATAAAAAAAATATAAATAAGATGCAATACTACATAAGTATATTTAGAAACATTAAAAGTATACATAAATAAAAAAAATATAGATAACAATAACACAAATATATTTAGAAACATTAAAAGTACAAAAGTTCAAAGTAAGCCACACTAGAGAATGCATTCACATACGAACATTAAATGGGCCCTTTAAAATAAACAAACTAATGGCCATATGTTTCTTACTTGGTAAGTTGAAAGAACAAGTACGTCTGGGTCATCATAGAACACATCATTTGTGGCATTTCCATGATGAGCATCAAAATCGATAATTAAAACACGCTTCAGTCCATGCACACGCTGTGCATATCGAGCTGCAATAGCTACATTAGCAGCAAAACAAGGTCCCATGGGCCCATCTGGAACAGCATGATGCCCAGGAGGACATGTCAGGGCAAAACCGATTGGAGGGTTCTTAGTGATTTTTGCTGACGTCACCTACAATATCAACAAAAGGATAATGTGATAAATATAACAATATAGCCGAAACCACCCATACATTTGCACTTGAGGTGAAATTACCACATAATCTACCAAGGACAGGCCTGCTCCAGCAGCAACCAATGACTCCTTGAATGTCTGCAGTGTTTACAGCATCACAATGATCAACTGATAAACTTAATCACCACAAAGGACTAATTTAACAGCTTCACAGTCTAAAAACTATATAATTTATAAGTGATTTGGCAGTAGAAATTAATATCGAATTCATTTAACACTTTCCACCTAAGAAATTACTTTGATCTAATTAACGTTTCATTTTGTAAAGTTTTCTTACTGTGTCTCCAGAGCCATCAACACTTTCTTCTGAAACGGTTTCCATTGCCTGTAAAAAAAATTTTTTGAATACAGTTAACGAGTCTTTCTTCATGCCGGTTGCAGCACTTTGAATAACATATATTTTTGGACAATATTCCTTTCTAGCAAAGCTATTACAGTAATTTGTTACTCCGTATAATATTATCTGGATTAGTATGTGCCTAAGTCAGGTCATAACACAAAATCTCAGTGATAAACCAAAAGTGTAGGAACGTAAGTTCATAGTGGATCCAAGTTATGCAACCGTATTATAACTCCATCTAAAATAGCATACTCTTAGTTTGAATGGATATCTTAATATATGTTAAAATATATTTCATAATGTCAAGGATAGAAGTTAAACAGTTGAAGCATAGATAGTAAGGCTGAAAAATGATATTAATTATTAAGGGACAAAAAAAGTTCATCAGGCAAACAATATGGGTGTGGAATTGTTCCAAGAGTGACAGATAAGTTAAACAGTCATTTGATTCCATAGAATCGCGGCCGGGAGCTCGAGGTCCTAAGCCTTTTGATATGCCACTCATTCAACTGAGCATCTATGCTCCATCAGCTTCTCTCATATTACATAAAAGTTATTTTTGGTACAAAAAGAAAAATATAGTAGCAGTAATAGTAATTAGAGGTGGTAATTCTAGTACAAAATTAATTCATAAACAAGTATTTAGGGGTTGTTTGTATGTGCTCTCTTGATGTGATTATTAGATATCCTGAATCAAGTGAATGCAATGCAATCTCCACACGTAAAAGTATTATAGCTTAAAAGTCTAGACAAGAAAATCACCTTGTCAAGAGCAGAATGTACGGCTGCAAAATCTTCAAGAGTAGCGGTTTTATAATTTTGAAGTTGAACGATCTCAGATCCTCGAAACTGCAGATAAAAACCATAAACACCAACAGAAAACCGAAACACATATATAGTTTACAATATGTGAAAATACCTTTGGAGTGAGGTGCATCTTCTCAAGAGCATTGAGAAGTGCAGGAAGTCTTGAATTGCATTCCGGATGTTCATCCTATAACAAATACTATATCAGTTGACACTTGTCCAATACACATTTGTAAACAAAATAGTAACGGGTAAAAGCTATGTATGAACAATTTACTCTTTAAATATCTTATCAATAGAATTACCAAAGTTAAGATGCTGATCATATTGTACAAAACAATATATGGAAACTATCAGCTAAAAACAAATACTACATTTTTGGCTTTTATTTTAAAAGTTTTAGGCGTAGATAAGCTAATATCATATCATAATAAGCTTAAGGGGGTGTTTGTTTAAGCTTATTTGATTTCCGGCTTATTTGGAGCTTATATAAGTTTATTATATATATAATAAACTTACAAGTCTCAAAAGAAGCCGAAAAATTGGTGCTTATGAAATACAAGCCGAAATAAAAAAGCTTAAACAAAAGGGGTGTTTGTTTAAGCTTGTATGTGGGCTTACGAGCTTATTTGTGTTTATTTTCATGAACCCACTTATTGTGTGGCGTTTATTATAATATGATAAACTTATCAGTATAAGCTAAAAAGTCTTAAAAAAAATTGATTGAGAATACAGAGTTATAATAGTAATGACGACATACCTTGCATAATGTTACGGTGTAAATAAGTTTTGGTGTACTAGTAGAAATCTCCTCCTCTTTATTTGAACAACGACCTAACATAACATAATCAAAGTTAGCCACTCGTGTTTAGAATAATAAAATCGATTATTATTGTATATATAACTACTTACGCATAATTCTTGGTTTGAATAAATTGCCGGTTGCCGGAGCTAGAAACGAAAGTTACTACTACGATTTTTGGGTTTTATAAATAGGATTCATTTCATATATATATATATATATTTGAGAGTTAGTTACATGTTTGGTCCTTGTGGTTTATACAAAATTGCATAATTCTTCGTCGGAATAAAGACATGTTTTTTCGGTTTTGGTTCGAACCGAAACCAAAAATCATAAATATATGGAACCGAAAACTGAATATGGTCAGTTCGGTTTTTGATTGGACCGGTTCGGTTCATTTTTTCTCAGTTTGGTTTGTTTTGCCCAGCACTAGTTAGTTTTCATGAATAAAAAAGTCAACGAGAACATAGGATTCTCTCATATGTCTATTTTGACTTTTATTACGGAGTATATTTTAACTCAAATATATACTCACAAAAATCGCAACATTATACAATATATCAATTCCCGTTTCAAACGACATTGTTTTGGGCGACCAAAAAACGAGGTCGTTTTAAGGTTTGGGTGGGTGCCTAAAATGTCATTTTGACTTTCTCTTTAGTTTCGAGTCCATAGAAGTTTTGAATTAGTGAACATTGTAGCAAGAGTCTAACATCATCTTTAACTATTCGAGCTTTAAGAAAAACAAACTTTTATTCTATGTTCGTTACCCATATAGAAGAACCTGGCAAATAGAGATGTTAAAGTCGATGTGAATTACAGTTTTTTTTACACATATATTACAATCAAATCAAAAAGTGTTAATTCATTGTATTTATACCACGGATGATGGTTTAGTCATCGGCTAAGTCTGTCTAATGTGGGTATTATATACGTATGCAACTAGGCACTAGCTAAATGCAACTGCACTAAGTATGCCCAGATCCATCCATCTTCGATACGAACCCTCGCACTTAATGCAGCTGCACCTGATATGTCCTGTCCCATCCGTCTTTGAAAGGAACCTTGTCAAATCTGTTACGACTTATGATGGACCAATCAAAGGGAATTAGCATAGCCCATTCTTAGCAAATAGTTTGTGAAGTAAGCATTAGACTTCAGTTTCAAACACCAAAACAGTGGCACAAGTGACCTGTGCTTATGCATCCTGTATGAGCAAGTGAATAAAACGACTCAGTAAGCACAATACAGGCCCAACTCATACTGCAAAGCCAAATAATCCCGATACACAATCCAATTTATCAATTTGGTGTCCACGAACAAACAAATATGTCGACTTGGAAGTTTTAAATTTGGTGGGCGGTTGGTTATGGAACCCACATCGGTGTGTGTAGGAAAAACCAAATGATAGCTGGAATATCTCCCCTGACAGGGCTGTGAATCCATCTTGGTTTCGCAGAATGCACAACACAAGTTAGATTGTCTGTCCCAAGTTTTGATCTTGTCTGGAGTCTTCAGTTATTGGCCCATTACGAGCCACAAAATGAAAGCATGACTAGGGATGCATTGAGTAGTATATCAGCGTCTTCGTGTCGTATGTCCTTCCAAAGGTTTCCAACGAATAGTAGAACTAAATTACCATGTTTATCTAAACTACTTATAAAGAGAAAAATAGTCAAAGTGGAAAAGTGAAATCTTAATTTTTAGTCAATGCCTATAATACCCTTATAAAACTTAATTTGGAATGTAGTTATAAGCAAGGAAACGTGGACCAACAGGAAAAATAACACAACAACAGTTTTGATTGGATCTATAAAACACATGTAGTTATGCAAAATGATAAGGAAATACAGCCATGCAAATTAATGGAGATTACACGAGTGAAAAGTAAATGGAAATATTGAAACTCATTACTTATTACACGGTTGAATATATATAAATATGGTCTGACTTTTTTTTTAGCAACACAGTTAATCCAAATCATGGACTGATGCGGCAAAAAATAAACCACTTTTAGGGGGTCATTTAAGCCCGGAATTGAATTTATTTGATCAAATATTACCCTAAATCGTTCCTTTTGTGATTTTAGGTACTTTGGGAGTGAAATCTGGAAAAGGAAGCAATTCGGACGTTTTTGGAGCATAAAAGTGAAGAAAACACCAAAGACTTAATTTTCCATGCTGAGAACAGTACCTGACGGCGTCAAGAGGAAATTCATGACGGCGTCAAGAGTAAAAGTGGTGACGATCCAGTACAAACCTGACGGCGTCACAAGAAGGGCGTCAAGAGATAATTTTGTGACGGCTTGCATAAGGAGACCACATGACGGCGTCAGACCCAGATCTAGGCAGTCCGAGGAACTATTTGACGGCGAGATGACGGCGTCAGACATTTGTTCTTGATGCCGTCACCTTCCAAACTCTATATATAGTTTTCTATTTTTCATTCATTAGAGAGGAACTTGTGTGGAGAAACCCTAGGGCCGAACTTTGTGAACCCTAGCTCGTATTTTACAGTATATTCAAGGGTTTTCACCCCTTGAATCCTTTCATGTGCTATTGAGATAAGTCTTCTCTTAATTCAATCAATATGTTTATGTGTTGGTTGTCTATATCTTGTGCTTGTCTTGATTTCAACATGCTAGGCTAGATTTATCTTGTGTTTGCTTAGATCTAATGAAACCTAGATGTTAATTATGTGTTGATTACTTGTTTATGGTTGTATTGGATGAATGATTTCAATGTTAGGCTTAAGAAAACTGGCAGATCTCCATTGTGTAACATGCTTGAACGTCTTAGGAAACATGAACCGATGTGTACTAGGTTTTATTGGTTGTATTTAATGCATGAGTAAATTCTAATGATCCCATGTTAGGAGCTTCTTAGCCGGCTCGACATAGGAGTGAAGTAGGCACTCATAGGATTGGGGAAGTAAGTACGCCACCCCATGAATGGTATTAAGGAATACAATCCGTCATCCACGCAACTATAACAAGTAATTAACGTGTAAAAGATATCTAGGGAGTAGTGAAATCTAAGTAAACACATTTCTCCCACATATTGCTCACAACTTTAGTATAATTTAGTTTAATTTCATTTCTAGTATTTTATTTTGATTGCATCTTTAGTATTGGGTTAGTTGACTAGCAACTAATTCCGCCCAAATCCTTCAAACCCGAGATTTTAATTTGTTTTCCTAAAAATATAAAAATACAAAAAGAATCATCCCTCATCTCTAGACCTAGTCTTTAGGTTTTCTAATCCTAGCGACACTATTCCTAGCTGAATGATCAATCCCCCGGTACTTGTCATTATACTATACTACATCGATCAGGTACACTGCCTGGTGGGGGTTGTAAGCTTCTCGAGATCCCTCGAGAGGTAAAGCCTGGTGCAATCCCTACGCATCAAGTTTTTGGCGCCGTATCCGGGGAATAGTTATTGTCTAGGTTAGAATCTCTTTTTATTAGGTCTACTTGCTAGATTCCTTTCTACTAAGATTTTATTTTTATTTTTTAGGTTCTCTTTAGTCTATCTTAATTCTTCGTGTTTTGTTCGTAACTTTTCACCACCCGACATCATGGACGATGGGAACATCTTTGAACCCGTCATCCCACCACAAAAAAACCCACCACTAGAACCTCTTAGGCCCTGAACCTTAGGAGAGTATTCCTGACCTAGCCACCAAGGCTACCGAAACACCATTGAGCTCACCGGAGCCAATGTGACCCCCTTGCGATCCGACACCATCCGGTTGGTGCAAAGCGGATGTGCATTCCATGGACTTCGTTCCGAAGATCCAAATCAACATCTCGAGGACTTCCTCAAAATCGTAGATTCCATAGACCTAGATGTTGCAACTAGAGAGACAACCCGATTACGCCTATTCCAATTCTCTCTACGTAATCAAGCTAGTCAATGGCTTGAGCGTTTACCCGCGGGATCCATCACTACATGGGATGATCTCACCACTCGTTTCCTTGCTCAATTTTTCCCACCGGGGAGAACTACTAAGCTTAGAAATGACATCTTGATGTTCCAACAACGTCAAGGTGAAACTTTTTACGAAGCATGGATTCGATATAAAGACCTGCTCCGAAAAGTCCCTCATCATGGCATTGAACCATGGCTCCAGATTCAAATCTTTTATGATAAAGTTAACTATCAAACAAGGAGAGCTATAGATTACGCAGCCAAGGGCAAGCTAAACAGACTTAGCATTGACGAATGCTGGAAAGTTCTTGAGGGGTTGGCACAATACGAAGAAGAAGGATGGGAGGACCCGATGTTTTCAAACAAGGGAAAACTTGATTACGCACACGCCACCCAAGAGCAGTTATTAGGAAGTATCGAGAAGCAGGTAAAAGAATTAATGAGAGTTGAAAAACCTGCTACTGAAACCGCGAGGAATCCTAATATACATAGGAATGCGATTATCAACCATAATTTTCCTGAACGTTCACGACAAGAGGAGTTCGAAGGGATAATGGTAACCTTCATGAATAATCAGGAAAAACAAATCCGGCACTTAGAAGCACGCATGGAAAGCACTCGCAATGCTTTTATGGATTTAGCAGACAAATTCATATCAAGGATCAAAGAGAAGATTAAGGAAAAATCTGCACCAAGAAAAATCAAAAAAGTCTTCGAGGTTTCAACCCTTTTGGTGTTTGACCAAGAGGATAATGAGAAATCCTTTCCAAGTGCTTCACCATCCATCACTTCCTACTCTTGCGAGCATCCTCAGGAAGAGGAGAATTCACAATTCCATAACATTTTCGTTGGATGCTTGCAAACCACGCTCCCAAATTTGTGCAAGAGACGTTCTTTTGGTTTTAAACCCGATGTGAAGAGGTTGCACCTCAAAAACACCACAGCTTTGAGACCCTCTATGGAACAACACCTCTTTGTACCTACCGTTAACCAATGCGAAGGTTACAACTTAACCAAAACCTCACCCGCCCCTTTCTACAACCACACCTCTTTCCGTGACAGTAATGAAACGTTCGACCCTGGTGGACTTCACTAATGGAATAGCTACTCATGGTTTTTACTTGTGTTTAGCTATTCACACAAAGTACAGGGACTAAATGTGGAATTGCCTCTTTCTACACCTGATACGGGCATCTGACGGCATCAGATGGTAACTCTTGACGCCGTCACCTCGCTATCTCAGCAATAATAACCCAAACTCCATCACTTTCAACTCATACCCCACAAATCTCACCCAAATTGCTGCTCCACCTCCGAGTCTCCATCATCCAATCCGACATCTTCCGTGACTAATCTCTACTTGGTAAGTAGTTTTTCCTCACTCTTTTTCGTTCAATTGTCCTTAGGATCAACCAATTTTGAAAACCCCTTTCATCCGAAACCCCATTTTTTTGACCCATCATTGACAAATCGTAATGCCATCCCTTTGGTGATTTGTAATCATGGGGGTTACCCTTTGATGATGTTGTCCCACTTGAATCATGCATTAATTTAGGAAAAGTCCTTCACGCCACGGATTTTTTTTGACCCCCCCACCCATGTTTTATGATTAAAGGAGTGTTGGGTAATGGGTTAAGAGTTTGAAAATTGATTTTTCCCTCGTAATTGCATGGTTCGACTTCTGCTTGGTCTGACGGCGTCAGGACCTCCTTCCTGACGGCGTCAGATGTGTCTGACATCATGAGTCAATTAAATTCTCGTTCTAATTGTTTCCATCCACTCTATCTTTTTCCAGGAAAATGAGCAAGCGATCTCGACAATATCGTGGCAGCTCCTCTAGGTCCCAACGGATTAACTATGGGGAATTGGTCCACAGTTGGGGTGAATTCGACAATGTTGCCGCTACAACTAAGTATGCGGAGCTTTGTAATCACCACATTGATGCTGGTGCTGTGATTGATTGGGAGTTTCTTAGGTCCTAAGGGTTAGAGGCTGCGTTTTTGGGGAGGATCCACACTGATGGATTCACGGGTCCTCAATGGGAGAGGTTGTTTAGGATGAGGGAGACTGTGTATAGTGAGTTAGTGAGGGAGTTCTTTGCGACCTTCCACTTTGATCAGGCTGAGGCTAGGACGGACATGGGGGTACCACTATTTACTTTAGGTTAAGAGGGGAGGTTCGATCATGTTCGGTTACTGAGTTTGGGTGGAGGATAGGTTTGTATACTAAGGAGGAGGCTGTTGAGGGAGGTTTTATGCAGAGGTTGTTACATGGGGAGACTTTGAGGAGCAATATGAGGTGCGCCATTTTTTGGCCGATCATCGGGAACGGGGTGTACACCTCGACTACTGGGGCAACATCAATCAGGGACCCCGTGGTCAGGTTGGTCCACAGATGCATCACATACAGCTTGTCGAGACGTCATGGCACCACTCACCGTGTCACTGCTTCAGATCTTTTCTACTTGTATACCATCTTTTCAGCGGATGTTTACTGCAACATCCTATTTTGGGTAGCTAGCTATTTGAAGACCAGTGTGGGCGAGAGGGATATTGATAAGGTGTATGAGGGGATGTTCGTGACCCGGTTGGCTCGTTCTTATGATCTTCTTGTTCCCCCGATCATGGGATACTTGAGCGACTTCGGGGCTTGTAGGGTAGTGAGGGCTAAATCCCTCAGGCAGATGAGCATCGTGATGCAGCGGGGGAATGGGGCCTATGATTGGTACGAGGCAGGGGGACCAGATGATGAGGATGATGATGATGATGAGGGAGCGCCCCAGCAGCACCAGTTCGAGGGTTATGAGGTGGGGACAGCTGATTACTACCGACACATGAGTCGGGGAGACTGACAGGCACACCAAGGGGCCTGGATGGGTCAGGTGGACGCATGGCGGACCACCACTGACCAGCGCTTTGATTGGATGTATGATCACACCATCCGCCAGATGCAGCACCTCTCCACCCGTGATCAACTTGAGCCCCACCTGCAGATTGACCCATTCCCCGGTCGTGAGACAGACTACCCTCCCTACGGGTACACAGGACACCTCCCTCCTGGTTATGACTACCCTTTTGGTCCTCCTCCCCTGTGATCTTTCTTGATGTCTGTTATGTTTGAACAATTTATTGATGATTATGTAATTTGAAACAATTGGGACTGTAATAGTTTAGGATGTGGCCTCCGTTGGCCTTGGATAATTTTAATTTTCCATGCTTACGTTTATTAGTAATAATAGAATGTGCTTATGGTGTCATTCTTCGTTTTGTGTGATTTTTATTTTGTTTGATTGTTATTTGCTTCCGTATGCATGCTTTATTTTTTATTGTTGGTAGATCATGTTTCTAAACTAAATAGTAGAAATACTTTACTTTGTTATTTGGCCTAGTCTTAACTTCACCCAAAGGTATTTTTGCAAAAGATAAGTGTAAGGGGAAACCCCAAATATGTTTTTAAGAAACAAACCGATCATGATTCTCCACAATATTAAGTGAACATGTATATTCGTATTTGTTAGAGTCAAATGCTTGTATCGAGTCATAATAAAGTTTTGCAGGATTTTCCAGGAAGTAGAACCAAGTTTTTCCAGCAATTTTCCGGAAACTTAACATAAGAATTTATGCAGGTCACTTCTGACGGCGTCATGAGTTTACTCTTGACAGCGTCACGTGTAAAAATCTGGAAATTTTACCAGTTTTGTTTTTCTAACGGAGTTTTAAAGTTTTTGTTGAATTATTAGTTTTATAATCTCCAGGAAATCTGCAAACATCATTCCACAAGCATTATATCTTACTTTGTTTTCTAGGATTTAGTAACATATGTAGATTGCCGCCGATTTTATGCGAGGTTGCCTTGTCTGTTTTCTCAGGATTTACAGGTTATGTATGACAAGAAGATGATTTATTTTTCTGGAAAGGAAGCTTTGATTGTTTATTTTCTTGGAGGAAGATCTAACCTGGCCATCTTATTATCCATACCGAGCGAATCAGGGGAGTATTTGATTTCATTTGTTTTACTTATTTCACTTTTACATTCTTTACTTGAACATTGGGGACAATGTTCATCTTAAGTGTAAGGGGAGGGTAAAATGATGATACCTTACAGATACACTTTCGCTTGAGTTTGTTTGTTTAATAGTAGATGTGTAATAAAACTATGAGAAATACTTGTTAGTGCAATTTTAGCGCCAAATTTAAAATTTTTTACAACATTTAGGAGTGAAACTTTAGCCATAGCAAGCGTCTCATGGATAGGAGATTGTATGACTAGCACATAACCGTACTATTCGGAAAAATTTCCACCCAAATATGTGAGGTTCGCCTTTAGATTTGATAGGAAAAGCATTCACTATTAGTGCTTATGAGTGTACTGGTAGCATTTAGATTCTAGAACTTGCGTTAGTGATGCATCCCGAGACCGCTAGTGAGACTACATTCGTGTAGTAGGATTTACTACATGATAAGAGGCATTAGGATAACCCTTGTGTTAGACCCGTATCATAATTACTTGACCATTTAAGTCATATTACTTGGCTAGTTAAGTCAATTAATTTTTCCCACACCCTTAGCGTTGTACTCATTTTTAGTACACGAAACCCCTAGTACACCCCTCCGAGCCTATCTTTTCGTTTCTAACTATAAGCATTTTACTTAAAGGAAGAATTTGTTACACCCCACTTAAATGTACACCCAAAATCGCCTTAGACTTCCGTGTATGCACTCATCTTTAGTGCATTATTGTTATATGTTTAAACCCTAAGTTAATTATCTAATTGATTACATGGTTGCTAAGTCGAGTCATATCCTTGTACATATTGTTTTGGGACGATTGAGACTCATGGGTAAAGTACTTATTTTATGGAGTAATGGGGAAGAACATCATATCTTACCCCCATATGTACGTTAATCTTAAAAGTACTCCAAGTGTTTTGATTTTCTTAATTCGAGTCATTAGATTAGTTTATTGTAAAGTATGTAAAAATTCAAGTGTAAGGGGAATTTACATTCCCTACGATGTATTATTCTGGGTGGTAGGGTAAGAGTGTATGCAAAAAAAAAAAAAAAAAAAAAAAAAAAAAAAAAAAAAAAAATCGAAAAGGTCAAGAAAAAGAAAGAAAAAAATAGAAAAAGAAAAAGAGAAAAAAATATACGGACTACCATCCCTTTTTAATCTATGTTCATTTTATGTTTTTATTATTTTTCATTTGTTAGCTTAAGTCGAGTCTAGTCTTGGCTTAGCAACGCCATATTGTACATGTAATTAACCAAGATTGTTAACTCGCCACCAGTAAAGACTGCCTATATCCAACAAAACCGTGTGTTTCATATCCCTACACCTAACATTACAACCCTTTAAAAGACCTCTTTGATAGTTTATCCTAGGTGCTTACGCCATGTGGTGGAGGTTTGATCCTTTCCCAAGCCTATGGTAATCTATTTTGCTATGACAGGTAGTGAGAGATATTTTCCGTTTCCATATTGTAATTTATACTTTATTACACCCGAGAGATGTGAGTATCTAAACACTATTTATGAGGTGCTAGTATATGACCTCCGTGCTTGTCTTTGGTCTTTAGTGGAACGATTATTTGTTATAATTACTTTTATATTAGTGTTAAATGACACCTAACTTGTATTTTGATTAGAATAAAAGCGCATTTGCTTGAGGACAAGCAAATCTCAAGTGTAAGGGTATATGATGAGGCGAAAAATGAACCACTTTTAGGGGGTCATTTAAGCCCGGAATTGAATTTATTTGATCAAATATTACCCTAAATCGTTCCTTTTGTGATTTTAGGTACTTTGGGAGTGAAATCTGGAAAAGGAAGCAATTCGGACGTTTTTGGAGCATAAAAGTGAAGAAAACGCCAAAGACTTAATTTTCCATGCTGAGAACAGTACCTGACGGCGTCAAGAGGAAATTCATGACGGCGTCAAGAGTAAAAGTGGTGACGATCCAGTACAAACCTGACGGCGTCACAAGAAGGGCGTCAAGAGATAATTTTGTGACGGCCTGCATAAGGAGACCACATGACGGCGTCTGACCCAGATCTAGGCAGTCCGAGGAACTATTTGGCGGCGAGATGACGGCGTCAGACATTTGTTCTTGATGCCGTCACCTTCCAAACTCTATATATAGTTTTCTATTTTTCATTCATTAGAGAGGAACTTGTGTGGAGAAACCCTAGGGCCGAACTTTGTGAACCCTAGCTCGTATTTTACAGTATATTCAAGGGTTTTCACCCCTTGAATCCTTTCATGTGCTATTGAGATAAGTCTTCTCTTAATTCAATCAATATGTCTATGTGTTGGTTGTCTATATCTTGTGCTTGTCTTGATTTCAACATGCTAGGCTAGATTTATCTTGTGTTTGCTTAGATCTAATGAAACCTAGATGTTAATTATGTGTTGATTACTTGTTTATGGTTGTATTGGATGAATGATTTCAATGTTAGGCTTAAGAAAACTGGCAGATCTCCATTGTGTAACATGCTTGAACGTCTTAGGAAACATGAACCGATGTGTACTAGGTTTTATTGGTTGTATTTAATGCATGAGTAAATTCTAATGATCCCATGTTAGGAGCTTCTTAGCCGGCTCGACATAGGAGTGAAGTAGGCACTCATAGGATTGGGGAAGTAAGTACGCCACCCCATGAATGGTATTAAGGAATACAATCCGTCATCCACGCAACTATAACAAGTAATTAACGTGTAAAAGATATCTAAGGAGTAGTGAAATCTAAGTAAACACATTTCTCCCACATATTGCTCACAACTTTAGTATAATTTAGTTTAATTTCATTTCTAGTATTTTATTTTGATTGCATCTTTAGTATTGGGTTAGTTGACTAACAACTAATTCCGCCCAAATCCTTCAAACCCGAGATTTTAATTTGTTTTCCTAAAAATATAAAAATACAAAAAGAATCATCCCTCATCTTTAGACCTAGTCTTTAGGTTTTCTAATCCTAGCGACACTATTCCTAGCTGAACGATCAATCCCCCGGTACTTGTCATTATACTATACTACATCGATCAGGTACACTGCCTGGTGGGGGTTGTAAGCTTCTCGAGATCCCTCGAGAGGTAAAGCCTGGTGCAATCCCTACGCATCATGGACATTGGAACTGGATGAACCAACTCCTGGTTTATTCTTGGCCAACTTCTTTTGGATAATTCTTTCGCTTCTTCCTCTTTGTCTGATAAAGTTCCTTGGCATTGGTTGTGCAACATTGTTTTCCTCCAAATTACCTTGTTCTTGAACTTGTGGTTGTTGTCTTGTTGTTTGGCTGCTTTGAGTGGCTGCAAATGGTCCACTGGCTCCAAAGGCTCCTGTGCTTGCAGTTTGACTAGTTGTGTGGCCTCAATCGGATCATTCTCTAACTCATTTTCCCATAAACCAAACAATCTGCCCAACCTGGAAAACCTCGTTTTCTTTTTTTGGGTATTTCCCCCTTTCCTAGCTTTCTGTTTGTTAACTCTTCCACTACTAGATCCACCTACATCAAACTGTCTAGGTTCAACCACTGGTGGTTCTTGTACAAACGTTTGTTCCTGAGCACTATGTTGTCCCATTTGTGGTTCTTCAGCAAATACCTCATCTATTAGAGAAGTAGGACATGTTTGTGTTTTTTTGGGTCTACCTTTCTTAGCTGGTGGTCTAGGAGGTTTCACTACAGTTTCATTCTTACAACCTTTCTTGTTGTGTCCTTTTTTACCACAATTTGAGCATGTCATGGTAATTCCAGCCCTACAAACTTTGGTTAAGTTTTGGTGTTCATGGGGAGCCGTAATTCTTTTCTTTCTAGGTCTCCCGGGCATTTTTTTAGTTATAGGTGGCAAAATTTTAGACATGTCATTACAATCTGGCCAAAATGACATTCCACCAACAGGACTCAAGAATTGATTATAAGCATCATGAAAACTTTGTTTCCTAAAACATGCTGGCACATATTCCTCTACCCTCCTATTCAATTTTGCAAATACAGCTATAGCATGTTGACAAGGCAAACCTGATAACTGCCACAACCTACATGAACAGGTTCTACGAATCTCATCAATACCAAATGCTTCAGATCCATTCCTTACTTCAAAAAGTTGTCCACCAGTTGGTATAACATGCCAAAACCTATTCATTGGAAAAATATGTAAGACCTATTGTTGTAGTTAAACAAATAATATTGGACAAGAAACATAATATTGTCATACCTCATTTGCTCTTTTGTTAATTCCAATCTCTTTTGGATGTTTGGACATATGTCTTCTGTCCACTTTTCAGACAATCTCCTCATGACATCCATTCTTTCATAGACTATCACCCTCAATGCTTCAAGCATGGTGATCAGTGGTTTATTTCTAACTTGCAATATGACAGAGTTAAAACACTCACTGAAACCATTTTCGACCGCTTCACAGTTTGCTCCAATTTGGAAATAAGACCTAGACCAAGTCTTTGGATCCTTCTTGATGAGATAGTCATATGCATTAGGGTTTGCCTTTTTGATCTTTTCCATTACCTTGTTGAAACGACCTGGATAGCTAGCCTTGGAAGCTCCCCAAAACAACAACCTAAACTCAAGACCACTGTAAAGCTTTCGAAAACCTTCATAAATGTGTCTAGCACATTGCCTATGTTCAGCGTGTGGCATGACTTCTTTGACAGCTTCAATAAGTCCCTGTTTCACATAAAACACCATTATTAACAACTAAAGTATATATACAATAACTATGATAAAAAAGATAATTAAATGAAAGTTGATACTCACTTTGTGTTGATCTGACATGAGAGTGAGTCCATTACCAGTATGCATTTCCAAATCATCGCCTAGCAAATCTAGAAACCATCTCCAATTATCTTTGTTCTCCACATTGACAATGGCCCAAGCCACGGGAAAAATGTGGTTATTCGTGTCACGCCCGATAACAGTTAGTATTTCACCCATTGATGGCTTTTTGAGAAAACATCCATCCAACGCGTTAATCTTTCTACAACCAAGTTTCCACCTCTCTTTCAATCCTTTCAAACATACATAGAATCTATCGAAATAAGTTTTGTCATCTGGATTAACTGTCACACCAACCTTGACTGTTGAACCAAGGTTTGACTCTAGGATTGCCTTAGCATAAGACCTAATATACCCATAATGGTCTCCAATGGTTGTTTCACCCTCATTTAAAGCCCATCTCTTAGCATTTCTACACTGAGTAGGGCTAACAATACACTTGTACTTTTTCAAAACTAGGTCTACAATTTCATGCAATTTGATTTCAGGATTGAGCCTAATTTTAGTACCAAAGTGCTTGCCTATCCATTTTTAATTCACTAAGGTTCCATACTTAAAATGTCTCACGCAGGTACGTTCATCAATCAAAGATATTACCTGGAAAGTTTTTTCGTCAGTCAGCTTATTACCATAACATCTAAATGGACAACTTGAGCCTTCAATTGGACCAACACTTGGATATCTTTTCCATTTTCTTTGTTTGCCTTTCTCTGGTTCTTTGATCCTCTCTGGTCTCAAACCACATTTTGCAATTACTTGCGTCTTTGAGCTTTTGTAAAACCACAATGAAAATCCATTCGCTAGTGCATAGTAAGTGAGGCATTCTTTGAGTTGCTCAGCGTCAACAAATTTTTCTCCAACCTAGCATATAATGTTAATGTTTAAAACCAAATAAATATAAAAAGTGAACAAGTAATACAGAAGTAAAGCTATATAAGGATTCACTTATTACCTTTGGTTTACGCATACGCCAATGTGTGTCCACATCATGTATCGGATACTTCTCCACTTTAGCTTCAACAATCTTGAAAGGGTCAGTGATAGCATCCCCATCTAATCTATCCCTAAGCTTTCTCATCAAGTTATCCATGAACTCTTGATGCTCAATAATGGTTTCACTGTCACCAATTTCATACACCCTTCTTTTCCTAGCAGAACTTGAACTACCCACATACTCAGGTACACTTGGTCTGTTAACTGTCTTAGGTGCCTTCTTTACCTCATTTTTTCTTTTCCTAAAATCTATTAGCTCATCTTCACCTTCTGATAAGTAGTCCACCGATCTATCTGGGTAGTAATCACTATCACTGTCACTATACAAATTCCAATTAATTCCATCTGCCGAATCACTATCACTATCGCTATCGCTATCTGTGACAGCAGGGTTGACATTATCTTCAATCACAATTCCCTTGTTCTTAGTGACAGGTTTGTTAACAATTTTCTTACAATGTTTGTCTTGTTCTAGCATTATACCTTTATCCTTGTCCACGGCTTTCTTAACTTGGATTTCATCATCATTGACAACTGTCTTACCTAAATCACCAACATTATCTTCAATCACAATTCCTTACCCTTATTAATAACATATGTAGTTGGGCTGCTTTGACTTGCCAATATCTTACGGTTTACACTAGGCATACCAACTACATTCCTAAGGGGCATATCATCATCATTAACTTCAACTTCATCTGACCCTGCATTCACATCATCATGGACAGTTTCAATAGACTCGACAACCACATCATTATGTTCAGTATCTAGTGAGTCTACATTGACATTAGAGCTTAGTATAGATTTTTGTGTGCCACTCCTAACAGTTCTAGGCTTATCTGGTGAATTAAGGCTACGCGCTTCTTCTTCAGCCCACTTAGTAAGCTCATCAAATGACATGTTACCAGCATGTTTTTCTCTTTTACCATGAATCATCATCTTAATTGTTTCATCATCTTCAGAATCAGAAAAGGTAAGATTTTTATAATAAAAATCAGATAACATTTGTGGAATATGTGCCATGTACATCTTTATCAATCCATATGTGTCAGCAAATCCATACATAGAAGCCACATCCCTATTTCTTTCTATTAGTTTCAATCCTACTCCTAGTTCACATTCAGGTAAACAGAAAAACAAAGCATAGAAATTTAGCTCAAGCTTTTCCTTAAGATACTCACACAAAGTTGCATACTCCATTTTCTTTACTTAGCCATCCTCATATGGAACCCCCCCCCCCCCACCATTTTCATACCTAAGTGGTTTGAAGTAAAACACACCATCACAATGCACATCGAATAAGTAATGAGTAAGCGACAAACAACCAGTTGGTGCCATATCTGTAAGAAAACAATAAACATAAAAAAATTATAAATTTTACGTTTTCAAGTAAACCCTAATATGCAATGTACTTTGAAACAGTTAATTTATACAAAATTGACATGGGGGACCATGAGAATATAGTATAACGCACCTTTTTCACCAACCAAGTTTAATGTTACAGCAAAAACGACAATCAATTTGTGGTCCTGCGAATCTTGGGTTTATGTCGAGTTGGGGATCTGATTTAGGTATAAAGTGTGTGTGTATGTGTGTTTTTTTAACTCTTGTATAAAAATTATGTTAGTGGAATGTATATGTGGAAATCAACTACACAGGTGTAATTATTAAATGTGACGTGTAAATCCAAAAATATAATTAATGGGTGAGGTTTACCGCCTAACGGGATAAGGGGTAAACGGGTACACACAAAAGTCGTTTTTGGTAAGGTTTGTGTCACAATAAGAAAAGAAAAAAAAAAGTTGCCTACACACAACAACAAAAAGTGTCAACTTGAATGTATTTTCAAGTCATTTGCCCTATAATTGATGTAATATTTTATCTTGAGTTTTACTAAATGATTTTAATTATATGTTCTTTGATGCATTTTAATATATTTTTTTTCCTTTTAATTGAATTGTTGCACGTTACAATCTTTTGCAATTATGTTTTCATTATTTTACGTTTTATGTATAAAAGTTATATGAAACACTTATAGTTGTTTGCCGCACACTTATAGTTGTTTGTCACTAGATATCCCATCGCTATGCATTTTGGTTATTTCACTTTGAGTAAATTACATGCTTCGTCCCCGTGGTTTGGCCAAAATCCCTAATTGAGTCCCTATCTTTTCAATTACGCCAATTGAGTCCTTATTTTGAAACTATGTATACAGTTAGTCCTTATCGCTAACTGTCGTTATCTTCTCTGTTAGCTCCTAGTCCTCAAGTGGCAAAGTTAGTCCATTAACCAAAAGATCATTTGCAACATTAGTCTTTGTACTAACAGTCGTTTCTAATTAACTCAAAATTTGGTTTTCTTACATATTTTATACATTTTTGCCCGTTTTCTTACGTTTTCATCCGTTTTTATACGTTTCCTCTGTTTTTTTACGTTTTCGTCCGATTTTTTACGGTTTCGTCCGTTTTTTTACGTTCTCGTTCGTTTTTTACATTTTCCTCTGATTTTTAACGTTTTTGTCCGTTTTTTTAAATTTTCCTCTTATTTTTTAACGTTTTGGTCCGATTTTAACGTTTTCCTCCTATTACTTTACATTTTCATCCATTTTTTTACGTTTTCCTCTGTTTTTTTACGGTTTCCTACGATTTTTTTATGTTTTCGTCTGTTTTTTTACTTTTTCGTCCATCTTTTTACGGTTTCCTCCAATTTTTTACGTTTTCGTTCGTTTTTTTACATTTCCTTCCATATTTTACGTTTTTACGTTTTCGTCCGTTTTCTTACATTTTTGTTCGATTTTTTTACGTTTTCGTCCGTTTTTTATGTTCTCGTCCTTTTTTTGTGTTTTCCTCCGATTTTTTTTACGTTTTCTTTTGTTTTTTTACGTTTTGGTCCGTTTTCGTCCATTTTTTTACATTTTCGTCTATTTTTACGCTTGTTCTATTTTTTACATTTTCCTTCGATTTTTTACGTTTTCATCTACTTTTTTACGTTTTTGTTTTTTTGTTTTGTTTTGTTTTTTTTTTTTTTTTTTTTACTTTTTCGTAATTTTTTATGTTTTCATCCGTTTTTCTAAGTTTTTGTCCTTTTGAAGTAAAAAATGGACTAAAACTTAGAAAACAGATGAAACATAAAAAAAGGACGAAAACATAAAAAACGGACCGCTACGAGAATTAAATCATCTTACTATAGATATGCAATTTTATATAATTTCGACGAACTTTTTTTTTTCAAAATTTATGTCCAGAAAAATCCCACGTGATTCGTAAAAAAATCCCACGAGATTCGTAAAAGAATCACTTGTGATTTCTTATTTTAAAAAATTCACAAGTGATTTGTAAAAATGAGTAAACCACTGTTTTTGAGTTTTATACTTTTAGGTAGATGTTTTTTATATTATTGTTGAAATGAGCTCTTGGAATCTCTTTATTAAAAAGTTGTATGTTGTTATGTAGAATCCAATGTAATTCTCTATGATCCCTTGTGATCCATATAGAATCCCATGTGATCCATAAAGATACTTGACGAGTATCTGTTATGTGATTCATACAGAATCTCATGGGATCTGTATGAATCACATGGATAATTTTTATGAATTACAAGTGATTCATCAAAGAATCTCATGGGATTCTGTATGGATCACATGGGATTTTATATGAATCGCAAGGGATCAGAGAGAATCACATGGGATTCTGTATAAATCTCATGGGATTTTCATTTTGCTTTATATAAACTGGAAGTACAACATCACTTGAGATTCTATTTTTGTTGTGTAATGTTATGAGAAAAATTCTTGTTCACTTTGAATATATCTTGTTTACTTTGAATATATCATGTTTGTTACTTATATTCTGTTTGATCATATGGGTAATCTGTATGAATCACATGTGATTAGGGATGAATAACAAGTGATTCATCAAAGAATCCTGTATAAATCACATGAGATTCTGTATAAATCACGTATGATTCATGTCTAATCGACATAATATTTAGAATTCTAAATAATACAAAGTACCAAAAAAGTTGAAACAAACTTCTAGCTTTAGTGGGGACCAACTACACTAGAAGCAAGTGAAAAAAAAAATAGATATATTTATTAAGATTAAATCAAAATTAGCGGAATATATAATAACTTGATACCTTATTACTGGTAAGGCCATATCATACGATATGGATCAGATATAATAATTCGATGCAAATTTTCAAATCATACATCCACCTGGCATTGCCGTTGCCGGCGGTGTGACGTGGCGGTGGCGGTGAGATAATGTTTGGTGTGAGAGAGAGGGGGAGAGATAGGAGCGTGTATAAGTAAATGAGAGGGTGCAGATAATTTACAAATCTACCCCTCCACTTAATTTAAAATGATGAGATGATGAGATCTTGGTTGTTGGATGATATAAGAATGAAAGGTTAGGATCGTATAATTTGATCTTTAGATAATTATTGTTCTGCATTGAACTTTTGCCTATTTAGAATCTCATATTACCAACAAGTAGCTTATTCTCCCTTTAATGAATTAAAAATTTTGGACACTAAAATAACAGATTACATAGAAAGTTGACATAATTTTAAATTTTGTCGATATCATGGATTAGTATAGCAAAATAAAGTCAAACATATTAGATATGACTATAAAAGATGGTTACATAGAACAAATTGTTTATTTTTAAACTTTTTGCTAGAGTTTAATTATCATATGTTACAACTGTTTGCAATTTCATTTGATTTTTTCACGTTCAATTTAGAACGTTATATGAAACACTTACCACAGTATCGCATATCGTTAATTGTCTGCCGCTAGAAACTGCTTTTATGCGCGAGTACTCGCCTAATAGTAATAATAATAAATGTTGATAAATCAATCCACATTTCATTTATGTCAGTTTACATGATAAACTTTCACTTCAACTACTTTTTTAGCTATTTTGTTAAACATTTTTATCCGACTTTAATTTCAAAGTCTTACATAGAACATATGTAAGTCACGATGCTCAGCAAGTTTGCTTGTATATCGTCTAACAAATACCACACATGAAAATATATGTCAAATAATAGTTACCAAAGTAATAGATAATGTTAGCATCTCGTCGTTAGCAAAAGAGATTGTGACCATCACATTAAAATGTGTTAGGTCTTAAGTACAATTTCTGCTAGGTACAAACAATATGAATTGTTCATGCCAATTAACCTCCTGAAAATAGAGGACTTTACCTAGTTTGAGTTTGCGTGACGGTAGGTTCAAATCCCGTAAATTAGTATGCCAAAATGCAATCTGTTGCAGGTTTGATATCTAATTTTAAAACCCAAACCCATTAACCAAACACTTGTATTGGAAATAAAAGTCATTCCTTCATTCTCTTTCTCATTCTATAAACCAAACATCACTAAAAGCTTGCAAAGATGATGATGATGATGATGATGATGGAAAGCTGGACACTTCATGAATGGTTGCGGCCTTGCGGGGTTAAAGTCTTGCAACTAAGTTTATATTGTTTGGGTCACAAGATACAGTAAGATAATTGTCATGATCCGATTACTCATGCCGAGGCGACAAAGGAATCAACGCTTAGCCACTTAAGACGAGGCTTTTAAAATCATAATCTTTCTGTACTGAGGGTAGTTTGGACTGATTGTGCCCACTTAATATTTAGAATAAGAAAAGAAAACAAGAATCCATTCGCCACTCGGCATAAACTCCATATCGATATAGTAATATCACAAGCTTCAAGTTTTGTTAGAACATCAGTCCTATGTGTGTTTATTGTATAGCTGTATCTATTGTGTATTAAAAATACACTGTCGTCAATCGTGCGTTCAAGTGCCAACTGTGACAAAAGTGCAAAGTAAGTTTGTAGGTCAAAACTATAAAAAGAGAGAACACATTGTAGAAATTCCTTCTGATATGTATCTTCTGTTCTTTCTTATCATGTCTCTAGTTCTCGGTCAAAATCTCTCCCAGTATATGTTGATTTTACGTTTTTACAGTTAATGCCATTTTGTCTTCTCTCCACCTGTCAGCATTATTTCTTCTGTCTTCTTTCCTTCTTTTGTTGGCCAAGACGATAAACTCCTGCAAATTATCCAAAAAATCAGCAAAATAATCCCGGACACAACTCCATTTATTAAGTTGCACATATACTAATTGATTAAAGGGGGTGTTTGGGTAACCTTATGCTTATTAGCTTATGTGTTTTCAAGTATCCTCTATCCATTATTTTGTTGCCAAAAATGATATAAGCCTTTTGTCATAAGCTTAACCAAACACTTTCAAAGTGTTTACTAGCTTTTCCGGGATACAGTAAGCTATTCAGCATTTGGAATAAGCTTCCCCCAAACACTCCCTAAGTATTATAGTTACTGTAACAATCAGGGACGAACCTATAGTATAATCATGGGGGTCCGGTGCCCCGCACGGCTAGCCGAAAAAGTTGAAATTTTAGTGTAATTTTTTTAAAATTTTGACCTTTTTTAAAAAGTGACCCCCACCCAAAACTCAAATTGCCCCCCACCCACATACTAAAACCTAACATTTAATGCTCTAAAGCCTTATAAATAATTCATCTCTAAGTAAAAATACTAGATTTATCATTACGATCTTTTTTTTTTTCCGTATTTTATTGTTATTGTCAAAAAAAAAAAAAAAATTTTGCCCCCCGCATCTATATTCCCTGGGTCCGTCACTGGTAACAATGCAGGTTTTATCAGCTTTTTAACTAATAATAACATTTCAACCCCTGATCTTCAGCTTTTTAACTAATAATAACATTTCAACCCCTGATCTAGTTACCAGAGGGTTATTCTCATACATGCAGTACTATTATTCCGACTCATGGATGAGTGGATGACATGTTGTATTCAGATTAAAGATAATGTTGTCAATGATTCTTGAAACGTTTGATCAGCTTAAGTGATGGATATCACATCAAGCAACACTTAGAGGACTTGTTATAAGCTAGTTTTACGCACAACAATACTATTACACACAGTGGTTGCTAGCTTTGCAAGTTCAGAACTTTAGTCCACCTTAAGTGTTGGGAATCAAAGTTCCAGCATCAACCAATGATATCCAACATATTGGTGTCTGTTAGTAACTTGTTGATCACAGAATGATATGGATCAAGTTAGGATGTAAACACGGCTGTGAGAAACTGAGAACGTAAAGGACAAAATTCAATTTAACATGATCTACAATAGTACAATGTTCGGTCATTTAATCAAATATAAAATGATACATATTTGTATAAACTCATTCATAACTGAATAATATACACATGGTGGAACTTTTTTCACATTTAGTGTGCTTGGAAGCAACTTTAGACTAACCAAATAATCATATTCTACCACTTTTACAAATTTCAAGATATATGGAACTCCTCTCGGACATAGGGAGCATTGAATATGAATATGAATATGAATTAAAAGCTTTTGTGCTTTATTACTAACTACCATATATACGGAGTACAAACTAAGCTTATAGATATACTTCACTATATTTTACTTCCAAACAATAATACACAGGGGTACCTACAGATCGAAACTGTGGCTGTTGAAATGGAAGACTGGATTGTTGCTCCTTCTCCCAAAATTCTTGGACCTGCACTCTTTAGCAACGCATGTCCGAAGAGTTGGAGGACCACAAACAATCACCCCAATATCCACATTTCCCCACCGCTTAGCCATAGTTCCAAATATTTCTGTAAAATCAACAAAGGTATATGTAAATTAGTGGACTCATTTACTTATGAAAGATCAATTCGGGTTATGTAGTATCTGTAAAGGGTCAAACGGGTAAAATGTAAAAAAAATAATAATAATAATAATACAATTCAAAGGAAATAAGTCAAATGGATCGAACGGGTCGAAAGTCACCCAATAGAAAGTTGAATCCCTTAGACATACCTTTCATATCTGGCCTTTGACCATACTTTATGCTCTTGACAAAACTTTCATCTGATGAACCCTTGTGTGTTGTTGAATCGTTGTCAGTATTCTTTTCATCATGAGCTATTTGCTTCATTGAAGTTTTTCTATCCCATAAATGCCATAAACCAATCACAAGACCCCCGAATATAACAACACTTGCAACCATGCATATCAGTACTAGAAGCCCTTTATACCAGCGATATGATACACCATGCGGGTTGATGTAAAAGACATTTAACAAAGTCAAAGAAACTATGAAACCGATTGCGGGCACCACCAGATAAGTTCCAGCCCACATGATGCTTCCAGTTCCAACCAAGGTAGATATGCCGGACCGGCTGGGAGAAGAGAAGACTGAAGAGCTCACGTAATTGTGTACTTCACCCGCTTCCTGTAGGAAAGAATTCATTACATTAAGATCTAAGCTTTCAATACAAAAATTAGGATGAATTAAATTAGAGGTGGCAAATCACATGGGTCGGGTAGTTTGGGTATAGATAGTTATATACTCTATATACTTACAAAAACTGTGATTAAAAAAAATAACAGTACATTTTTTCAAAAATAAAACGATTTGCGGGGTTGTACAGACTTGGATACACATTAGGAGACTTTTGACTCATTTAACAGTTTTATTTTTAGCTTAACTGTTATTGTCTAGCTATTTAAACCGTTATCAATATAACAGAACCTGAAACGACCCGTTATCATATAAACGGTTTGAAATTGCCACCTCAGAATGCAATACAACTATACGTACCAGTGGGGGCTGTGTTTCCTGAGTAACATATGTTTGAATCTCGAGATTCAGTTTAGTGTCTGGAAAGAGTGCGTTCAAGTCAAGTGAGTGGAGAAGTGGAAGCTCTTCTGATGTTTTGACAGCCCATATTATCAATACATCTCTAGGCATACATGGTTTAGAGTCTTTGATACGGTTGAGGATGTCACTCAAGACAGCCAGAAAAGGTGATATCCCAATGCCTCCAGCAACTAAAATAAGATTTTCATACCTAAAAAAAATATTGGCAAATAACCCGTTCAGTAAATTAGTATATGCATGTTTCATTCAGCAACAAAACTGAGTATTTTAATATAAAATATTTTCAAATTCAGATAAATGCACTTACATCAAGTGGTACGGTGACTCGTGCCCGTAAGGCCCTTCTACAGATGCATTAAGTTTTAAATTTGGTTGAATGAGTCCGTCTTGATCACCCTGCCCATCTTCCGCGCTCAAGATATGCCCTTGTAGTTTCTTTGTCCAATTTCCAAGGACCTTTATAAGAACAGCAACATGATACTTACCATCTAAAGGGCTAGATGAGACACTAAACGGGTGCCATTGCAACCAAGATAATTCTCTAACTTGAAGGAACACCCAACTCAAGGCATTGTATCGTAACGCTACATAAAAAATAAGAATACGTAAATATTAGCAAAAATGTCATAGAGGAATGTTGTCATCAAAAACAGTGAGGGGTGTTATAAACAGACAAAAAGTGTTTTGGGCCAACACCGACCAGCCCATTTTGCCAAGTCTACTGAACAATGAATACCTTCAGGTTTTGCAAGAATGAGTTCAACGGTCCCGGATGGGAGGCATTTAGCTGATAGTATATCCACAGTCTTTCGTGACTGAAAGAACCTCAGAAACCGGTCTAGCATATATAGAAATAAACCAGCAGCTATCACACTGAACATACGATCCCCAACGTGCATAGCAAAGAAGACAATAAAGACGACGTATAGTTGATGAGTGTAGAAGAATAGCTCAAAATTTAGTCTCCTCACTGGAGGAAGTGATGTCACCCACATCAATAAACCGGCTGATAGGCTTATGATACCAGGAAGATTGGCAATACTGTTATTTTTCCAATTAATCATCTGCAAAGAGAAGTACATGAAATTTCAGCATATTTTTTTGTCAAATATAATCAGAAAGGAAATATGATATGCATCAAGGCTATAGGTGACAGTTTGGACCCGTTTATATGCAAATTAATAGGCCAATATGAATTTTTATCTATAACATGTTAAATGGGTTAAGATAAATAATTGACTGGGTCGACAGGGCGAAATGTGCTGGAAGTCTATCTGAAAGGCATTGTAATGCATAAAAATCATTCTAAATCACTTTCTTTTCTGACCCTTTATATCCTATTCCTTCACCTGTAAACCAAACATCTGAAAGGCTGGAGTTAAGTAATAAACATCTATTTCGATCCTTGATATGGTATATAATATATAACAAGCAGGTTGGCGCCCGGCGTGTTGCACCCGGGAATTTTTTCTACCATGTTCTAAGTTGTATGCGTTTGTTTCAGTTTTATCTCCGAAGGCCAATGATAAAAAACACCTTTTTTTCTTAAGACTTTTTTGTGTATATAAAGGTAACACACAACTTTTTTTGTTAAGACATTTTTGTGTATATAAAGGTAACAAAAAATGTTTCAACATCATTGATCAATGTATTGACAAAAGGAAAATTCAGGAGTCTGTAAGATAATGGGAAGGTAACTTTTTTTAATGTTTGTCTAGCGCCAACTTTTCAAGATAAGGCTTATCAAAAAAATTGGGCCACGGATTCCATGGGTTTTGGGAGGTATTGGGCCAACTGCAGGGCTAACTATAGGATCCGTAAACAATTGATTTTTTATGTTTTTGTGGCACCAATCAGGAACCCAACCAGTCAGGAACCTCCGTTTCCTCACGCTATAATATATATATAGAATGACTAGCTTAGTACATGTTGTATTGCTTCATAGCAATAAATAAGCTTTTCTAAAGTTGAGATTTAATCGATATGTGAAGGTAACGTTAATGCTTAATTATCCGCGATGAAAATCCTTAGTCTCATACAACCACTGTGTGGCTCATAAAGGTCTAAATGAAAGATATGTATAGGAAACTCACTTGTGTTAGCACGCGATTCTCTAAATACCACGAGTACACATAACAACCACCATGAAGAGTGAAAAGGGTCATTGTTAGATGTCCCAGCCATATATGATATCGAGTTGCATGCTCAAAAGGGATATTTATAAGGCGTAGGAGAATCGATCCCCTTGCAACCGGTAGAAACAAAAACGCTATGCAAATCAATCCAATAGACCCAAACCGTAGTCCCGTGTGCTTCAGCATTACATTTCTACAAAATTTAATATAAGAAACATATCAGTCACTCAGATCCTCGCCAACCACTTTTTTGACGATTTCACCCTCAATTTTAATTTTACTCATTTCTATGTTGTCACTTCTACCAAAGGTAAAATTTAAAACTTTTAAGGAAATGTAGGATATTTACCTTTTTCCTTGTTTCTCATAGTAAGGAATCAGGCTGTAGTTCTGGATGGCATAAATTGAAAGAGCCCAAATGAGATATACAACAACTATCAGAATAATAATCAACTCCGCAGCTGTAACAATGCCAAATGGCCCATCAACAATAACCGGAAATGTCCACAAGCGGAAAGTTGCGTGCTTCGTTCTCTTCTTCCTACACAAAAGTAGTCACATTCATCGTCATTTAAGGGGAGCGTTTGGATATGCATTCTGAACATGTTTTTCTTAATTGAAACCGTACTAATCAAAACTTTATAACAACTAAGATGATCAATTAGGTTGAGCTAGTATGAAACTGATTATCCAACACCGATTATTTCACCTTATCCAACACTACTTATGTGCGGTATATGTTTATCCAAACATTGATGGCACCTGTTATTTGACTTATTTTGACCCTCAATCATCACATAATCAAAAACAGAATATGCAAACTTAAACTTTAAAACTGACTAATGAGTATAAACTGGCATGTTTTGCGTAGTACTTGAAGCATCGTGAAATCTTTAGAACAAGCAACTTACTCTTGAAACTCTTCTTCACCGGATATCCGAAGATATAATACACCAAGAATTGCAATAATAAATATTGGACCGCCATAAAGAAATATAGTACCTGCAAATTATATATACAAACATAGTTCCAATATCAATAAAAATCTAACGAAATTACTAGAAGGGTGTTTGGAGTAGCTCATTTTTTCGGCTTATCGGAATGGAAAAGCTAACAAGCTCACTTTTTTCGTCTTATGAGTCAAAAAACGAGCTTATCGACTTTTCCAAACCTAAATAAGCCCATAAACCCATAAATAAGCTAATCATAGGGGGTGTTTGGATTAGCTTATGACCCGAGCTTACGTGCTTATTTGAAATTTGAAAATATCATAAGCTCATTTTCTCGGCTTATGAGCTTATTATCATGAACTTATGGCTTATTTAAGTCCACTGCTGATAAGCTCATAAGCCACAAAAGGTTACCAACTTATCCAAAATCAAACAAGCCAGTAAGCCCGGAAAATAAGCCCACTTTTCAGGCAATTAAACATATGGCTCATTGGAATTTGGAAAAACCAATAAGCTCACTTTTTCCAGCTTATGAACTTATTATGACTCAAGTATTTCCATAAAGTGAGCTTATCTGCTTTTCCAAATCTCAATAAGCCAAGAAGCTCACTTTTTTCGGCCTTTTGAACTTATGACCCAACTACATCCATAAAAGTGAGCTTATCCGCTTTTCCAAATCTCAATAACCCGTAAAATTATACTAGAACGGTACCCGCGCAATGCGGCGGCGGGTAGCGTTTGATTATATTTTGAGTTATTTGGTTACACGTTTAGTTGTCTCCATGCTTTATAAGTAGAGATATTAGAGATGGTTAAGCCAAATAATTTTAGTTTGAACAATCAACAACCAACTTGCTTCCTAACAAATTAATTTTGAAATCTTTCCGTAATAAGCAAGAAAAAAGTATGAATTTTAAGCCTTTCTAATTATAGAATAGTTCCAAATGCATTATAAAGTAGTATAGATAACTAAAAAAAAAAAAAAAAAAAAAAAAAAAAAAAAAAAAAAAAAAAAAAAACCTGAAACCCAAAAAACTGATCCAGAAGTATCTTCAACAAAATTCTCAGCCAAGCCACTAACAGATTCTGATGGAAGCAACAACAAAAACCCAACCCAACAAACAAAAACTAAACACATTGCAAATTTCAATACCCATTTCGTAAATTTCACTAAAAATCTACTCTTTCTTTCATAATCATAACTTTCTTGATTTTTAGAAGAAAGAATAAGGGGTTCTTGGGTACTCATTTTTTTGTTTGAGACAAGATTTTTTTAATAAACCTGTTATGTGCAGTGTTTTTTAAGGATTAGTTATGAACAGGGACGGAGCCAGAAATTTGTGTTGGGGGGGGCTCAATTTTTTTTTTACATACCATTTGTTGTTTTAGAAATTGGATCGAAGTTTGAACCGTTCGACATACAGGTTCAATGATATTTTTTTCAGTGGTAACAGGTAATTCCTTATCTCAAGGTTCCTCAACTTATCCGACGCTACACAATCGGCTAGTGAACAAGTCAATTGGTAAACGGTTTTATCAAGTTTGGTCAAGCTTCCGCAAATAGTTAGAAAAAGAGCGTAAGATTGTGTGAATTTAAATGCTATAGTTACAAGTATTATATAGATAATAAAAACTTCATAGTGACTAAGTGGCATTTTTATACATAACATGTGAGACAAACTAAAAAATGTCAAATTTATGTTGACAAACAAAATTTTTATACTATAAGAAAAGTTCATTTTTCTGTTAAACCACAAAACGAATAAAGCGAATGCTTCAATCTAGTTTCTAGACTTCTAGGCTCCTAGTGACCCATATGCAGTACACTTTTTTCCAACTGTATTGTGATTAGTGTATATGCTACATTTTCCAAGTACCAAGGCTTTATTACTTATTAATTTCTCTCACCTAATCACTTCATCTTCTCCGTCATATATTATGGCCGGAATTTACAACTATTTTTTCCTTCTTTGCATTTTCATTTAAATGAAACTAATCCAAGGTGGTTCCTCTCATATATATCTAAGGCAGTTGAGCCGGTTAGGGGGGCCGAGCACCCTCCAGCCCCCCTACTAGCTCCGTTGGTGGTTATGAAGACATTGTGTGTAGATATAGGTAACATGATGAAGTCAAGAACTGTGAACATGTAAACGAAGTGTTTTTTTAATTTATTTATTACCGTACATTACAATTTGGGGACTATTTAATTATTGAAAAAAGTGTGGAATTGAGGAGATGGCTGATGGGAGTGGGCAATTTGGACCAGTTGTTTTTGATGATGTGGATTTTTGGGTTTTGTTTATATTTATTTTTGGAGTTAAGATTCTTGGTGGCTATAAAATGACTATGGGTAGGTGGATAAAATAATGTCTCTAAAGTACTCCCTCCGTCTCATAAAAACTGTCCAGTTTGACTTTTTAGAGTCAAACTGGCTTAACTTTGACCTTAAATATTTTTTATGTATTATATCATACTTGATGAAAAATTATATCAATGAAAAACACACTTAAAACTCAATTCATTCATATATTTTTCATAAAGTATTATATAATACTCACAAAAATAGATAAGATCAAAGTTGAACCAGTTTGACTCTGAAAAGTCAAACTGGACAGTTTTTATGGGACGGAAGTAGTAATATTTTTCTCGTTTTAAAGTCTTAAAATTATAGTTTATATTTTATTTTTAAAATGTTTTAAAATAATTATTTATTTTTTATTTTAAATAATAAAAAATGAATTCAGTAAAAAAATATTATATTTAATTTGTTAAAAAATATAGTGATCTCATTTTTATTAAACTGTATAACTTTTATTTTCTGACAATAATTTTAATTTTTAAGACCGAAGAGTAGTAATTGTAGACATAAATGAGTAGAACGTGTGCATTTCTCGTAAGCTATTGCTATATCATTTTACATTTTGCGGCTACTCATCACTATATATTCATACGAAAATATAAAATGTGTTTTTCACTAATTATTTATCTTTATTTATTTATTTACTTTTAAATGTCAGTATATGATAAATAGAAAGATAAGTATAAATATTTTCTAAAAAAAATATATTCTTTATGTTTCTTAAATTATTCTCACTAGCAATTTACATCACAATATTTAATGCTAAATAAAAGGCATTGTGAAAAGTAGATGCATTATATTATAAAAATAAATAATAGTCATTATTTTTTCCTTATAATTTGTTAAAACATGAATGTTGGATGAAAATATCTACGAGTTTTATTTCAGTTATGATAATCAAACATGCTTTAGTTATACGTTCAAAAGGTTGATTATTTTTACTAAGAAGCTAAATTAATTATACATTTTTGCATTTGGCTTAAACTATGTCCCACAATTAAAGTATTAAACTATACAAAACACATAAAATATACTTGTTTCTTACGGAGTAGTATTTACTTACGGAGATTTTGCAAAAAGTGTAAATATTTAATGAAGTTAAATTTGGACATATTTGTGTTGTTTTGTGGTGAGTTTTGGGCCCAGTCAGAGGTTTAAATGCCATATCACCATTGACACGTGACGTGTAGACTCTTGGCCTCCACAAATCCAAAGGTACCTACCAAGATCTAGCTCAAAAGCATGTTAGCCACACGCTTAGCACGCACGGTTCATTAGTTTCGCACGCTCTTTTACCTTGCATCATCATTAACACGTCACTTTCATCAAACGAACTTAAATATTTTTATGCTTATAAGTTATAATAAACTTTAAAAAATTTAGCTTATATACGTAGTAATATTTTTATAAAAAGAAATTTAAGATCGGATGCAAGAGCATAGTCACTTAAGTTAAAACCCAAAAAATAATATCACGTCATCATGTTAACTCAACATTTTTTTCAATCATTTCCTTTATCACTCATACACACAAAAACCAATTTTTTTTTTTTTTTTTTTTTTTTTTTTTCTAATCACGCAAGCCAAAACACTATTTTTGAGACCCAACATTTTACTTTAGTTTATATTTTTTCAAACTAACTAAATTTTTATTGAAATAAAAATATGAATTACAATACAACAACAACAACAACAAACTCAATCCCGCCAGGGCAGGGTATGGGGGAGGTATAGTGTAGACGGATCTTACCTCCACCCTAGGATAAATTTGGGAGTAGAGAGACTGCTTCCAAAAATACCTCCGGCGAGTGCAGGTGTGCAGGTGAAAGGAAAGGAAAAAGAGCAGTGAGGCAGTAAGCAACATGCAAAACTATCAAAAGAAAGCACAAGAAAGCAGGCAATAACAACAAATAAACCATGCAACAAATAAAGAAAACCGCAAAAGGCACAAGCAAGGGGCCCAGGCAAAAGCACAAGCAGAAAAACACAAAGCAACGCTCAGACGAAAACAAAAACCAAAGCACCAAAAAAAGCAGACAAACCTAAGGGAGCAAAGCAAAGAAAGCAAACCTAAGGAAGCAAAACAGAGCAGGGCACAACAACGCACGAGGCCTAAAGCAAAAGCGAGGCACTAGAAACCTAAAGCAAAGAAACGCATTGGGCCTAAAGCTAAAGCAGGTCAAAGCAACGTATGGCCAAACAACCAAGCAAAAACAAGGCACCAAAAACCAAAGCGCAAGGGACAAGGCAACAAAGGGACACCTAAAGGCAAAACCTACAACAACTTAAACCCACAAAGCACCTAGTCGGGACTACCCGCAAATCCTAATTCTATCTCTCCACGCCTTCCTATCTGATGTCATGTCCTCGGTCAAGAGAAGCTCCTTCATGTCGAGCTTAACTCTATCCTCCCACCTGAGTTTGGGTCTACCCCTCCTTCTGACACCCTCAACTACTAACGCCTCGACTCTTCTTACTGGCGCTGATTGTGGCCTCCTTCTGACATGCCCGAACCACCTCAACCTTCCTTCTCTCATCTTCGCGATTATATTCTCTACTTCGAGCTTTGCTCTGAAAACTCCGTTCGGGATCATGTCAAGCAGGGTTTTACCACAAGTCCATCTTATCATTCTCAGTTCTGCTACCTCTACCCTGTTCGCAAGGGCCTTGGATATGGACCAACACTCAGACCCGTACAGCATAGCCGGTCTAATCGCCACCTTATAAAATTTTCCCTTTAACTAGATAAGAAATGATAAAAATACGTAAAATTATCAATAAATTAATTTTTTTTTTGTTGTTATTGCCACAAATACCCCATAATATTTCTTTGAAGAGTTTCATGTGTTTGTTTATCACATAATTCCTTGGCTTTCCTTCGTTACATATTGCATCTCTCGATTCAAATACGTTGTATATTTTGTTGCGGACTAATATATAATTAGTTAAATTCACTTATTGCAAACTTTTAATCTTTTAAAATCAAGTTATGCAATATGATGCAAGTGTATATTAGTTTTCGTAGCTTGTTGATAGTCCAAGCACGCTTCGGTTATTGTATAGTTCCCAAACGTCTTTGGAGGACACCAAAAGCTCGTTCGACATCCTTTCTTGCACTTTCTTATCGCCTTTTAAAGATTCCATGTTTCTAGTCTCATGTCACTATAAATGATTTGACAAAATTTGACCACTGTGGGTAAATCCCGTCGGCTAAGTAATAACTTTTTTCATATGTAATTCCATTTATGTAAATTGACACCGTCAAATTCTAAAGCTTTTCTAAAAGTCAAATCTAACTATTTAAGTGTCAAAACTCACCATTTCAGGTCATTTCACAAACTTTGAAAAAACACTATTCATCAAACACTATTCATCAGTTTACTATTCATCATTTTTTGTGTCAGTTTGACATTCAGAGAAGCAGTCATAAATTTTACTATTCACTGAACACTATTCATAGCCGGAAAGATTTCATCATTCACGTGCATTATTCATTTCATCGTAAATTTAGTTTACGGGTATTTAAAGTCGCGTAACCGTATTGGTTCAGGTGCGAATTCATGCATTATCATTAAAGATATTTCATACGGACTAGAGATAGTCTGCATATCATCAGTAGGTCATTTACATGTTATACCACTCTTAGGATTTTCAAATTTATATATTTGATACATTTAACGTTTTTTTTTATAATTATTTATAATAAACGTTAACACCCGGTTTATACACGACGAATATATCTAAATACTCCCACAATAGTCCCGACATATTTTTATATCCATTTTATCATCATAAAAGTTATAACATTCATTTACCCAGTATTTTGGAAATTTATTTTATTTATAACGTGAGCTTATGAATATTACAACGGTTTTCGTGAAAATTAAACAATAATCACCCGAACACTCAGTAATTGTACCCAACATATTTTTAACATTTTTATGACTTTATTAAGTCCCGGTTAACTTCATTAATATTTATTTCTAGCAAACCCGGTACCCGATTATAACTAATACTTACACTAAACTACAATTATTATTACACTACATTTCCTAAGTGATCAAAACCGACTTTGCTACTCTTTTTAACATTGAAAACCGGCCATATAAACATCCCTAGACCACTTGGCTTTTATTTTTCACCTCATGCATACATGTGCTCTTATTATACAATAAACCTCCTAAACATAAACATAACAAATTCCTAGAATCATAACCTCACAATTTCATAAGCCAAAAAGTTTTCATCTCTTCCCTTTCTCCTCTCATACCCCACGACCCAACACCAACTCCATGATCAATCCATTATTTTTCAAAGTTCAAAGCATCAAAGTTGTTCATTTCATCATTCTAATCAAGAATCATACAACAAAAACACAAGTAACACAAGATTTCTCATCATCTAATCACCTATTATTTCAAAGTGAGTTATCAAATTTATTTTCATGTTTTCATCTAATTAACACTTGTATCTTATGGTTTTCATACTTAATTTCATGTACAAGTTAGCTATACCACATTATTTTTGTTAACTTTTTGAACATACAAACCCTAGATTTTGATTTAGGTGTTCCTTTGTTAAATTAACATGATTACTAGTGATTAGGAACCCATGGCACCCTAAGAAGGTGTATGGTAGGATTAGTATAGCTTTGTGGTGTTTGCAAGAGATTTGGTTGAAGTAGAAACTAGTTTTGGACATGAAAAATGGATTTTTAACAAGTATTTATACATTCTGTCCCATTTTGGTAAATCCAGGAAAATCAGTAAACATAAAGTAAACTTTGGCAAAATTTTTAGAAAATACTTTCAAAAACGAATCCGTAGGCGAAAGAACGGATTAAAAATAGTTTATAACGAAGAAGTTATGATTTTTGCAAGTTTATTGACGAAAAGTATATTTTCTGAAAATTTCATGCTGTTGGACGTTTTTCGTCGGACAAAAAGAGGATTTAGACGCAACCCGGAGGAGCCAAGCTTTCCAAAATATATTACTACATACTAAGACGTAACCGTGGATTGATGAGTGTGTAAATACTCATCATTTTTACCATTTCTGAGCTGCCAAAACATCCAAAAACACTCAATAATGAATCAAAATAGTGAAAATATCCCAGGAAAGTGTTTTACATGTCTCAAATGCAAAAATACCAAAAACAGATGAAAAACGCACAAAGTTTGCATAATTGGCAGTTTCAGTCCCCCAACTTTCAAAAGTTGTCAAATCTAGTCCCTGGTCATTCTAAAAACTTGAAAAAGTCACCAAAGGTCCTTATAAATCAAAAAGTTACATGAATAGTCCTTTGGTGAAAAGTTTCACAAAATGTCAAGTTCAGTCCCTGAACTTTGAAAATTGTCAAAAATGGTCCCTGGGATATGAAAAACTTTGAGAAAAACAAATTTTGTCCTTGCACTAACCTTTTATGACAGGATTGGTCCTTGGTGGAAAGTTTGGTGAAAATTACACAAATGGTCCCTGAAGTTTGAAAGTTTGACGGTTTCAGTCCCTGGTGAAAATAAATCTGAAAAATCATCAAGGACCTTGTACTATTCATGATATGGCATTATACACCCTTGAAAACAAATTAAAAAAGATGCCAAGATCACACCCTCAACTTTCCCAAAATTACAAAAATGGTCCTTGTGTAAAATAAACTAAACCGGATCCAAACTAAACTACACCTAAAACAAATCCAATCCAATACCTAAACCAAAAGCCCACTCTTTACCCAAGCCCACTCCTAAGCCCAACCATCCCACAAACCGTTTTAAATAATACACCGGTCAAACCCAGTTTGACCAAACCACCCTCACCCCCAAAAACCACCCCGTAACCTGCAAAACCACCTTCATCCACCACCACCACTTGCTACCAAACCATCATCACCCTCCCACACCCCTATGCACCTTATATCACCTCAGCAATTAATGCCACCCCCCCCCCCCCCAGTTGCAATTCCAGTCCAAAAATCCCTTCCTAACTTTTGGCGCCAAAATCTGTTTTAAAGGTGAGGATCAAATCAGAGTAATTCAACGGCCAAGATTAGATGGGATATGCTCAGAAAGCTTTTTGGAACCCTAATCTTGGGCTATAAAAGGGAGAAGAGTGCTATGGAATCAGTAGTTAGTTAATTAAGAGTAATTTAGGTCGTATTTAGCTTAATTTGAATTTCAGTTAGTTTCTTAAGCTTTTAAGCATTGTAAAAGTCTATTCTCATGTAATCTCAAGTTTTTAATTAATCAAATTCTAGTTCCATTCAATATATCAGTTTATTCCATTTTCAAGTAATTTTGAGATTTTTGCATTCTGAGTTGAGAAGAAGAAGCAAGCTTCATGGACTGAGTTAGGGTCACATAGGTTCCATCAAGCTTATTTAAGCTTTAGAGACTCTAAAATCCATATATACTAGAAGGAAACTCAAAATTTAAGAAAAGTCAAAATTGGTCAACTGTTTCATTTGAGTTTGATTTTCAGGTTGAAAGATGGAATGATGATCAATCTTGGAGCTGGATATAGCCTATCTAAAGATAGGCAACTGTGGAAAATCCCTTGTTCATGCTAGGGATGGTTGTTGTAAGCTTTGCTAATTTGAAATTCCACTAAAAATCCTATTTCATAGTTAGTTCTAATTACTTGCTATTATCTGATTAATCTGTGCTTGTTTGTGTTAGTTGAGCATTACTTGAGTAGTTTTTAGTTTCATAATCATCTCTAGTTTGTTAGAATTGTTGGTTACTAATATTCCTAGATTAACTGTCATTAAGTAGTATACTTGGTATGCTTGTGTTGTGATTATCTCATTTAGGTTCTAAGTGCTTTAATAAACCTACATAGTCATAAATTGTTGTCTGAGATCAAGCTTTCAAACCCTAGTGACCAATTGCTTTGATAAGCTCAAAACAGTCCAACATAAGGGGTGTTTGGCTTATGCTTGTTCAGGGTTCACCAGGGTATTAGTGGTATTGTATTTGGTTATATCTTATCACATTAAGTCTGGATAGGTTTAGTAAGCAACAAAATTGGTACATTATTAGTCCAAAAGTCAAAATCCAATTTAAAAGCTTTAATCTTGTTCACTGTTAAGGTTTTGAGTGTGATTGCCCATCAAATCTCTTCATAAGAAGTTAAGATTGTCGGATTTAGTCTCATTACAATCATTTACATCATTTGGAATCAGTAAAGATCATTAGAATTTCATAAAAGTCAAAATTTGAGTTTTCATCAAAAAGTCAATTTCATCTTCTCAGATTTTTGCTAAATTTCCTAGATTAATTGTGAGTTGTGTAATAGGAGTTAAGATTTGAAATTTGTTGTGGTAAGAGTCTACCAGCTGAACTTTGAGTCCAAATTTTTGCTTGATTTTTGTGGAAGTCTAAGTGGGTCCCACAGACCCTCAAAGTGAGTTGCAGGGCAAGAAGTGTGCCCTGCTCATTCAGACCCAGTCCATCACCACCACTTTGGTGGTGATTTGTGACCACCTCAGTGGGCCCCAGACATCCTAATTAGCCTTTTCCAACCCCCCCTCCTACCAGGGAGTGTGGATTGACCTTTTGTTTGACCTGGTACCCAGTGGACCCCACATGAAATTGCCACAAAGTTTGTCCCAAGTCTGAGTTATTTGTGAAGCTGCAAAAGTGCTTATTTGGTTTGAAACAGCTTAATTGTGCTTATTTCTTGTTATTCTTGGCTTATTCAAGTTTGTCAACCTTGTTTGTAATCACTTTTACCATTGTGGACCCCACCCAAAGCCATTTGACCTAAATTGACCACATAGTCAACATAAGTCAACTGTGTAAGCCAAGGGGGTGCTTATAGCTTATTTATAAGCTATCTTGAAAAGTGTTTTCACAAAAGTTTGTTATTTTAGGTTATAAAATAGTTCTGTAAAAGAAAAATCCAAAAAACCCAAAGTTAAAATAAGTGATAGTTTCTATTTAATTCAATTTTATTTTAATTTTCATTTTTAGATTTTAATTAAGTCACTAGTGTTTTTATATTTTTATTAAAGACCTTATATAGTAAAGTAATTTTGATAATTTTTTTCAGATTTTTATTTTGTCATCTAGTGTTAATTAGATTTAATCTTAGTTTTCTTTATTATTAATTAATATTAAGTATTAAATAGCTTCTTTAGTTTTTATAAGGTTAAACTTAGTTTTTATATTTTTCCTAGCTTTAATATAGTACATTAGACTTTTAGAAAATATAATTTTGAATTCTACTGTTCATTTTCCATTTTTCTTATTTAATTTGTTTAAATTAGTATTAAGTTAATTAAAAGGTAAATAATTAGTAGTTTAATCTTAAAACATAATTTTTAGAGTTTTTATAATTTTGTAGGATTCCTGTGATGGTTAAGTAATTTTATAAATTTTCTTGTAATTTTCTAAGTTAATTTAGTATTAATATTAATTAAAAGTAGTTTAATTAGTTTAATTAAGTTAAATAGTTTTCAATTTATAAAAAACTCACAAAAAGACAAAAACATTTATTTTTATTTTTTATACTTTCTTCAAGTTCTTATTTAGGTTTAGAAAATATTTTTGCAACTTTTTAGTTTAATTTGTAATAGTTATAATTTTTAGTTAAATTAAATTAGATTTTAATTTATATTTTAAATAATTTAATTAATTAAATAATATTTAAATAGTATTTTAATCATTTCCATAATTTCATTTTCATTTTTAATTTTCAAGTTTGAAAAAGTGTCAAAAGCACCCCCTGTAGTTGTTAAATACCAAAACCCCACTTTTCAGTCCGATTGCGTAAATTTGAATTGTGAATACGTGCATATATCTGTTATCTGATTTTTGTGAATATTATATCTGTGTACAAATACCATCATAACAGTAGCAACACCAATCCCACATCATCTGGCTACTGTCCTCAGTGCCACTTTCTCATAAACGATTCCAAAAGCACCATTTCAATCTCGCTGGGACTTTAACGACCCGGGAAAAAACTACACTATCACCGGAGTATTGATTCTAAGCTGTTTTTGACTTGTTGACTTTGGTCAATAATAATCTGACGGTTCGGGCTCAATCAATAAAGAACAAGTAAAACGGACTTATAACGACAAAGATATTCACGTTTCAATATCGGGAAAACTAATATTATTTTGACAGCTTTTAGAAATAATAACGCTAAAACTACGTAGTAACTCTAGATTTCTAGAAATAATACCAAGTACCCAAATTCATAACTAATGAAGTATTAGTGATTACAAGTATATTTTTATCACTACAAGGCGTTATTTCAAGGATTTCAAACCGAGGATTTCAACACTAACATTGACACATACAATATATATATATATATATATATATATATATATATATATATATATATATATATATATATATATATATATATATATATACACACACATTTCAACTAGTTGCCATATTTTCCCAAGTTTTGGAAAATGTATTATTTTGATAACAACAAGTATTTTCCAAAGAGTAGAGTGGTATAGGAAACATGTACATGGACATTCATAACATCATTTCATGATCTAAAGTAGATCATTCATCATTCATATTAGGTTGCGGCTAGTGTGCGCGCCTTATTTTTCAGCTCATTACATGTTCATGGTACCATCATATCAGGTGAGTTTTTATAGCCCCGTTTTCAATACAATATTTTGATTTCAAATCCCACGGGGGAATACATTGCATCAACCATTTTAGTACGAGCCCAAGTACCAAAACATATGTACATTGCTTAAGTTGCCTTACCAACTAGTTAAAGTCCCCTATTTATTATCATGAACCGTTAATTTGCCGGTAAGCGAGAGTGAGTTGATAGATCTATCGAGGGTGACGCCTCCATCCGTGGTAGTTATTACCAACAGTAAGCGGATGCATTTCATGTCTACATTTTGGGAGTGTTCTGGTAAAACATTCAGGAGGGGCATATAATTTCATCAGTCATAGCTTCGAGGTCATGAGCTTAAGGTCTATTGTACTATTTTACGTGACTTATGTCATGCACTTATACTTGTGGTGGCCGTACATCATTACATTTTATAAACCTGTGGAATTCACCAACATTCGTGTTGACATTTTAGCAATGTATTTCAGGTTATTAAGGTAGCTCATGTGACATGCATTTGGACCTTCATGGAGTCGCGGGGTCGACGCGTCTCACCATTATTTCATGCACTTATGTAAACGTTTGATCTAGTAGGACTTGTTTTCATAAACATGCCACACCTTTTGGGGACCTCATATTGTAAACTCTGAATTATTTCAATGATCAAACGAAGTATTTTCCAAACGACACTTTAGGTCGTTCAATGTAACTGTAACTGTGATGTTATGACAGACACCCCAGGTATTCCATTCCGCTGCAAGTCAGTTAAATTGGGGGTGTGACAGATTGGCATCAGAGCTAAGGTTATAGCGAACTAGGATGTATCTTGGACCCTAGACTATAACCGCATCATCATAGCATCTCATCATTTCATCATAAGTGCATAATCATGATACATGTTGTTTCATGCATACCCTGTGCGAGTTATTTATACTCATATATATATATATATATATATATATATATATATATATATATATATATATATATATATATATATATATATATATATATCATTTTATTGACCTGGTTCACAAGTGGCATGCCTTCAGATACTCATCCTGACATCCTTTTATCGGATTCCGACATTGAAGATGCCTTGTCATCTTCCACTACCATTATACCACCAGTTGCACTTATACCACCATTAGCACTATTGATTTGCCATAGGAACAAGGTTGCCCTATCATTCAGCCCATACATAGAATGCCTTTTGGTAGAGTATTCAGACTTAATCTTAATGGACTTATTAGGATGTTTATTGCAAGGAAGATAGTGTGTTTTCTTTCCTTCACTAGTAGAGCACCCACTACTCAGGTACTATCACCACCGTCAGCTACTTATTACACTATTGGTCGTCCCATAGTGCGTACTTCAGTTTTACCTTTTGGATGTCGCGAGGTAGCGCGAAAGAGGGTAGTATTCCATTCACTAGTACCACCATTGTCATTTTCCTTTTCCATTCCCACTTGCCATGAACTAGATAACACCTAGTAGATAATACCAATATCACGGACTCAACAGGAACATCCGCAGATTCTTCAGGAATGGTTCAGAACCTACATTATCTAAGATTTGATCGATGCACAACTTCAGACATCACTTCAGGACTATCTCGACCTTATGATGCCACAAACCTGATTTCACACAGAGGGACACCAGGAAGTCCCTAGACCAGACTTATATCATCACTAGCTTTTACTATTATCCTAGCCACAGAAGGTGTGGGACATAGTCTAAAGAACTTGTTGTCTTTTGATTGTTGTACAAACAAATATATCAAGTGTGACTCTACTATGTAAGAAATGGTTGTGCTATTTGTGATATCGGTTCACATAGACCGAGATTCCCGTGTATTATATTTAGGTGTTGTGAATATGATAATTTCTATTACCTATAGATCCTCATGGTCTCTTATAATTTGATGAAGAGAGATTTAAGCAAACTACTCCAAGCATGACGCAAGCTGCTGTTGGACAAGTCATTGCCAAGAACATAGCCACCACCCTCACTAAGGAACTTACTCACGTGGAATTTATGGGGTGCAATCCTCCCTCCTTTAGCGGAACTAGAGACACAAAGGAATTTCTCAAATGGTTCGAAGAAATAGAAACAATATTTCGATGTGGCGACTGTCATAAGGAAGACAAGGTTAAGTTCGCCACATGCACTTTTCAAGATCATGCCCAGGAATTGTGGACCAAACATATTAAGATGGTGGGAGTTGATGCTGCCTACTCACACTCTTGGGAGAAACTAAGAAGGATTATGGGTATAACATTTTGTGTAGGAAATGAATTACGAGCAAAAGAACAGGAAACACTAAACTTTACCATGGTAGAAAATGATGTTGACAAGTACACTACTCATTTTCATGAATTAACATGACTAGGTTCTGCAATGGATGAACCGGAAAGCAAGAAACTTGAAAGGTACATCGGGGGACTCTCAAATGAAATTCGTATGTTGGTCATCGCATGGGAACCCGATACCATGTCAGAAGCTATCAAAATGGCGATCGAAGCAAAGGAACTCACAGTTCACGCCGAGACATCAGGAAACAATAGTGACAATAAAAGGAAGTGAACAACAATCTAGGTTGCAATGCTACTCAACAATCACCCAAAAGACAAGAAGTGAATAGAGCCTTTGCTGCAGAACCGTACACAAAGAGAAGGTATATTGGAAAGTTACCTTACTGCAACCTGTGTAATCAACATCACCGAGATCATTGCAGTAAAACGTGTGGTGTGTGCAAGAAGCGGGGTCATTGGACTGAAGACTGTAGGAAACTCACAAATCAGAAGACCCCAGGGAGTTGCTTCAAATGTGGAAACTTAGGGCATTTCAAGAATGACTGCCCGGAACTAAGGAACAAGGAAAATCAGGAACTTGGAATCAAGACTGAATCGCTCGAGGAATAGCGTGTGCTGTTGAAATAGAACCGTCAGGATATTAGCGACATCAAGGATAACAACAATGCTTCAGCAGGAGGAGCTTTGTTTCAATATATAAACCGTAGTTTGAGCCCTTTAGGGTTGTATCTTTCCTTTTGTACTTACCGTTGGTACGATGACATAACCTAGTTGTATTAAGAACTTTTCTATCCAATGCAATATCTATCCTTTGTTACCTCTGTGATAATCATAACCATCGTTTACTCCATTTTCTATCCCAATTGCTCAAACTTCAATCGTTTCGCAACATTTTATCTTTGTCTTATTAGGGATTAGGTTGATTTCGTTTTTGACGAATTAGTATACTATTACCATTCGACAAGATTCACCCACGTATCCAATACACCATTCAAGCTATTTTACTATCATATGGGGAAATTTTTTTACAGAAAAATTTCTGAAGTAAGCTATTTTATTACCATCTTATAAATTGATTTTCTGTCATTACACCAAATATTTACTGTTATTACTCGAGGCAATTTTTGTGTTACTTGAAAGAAAACATCAGGATACCATTTTTAATAACAATGTGTTGAACACCATCTAAAACTTTTGAGAAAAGTTATGATATTTTGACAAAATCTAACATCGCATCATTAGTCCTCAATTGTACATAGCCTGATCACCTATGTAAAATTCAGTAAGGATTATGCCATGAAGGAAATAATTACCTTTTCAAAGGATTGTTGATAACAATCTTCATTTAAAAGTTTTGTAAACAAAGGAACCCATCCATAAACATCCCTTTTGCCGAACTATCCCTGGATACTTACCCCACCTGTCACTCACTTAGCCATTAAGCTGGATTTTCCCATTGACTTCCCTAAAAGAGACTTTCCATATCAATTACATGCAGGATTCCTCAATACAATAAAAGCAACGAAAGGATTACAGAACTACTAACCAGAACTAGAAGTATATAGTGATAGAATTCATAACTCAACAACAAATTATAAGATACCGCGAGACCATCCGAATCACCATCTTTGACTCAGTTGTCAAATTCTATCGTTTAAGGGTACTAGCTAGACTGAGCTACAGGATTGAACTCAATATAAATGTCCGCAGGACAACACAATAGAAATAAACCAAGCTTCTAATTGAGACTGTAGAGCATTACATTTATACATGGCCTCATCCATACATAAACTTTCCTGCAGAAATTTTTCACAAAGGATAATTGTTTGAATCAAGAATATCGATGTAGATTCCCCTAAGGCATTATGTCACTAGAAATTTCCGATAACCTCACCTTCATACCAAGCAAGGGATCAAACCAGAATATATCTCCTCATCTACATGGGAAAACAGAATAGACATTCATCGACACAACATCAAGTGATACGTTCGTCTTGCCAATTACAACGATAAACTATTTCAGGACTTAAGTTAGTCTAAATACCTATGCTTGTAGTTATGCCTGATAACCACCAATAGGCATTATCCAACCTCAGGAACTAAATGTTAAGACATCTATGCATTTAAGCGAACATTTCCTATTCTACCATTTTATCCTTGTTAGTGTTTTCACTTTTAAATAAAGTTGATGCGTTTACATAAATCACATACCTTGTGGAAAAATGATTTATGAAATTCCTATTTTGAACAAGTACGATCCTTTTTGGTCAATCTTTAGCAACACTATTGTACAATGAGAAATATACATAAACATCAAACTTTGGTAAGCAGTCTTAATCACAACATGTTTGAAAACATTTTTTCTATTTCATAACTAATGGATTTTGAATCAGCAAGAAAAATATTACTCAGTAAATCATCTGCTCCATTTTTTATTTATTCGTTATTCAGAAAGAGATTTCAACCAAAACTCACAATCGCAAGACAAATTTCCAGAACCAATTTCCCTACAACATCGCTTATGCATTTAGGATTTGTGACTTAACAATAAAGAATATTTGGAATATGTGATGAACGAATTTGGAAGGACATCACAAATTAATCACGAACTTCAGTAGTGAAGACCAAACCCAATAGACAAAGAAGGACATATGTCTTATCATCCGTTGGAACAAAACACAAGGAATCAATCTGTTACCTATATTCTATCCCTTTCAGATAACGCCAAGTTCGAAGGACCGAACGTTGTGGAATTAGTCACAAAGGTTTATTGTACCCATTTCAGTTATTCCTGATAAGGAAACCGATTCACCTTGGACTTCAAGCAATCATTTCAGGATTTCCTTCAGAAACCCATTTAGATGTAAACATCACCTATCATCCTCAGACCGATGGTCAAAGCGAGAGAACAATTCAAACATAGGAAAGTATGCTTAGAGCATGAGTGATTGACCTTAGAAATGGTTGGACTAATCATTTAACATAAATCAAATTCATTTACAACAATAGTTATCACACCAACAGCGAGAAACTGGCAGAAGTTAGATTGGTACATAACACACATCATTTGGATTGGGTATCCTGAACAACAAACCATCTAGATTCAAGTGGGAGGATAAACTAAGTTAAAAACATTGCCTTGGATTGGCATGATACAAATTGGATAACAAGAGAGGTTGAACCTTTAGCATATTGGACCATCTAAGATTCATTTTAGAATCGACCAACTAGCATACAAACTTGAGTTCTGGCAGAATTCAGCAGTATATATTACCAGTATCACATTTAAAACATTAAGAAGCGCAGACCATCTATTGATGGGCCAAACTGAGAAAAAGCTCAACTCACTAGTCTAGTAGGCATTCATGAAATAACCAGAAATTTTCTACAAGTCAAGAATCAGTTACAAGTTCAATAAGTTGTAAACCATTAAAACTTCAAGTTGGTAGGCAGAGTTATGTTGAAAGTTCTGCCTAGAAAAGGCATGATATCATTCAGAAAACTTGGAAAGTTAAACCCGATATACACTGGACCATGTAATATTTTAGACAGAGTAGGCTTAGTGGCCGTCAGACTTGAGCCTTGTTAGAGAACAACAGGATTACACAACCATGTATTATCATCTTTTCAGATTAGTCACTCATAATCCCATTTGGAAAGGAATCCAACCCAAAGTCAAATATAAACCTTGTAGGAGAACAAGTAGAAATCATGGACAGTCAGGTCGAACAGTTGAAGCATAGTCGAATTCCTATCGCTCGAGTTCGCTGGAAATCTCGAATATCATCACCTTTTCACCAATACTTTTTCAGAGATCAACATAAACTGAACTTCGGGACGAAGTTACTTTTAGAGGGGAAGACTGTCACAACTCACCATTTCAGGTCATTTCCCAAACTTTGGGAAAATACTATTCATCAAAACACTATTCATCAGTTTACTATTCATCATTTTTGGTGTCAGTTTGACATTCAGAGAAGCATTCAAAAATTTTACTATTCACTGAACACTATTCATTGCCCGAAAAGATTTCATCATTCACGTGCATTATTCATTTCATCGTAAATTTAGTTTACGGGTATTTAAATTCGCGTAACCGTATTGGTTCAGGTGCGAATTCATGCATTATCAGTAAAGATATTTCATACGGACTAGAGATAGTCTGCATATCATCAGTAGGTCATTTACATGTTATACCACTCTTAGGATTTTCAAATTTATATATTTGATACATTTAACGTTTTTTTTTTATAATTATTTATAATAAACGTTAACACCCGGTTTATACACGACGAATATATCTAAATACTCCCACAATGGTCCCGACATATTTTTATATCCATTTTATCATCATAAAAGTTATAACATTCATTTACCCAGTATTTTGGAAATTTATTTTATTTATAACGTGAGCTTATGAATATTACAACGGTTTTCGTGAAAATTAAACAATAATCACCCGAACACTCAGTAATTGTACCCAACATATTTTTAACATTTTTATGACTTTATTAAGTCCCGGTTAACTTCATTAATATTTATTTCTAACAAACCCGGTACCCGATTATAGCTAATACTTACACTAAACTACAATTATTATTACACTACATTTCCTAAGTGATCAAAACCGACTTTACTACTCTTTTTAACATTGAAAACCGGCCATATAAACATCCCTAAACCACTTGGCTTTTATTTTTCACCTCGTGCATACATGTGCTCTTATTATACAATAAACCTCCTAAACATAAACATAACAAATTCCTAGAATCATAACATCACAATTTCATAAGCCAAAAAGTTTTCATCTCTTCCCTTTCTCCTCTCATACCCCACGACCCAACACCAACTCCATGATCAATCCATTATTTTTCAAAGTTCAAAGCATGAAAGTTGTTCATTTCATCATTCTAATCAAGAATCATACAACAAAAACACAAGTAACACAAGATTTCTCATCATCTAATCACCTATTATTTCAAAGTGAGTTATCAAATTTATTTTCATGTTTTCATCTAATTAACACTTGTATCTTATGGTTTTCATACTTAATTTCATGTACAAGTTAGCTATACCACATTATTTTTGTTAACTTTTTGAACATACAAATCCTAGATTTTGATTTAGGTGTTCCTTTGTTAAATTAACATGATTACTAGTGATTAGGAACCTATGGCACCCTAAGAAGGTGTATGGTAGGATTAGTATAGCTTTGTGGTGTTTGCAAGAGATTTGGTTGAAGTAGAAACTAGTTTTGGACATGAAAAATGGATTTGTAACAAGTATTTATACATTCTGTCCCATTTTGGTAAATCCAGGAAATCAGTAAACATAAAGTAAACTTTGGCAAAATTTTTTGAAAGTAATTTCAAAAACGAATCCGTAGGCAAAAGAACGGATTAAAAAGAGTTTATAACGAAGAAGTTATGATTTTTGCAAGTTTATTGACGAAAAGTATATTTTCTGAAAATTTCATGTTGTTGGACGTTTTTCGTCGGACAAAAAGAGGCTTTAGACGCAACCCGGAGGAGCCAAGCTTTCCAAAATATATTACTACATACTAAGACGTAACCGTGGATATAAAGAACAAGTAAAACGGACTTATAACGACAAAGATATTCACGTTTCAATATCGGCAAAACTAATATTATTTTGACAGCTTTTAGAAATAATAACGCTAAAACTACGTAGTAACTCTAGATTTCTAGAAATAATACCAAGTACCCAAATTCATAACTAATGAAGTATTAGTGATTACAAGTATATTTTTATCACTACAAGGCGTTATTTCAAGGATTTCAAACCGAGAATTTCAACACTAACATTGACACATACGATATATATATATATATATATATATATATATATATATATATATATATATATATATATATATATATATATATACATTTCAACTAGTTTTATTTTCTAGTTGCCATATTTTCTCAAGTTTTGGAAAATGTATTATTTTGATAACAACAAGTATTTTCCAAAGAGTAGAGTGGTATAGGAAATATGTACATGGACATTCATAACATCATTTCATGATCTAAAGTAGATCATTCATCATTCATATTAGGTTGCGGCTAGTGTGCGCGCCTTATTTTTCAGCTCATTACATGTTCATGGTACCATCATATTAGGTGAGTTTCATAGCCCCGTTTTCAATACAATATTTTGATTTCAAATCCCACGGGGGAATACATTGCATCAACCATTTTAGTACGAGCCCAAGTACCAAAACATATGTACATTGCTTAAGTTGCCTTACCAACCAGTTAAAGTCCCCTATTTATTATCATGAACCGTTAATTTGCCAGTAAGCGAGAGTGAGTGGATAGATCTATCGAGGGTGACGCCTCCATCCGTGGTAGTTATTACCAACAGTAAGCGGATGCATTTCATGTCTACATTTTGGGAGTGTTCTGGTAAAACATTCAGGAGGGGCATATAATTTCATCAGTCATAGCTTCAGGGTCATGAGCTTAAGGTATATTGTACTATTTTACGTGACTTATGTCATGCACTTATACTTGTGGTGGCCGTACATCATTACATTTTATAAACATGTGGAATTCACCAACATTCGTGTTGACGTTTTAGCAATGTATTTCAGGTTATTAAGGTAGCTCATGTGACATGCATTTGGACCTTCATGGAGTCGCGGGGTCGACGCGTCTCACCATTATTTCATGCACTTATGTAAACGTTTGATCTAGTAGGACTTGTTTTCATAAACATGCCACACCTTTTGGGGACCTCATATTGTAAACTCTGAATTATTTCAATGATCAAACGAAGTATTTTCCAAACGACACTTTAGGTCGTTCAATGTAACTGTAACTGTGATGCTATGACAGACACCCTCAGGTATTCCATTCCGCTGCAAGTCAGTTAAATTGGGGGTGTGACATTAAGGATCTTATTTTATAAGATCTTAGGGTAAAAGGAGAGTGGTAGTGAGTTAGGGCGTGTGTGACCACCTCACCGTGGTGACTCCCAAAACAAAAGAAGAAGTCACTATCAAATTATATCCGTATGGTGGTGGCTCACCAAAGTGAGTTGTGTAAAAACGTGGGTCCATTTTCAAAAAGTAATTGTTTTTTATTTGTATTGTGAGAGTGTGTAGGGTATTTAGTGAGATATATTTGCATAAAGTTTGTATTTTATTGAAAGTTGAGGGGAAGGTGACCAAAACAGATGCATGATGAGTGACAGTGAGTGAAAGTGAGAGGAGAGAGAAAGTTGATTTTGCACTGAATGAGTTACCACCACTACTTTTAGCATAATAACATATTTTAAAAGCTCATAGTCCAATAACTTCTCATAAACTTTGCGCCAACTATATACACCAACAAATTAAACTATTCTTAGGGGCCGTTTGGTTTAATGATAGGAATCACAATCGATATGAATTTGATAGTTGTGGTGGGCACTTAACAATGATAGACTCATTCCTAGGTCCCTTGCCACCTTTAATGTATAGCAAATATAAGGATATGACCATACCGATTATCATGAAACAAACAAAATATATCATTCCCATAGTCATTCATTTATCCCCATAGGTACAAACCAAACGCACCCTTAAAGTTTAGAACATCCACTATAATAAACCTTTTGCAAAGGTTTATACAAGAATACATAAATAAATTTTAGACCTTTTAATTTTACAAACATACATTCACTATAGTATAAACTTTTGCGACTTCATAATATGTCTTTTTTAATAAATGCATTAAATGTGTTGAATTCATAAAGAGGTTCAAGGATTAGGACATTTTCGTGCTACATAAATATGAAATGAGTGTTTATTATTATTGAAATAAATATAAATTTTTTCACCTTTCTTAGACCTTTTCATAAACTCATATGCCCATAGGCCAAATGAAAAACTAATATGAAATTCTTATAAAGTGGCGCCCGAGTTAAATTCAGGTTTACTTGTTTGAGATTGCAAGTTGGCATGCTAAAACAAACCAAAACCAACTCAACACGACGTGCTTTAGCAATATGGCCGCATTTATTTACCCTATCCTATGTATACATAACATGAACAAAGTCATTTGAGTATTACCTAAACTGGTTGACAATCAAGGACAGAATCAGAATCAAATATCACCGGATGTACAAGTATACTAACTAAATAACACTAGAAACACATTTCGATAGACCGGGTGTATTTAAGATGCATTAAGTAAAATCGATGTTTATTTTTTTTTATTATTATTTTTTTAATTAAACATTATATTGAAAAAATCAATAGGTGTTTCAGGACCTTACGGGAAACTTGTTTCCGTCCCTGTTGACTAGTAAAACAAGTTACACGTTTAATGTAGGCTGTAAGTGAACCTATTTAACCAAGTTACAATGCAACCCCAACATAAATTATATTTTAGGGTAAATTGAAAAAATGGTCACTAACGTATCACAAAATTGCAAAAATGAGACCGAGTCATAAAGGCGTGCAAAAAAGACACTAACGTTACATAAAAGTGCAAAATAGCCACCGAGAGCTAATTTCTGTTAGTTTCATCGTTAAGTGTCACGTCACTGAGTGTATTATAGTCATTTCGTTGCTTTAAGGTGAAACTGTTACTTTATGGACTAAATTTGTGATTTAAGTTTTATCTTTATTTCACACCCACCACCACTACCACTCTCTACCGCTGCCACCACCACCACCCTTTACCACCACCACCACCACTCTCTACCGCCGCCACCACCACCACCACCCTTTACCACCACCACCACCACATCACAAACATGCTAAACTTTGGCATTGCCCCATCAACGTCACCTAGACCCGCTAAAACACAACCAAAACACACTAAACTTTGGCATTGCCCCATCAACACCGTAACTATAATATGGGATTATTGTATAACACCACAGTTATAATAACGTCAAGGCTATAACTTTGTTGTAACCTCGAGCTCTTATAGTTTACTTTTTTACAATGTATAATATTTAATCTTTCTAAAGGCAAATCAAAGTTTTTTGCAGGTTTAACAAGCATACATGATACAATTATCATCAGGGTTTTAAAAGGCGCGCCTTAGCGTCGCTAAGGCGCGAGGCGTGGCTTCGGCGCTACGAAATAGACCAAGGCGTCGTTTAGAGGCGTGGTGCGTAATGAGGCGTGAAAAGGCGTGGTAAGGCGCGCCTTAGCGCGAGGCGTGACGCCTTATTTAGAAGCTTTTAAAGAATTTAGTAGTATTTTGGGCTATAATTTGGGCTTTTTATTTTTTTAATGGTTTAGTAGTATTTGAATTTTTGGGCTGAATTTTCTAATTACTAAAATCATGAATTTTCTAATTACTATATAAATTTATAAAAAAAATTATGCCGCCATGAGTCACGCCTTATAAAACGCTATAGCCTCGCTATGGCTCGTAAGGCTTGAGGCTTGGCTTCGCCGCCACGCCACGCCTTACGCTATTTATAACCTTGGTTATCATTACGAAATATGGTAGGGTTTGAGGCTGAGCAAATAATTTGGATCAGGTTTTTAAAAAATGAATACTAGTATGATCTAATTTTTCTTTAAAAGACCAGATCCTATTTATTAGACAAATCATATGCATTGTTACAACATATAAAACTCCAAAGTACAACCACACTTAACACTACCATCAAAACGAAGTCTAACTACTCTTGCATAGAAGCGCCTGATTAACCGACGTCCTGTACGCCTCTGTTTCATTACTCAGCTGTATGTGATCCTACACAGTTTAACAAAACTGGTATTAATACAAACAACTCCAACGGTAACATAAAAAAAAGGTTTTGCTGTGAAGTATTTCACAATGAGGAAAATATGATTAATTTGCAAAAATAAAAAAACATTTTTACCTAGAACAAGACTGTTTGTAATGACTGATAAAATACTTAATGAAAGTTGTACCTTGTGTGACTAGGCTGGCCCTTTTAATAAGCTAAGTTTTGTGATGAATTTACCCCTTTTCTGCATAAACACGAGATAATTTGAGTGAGTAAAAAAGAAGTAAAATGATAAACAGGGGTTTCAAAGAAAAATGATGAGCACCATAGTGGGGGACTGGGTCTATCCTAATTAAGCTACGGCCACAAATTTGGTCTACAGTGGAGTTTAGAGTTAATCAGAAAACAATCGCATATTTGTGACTTTTCCCAACACTGTCTTGTTTCACTAGTGAAGAAGCACTTCAGTCCCCTATCCATACCTACTGCAATGCCAATTCTACACTACATGTCAAGTTTCACAAGTGAGGAATCACTTCGTTACCCCACCCACTCATATTGCAATGTCTATGACTCATTCTGGTACAAAGTGCTTGTGGATTGACCATATGATAGGTTATGTTACAATTAAGATGAAAAAAGTTGAAAATAAAAACATATTCGTATTATGAAAATGGTAGAAATAAAGGCCAGACAAGACAACAAATACATGAAAATAAAAACATATCCGTATCTGTTCGGAAATGTGTACTAATAAAAAAAGTTCCTAGTCGATAAAAATCAATGTCTCTAAAGGGTGGTGGTGGTGGTGGCTGTGTTTGTGATGTGGTGGTGGTGGTAGAGGGTGGTGGTGGTGGCGGCGGCGGTAGAGAGTCGTGGTGGTAACGGGTGTGAAATAAAGATAAAACTTAAATCGCAAATTTAGTCCCTAAAGTAACAGTTTCACCTTAAAGCAACGAAATGACTATAATACCTTCAGTGACGCGTCAATTAACGAGAAAACTAACAGAAATTAGCTCTCGGTGGCTATTTTGCACTTTTACATAACGTTAGTGGCTTTTTTGCACGCATTTATGACTCGGTCCCATTTTTGCAATTTCGTGATACGTTAGCAGTGTTCTAAAAGGCGTGCCAAGGTGCCGCCAAGGCGCGAGGCATGGCCTCGGCGCCACGAAATGGACCAAGGCGTGAAGTCTAGGCGTCGTGCGAAAAGGCGTGGAATAAGGCGCGAAAAGGCGTGCCAAGGCGCGCCTTATCGTATGGCGTGGCGCCATTTTTAGAAGGGGATGATGTGGGCTTAAATTTTGGGCCTAGTAATTTCTAAACATAGTTCAAATTTTCACTTTATTTCTTATGCTTATCACTTTTTGTAAGCTCACCTTTTGTAAACTCACCTTTTGTAAACTCGATATGCATATAAAATATAATATTATAACATAAATGATAACTATATAAATATTTTTTCGCCGCTTTAGTCACGCCGCAAAAAACGCCAGTAAGGCTTGATGCGTGGCATTGCCGCCACGCCACGCCTCACGCTATTTATAACATTGTACGTTAGTGACATTTTTGCAATTTACCCTATATTTTAAGTTTGAAAAATAAAATTTTAACAGGATGTCAAAGTTTACCTGTTTTACCATCATCGACCAGAAAGTGCCATATTTAAAATAGTACTGTAATAATAGGGTTATGTGAGTTGACCCGAATATGATCGACAACCTGTTTTGTTTAGACTCAACCATGACCATTTCAGTAACGTCTCAAAATCATATATAGTGTCTTGTTGTGTAAAAAAATTTCACTCTTGAAAAACCAAGTTGGATGTGTATCGAATCATATCAATGTCGATATCAAGGCGTAATAAATGACAATCACGACATTTAACCAGATACCAAATGTCTGATGGCATAACAACGACTCCCAAACCTTTGTTAATAAATGTCCACGGCGAAAGCCCAAAAATATCCTCGGCAAAGGCCTCGTTTGTACTAGTGACATAATCGTATAAAAAACATGTTCTACCAGTTACTGGTGCCTCTTACTTGTAGTCTTCTTTAAGCTTTAGCTTTTTATCTTTTAATCAATTAATGCACTTTAGTTGCAACATTTTTTAAGTACGTTGATGCTCATTTTTTTTATCGCAAACAAATAGCGGTTACATAAATAGCTTTTACAGACCGATAGATCTGAAAATGTGTATCAATCATATCAAGATCAAGGAGTGATGAATGATAACGACGACATTTAATTGGATAACAAATACTGGGTGGCCATAGCTAGCGAATATTATGTGTACGTAACGATTGACAGAGATGCCATGATAGTAGCTGTCTCGGGACATTTTAATGCATGGCTCGTTGGGCTTATTTTCATGAACTGGGCCAAGGGATCAGAATGGACTCATATAAAAACTAATGGGCTTTTGAGCACAAATAGAGAAGTCGATTAATGTTGATTCATAATGGTTTTCATTTCTTCTTAGGGTGTTCGCGGATCGGGTAATATCCACGATAATTGAAAACCGAAAACGAATCAAATTGAAAAGAACTGAATCGAATTCGTAAACGAACCGAATTGGTAAAAATTGAAAGGAACCAAACTAAATATTCAGTTATCGGTTTGGATATGGTTTTGGCAATAAAAACCGAAAACCGAATTCATATAAATATATATTTTTTCTATGTATTTATATGAAAAAAAATCATTAAGACTCTTTCTTAATATAAATATAACATATTGAAGCTTGAAAAAAATTTTGTGCTAAAAATATATATAATTAACTGAAAAATAATTAAAATTATGTAATTCATGTTATTCGATTCGATTTTTAGTTCGGTTGAATCAAATTTGAATTCTGTTTGGCTCGGTTTTCGTTTAGACCCATAAATTCTTTTTAACCAAGCTAACCGAACCAAATATACCGAATAATCCGATAACTAGACCGATGAATACCCCTACTTCTTCTTATTATTAAGCAGAAGTAGTTTCGTGTTATTCAAATTGCTTATGCTTATATATTTATCTTGAGATAAGATTAGCATGACATGACAATTATATGAAAAAAATGCTTATATTAATTACGAATTTTTAAGAAACTCCTATAATCTGAATACCCATTCAATATTTTTACAAAAATAAGCGGGTAAAGTACATAGAATAACAACGTACTTTCTCAGTTTTACCGAGATGAAACACTTACTTTTTTATTAACATTTAAGCCAACGAAACTTTCAAATATTGTTCTGAGGTGAAGCACTTACTTTTTTATTAACATTTAAGCAAACATAAACACTTTTAGTCCAAATAATCGTATTTAAGCACCTTATAAGTACTTATTTGTAATCAAAATTTATTTGTAATCAAAAGCATAAACAAAAAGGAAGCAATTCCAAACACACCCTAAACTAGATCCAGGCTTTATAACAACACGGCAAAGAAAATTTTGAAATGCCAATGGGTGAGAACTAAGTGGGTGCTTGGTTGGGGGTAATGGGGGTGAGGAATGAGAAATGTAATGATTAAATATGTCTGGTATGACTAGGGAATGCAAACATTCTTTAGTATTGTGTAATGAGCCATTACCAAGTAAATTAGGAGGTATGGTAATGATTACCCACCAGCAGCAACAACCACCACCAGCAATAGCCACCACCACCACCAGCCACCACCACCATCCCCACCACCATTAGCAGCCACCACCACCACCACCACTAGCCACTACCACCACCACTAGCCACCACCATCACCACCAGCAGCAGTAGCCACCACCACCACCACTAGCTGCCACCACCACCGCCATCACCAGCCACCACCACCACCACTAGCCGCCACCACCACCACCACCACCAGCCACCACCAGCTTGGAGGTTAATGTGTTTTTCTTAAACTAAGCACCATCAAAGATAATAATAATCTCCATTTCATTCCTTTACATTCCATTTGCCTTTCCCTTTCCCATTCTCCATTTTGAACCAAGCGCATCCTAAGAACCTGTTAATACAAATGATGTCTAAAAACGTTATTTCTATTTTTTGACATTTCTACGTTTTGATGATAACAAAATGTAAAAACATTTTATGACAAAATTAACCTAAACAAGTTTTTAGTCGAAATATCCCATTTCTACGTAAATCACTCTAGGTAAGAACAAACAAATTTACAACTTGACAAATAATCAAAGAATTGAATTTATGTTCTAAACTTTACATTTTTAATATGACAAAACATTTTTTTTCTCAAAAATACATTTTACAAATTATTTTTGAATTAAAAAGAAATGTTTTAATTGTAAAAATAAGTTTGAATCTTCCGACAACTATTTTCCCCCTAAATAGCTCCAAAATTCTCAAATAAACTTTCACCACTAAAAATAAAAATTGAAGTTTGTCTGGCACGGTACCATTAATTCCCACGGTACCACTAAATTTATTTGTACCGTCCGATATTTTGTGGCGCCGTCCGTGTATAACAACCAAATTTTCTTTGTTTATAAATACCAGTTCATTTCACGGTTTTTAGGCATCCTTTTTTCACACAAAACTTTTTGAGTTAAATCACTTAATCACATTTACATAACCCATAATAAACATGGTATACTTTTTTTTACCCAATGCTAATCATAATTCATAAACACCTGAAAATCTTTTAATGAACCCCATTCAACTGGATTTGGTATGCCTGTAACTGTCTTTGTTCGAGTGTTTTTTGAATTAATGTCACGACAACAACTTAGATTGCGTTTGGAATCCTACTATGGGAATAAGACTATGACTATGAAAGTGATTAAAGGTGTTTGTTTAAGATGAGGGGGCCCACCACTATAGTAATGAATGATAAATATAATCCATACTCCATATACATCAAGAGAGCTAGGTATGAATCTATCATAGGTGAGGGACCCACCACTACTATTAAACTCATACCCATTGTCATTAATGGCCGCATTCCAAACGCATCCTTAGTCTTTGTTAGTGATTTTGTGTCACTAATATAATTTAAGTGTAATGGATTGACTTAGTTGACCAATACATAATCGTGAAAAATGTTCAACAGTCGGGGTTGTGCGGAGTGCACATTTGTATGACGTTATTATGATTATTATTCGGGGGTAAAGCCCCGAATCACGGGGGTCCGGGGGCAGCGCCCTTGGTAGCGGTCCAAGGGGCAAAGCCCCTGACTAGGGTCGAGCTGGTTAAAAACGCACTTAAAAAATAAAATTCTCGTAATTTTGGACCTATATTTTGCTTGTTAATTTAACTGGTTTGGTGGTTATAATAACTGCATAGCAGTTATAACCGAAATTCGGTTTGGTTGGTCAATGTTAGAATTATGATATCACGACATTCATATAAAATAAATCAAACACATCAAGTGAGTATAGCGGAAGCAATTATAACAAGATCATATAACATGTAATTAATTAATCAAATAAAAATAGTAAACATACCTTTGTGATTCTAGCCCGAACAAGAATCAATTGCAATCTTCAAATCAAGAACCCTAATCAGGGTTTATGTGGATTATAAGAATTACCCCTTACCTCTTTTGTAATTCAATCCAAGAATCAAACAATAGTGTGTTTGAATCACGTTCTTGTACACACGTACTAATTCAAGAAAAAGTTTATGCAAGTAAATTAAACACAAAACTTATTTGATCTTATGAAAATCGAATCCCTAAGGGATTGTTTTAGATGGATCGATTTAAGACAAAGAGAAGGAGAGAAAAACACCAAGATGTGTGTGTACAAGTTATGAGAAAACAATACATCTTGGGTTTGTATATATACTAATTGAAACTTGGAGCTCAAGGCACAAAGGAGGTGGAGAACCCCCTTGGCCGATCGGTTATGTAATCCCAAAGGGATTCCGGAACCTTCCCTTGTTTCCAAATATTCATTAGTATTACTTTCCTAATATTCGTCAATAGATCATTAGTCATTTTTCATTAAATACTAATTTTCATTACTAGTTTTGTGTTTATTAATAATTACGTATAACATTTATAAATAATTATTTCTTTTTCTCTTCATACGTATTGTGTGCAATCCCGTGATATCGAGTTCGATCCTAACATACGACTACTAAAATAATGTCCATAATCTAACAGCTCCCACTTGGACATATTTTAATAGTGTAATCACATCGGTTAGCATCTTGCAACACGCCGATGCCTCTAGTACGATCTCGAGTAAGGCTCCTGGAAAAACGTTTTAATGATTTCTCATTATTATTATCCTTTTGTTTCTAATACCATGTTAATAAAGATATGGTTTAAAGTCATTCCTTAATTAACCATTCTGTTTCTCGTTGTTAGTGATTGATCAAGATTACCAAATCATCTGAACATATTCAGGGAAGATCTTGGGCACGGCCATGCAAACATCTTGACAACCCTACGAGGGGCCCAGCAGTATTAAACTCCAAAACTAAATTTGAAGGAACAAATTCTATCTTGACTACAAGCAAAACCCACAAATTTTGTAACACTTCCGAAAACAACCCTTATGACTACCAGTTACGTATAGCGTTAAGTTGTTCCACAAAAATGTACTACATTCATGACACTTATCTTGCATCTCAAGTCTGAGGATAACTTTTCATGATTTACTTAATAACAAAATCCATAAAGTAACATCATGTAGGTGGGATAAGTCCTATATTCGGTATCATTGAATATCATCTGAAATGGCATGTCTACACATCAATATACTTTAAGTATATTATACCAACCTTCAGATTTGTCTTGATTTAATAATATTCCCATATTATTAACTGACAACGGACAATTTAAAATAACATTTATTCATGGATTAAACATACAAATATAGGATACAATTTATTATAAATTAAACATACCATGTATTTCAATTTATCATAATAATTGTTTAACATCCCTTATCCAAATACTAAATAGATCAATGCATGATAACTCTTGTTGATGAATTATGTCTCAAGCAATGACATTCATATTTATTGACAAGACATACATCATCCAACTTTGATCTATCGGAATTTTAAGAATACTATTTAAAGAATTCAACTATTGAAGTTCTTATATGTGCATACTCAACAATTTTGATAATGCCATATTTCATAAAAATGTGAGACATCCTTAACCACCAATTTATGATAATTAAACTTCCAAACATTTTAAAGTTTAAAGTATTCTTATTCTCTTAATGTATAATGCAACTTATGCTTTTAGTAAGCACAACTAGTACATATAGCAAAGAACGGAATCCTTACCATAACTAGTATTGAGTGTCATCTCAATTTCATTAGCATCATTGTATGCAACAACAATATGCTATTAAAACTTCCCGTAAACCATAATATCTATTGTGTAATGTTTGATGCCCTTCAAACTTTCAAGTTTGTTAGCTATGACAATTTTCACAACAATTGAAAAATTGTTCATCTATAGAATTTGGAAGCTGTTCCAGATTTAGGATGTAATTCTATAATCAAACATATTCTTTTTAGAATATTACACAAGTTATCTAATAACTTTTAATTAGATATTAATATTGCCAAATCATCTTGTAATCAAGCATGATACAACAAAACATGATGTTCATGAAAGATCTTTGAGTCATACTTAGATTTTATTCATGTCATTCATATCCATTTAGAATATATCATGTTATATTAGATTCATTTACCACACATGTTTCAACAATAAACATTCATTCCAAGGTTATATGTCTTATTTCCTAAATCTTACAAGTAAAATTTCCTTCCATTCTAAGACTTAACATTTACTTATATGGAATATTACTTTTTATATGTTCTACAACATATATGATTTAAGAAATTAAACATAATACTCCCACTAGCTTTTAGGAATACTTAGAAATTATCTTATTTCAATTATAAATCAAAACATGAATTTAATAATTAAACATAAGAGTAATCTTCTAGATGCATGCATTTATCCATCCATGGATTATTGCACTTTGTATACTTCCAAAGATTTATTTGAATTTATAAACTCCTTTTGATTACTTATTGTCCTCGCTCAAGTAATCACTCAAGAAAGAGTTTTGATATTCTATTGTCAATTTCATAAATATGACAATCATAATCTTTATATATTTAATGTGTTTAGAAAAGAATACTCAATCACAGTTAATTGCTTAAGTGTGATTAATGATCTTGTTATAAGACATGCATTAAATATGTGCACAATATTGTCCATATGATTTCTATACAAAGATTTAAACCACAAGAGTTACATAATCTTTGAAGAAACTCATCTTCATTTTCTAGTCTAACTATTTAAGATAAACCAAGTTTCTAAAATTGATTATCTTTATGGACAACATCTTAATCATTCATATCATGTATACTTTACCCAATTTCATATTTGGTAATGTATCATAATGATTATCAGGTTTACAATAATCCTGTAAATCATAGTCCTCAGCATATTAATCAAATATCTGAGATATATTGCTATTCTATGAATGATAATTCTATCATCTTGAGATTTAACATTGAAATGTCAACCTTTATTATCATGTTGAGATTTAACATTCAAATGTCAAACTTAATCATGATATTTACTAGTGTATTTTAGAAGATTATGTATCTTATAATTTTATCTTTTAAAGATCAAAACTCCCACTTGCTTTTAGTAATTTAAAGACTATCTTTAAATACTTAGCAAATAAAGAAACAATACAATGTTCTCTTTTGGGATATTACAAATACTTATTTATAGTTCCTGACTTAACTTTGTTAATAACCTCTTCATAAGCAGTTAAACAAATTTAGAACTTCAATTTAAGACTTAATGTGATTCACCACATTCATCACATTCTATCATATGATAATGTCTTATTAATCTTCTATGTTGGAGTTTATTAAATATGCCCAAGTCATACTCAACATTCTAACCTTGATAACTTTTGGAAGAAAAGAAGTCATAGTTATCTTTAATCAAATAATATAACAAGAGTTTGATTTTCCTAACTGAACATACCATAAACATTTGATATTTCATCAATATTAATATTGTAAGACAATCTAACAATATTAAAGATAACCATATTCCTTTTGACTTGTCTATTTACCAACTAATTCATTTTGATGGTATAATAATATTCAAGCCAATTACATGCTTTATAACACAAGTACTTTTTACAAAGTCACTTCATGTCCATGTCTTTACAAGAAAACATAAACTGTTATAATCCCACTATACGTTATAAGTCATTTAACAATTTAATAACTTCATGTATATGTCTTAATTAAAAAACACAACAAGATAACGTATTACTTTATTATAAGTCTTGTAACAATTAAAAGACTTTATGTTTATATATTTACAATGAAACATAAACATGTTTAACTAAAGTAATTATGAACACCATCTTTTGGTTTCAATAGTAATTTCAAGTTAATTTATTACTTCACAATAATGTAAATAATATTATTTTTTCATTTATTTATGTCATTCCAAGAATACATAAATATTCAGATTGAAGTAGCATTAGATTACTTAATTAATTTATGTTATTCCATGAATTTATAAATCTATAAATTAAAGTAGTCTTGATATCATATTGACACATGTTCTAATATGTATCTAATTTAGAAACTGCAAATTCTCATAGTTCAATTACATCAGTTGATCTGCTATTAATGAAAATATGAAATTCACCTTGTTGTTGCAATCTAGTTAAGCTCTCACATAACATAAATTGTAACATCAAGTGTTTTTTGAATTAGCCTAGTATAATTCATATCAGAACATTATTCTAATTTAGAAACTGCAAATTCTCATAGTTCAATTACATCAGTTGATCTGCTAGTAATGAAATATGAAATTCACCTTGTTGTTGCAATCTAGTTAAGCTCTCACATAACATAAATTGTAACACCAAGTGTTTCTAGAATTAATATTAGAGCATTATTCTCTTACCTTGTAGTCAAGAGAATCCATTAAATCATATCTTTATGAGTTGTTTCTTGCACACATTAAAGATAACATTTCTCCCACTTGTGCATGGAACAACCTCATATAGTTGATAAACAACATGCGATGCATTTGTTTATGTGTTCAATATGATTGTGTCATAGATTTTAGCATAACAAGTATATGTAAAACAACAATGTCTAGTAAGGAAACATACAAGACTATCCTTAAAAGTATGAGTGTCTACACTTGAAAAGTAATTATCTTTAGCTACCAAGATGTTAAAGCTCTTAACTCCCACTGAATTAAAGATCATTACAATAATTCCTTATTCAGTGATAAGTACACAATACTCCCACTGAATTTGACAACATTGTAAATGTTTCATATCCAGTGAAAACAAATATTGTGTCTTTAAGTTTCCTACACTTTTAAATGTCCATGCGTAACAATTACTTATACACTAAAGAGTGTATTCTACTACGTAAATGATGGACTATCCATCAAATGCTATTAACTTGAAAATTGGGCATGCAATTTCTTCCTTAACAAGTCTACCATCCTACAATGTATGTAGCACCTTTAAAATAGTCAAAACAACTAGTTTGTCATTAAATATTTTGCAGTAATTAGTCTAGCTTCTAATTATAATAACTCATAAAATGTCATACATAATTTTCTGTTAACCAAATATCATATTTGTTACTAAGAATTTGATCATCAAATGAGGATGATAAAATCCCTATGAAAATATTCGCAATTTTCTTAACTATTAAAAAATTTGCTATGAGTTATATTAGAATTTAGACATATCTAATATTCCTATTATCCTTCCTCATTCATGAAAAGGAATAGGATTGTGTCTCACTCTTCTTTCATAGAAAGGAGACTTCATTTGTCTTTTAAGTAAATTATTCTTAATCAAACATTTATTTGAAAACAGAACGAGATCAATTTACCAAAGCCCAAAGTGCGTTTACGGTTTGAACATTGCATTAATACATTAAAACGAATTACAAAATTCAATTTCAGTATTTTCGATAATTAGATCTTTAAGAAAATAAAATACCCATGGGTAAATATTCATATGAACCATAGTATTTTCTTAAAGCTAGGATCCTAATTGATATAGTACCATTCCATCAGTTGATCTGCTAGTAATGATAGTATTCAACAAGGTAATTGTCAAACAATAATTGCCAATATCATATTGCAATTCCTAGATTATTATGGGATTTACTTTCACAAAACTTTTGCAAAGTAAGCATGTTTCATCCCCATCTAATGCCTTGAGTCCAAGATCTCACTTCCTACTCAATTTAAGTCGTCTAACTTAAAAACTGCAAACTCACAAATCCATCACATCAGTTGATCTGCTAGCAATGAATTTATGAAATTTACCTCTCTATTGCAATCTCGCCAAGTTCTCACATGACGTAAATTACAACTTCAAGTGTTCTCAATTAGATGGCATTTGACTTAATTTTATAAGGGTATTAATTTTGACGTGATCAAAATAATGTATGAAGAAGCATGCATACAACTTCATAACATTGGTTTTACAAAACATTTTTATTACCAATTTGCTAAGAGTAAAATAACAAAGTTTTGATTGAGGTATCGGGTTCACCAATTAAAGAATTACCAACAATTATCGTCCGCTATATCGTACTTTTGCATAAGCCCTAAGGCTTAGTGTTTCGGATAATCATTGTGGAATTGTGGTGAATTCACCCTTAAGATGACAATGTACGTAATATAGTGATATAGGTAAGTCTAGAGTCGGCAACCAAGTAGTTGTAGAGAACCGGTAGGTGCATGAGCTTTAAAAACCCCTCTCTACAAGTACATTGGATGGCAACCTTCGGTCCGCCTTTCGCACACTATGTACAAAAACATCAATCAACCAATCATTTGAAATTTACTCTTAAAACCAAAATAATTTCGCCATTTATTTAGTCCGTATTATTTTTCTATTCAAAAAATTACCATTTTCGTTTATAAACATGTCTAACATAATAATAAACAAAAACAAGTAATATAAATAAAACATAAAACAACTAAATAAACATATACATAATCATAACAATTAAATATGTATAAAACATGTAGCCACATGCAAATCTTATTTAATAGTCCTATTAATAATCAAATCTAGGTGTATAACGTATTTATTCAATTAAGGCTTTCTTCTTCTAGGAAAAAGAGCCACATACATCGATAAATCGATTGCGTAAGCCAAAACAAAATAAATACCACATAGCACATAATTGATTACTTAATATTGGAGTCTTTCCCAATTCGACATCTATTAATAAATTTACATGTTTCGATATAACTTAACCATTAACTCATATATACAATTTAAACCTTTTAAATTATCACACAATATAAAATCAATGCAAATATGCACTTTTTCATGGATTTAGCTTAACAATTAACATATTGCACCAAGATCGTTTACTAAAACGCATAACAAATTACATGACATCGTAGGGTTTCTAATCATATTAAAAAAATCAAAAACCATAAACCCAAAAACCCTTAAGGGTCAAATCGACCCAAAAATAAAATTAGGGTTAGGAATCTAACAAACCCTAAAAATATGTAACTAAACGAATCAAGATCCAATTTTTATGCGTTTCGATAATTAATTACACATTATAACGGCTCTAGATGCCACTGTTGGAATTATGATATCATGACATTCATATAAAATAAATCAAACACATCAAGTGAGCATAGCGGAAGCAATTATAACAAGATCATATAACATGTAATTAATTAATCAAATATAAATAGTAAACATACCTTTGTGATTCTAGCCCGAACAAGAATCAATTGCAATCTTCAAATCAAGAACCCTAATTAGGGTTTGTGTGGATTATAAGAATTACCCCTTACCTCTTTTGTAATTCAATCCAAGAATCAAACAATAGTGTGTTTGAATCACGTTCTTGTACACACGTACTAATTCAAGAAAAAATTTATGCAAGTAAATTAAACACAAAACTTATTTGATCTTATGAAAATCGAATCCCTAAGGGATTGTTTTAGATGGATCGATTTAAGACAAAGAGAAGGAGAGAAAAACACCAAGATGTGTGTGTACAAGTTATGAGAAAACAATACATCTTGGGTTTGTATATATACTAATTGAAACTTGGAGCTCAAGGCACAAAGGAGGTGGAGAACCCCCTTGGCCGATCGGTTATGTAATCCCAAAGGGATTCCGGAACCTTCCCTTGTTTCCAAATATTCATTAGTATTACTTTCCTAATATTCGTCAATAGATCATTAGTCATTTTTCATTAAATACTAATTTTCATTACTAGTTTTGTGTTTATTAATAATTACGTATAACATTTATAAATAATTATTTCTTTTTCTCTTCATACGTATTGTGTGCAATCCCGTGATCTCGAGTTCGATCCTAACATACGACTACTAAAATAATGTCCATAATCTAACAGTCAATAATATATTATTTGTCTGGTTCTGTTTTCATAACAACAAAAAACATATTTTCGATTCTAAATCTGAGTTTTATCTGATTTGAGATTTCAATAAAACCATCGAAATACTTTAATCTGAAAGTGTTTACACGACTCTCAGATTACTGTGATCCTAAATTTTACAATAGTCTTTGCACCATTTAGAAGTGAAAAACAAGAACCACTCTAACCAGCCGAAACAAATTTGGAAACAAAGTACATATTTCGACATAAGTTTTATGTTGAATGTATCGTTGCACATTTTTGTTTTTATTATACAAAATTTATAGAAAGATACAAAATAGGAGAAAAGTTCAATGTAAATATCATTTTTTTTTATAAATAACCAATCCTAACAAATCATTTTTTGATCAAAACAAAACACTTACTTTCATCCTTTTTATAAAAAATTAAGTATATTATAAACTGTTAATCGTTACGCGAAAAGAATTATATCATTATGATGAGAATTAGATCATTTTTCTACATAGTGAAACTTTTATATATTTTCGACCATTTTTTTTTTTTTTTTTGAGTATCAATATAACATTGAAAAAACATTGGTTCAACATGATTATCAATATATTGAAAAGATCAAACCTGGATACGATTGTTAGTGTTGATATTCTTCTTAAATGTGGGCCTAATGTTCCATAGCTAAACCAAAAAAATAGAGAATGGGATGTATGTGGTTGCATGCTCTCTTCTTATGTGGGCCTAATGCTCATAGCTTCTAAACTGATTTGCAACAGCCCATTATAAGTTTTCTTGTTAACTTATTTTTGTGGCAACAATTAAATAGCAACTAAATATGATATGGAGCTTTATGTGGTTTCAACACGTGCAAGTTGTTGGATCTTTCTCAGATTTTCGTAGCTATCCACAAGCGCGGATATGAGGTGAACTATCAAGGAAAAAAAAAAAAAAAAAAAAAAAAAAAAAGCTTTTGCATGGCCCATTGGAGATGCCCTAACAAAAACTGTTGTTTGTATTAAAGCTTTTTAATGTGCTAATCTTATCAGCATGGATTAAAAGATACCATTACAAAGATAAAATCCAACGTTGTGACCTTTATATATACTAAACATACAAATCACTGCAAAGTCATCATACTCAGGTGTCACAAGTAACTATCACATACCTTTTTTATATAGAAAAATGACAAAAAATAACCAATTTTCAAAAAAAAAAAAAAAAAAAAAAAAAAAAAAAAAATCCAAACTACATGGTCTTGCTAGTTTTTATAAAACAATCACAAGGTTAAAATTAGCAAGATCAACCTTGCGATTTTTTTTTTTTTTTTTTTTTTTTTTTTTTTTTTTTTTTTTTTTTTAATTTTAGCAAGATCTTACGATTTTTTAAAAACATAAGCAAGGTTTTAAGATTATTTATAAAAAATTCGCAAGATTTCCGATAAACCTTGCGATTTTCGCAAAATATAGAAAGACCTTGCTAGTTTCATGGGTAGTTTGTCTTCCTGGATAAAAATTGGGTATTTGGTGAAATATGTTTGTAAATTAATTATTTTTGTCATTTTCCCTCTTTATATACTAGACTAGTACTCGTGCATAGCAACAAGATGTTATTGTGTTAGATAGTTGTAGTGATAAAAGAAAGTTTATGTGTTATAAACGAAAATAATAAAATTTTAAGAAATTGAGGATTAAACACGATTTAAACTGAAGAAAATAATACTACGTATGAGTTATGTGTTATAAACGAAAATAATAATAAAAGTTTATAGATTCTTAATTTTTCACTTAATATGAGTTTTTCCTTTATATATAGTAGACTAACGATCAAATGAGAAGAATCCTTAAAATAAGAAGGATGAGAAATAACTATAACCAGACATTAGAGATGTATCAATTTGAATTAGATTCATCAATAATCTTTTAAATGTATCATAATATATTTTCTTGCTAAAAATTAGATGCATATACATATATTAGATGCATTTCATCAACTTAGATAAATCCTATGTATTTTTCGTCCTCTAAGGATCGAATTTGTTGCTAGTACTACTTTACTTCGTTTTCACTTCAAAATTACTTTCGAAACTAATTGTGATGTATCTAAATGAATAAAGATACATCTAATTCAAGTCGATATATCTCGAATATGCGATTATAGTTATTTCTCATTATTTTTAATTATTTTAAGTTTTCTTCATTTTTAGTGGATGCTTATATCCATATATAGTAAAGATATAGATGGATAATTACGTTGTTATATTCTATTTCTTGTATATATCTCTGCAAATGATCAAGTCAATAGTTAGTTTTCATTTACAATACATTTTTCTTCACGGAAAAAGATCCAACAACAATGGCTGAAACCAAAACCAACAAAATACCACATGTTCTACTCTTTCCCTTCCCAGCACAAGGCCACCTGAATCCTCTCATCCAATTCGGCAAACGATTAACTTCAAAAGGCGTTGAAACGACACTCATAACAACCACTTACATCTCAAATTTAATCCTGTCTAACAACACGACCGTCACTTCAATAGCAATTGAAACCATTTCGGATGGCTTTGATGAGGGTGGTTTTGCTAGTGCTGATAGTGCCGAATCCTACCTAGAAAAGTTCCATGAAGTTGGGGCAAACTCGTTACGTGATTTGATCAAGAAGCTTCAAAGTGAAGGAAGAAACATTGATGCAATCATATGTGATCCATTTATTACTTGGGCTTTAGATGTGGTCATGGAGTTTGACATTAAAGGTGGTACCTTTTTTACACAAGCTTGTGCTGTGAACAGCATATATTATCATGTTTATAAGGGTTTGATTTCTATACCACTTGGTTCGAGTGTTTCAGTTCCTGCTTTGCCACAACTCGAATATTGGGAGACACCATCGTTTGTACATAATTATGGACCGTACTACTACCCTGGATGGACTAAGGTTGTGTTCAATCAGTTCAATAAGATTGATAAAGCACGTTGGGTCTTCACTAATACGTTCTACAAACTTGAGGAAGAGGTGTGTTTCGCTTGGATTAGTTCTTTTTATTATTTTTTAATGACAAACACACACGCTAGCATACTCATCACAGTTGGAACATGAACAACCACGTACTTTGTTTAAAGGAGATGATTTGCATACTCCGTTTTTTGATTGGGACACTCATATGTACAACCGGTTATTCGGTTAAAATATTGTACATCCACAATACAAAAGTTTAATAAACATGATTGAGTGTCCTAATCAAAAAATAGAGTATGCAAACCATTTCCTTTTGTTTAACTAGAAAGGCATGAAACATGAACCTAATAATCAACCTATTTATGTCATAATCGTTTTCATATGTCATAATTAGATTTGACTCGTAATCTTATTGTGATTGATTTCTATGTTCATATTAAAGACTCCAAATCATTTTTTTTTTTCTTTTTCTTATTATTATTATTATTATTATTATTATTATTATTATTATTATTATTATTATTATTTTCTTTCACCTGAAGCTATAGTCTTACATGTTGTTTCACGTATTAATCCTGGTTAAATAAAGCAAAATCATTAATCTAGAAATCCATACATCGTCCCTTTTACTCTTACATGTTTGTATGAATCATAGTTAAATAATTAAGCTTGTAAAAAAAACATGTATTCTAACGCATTGTGGATAGTAAGAGATGATGAAAAGGAAAATTTCCCAAAAGGGTTTCTGGATGTGAAAACAGGAAAGGGTTTGATTGTGGCATGGTGTAAGCAATTGGAGGTGCTAGCACATGACTCAGTAGGATGCTTTCTAACGCATTGTGGGTTTAACTCGACTCTTGAAGCAATAAGTTTGGGAGTACCAGTTGTGGGAATGCCTCTATGGACAGATCAAACAACGAACGGCAAGTACCTGGAGGATATATGGGGTATTGGAGTAAGAGTTAAAGCCGATGAGAAGGGGGTGGTTAGACGAGAAAATCTAGTATCGTGTATAAAGGAGATTTTGGAGGGAGAGAGGGGAGTAGTAGCCCGTAAAAACGCGGAAAAGTGGAAGGATTTAGCTGTAGAAGCCACTGAGGAAGGCGGGAGCTCGGATAAGGATATTGATGGATTTATATATGAACTTAAAGAGTAACACGAGTCTTCCTGTTGCATATATCAGTTATCAAAAACATACAAAGACGTTTGTGACGTATTTCTGAAGCAATCTCCCTATCCTCAGGTTACGGTGTGACTCTGTACCTCATGCATAGGGGTTTAGACATAAAAATTTCAAATTTAGTTAAGTTATTGTGATCCGTCCTATTAGTTAAAAAACATTGTATGTCAATGTTTATGTGATGTGATTTCCTTTTTAAGTATTTCTATTGTATCCTCTGATAATCAAGTTTGCCGGGGCTAATACTCAACAAATGACCTTGTAGTAATCTGATAATCGGAAGCATAATCTATACATTAAAAACTAATTATGAGAACTTTAACTCACAATAAACCGATAGTAAGATTCAAAATTCATATCCAAACACCTAATTAAGATTGTTACTAGTACAACTTAGATCCAAGTGATCGCTTTAGATGCAAAAGCTCCCTGTGTCGAATACATATGTATCTTTGCCAAGAACTTCTAAAGACTTACGGAAAAGGAGAAAATGTTTTGATAGAGAATAATTAAGGTGGCGTAATAAACGTTTATTCTAAGCTCCTCAATTATTTGATCTCTATTTTATAGGCCCTACACAAGTCAAATTTAGTGACTATTTTTGTTTACATATGTGTTTATTTTTTTGTTATAATCATCATTTTGTTCTAACCATTTTTTTATATTTCGGATGCAAACAATTTAGCTTTTTCAGCCAACTTATTTAATTATTTTACCATCAACTTAACATTTGTTATCTCACTAATTAGAATATGCAGAATACTTGAAATTGACATATTGTGTTTTGTTGATTCATCATAAGCAAATGCAAATAATATTTCCTACATTGTCTTTTTATACTTCTATAAGCTGATTATTACGGAATACTTTTTTAAATAGAACATAAATTGTTTTATATAAGCAATACGATATATACACCCCAAGAATCCAATGGAAATAAACATCAACCAATGAACAAACCAATGTTTGGCTTAACTACAACTTCCGTACAACCAAATACGACTATAATTTATGTAAAGGATTTCAAATATGAGCTTCAATATCTCAAAAATTCTTAATTCTTTTGTAACAACTTTTTCCTCGTGAATATTAGAATCTTCGAATTTTGTTGGAGGTAGCAACAAACGAAAACCCGTAATAATCTTGATTAGCTTCCATACAATTCTATAAAGTAGATGTAACTTAAAAACATTTGTTGGCAGTATCTTCAACGCTTGTTTCCCTTCTCGGACACATTTTTCCTGATTTACACTAACCATCCTTGATTTTTTTCCTAGTCAATGAATGATGCAAGATTTCTGATCAGGTTTTAATATTTATAATTTTCTCGTCTATCTAAGGTCTACCTAATGCACTAACGAGCAGTGTACCCGATCGTATATAGTGTAGTATTCGGTAAAGCCGATGTTATCCCAAGAGCTATGAGTGCGAATCCTAATTTAAATCTAATTTCACTAGTTTTAAAACGGGGTTTTGATTGAATTATATTTAAACTAAGAAATGAAAAGTAACAAAACACAAAATTAAAGTAATATAAATTCAGTAGGGAAAAATGTGCTAGCCTAGTTACTACTCTTATATAGCAATGATTACGTTTTCATAATAATGCCTTCTAATGCTACACGTAGGGGTAAAAGTCACTAGGTCAATTCATCTAGCCTATGTCACATAAACTCCTACTCTGGCTCAAAGTTCAAGACCTTTATATCAAAAGAGATCATGGGTAATTTATGCTAAGTCGTTAAGTACCACTGAAATCTAGACTTTATTCTAATGAAAACCCGGCCCCTCAGAATTTAGGTTTCCTCTAACTTCTTAAGCAAATCTATGTGGAAGATTATCCTATGGTCTATTCGCACGCAAGGAGTTTGGTAGTCATATGATCAATTCTTACCGATCCTTGCAACTTATTAAGCTAGGGTCCTGTGGTCAATTCTCCTAGCTTACTAGATACAACCACATATCAATGCTACCTAAAACAAAAGGTTCTATGAATAAAGCTAGAAAACATGTGCTTAGAAGCAATAAGGAAAGCAAGAAAATATAATCAAAGTGTAAATAATTTCATAACTAGGCTAACACCAAAGGTGTTTAGCCAATCATACTAAACATTACAGAAAATTCAATGTTTGACATGAAAATGAAAGACATGGAATTAGATGACAATGTTTGATACGAAAATACTAAAACTTATTGAGTAATGCCGTGAATTCTCCCTTGAAAGATGCTTGATATGATGCTGGAACTTGTCCCTTGGAAACCCTTCTTCGTTCTATGGTGATTTGTGGTGTAAAAGTTATCTAAAAACCGGATTTAGGGTTTGTATTTATAGGGCTTATCTAGTTACAGTGTAACCTAAGGAAGTGGTTACGCCGTACATTCCGTATCTATGATGATCTTATCCAATAATTAATGTTTACGGCGTAACCTTATAAATAGGTTACGGCCGCAGTCTTTAATGGTTACGTCGTAACCTTAGTAGTGGGTTACGGTGTAATCCCAAATGGATGACTTTTACGTCGTAACCTTGTAGGTTGGTTACGAAGTAATCTTCTTGATCACGAAATTCTTCAAAGTCCTTGGATTACTATGGCGTAACTTGTAAAATAAGTTACGCCGTAACCTTGAGTTACGTTGACTTTGGTCTTCATAGTGTAAATCCTTGTTACGGCGTAAGTAAGAGTGGGAGTTACGTCGTAACTCCTTCTTAGTCACCATACTTGCATATATCTTTGATAATGATATTCCAATTCCTCGTCTTTACGTCCCTATGTTCATCCATGACGTGGAAATGAAATACAAAGAAATAAAAGCATATATCCAAGTAAAGTGATATAAATGATGAACATATTATAGGGAAATTGACACTAAAATATCAGGATTATTTGATGTCATCAATGATTATTTATTTATTTTCTTGCAAAGCTCAATACAATGATACATTAGTGACCTCCTAACATTTAGTGCCAACATCATCATATTTTTTTTTAAATATGTTTTCTTTTATATCTGTATTAAGAAATAACCAAAAGTTTACCAAAGAATCCAAGTAAAATAGATGGAGTACATACGTTCACCATTTCTCAAGTATGTGCCAATTTGTTATAGTTACGGCTTATTTGAGAGACTTGCTGATAGAAATAATCAGGTTGATCTTAGTATGGACGAGGACACATGTACTTGATCGTTGGCTAATAATGCATATTTTCTGTACGGAGTTCTCATCGTCTTATTGATTCAAAACTCCTTCCCTCTATATTGTCGTCAACTTCATGTGATAATATTCTTCCGCGTAAATTAAATATTTTCTTATGGAGGTTATCTTTAGACTGTTTGCCTCATCGGTTAAACCTTTTGTCTCATGGTATCAATATTCCTACTATATCGTGCTCTTCTTGCAATGGTGTTAATACAAATATCGCCTAAAAATGTTATTTATATTTTACGATCTAGCTTTGCTAAGTTTTGTTAACGAAAAAGTGTAAACTTTAGTTTTTAGTAAAACATGATTATAGTTTAAGTCTTGCATACATTTACATTTTCATATAAAACGTTACATTTACTTATTTCTTAATATAGTAAATGTTACATCACATCATGCATTTATGGAAAGCTTATGTATTTGACTCTCCATAAGACTTCTTACACAATTGTGTGTTTGACTAGAAATAACTTGATGTGACATTACTTGATATGAAAAGAGTTCTTGCATGTTTTCCTATCAGTCCTGGCGGAGCCCTCAGGGTACATGGGCGGAACCCATTCTAGGGTTCCGCCAGACTACTGGTTAATTGGTTTGGCTATAAATACTAAGCCACTTGCAAGAATTCACTCATCACTTTAGGACATATATTTCACATATTCTCTTATCTAACTCAGTAACATTTGACTTGTGTGATTCTCTTATGTAGCAAAGGAGTTCACAAGTTTATCCAAGAAGTTACAAGTTTCAACTCAAAAGTTGCAAGACTTGTTAGCTTTGTTATGTATAAACTTTGGTAGTTTATACTTCATTTGTATCTTGTATAGAAATGATCGGTTAGTATTTTAGGCCTTAAAATACATAGTGTGACGGGAGTTGTTGTACCCTTGTAAAAGAACTCGACATCTAGCTTAGTGTCAGAAATAGTGGATAGGCGACGTTAGGTTGGTTCTTCCTTGAACTAGGACCCAGTATCTAGCTTTGTACCGGATAAAGTGTAAGCGACGATTGTAAAGGTTTCTCCACCCGTGAAAGGAGCTTGTTGACTAGTGCTTGAAACTCTCGAGTTGGAAACTCGGGGCGTGGATGTAGGGCAAGGAAAAAGAGTCCTTGTAGCCGAACCACGATAAATAATCGTGTTGTGGTTTGATCGTTTCTTACTTTGTCTTTGCATATTACATATTGTCTTTAGTTAGAATCGTTAATTACACGTAAAGCTTTTCAAAGATTAACAAGTTATTTGAGTTCATATCTTTAATGAAACATAAAGTTTTTAAAGGATAATTAACTCAAAAAGCGGTAAACTATTCAACCCCCCTTCTAGTTTTCCACAATTGGTATCAGAGCTACGTTACTCAAGATCTTTAAAATATATTGTATTTTATAACTTGGATCGATCCATGGATTTTGAAAATCTCAAAGAAGGGCAACCTATTCAAAACCCACCGCTATTTGAAAAAGAAAACTTCCTTGATTGAAAAAGTAAATTTGAAAACTATGTGAAATCAATTGATCAAGATCTTTGGCACATTATTTCTATTGGTGATTTCAAACCAACAAAAACAAGTTTTGAAAATCAAAATGATTATCTCAAGTTTGATAAAAACACTAAAGCTAAGATAATGATTTATAAAGTTTTACCGAGAATTGAATATGAAAGAGTGTATTTTTGTCAAACGGCTAATGATATTTGGAAAAATATAATCAACTTTCATCAAGAAATATGTCAAGTCAAATATGAGCAATTCGATCTCACACATGAGTTAGAAGTATTAGAAAACATAATAGATAGACACTTAGTTGAAGTAAATACATGTGCTACTAGTGTAAATGTTTTAAATGAAGGTGTAAGTGAAGATGATTACTTATGTCGAGCTCAAAGTGGCCTTGCTTACGATTCATGGGATGAAACGGATGAAGATGAAGCCAACTATCCGGTTTGTGATTCTCAACTAGACAAAACATCAAGCAAGGTACAATTTGAAACCAAACACTTTTGCTTTGACACATTTATCCTAGAGTTTTCTAAACTAGAAAATGAGTCTAAACTTTTTCGCAACATGGACCTAAAAACTATCTTTAACAATGAACATTCAAAATCTCTTGTGAACAATCTTGAAAAAGAGATAATGTTAGAAGATAAAATGTCTAGACTTGAAAGCAATATTGAAATTGATCTAGAATGCAAAATATGTCTAGAATACAAACATGAAATTAAAAGGCAAAATGAAAAAGGAAAAATGTTGACTAAGTTTGAAGAAAGTTCAAAATCCCTTGAAAGATTGTTGAAAAGTCAAAAGTCATTCAGAGATAAAACTGGATTAGGATTTGACTCAAATGCACCATCAACAAGTAAAACAAACAAGTTGTGTTTGTGAAACCTAGGAGATAATTGTAGGAGTAATTCTATCTCTATTAGGAGCTCATGATAAAATGATAAAGATATCATGTTCAATACTTTTATATGTTTGTCTAACCTCCTTGGATTCATAAGTATTTGAGTTTAGCTCTCTTACGAGTCAAGATTATTTGCTTAAAGATTATCTTCTTGGTGGCTCATCTATGGAGCTTAAAAGGTACACGTCTCTTCAACTTACCTTTCATTGCTTCTTGTTGATTAACATTAAGTTTTGTCGTGGGTGATATTAATAGTTTTTACTCTAAGGTGTTTATGTTGTGTGAGTAACAACAAGGATTAGATCCTCTGTGATTAAAGGATTTAGACACTACATCTAGCAGGAGATATAAGGTGTTTCACCTCTTTAAACTTTCGGGAAAAGACACGAGAAACTCTTGAGTGAGTCTCACTTAATACTTGTCTACAAGTGAGCTAACTAAGAATATCCTAAGTGATTAAACAACCAACACTTTTGTGATGCTTGCAAATCTAGCAAAACCACAACATTTCATAGATGTTTGTAGTACAACATCTTTTGACATTATACCTTATCTTTCAATCGTGTCTTAAATTCAACCACTCTTTTGTTAAAATTTCTTATAAGACACATAAAGAAAAATAAATCATTTGAATACATTAGGATGATTGGGAGAAAAATGATTTATAAACATCTAGTATTTGCACATCTAATTCGACCTATAGTTTTATGATGTTGTTTCTCTTGGACATTTACACTCATAGTGTTTTAAGTAAATAAACCTAAAGAGTTGAGGAGTTTATAAAAGTAAATTATAAAAGTAAATAAACGTAAAAGATAAGACACAAAGTTTTTCAACGTTTAATTCTTTATTAGAAATTAATCAAAAGAATTATACCTAAGTGTTTGCGGAACAACACTTGGGATTGAAATGACAAGTATGGTGTACTCCTTACTAAACCCAAACTAAGTTTGAGTGATAACTAAGATCCTGCTGAGCAATCTCAAGGATTGTGTTATTCTTTGGAGAGAGTAAAGATTTGGTTTGTGAATGTCTTAGCATTAAGTACACAAACGTAATCTTTACCTCTCTCACTTATTCTCTATTTATACACAAGTAATTTCTAACACTTACCTAATGGACAAAGACTACAAGACAATATTACATCATCCTATATTGGACAAAATACATAGGTATTTTGTCCCTGTTACAATTGGCTATAAGTAGTAAAGGACAAGGATACTTTCTGATCTTCAGTGTTGACACAAGTCTTGGTATTATACTCATTCAGGGAAAGTTGAACTTTGCATGATAAGGACCATCCCTTATCCATTCAAACTTATCCCGCCTTTACTTCAGTCTTTTTATCTTCAGTCTTTGTTCACTCAGTGATCTTAGTTGGTGAGGAGTCATGGAACTCAGTGAGTTATTGTCATCTGTAGGTTACTCATAATCTTAAACACATATGGTTTTGTGTATAATGGATCGAATAGATGAAGAAATCTAGAGAGAAGTTAGAGAGAGAGAGAGAGAGAGTAAGAGTATTGGGAGCCTTTGAGAGAAATATGAAAGTGCATTAGCTTGTAATGAAAGGTCCAACCCTCTCCCTTAGGTGGGAGAGGGTATTTATACTACAATACTTGGTGCTCCATGAAACGAGCTGTAGAGTGAGCTGACAGAGGGTAAAGACCCGACCCACTCTACGAATACTATTTACATATTTAACTACTAATAAACTACGTACTAACTATAATAAGGATAATTCTACGAGCTACGTAATGCTTAGCAATACTTGGGGTGACCGAGACTTTAACTGAATAATCGTATACCTAACAATCTCCCCCTAACAGAAGATAAGTATTGAATTCTTGCATCCTTGAAATCTTGTAGCTCGTAGACTTTGATTCTTCAAAGTCGTGATCTTTGTGCTTATAACAGCATACTTCAGATGACTTGTTCAATGCATTGGATGATCTTTGGGCATTACTTCGAGTTCATCATCCAAATGACTGTCGGAAAGTCATCTTTGATTAGTGAAGTCTCCATGTGATTCGTACATCTTTGTGTTGACATGCTTACACTTTTCCGGATCATGATCTTCTGCATCAGAGTTGTGGAAGCAGAGATGAGGCCCAATCAATGATCATGATTACTGAGATTGTGAGGTCGTAGTGTGAGCATGTGTTGATGGATCAGCATCTTTTCAGCCGTCAGCAGCATTGCACAGATATTCCTACAAGCAGACAGTTATCAATAAAACATCTGGTACTTACAGGTTTGGAATTAGAGATCGTCAACAGCATAGTGTGAAGACTCCTTCTAACCCGTGCCAAGACCGTTCCCAATAGGTAATCCCCGAAAGGATATACACGATCTACAGAAGAAGATCAACGATTAGGTGAGACGCTGGGGATCACTTGATGTGCTATTTGTTAGTACAAGTTCTAAATTTATAAAGGTGAATTACCAAATCTAGAAACAACACATACGAGCAAGTGTACTCGTCCGTTATAGCAAGATATGATGGTAAGTCGGGATCGTTCGCAGGGATTTGGGTGTTTTCAATTGTGAAGAATCTATGTAATAGTAAGCAATAAAAAGATGGTAATTGGTTGTCACGATCCAAAATACCATATAAGCAATAAGTAACACGAAAATGATGATTATGTGAATTCAATAAGATTAAAAACTACACTTGCTTAGACTAGTTTACTACTTAATGACACACATGATTGTGATAACTTTTGATAACATGTTGGTTGTGATAATTAGATGGTGGTCTAATCTATTGTTTCTACAAAGTAAACCTTCGTCAAGATTTTAGTTTATAAAAAACAAGCTTTAGGTGTAAACCAATCAATTCAAGATCTATCCAAGGTTCATAAGGTATGGTGGATATCTTAAACACAAGACAAACTTTTATTACCAATCAAATACTCTTAGGAAATGGTCAATACAAAAGGTAACCTCTTCATAGACAAAAAGGTCACAATCGTTTATAAACATTTAAACTTTCGTCCTACTAAAGGTTTACAAACAATCCGATTTGATGTTATAAAAGAATTCTCATTACAATCATACTTCTTGTTTCTTTGTTTAGTCAAGAATAATTATGGTGAAAAACAATCATTCATAGACAAATGATTATAACTAGTTGAGTAATAACAAATCTTTCGACCTTTGAAACTATTATCAATTAGTTAACCTTGGCTAAACAAATGTCACTATGAAACTTAAGGTACAATTGGTTCTTAGGATTGACTTGAAATTGAATTAAAACATGTTATCACAATCATAAGCAAACCATTAAATAATAAACATCATCTAAGCAAGTGCATAAAGCTACTAACCACTCATAGTAAACATGAACATAAACTCAGAATTTTGAACATTAGAAATCATAATTAAAAGTCTTACAATGATTGAAATAAGATAACAAATGATGTAGTATTGATGCCTCAAGTATTGGTGATGACTTTTTGATGTTTTGACCTCCAAATGATGACTTCTTGGACCTCCAAAGTTTCCTGGGATTTTATGGACGACTTTTGGTATGAAAGGGAGTAATGGTTGTAAGAGAAGTGTTCTCTCAAGTTGGGATAGAGAGAATTGGTAAGGGATGATTAGAAAAGCTTGCAAAGTTCTCTATTTATACTCCTCTCAAGGCCTAGGCTCATTAATACATCAACTTGGCCTCCAAGTAGTTTAGAAGGACCTAGAATACCAAAAAGAATGACCTAGAAACGGGTAGAATGAGGTAGAATGAGTTTTTGCAAAATCTGTATGAGAGCTCCATCCGATCGGTTGGTCCTCCATCCGATCGGTTGGGCAAAAGTCATAAACACGAAAGTTGTAGATCTTTCTCTTAGCTTTCCGTGGCCATGAACGGGGGGTCAAACGGAGTCCGTATGCTCAAGTTATGGCCAAAATGGTGAAGGTGTGTCGGGAACAACGAGTCTTCCAATAATTCTTCGTTTGAGCTTATTTTCTTAATTTCTTTCCTCATTTTCCTTCTTGTACTTTATTCTTGAGTCTTTTGAGTGACAACTTCATGACTTTTATCTTCTCGAACATACTCCAAGAGACTTGAATGAGTCGGGAATTCTTCGTACATGCATAAATCTTCGTTTTTGTTCATTTCTTCGTCTTTTTCATCATTTTCTTGTACTTTAGCTTCCATGAACCTAAAACACAAATTATGCTCAATTAAGTACCATAAGTTCATAAAAGTGATCATAAAATCCACAATAACGCTCCTAAAAACATGTTAATTTTGAGCATTATCAAATCCCCCACACTTGAACTTTGCTTGCCCTCAAGCAAATCTAGAAAAAGAAAAATCGAAACCATACCTAAATGAAAAAAAAAACGAAAAGAAAATTTTGAAAACTATAAAACTTTGAAAAATATTTTTGGTTTTTTTAAGCATAAACAAGCTAAAATGAGATAAATAAACGAAAATGAGCACAAACTCCCCCACACTTAAGGGTTTGCTTGTCCTCAAGCAAAAATTAAGTAAAATAGATACACATGGTGCACAAGTATGTTTAGAAAAATGTGATGCAAATCTACCAAGCACAAGTACAAGATACGATTCATCGTTTTAAGCTTTAGTGGTGAAAAATCGAGATGTTTGACAATACCCAATGATTTTCTTGCTTGATTAACATTTCTAAACACCTCACGAAAGTATAATTCACTCAACACTCATTTATTTGTTGTGGTGGATTATATAAGATAAATCACACTCATTGCTCAGTCATGATCCATTTATTACCATAGGCTTGTACAAGAAACAAAACTCCACCGACATGGCGTAAGCACCAAGTGTAAACATCTAAAGATGTCTTTTATTCGGGTTGTAATGTAAGGCTTAAGGGTTAATACCAGGCTTATGTTCAAACATCTCATACAAAAACACAATAGATTACTGGCGCGAGTTCTTGATTACTCAAAAACCGGATGGTCACTACAATATTCTTGCACTTGACATTCTCACAAAGCCATTACAATATCCGAATAGATAGAGTAATTTGGTAAGGGTAGGGATAAGGCATGGAAAATATTTATGAAATTGGTTTTAAAAGAAAAATAAAGTCAAGTCTAATACCCATTGTTGCTAGTTACCGAACAAACCACGAACCCGTAAATGATTATAGTTACAATCATCTCTTCTTCAGACTTTCACATATCGATACATTGATTCGCCATAACAATATTCTTCATACATAGCACATCGGCTAACAACATATCATATAACTTTCCTTCTTTCTCCATACATAATATAGCACATATGTTATAATTGTCACCTTATAGTTGCGATGACTTATTTTCACTATTTTTTTTTTTTTTTTTTTTTTTTTTTTTTACATCACATCTCCGCCACACTTCGCATAAGCATACACCACAAAAAAAATTCAAATAAGAAGTATGCATACTTCATCTTTGTCGGAATGGCACACACTAATGACAAAGTGTGTCTAACTAATAATCATAAAAAACAATCCAACAAACCAAGCAACTAGCAACCCACCATTTAGACTTTGACAAAGGGTAAGGCTAAGGTTTAAAGTGTAAAATATTTTTGTATTTTTCTGGATTTAACAAAATGAAAAGGATGGCTCAAAGGGTGTAACTAAGGGTATCTAGCGCTAAAGATGAACGCTAACAAATGGGTTCCAAATACAAGGATAACTAACCGATGTGGTTAGCAAAAATTATTTTGTAAACGGATGGCCATTTGGTTTTATTCCTAAGGTGCCTCTTTATCACACGAATACACTTATATCACACGAATGCGATCTTACAACGGTCTGGTAATGATTTACAAGTACAAGTTCTAGAATAAATAAAATCACCGGCACACTCATAGCAAAAGGTTCAAGCATAAAAGATGTATGCTATATATGAAATAGGCTCAAATCCTCACAATTTAATGGAAAGGGTTATAATATGCGCTAGCAAATGTCATCGATCTCAGAATGGATTGCAATATTAATCGGGACACATCTCAAATTTTTCAAAAATTACAGATTTCACTAGTGGATTATCCAGTTATTCTAATATATTATCCTAAAAGTGTGAAAACAACTAGATTACAATGGCAAACAAGTATACAAAAATTATTTTCAAATTGTTGACCCAAAAATAATAAATTTAAAAATTGGTTTTGTTTTTCCTATTTTACTTCCCCCCCCCACACTTAAGTTATGCATTATACTCATGAAAAATAAACTTCAAAGTATGTAAAATGGGAAAAATAAATAAATAGATAGTCCAAGAGTAACGAAACTTCCCGGGCCGTAGAAATCGCGATCAAACTCCAAATGATAAGATGCTAAGCATGTGAGATCAATCAATTTCGCTTCCAACAAAACATCAACACACCAAGTACAATGTCACAAATAATCCAATCTCCAAGAGCTTATTAAATCTGCAAAAACAAACTAAACTACAAAAACACGTAAAATCTTAAAACTCACTTTCGTAGGCATCACGGTTGCATTTAGCGTATGCAACAAGCCTTTTAAACCCTTCGGTGGCCCGAGTGGACGAGTGAAGTCTCGTGAGGGTTTCCAGTGAACATACCCACAAAGTTCAAAACATTTTTTTTAAACACGTACTTATTTATTCACAACGTACTAAAATTAAAAAAATAGCAAAACTCGAGTTTAAGTAGAATAAAAGACATGATAAAAATAAAATAATTTATTTATTTATTTATTTATTTATTTATTTATTTTTTATTTTTTTTATAAACGAACAATTAAAAGCTCGGGTTGCTTCCCGAGTAGCGCTTAATTTATTACTGAGTCATTAGCTAGACTCTTCCCCGGGTTAGGACTCTTTGATGATACGTTTCCAGTATGGAGTCTTAATAGTTGGGTGCCAAATGTATTGATTAGTGTGATTGGCTCGAAGAACCAATTTTCCTTCCTCATTCCAATCTAAGTCGGGTACCTTTGACACTCCTTTCTCATCCTTTCTAATCTCTTCTTCTTTCAAGACTCCATTTCCAACTCGTCCAATTGCATTGAGTTTCTTGTTACCAACATGATTTGACAATTCATCATGTGTAAACATCTTCTCTCTCACTAAGTGTTCAGTGGACGGGATGTGCACGGTGCAATCCTCAAGAAAAGGTGAAACGGTTGGTGAACTAGATATGATTTGTTTCGGATTAGGCATGGTTGGAATAGATTCAGTTTCATCCTCCTCGATAAATTCAACATCACCCTTATCATGTTCATTTCGGATTGAGGGTGTTTTGTAGACAAATTCATGTCTAGGATTGGAATCTGTTGTATGAGGAAGTGATTCGGTATGATGGACTTCTTGTTTCTCTTCCATGTCTTGTATTATAGCTTGGTGGTTCCCTTTTCCTTGATCGATTTGTCGTTCCAATTCTACCACATGGTCTTTCATACTCTCATTTGCTTCCATCCATTCTCGCATCATCTCCTCCGGTGAGGTTTTGGAATAATGTGATGGATGTGGCATTTCATCTTGGGAATGATTTGCGTTGTGGCTTGAATAGGAGTATGAATTTTTGGAATTTTGGTTGTGATATCCGTCGTGGTATCTTGCTTCATTAGGTTCAAGCATCAACATGTCATCATCCGTGTGGTATTATGAAGCATTGGCATCTTCATCATCTCTACGAGAGTCTCGTATCTCCTTCAGCTCTTGCCTCATCTTCTTGAATTCAACGTCAATATGTCTGGTGAGAGCTTCTAATTTCTCAATCAATATGGAATGATCGGCATTGATGTTGCTTCCACCGGCGGAAACAACGATTTTTGGTTTGGGGACGATTAGAGAATTTTCTGAGAAATCGAGCTTGAGTTAGACCTTATCCTCAAGGATTTTGAATGCTTCGTTGGGAGTATTATAGAGGAATATTCCTCCAGCATCGAGAATTCCTTGAGTTGGATTATCTAAACCATGATAGAATATTTGAATGATCGATCATTTGGTTAGACCGTGTCCGTGACAAGTTCGAAGCATATCTTTCATACGGAGCCAAGCATCAATGAGAGTTTCGTGATCGAATTGTTGAAAGTTGTGAATGTCATTTAGGAGACGTTTAAACTTTGCGGGAGAAAAGTATCGGCTAACAAAAGCTTCTCTCATCTCTTCCCACGTAGTAATTGTTCCTTCATTTAATTCATTCAACCAAATCTTGGCTTCTCCGGACAATGAGAAAGGAAAAGTCCTCAATTTAACCGCTTCCTCTTGATTTTCACCATAATGGAATAGGTTACTAATCTCAAGAAAATCAGCTATGTGTCGGTGAGGATCGGATCGGATTCTCCCATCGAATTGATTCTCCCGAATCATTTGCATGTGGGTACCCTTGATATGGAAATTGTTTGGAAAAGGGCGTTGAATAATAACGGAACTAGGTGTTGGTGCAACGGTCCTAGTGCTTGACCACATGGGTTGGTCATCGGGATCAACGACGGTTACAGGTAGGGAATCGGGTTGACTTTCAATTTTCTCTTCGATTATGTCGATTACCACAAAAAGTTCCTCGATGAATGGTGATTTTGGATAAAGTTCGGTTGATTCGATCTTTAAGGGTAAGATTGGTGTCTTATCGGGTTTACGAGTCCTCTTTTTGATTTTACGTTTAAGCTCGTAAAGTGGACTAAGAAGTTGTTTACCCCATGAGTGTGAGTTGATACAAACCCGGAGCGATTCGTAAAATGTCACAAAAAGTAAAAATAAAAACATAATGAAAATGAACACTAAGAAAAATCTTTTTGTATTTTTTTTAAGTTGGAGTAAACAAAAATAAGCTTAACTAAGATAAGAAAACCGTTACTATTATTAGAACTACTATAAATTTAAGTAAAATAAACTAATTATTACAAAACTTTTTTTTTTTTTTTTTTTTTTTTTTTTTTTTTAATTAAAAGACATTCAAAAAATCTAAAAAGACAATTTTACAAAATAATTTACTAAAGAAACAAATAAGCAAATAAAATAACAAGGACACAAGAAAAATAAATCACTCCTAAGGGTGGGTTGGGTGGTGTTTGTTTCGAACTAAGGTAAAAAGGTAAAAATGGGTTTTGAAAAAAAAAATGGGTTTTGTAAAAAGAAAAGGTTCAGCCGATCGGTTTGGTGGACAAGCCGATCGGTTGGATTGGGTTATTGGCTAACCGAATCGGATACGGGTTTGTACCGATCGGTTGGATTGGACTTTTGGGACTAACCGATCGGTTGGATATCAAACCGGTCGGTTGGATGGCTCGGTAAATAATTTTCTTGGCTTAGCCGATCGGATGGATGTTCAACCTATCGGTTGGATGGCTCATTTTTTTTTTTTTTTTTTTTTTTTTTTTTTTTCGAAAGTAAAAGCGACACAACTAGGGAATGATTAAAGCAGAGATTCAAAGCAAACAAAAACACAAACAAATCCCCGGCAGCGGCGCCAAAAACTTGATGTGCTATTTGTTAGTACAACTTTTAAATTTATAAAGGTGAATTACCAAATCTAGAAACAACATATACGAGCAAGTGTACTCGTCCGTTATAGCAAGATATGATGGTAAGTCGGGATCGTTCGCAGGGATTTGGGTGTTTTCAATTGTGAAGAATCTATGTAATAGTAAGCAATAAAAAGATGGTAATTGGTTGTCACGATCCAAAATACCATATAAGCAATAAGTAACACGAAAATGATGATTATGTGAATTCAATAAGATTAAAAACTACACTTGCTTAGACTAGTTTACTACTTAATGACACACATGATTGTGATAACTTTTGATAACATGTTGGTTGTGATAATTAGATGGTTGTCTAATCAATTGTTTCTACAAAGTAAACCTTCGTCAAGATTTTAGTTTATAAAAAACAAGCTTTAGGTGTAAACCAATCAATTCAAGATCTATCCAAGGTTCATAAGGTATGGTGGATATCTTAAACACAAGACAAACTTTTATTATCAATCAAATACTCTTAGGAAATGGTCAATACAAAAGGTAACCTCTTCATAGACAAAAATGTCACAATCGTTTATAAACATTTAAACTTTAGTCCTACTAAAGGTTTACAAACAATCCGATTTGATGTTTTAAAAGAATTCTCATTACAATGATACTTCTTATTTCTTTGTTTAGTCAAAAATAATTATGGTGAAAAACAATCATTCATAGACAAATGATTATAACTAGTTGAGTAATAACAAATCTTTCGACCTTTGAAACTATTATCATTTAGTTAACCTTGGCTAAACAAATGTCACTATGAAACTTAAGGTACAATTGGTTCTTAGGATTGACTTGAAATTGAATTAAAACATGTTATCACAATCATAAGCAAACCATTAAATAATAAACATCATCTAAGCAAGTGCATAAAGGTACTAACCACTCATAGTAAACATGAACATAAACTCAGAATTTTGAACATTAGAAATCATAATTAAAAGTCTTACAATGATTGAAATAAGATAACAAATGATGTAGTAATGATGCCTCAAGTATTGGTGATGACTTCTTGATGTTTTGACCTCCAAAGTTTCCTGGGATTTTATGGACGACTTTTGGTATGAAAGGGAGTAATGGTTGTAAGAGAAGTGTTCTCTCAAGTTGGGATAGAGAGAATTGGTAAGGGATGATTAGAAAAGCTTGCAAAGTTCTCTATTTATACTCCTCTCAAGGCCTAGGCTCATTAATACATCAACTTGGCCTCCAAGTAGTTTAGAAGGACCTAGAATACCAAAAAGAATGGCGTAGAATCGGGTAGAATGAGGTAGAATGAATTTTTGCAAAATCTGTACGAGAGCTCCATCCGATCGGTTGGTCCTCCATCCCATCGGTTGGGCTAAACATGAAAGTTGTAGATCTTTCTCTTAGCTTTCCGTGGCCGCGAACGGGGGGTCAAACGGAGTCCGTATGCTTAAGTTATGGCCAAAATGGTGAAGGTGTGTCGGGAACAACGAGTCTTCCAATAATTCTTCGTTTGAGCTTATTTTCTTAATTTCTTTCCTCGTTTTCCTTCTTGTACTTTATTCTTGAGTCTTTTGAGTGAAAACTTCATGACTTTTATCTTCTCGAACATACTCCAAGAGACTTGAATGAGTCGGGAATTCTTCGTACATGCATAAATCTTCGTTTTTGTTCATTTCTTCGTCTTTTTCATCATTTTCTTGTACTTTAGCTTCCATGAACCTAAAACACAAATTATGCTCAATTAAGTACCTTAAGTTCATAAAAGTGATCATAAAATCCACAATAACGCTCCTAAAAACATGTTAATTTTGAGCGTTATCATCACTCCACGACTGTAGACCGTGTAACTGCCGTAACCACTAAGCGTAATCCACAAGAGATTACAGAAGTGACCTGCTTTTAGGGCTGTTTGATGTTGACCCTGGCAGGAATTTCCATTCAATCACTGAAAATTACATTAGTAATTTCTCATGAATGTTCTGGTAGATTGCTAAGATCTACGAAGGACTCTCACGTGTACAATTGGAGTCCTTGATTCTGGACTACCAGTGCAAAAGTAACAAGTGTTCCTATTGAGATCTTTTGATGCATCTCTTGGCTTTAGACTCAATAAATGCATTTGGTTTTCTTATGCGAAGATTAGGGAGAGGTCTCCTGCTTCAATATCAACCATCTCTAAGAGACATGTCGATAGATTACACCGGTTCCTCGTGAGACTGAAACAAGTTCTTTTAAGAGAACTTGAGTGGCTAGAAAGTTTAGTGCAGTGCGTCACTGGGTCCATGACATCTTGTCTTCAATACCAATGTCGCCATAGCAACAATCAGTAGATTATGAATTGAACCCGGTTTCTGCCCTAAGGTTGACTATTTGGAGGGCTATTTCTTTTCACCGTTTCTCATTTCATTTCTTTTTAATTCTTCAACCGCTTCTTTCTCCATTCTCACATTTCTCGTTTTTTCATAATCATACCTATGGACTTTCTAATACTATCTATTTGGTATTGTCCATGGGTAGATCCCTCCAGCTCTGGCGGATCATAGGACGGTTTTCCTAACCTTAGCCACCTTATAACTTCATGACTATCCTATGTTGCTATACACCAAATCATTGAAAATTCTCTCAACGTGTTTATGATTAAGAAACACATTGTTAGCACATTGAGAGTTTTGTTATTTTCAAATGCTCCCCCTTAACATGTGCTCATATGTATTGATTTGAAAATTTGCACATGTCGGGAAGAGTTGCACTTTTTGAATTGATCTACCTTAAGTGAACATGACTGGGCATTCGAGACACGCTTACATCACTAGTTAAACTAGCTTGAAGTTATTACCTGGCCCGATCAGATTCACTCAAGGTTTCTTGAAACGGTACATTCTACTCAGACTAGTCCTTTTCGAGACATGCTTACATCACTGGTTAAACCAGCTTGAAGTTATTACCTATCCAGGACTAGTCCTTTCGATTCAAGACAATTGTGTTTCGTTAATTCATGAGTCAAATCTGAGTCTCGAACTCTTAAGATGCAAGGATCCTTTTTTCACAAATCATTTGCTCCCCCTCAATGTGTGCATTGATATACAAAAGAGTTTGGCACATAGGGAAGAGCATATATTTGGGTTCAAAACATCACGTTTTAATCAGTTTTATCATATTTAAATCACATCTTCGTCCCCGATCAAAAGTTTCAAACCAATTGAGATTTGTGATCCCAAGTGATTTAAATAAGTTTAAAGATTTTGGGAGAAAGATGTGGCATATTTAAGAATGACTGATTTTGAGACGACATTTTAGCTCCCCCTCAAACCTTGAGGGAGTATGTTATGTGTTAGGGATGATGAGTTTATAAATAATTGTGAGTTTAGCGAGAAACTCATGAAAAATTCATATACTAACACATAACAATTGCACATAATCCACTGGAGTTATGTACAAAGATCTTGTTTGGTTGATAGATAGTTTTTGAAATCGTTCTCCCCCTCAATCGATGATGCATTTAAAAATTAAATATTTTGCACAAAGTATTAATTCTTTTAGCATCGATTGAGTGGCAAATTTTAAACAACATTTCAAGTTTGTTTGATCTTCAAAAACCATGGTACCACCAAGTTTGGAGCAAATACTTTCCCGAAGAATCTTTGAAGGAAAAGTATTTGAGATGTAAAGAAGACTTCTCTTCTTTTACCAGAAATGATGCACTTAAGCGTACATCAGATCGGAAAGGCACGAATATAAAGTAATTCATGCCTTTGTTAGGAACAGTCGTCTTTTTGGCGACGAACTTTCCCCAATACTAAGACCGGGTTGCTATCTGAAGTAATAGCAAACCATCAGATTAAATACGGGTTACAGTCTGAAGTAACTGTAAGCCATTTTGAAAGAATATTTGAGAAACGACATGTTTTAGAAAAGCATTATTTGAAAATAAAAGAAAAACTCTTGCTCAAGCATATGTATGTTTCTGTGTCATTATTGAATGACATTTCTAGAAACGTACATAATATTGACTACACAAGAGACATGTCGTGAGAAGAATATTTTTGGTTTTTATAATTTTCTGATTTTTATGGTTTTTGTGGGTTTTATATTTTTCTATTTTCATTTTGTTTTAATACTATGTACAAAGGATATGTGAAGTAAATCCTTTTACTCCTCATTCTCTTCCTGAAGACTTATAAGAGATTCTGGCGTAAGACTCTTCATTCCAAGTCGCGGAAGAATGAATAAAAATCTTTCTCGTGGAAGAGCCTTTGTAAAGAAGTCAGCCAGTTGAAATTCTGTCCTCATGAAGTAAAGTTCCACTACCCCATTCTCATCTTATTCCACCACACCTTTGGAGAATCCGTTTCCCAGGAGAAACTTTGACAGTGTATCGTACCATGCCCTAGGCATCTATTTAAGGCCATAGAGAGCCATTTTCAGACGAAAGACATGGGTAGGACGATCAAACTATACAAATCTTTCCGGTTGACTGAAATAAAGAACTTTATTCAGCTCGCCATTTAGAAATGCAATTTTCATATCCATTTGATAGACCGTCATGTTCTGACTTGCAGCGTTGTCGAGAAACATTCTGATAGCTTCAATACGAACAAACAGAGCGAACAATTCCTCTAAATCAATGCCTTGTTGTAGACGATATCCCTTAGCAACAAGCCTTGCCTTGTTTTCAGAACGACATCATGCTCATCAAGTTTCACTTTGAAGATCTACTTAGATCTATAACCATTGCACAATCTGGAGGTAGTACCAATTCCCATACTTCAAGTCGATCGAAATTGCGAGCTTCATCTTGCATCGCATTATCCCAACAGTCTTTAGAGATAGCATTCTTGAAATCTTTGAGTTCGAATTTGGATAGTACGGAATTATAACAGCACCACAAGGCATGGGTGGTAAGTTTCCTTCGTGTGAACACCGATTGAGAAGGATTTCCAATAATGTTGTCAATCGGATAATCATTGGTCCGTTTTATGAGATTTTGATGTGGTTGAGGGTAGGAACCTGAACACGCCGTGTTTGTATCCCTTGAAGAAGATGTCTCAGCAGAGGATTCAGAAGCAAACATGTTTTGAACGGAGCATCTTTACGTGGAGCAAATGAATTCACTTCAAAAGAATTGTCGACTGCAGTGCCTTGATTTACTGAAGGAGATTGAAGATTTGACGATGATAGTGAATAACTTGCAGATGGAGCATCTTGATCAGTTCAAGTAGACACTGATGGACCGTTTGAGTTGTACAGAACCGGAGCAGCTGCAGCTGGTGGTGTCTGTGTATCATCAGTAGGTGTCTCAAAGTATTCATCAAACATTTGGTAAAACTAGATCTTCAAATGCTCATTTGTAGATGGTACATAAGGTACATGCAGGAGTGGGATTCTGTACAAGACCTGAACTGATTGATTCAGGAGACAAAAGTTTAGACGCGGGTCCTGCACTGATGTGTACAGGAGCCATTTGCTCAGTCAGCTCAACGAATGTGACATAAATGGTTACCAAGATTTATCGGGTTCGATTGTTGTAGATTTTGTATCTTTTACTATCTGGAGCATAACCAACGAAGAATCCAATATTAGCTTTAGCTTTTAACTTTCCCAGATCTTGACTGTCATTCGTAGGGTAGCATAAAGCACCAAACTCAAATAGAAAAGAGAGATCCGGATTCTTGCCATGAATCAGCTCATGTGGAGTTTTGTTGTGAAGAGTATGTATCAAGTGTCGGTTTTGGGTGTAACAAGCTGTAGCAATTGCTTCCGCCCATAGAAACATCGGTGCCTTGGGGAATATTAGCATGGTTCGTGCAGCTTCTACAAGAGAACAGTTTCGTCTTTCAACAATTCCATTCTACTGAGGAGTGCATGGGACACTTTACTGGTGGGTGATGCCAACACTTTCGTAAAATTGAACGAGTTGTTTGATGATAAACTCCGTTCCATCGTTTGACTGGATGATTCTGTCGGTTTTGTTGAGTCTTGCTAGCAGCTGTTTGATGAGTTTTATGATAACCTCTGGAGTCACGTCCTTGGTTCTCAAAAACCTTACCCATGTAAACCGAGAATAGTCGACGACTATCACTAGAACATACTTCTTCCCAGCTATACCTTGCATTTTCATGGGTTCACATAGATCCTTGTGAAGGGTGTGAAGAACCACCATGATGGTATTGACAGTTTTGGATTTGTGAGTATGCTTCTTTCTTTTGCCCAGTTGACAAGCCGAACGAAGATGTTCTTTTTCGAACTTTAAACTAGGTAGACCTCATACAAGATCATTGTGAGCAAGATCATTGATGGTACCAAAGTTCAAGTGATTAAAACTTTGTTTCCATAGCCAAGATTTGTTCTTTGAGGCCTTTGTGAGAAGGCAAATAGAATAGGACCGCATCATGTCTTCGATAGAAAAAGGTGTATAGATTTGTGCCATGACTGTCTTTAAGAAGATCAATACCATCCAATTCTCAAACGAAGCATGTGTAATTTCTGAAGGCAATCTTCAAGATCGGAATCAAGATATTGACCAACAGAGAACAGATTATGCCCAAGTCCTTCCACGTAGTGTACCCAGGAAATTAGCTGTCACCAGAAACATAATCTCCATAACCTATAATTACCCCAAAATGGTAGTTCCCGAATCTAACTGTCCCGATAAACTTATTCACGAAATTCTCGAGCCCTGAGCGATCCCTAATCATAGGTTTAGAGCAGCTTGAGTCCAAATATCAAAGGACGAAATGTACGACCTGCATTTGGAAATAGACGAGAGCAGAAAATTTGGAGTGTTGGATCCCCAATTTGAGTTAGGTTCCAGTTGGTTAGTGCAAACAAGTTCTGGAGCGACTAAGACCTTAGGTGCATTCGTTTCAATGGTGGAAATTTCACTAGTAGATGCAATGGGCCTAGTTAAAGGACATTGGGTCTCCAAAGGGAAAGTTCTACCAGTTGGCTTCCATTCCTTAATAGGCACTACTTTAGAGTTAGTTATCCTAGTTAAAGGGCACTGTTCTTCTAAAGTGAATTTCCTTCCTGTGGGCTTCCATTGATAACCAACATTGGCAAACAGTTTACCTGTTGCTTTCCAAATTTGCTTACTTTGTTTAGCTCTCCAAACTTTCTTAACTGGGGTTTTGTTAAACGACTTCAGAAATTTCTCAACACATTTATCATGATTACTCGAAATTATGCATTCATTACATGTTTTGCAACGTGAATTAGGTTTTGAATTATGACTCATTTTGCTCAAGGTGGACTTAATGTTCCTCATGTGGTCGTCTACTTTCTTTTTAGGAACACTTTTAGCATGTGAAGTCCTATAATTCCTTCTATTTCTCCTAGGTTTAGACTCTCTAGCTTTAGTGTCACTATTTACTTCTGTAGACGGACTAATGGGAATTTTAGTCTTTTTCACTTCCGGTTGCCGAACATGTTTTGATGTGTTGGGATCTGAAGTTTCCAACGGTACCACAAAGGTAACATGCTTGTTCTTAGTCATAGATGATGATGCAACAGACCTATCTTGCATGTTATCAGTCTTAGGACATGTACCAATAGCATATTCTAAGAGTTCCTGAGACCTATTAGTGAGAAAGCAGGCATCTACAACAGCACTATAAGTTAGTTCATAGCACTCAACACTCCTTAAGATGTTTAAGATAGTCACTATGAACTAACTTATTATTCCTAAGGGGAAGAGGAATATACATAGCATCACAAGCATATTTCTTGCACACACGAACCTTGGGAATCACATTATCACTAGTGATGATTGGCATTTCCCTTTCACCTGAGTCTTTAGATTCTCAATTTCTTTAAGCAAAGAAGTTATCTTTTCATTGTTTATATCACGTGTGATTTTAATTGAATCATATAACTCTTTGAAATGTTGTTTAACTTTCGAATTTTCAGCATGAAACCAATCATTTTCATGTTGCGATTTATTGATGGTATCTTGAAATTGAAAATTCTGAGAATCTATAGGCTATGGTTTTTGGGTGCCAATCACATCACTATCGTTAGACTTCAATTGGGCCATTTGAACCCTTAGTTTCCGAATCGTGTTAGTGTGAGCTTGAATCTTTTCATCACGTTTGGCTAATTCAAAATATGCATCAAATTCAGGAGCATCCGAAGATGTCTTGGCATTTGAGATTTTAATTCTTTCTTCTAAATGTTGACACTTTAATTGCAAATTAAGATTATCAATCTCTAGTTTTGACAAATGCCTGACCATGTTATCATGGTCATCGTTTTGAATTTTCTCTCGCAATTTTAAATTCTCCCCCTCAAGCTCAACAACACGATTCTGGAAAACGTTCAATGCAATAGACATCTCATGAAATTGGCAGGCAGATAATGCAGAATCAGTAGCAGTATAAAATACATCCTGTGCAATACATTTAGCAATCAAATTCTCATTCATGATGAGAATATTTTTCCTCTCAATTTCACTGCATTTAAGATCAATTGCCAATTGTTTACCCTCATTTTCCACAGCTTTGAAAACTTTTTTCATTTCAGTTACATCTTTGTTTAGGGTTTTTTGAAGACCCTCAAAATGTTCGTGGAGAAGTTCAAAAAATGGCATGACCTCTGTTAAATAGCATTGTTTTGTTTGTTCAAAACCTCTTTCCTCTTCAGTAATACCCGTTGGTGTTATTCTCTTTTTACATGTTTTATCAAAATCAGCGAATAATTGACCAAGGACATATAAGGCAATTAGTGTATTATTTTGCGTGGGGAGGGTAAAAGGAACAAGATGCCGAGGTGTGTTAATGGGATATATCGTTGGGTCAGCTATCCTAAAAACTGTACGTGTTTTTCCCACTATTCTTTCTGCTTTCATCTTTTCTATGTCTATGTTCCAGAAGACTTGCTCTGGAGTAAATTTCTTTTGTGGGACAAAGACAGCTAATTGATTATCTTCAAAGTAATCATAATTGTACAAGATTTTATTAGCTATGCACAGGGGATCCTTTAATTTCTCAGCTAGTTTTTCTCTGGTTCTATCTTCTATCTCATTGCCCTCATCATCGGATGTAGCATCAGGAGGGGCATGATTAGGCTCAAGCATAATGTTTGCATCATATAATGCCGGTTGTGCACCTATACCGCTTCTAAGGAAATTGGTTTTTGGCTTAGTAGAATCCTTCTCACTATGATCATCACTCAACTTCCTATGTTTATGCATCATTTGAGCAGTTTGAATGGTTTGGCCTTGCGTGTATAACTTATCCTCAAGTTTATTTTTTAGCATTTTAAGACTAGAGAAATCATTTAGGAGTTTTGTTTCCTTCTCTTTGAAATCATGTTTGAGTGTGTTTAAGCCTTTTTGAATCTCTTGTTTTTGTTTAACAGTTTGATCAAGTTGTTTTTGCAAAGATTGTAACTCCTTTCTCAATGTTTCTCGCTTATGATTATTTTCAGATACGTATGCACGCATTTGCCATTCCATGTTCTGCTCACGTCCAGTGAGTTCAAATCTAGCACGTTGTTTGTACATTGCCACCTGATCCTTCAGGACTTATCTAGCGGTCAAGGAGTCATCAGGGTTATAGGCAGTGTTCTCATGCAACACACAATCAACATTTAAAACAGAAGATGCACTACATTGTACAACAGACACTTCGTTGTGTTTCACATGTTGTTCACATGGGTCAACATTGTTATTTCCCATGCCAACAACATCTGAATCGACATCGTTTGTCGGTTGTACTTTGTTGAGAATCTTTTGTTTATCAACCATGTCACACAGTTCGATTACCTTAGCACATGATACCTGTTCTTTTACTGGTATGATATATGCATCCACATCATGTGAAACAAGAGTCATTGAACTGTTGGTAGAGTCAAGCTTATGAGTCACTGATCTTCTGCTTTTGGTGACAACTAACCCAACATTCGATGCTTTACCTGAATCCACACTACCATCACTTGATTACACCTCACATGCCATCACCTTGTCTTCATACTTAGGTTCGTGTTGTGCTCTTTCCATAATGTACCCCTTCACATTACCCATGAGCTCGAGTAGTGTGACTTTGAACACCTCAACTTCGATTCACGTGTAAGTAGCAAAGCTTGTTTTCATCATTTGACTCTCATGATCATACTCCTCAGTGAATCGTGAATCAGTGAACGCTTGGATTTGGTTGTTGATCACACAAAATGCAGCCATAGATCTACCTTCAGAAAATTCACCTTTTTCAAATTGCTGTTGAAGTTGATCTAAGTATAGAGTCATTTTGACTGTGAAGGTCTCAGCATCTTGACCAAAGAGTGTTGCGAATGCACGATTGTATCCTCCCAAGTATCCTGGTTGTGCAAAGAGAACCTTGAGATGTGAATGAAGTAATCGAAAACATTCAATGCAACAATCCTTTGCAGTATCGGGCAATTTAGTTGGCTGATGAAGCACATTATCATTAGAATTCGAGCACGAAGATTCCATAGTAGTGATTGTGTGTTAAGAGTGGTGATTGTTTGTTATGACAAGATTATATGTTGATTAGTCGTAATTTGGTTAGGTTGATGCAAGTTGTTATGGTGAAAACTCAAAACCTCAAAACTTCACTCCGGAGGTGATTTGGGCCTTGAAAAATTCATTTCACGACTTCGTGGTGAAACCTCGTAATGTTCAGCCTGTTCCGGACGTTTTGACAGCTAATTCGCTGAAAACGGAGTTATTGTTCAAAAGTTATGGCCGTTTGAAGTTTTGACGTAAAAAATCACCTTTGGTCAAACTGCAAGTAATCAACTCGCTAGAATCACACTTGAATAACTCGCTAGAATTCCAAGTAGCTGAAAATAACCAAACCGCTAACACTACAACTCACTGAAGTTGTCAACCTGCTAAGTCCAACTCGCCAGAAAAATCAACTCGCTAAAATCAGACATCTCGCTACTACTAACTCGCTAGTCAAGCACAACTCTCTGGTCACCAACTCGCTAGTCAGACAAATCAACTCGCTACTTATGACAACTCGCTACTTCTGACAACTCGCTATTTAGCAACTCGCTACTTAGCAACCCGCTGGAAGTAAGGACAAACTCTGACAACTCGCTAGACGAAAAGGACAAAACAGTCGCTTTCTTGGCGAGTTGTCTTCTTTTCCAAGAATAGAAAAACTGCCAAATCACTACAAAAATCCAACCAACTCGTTGTAAAGTGCAACTCGCTAGATCTGTCAACTCGCTAAATCTGGCAACTCACTAAGGCTCAACTCGCTAGATTCATAACCAAACAAAATCTGACAACTCGCTACTGGTAAAGACAAAACTGTGACTATCCAGCGATTTGTCTTTTTATCCCAGTAAGGTAAACACACACAACTCGCTAACTCAAGACTGACCAACTCGCTATCAAGAGACAAGCAACTCGCTATGAGGATATATTACCGAGACTCAACTCGCTAACAAGAATAGGAACACGAATTTCTTCAAAACGCCTTACAAACTGATGATACACCTTAACTAAGTGCTAAAGTAAGTGACCCTAACACCACTAACCACTAAAGTATAATAAAAACACAACATAAGTCGCTAATGAGACCAAACTATGATGTTTTCTTCCAATACCATCCGAACCATAAGTAAATCACTAAACCAAGCATAAATTCGAGCACCAACAATCCTAGGATGAAACCATGGCTCTTGATACCAATTGTAGGTTACTCATAATCTTAAACACGTATGGTTTTGTGTATAATGGATCGAATAGATGAAGAAATCTAGAGAGAAGTTAGAGAGAGAGAGAGTAAGAGTGTTGGGAGCCTTTGAGAGAAATATGAAAGTGCATTAGCTTGTAATGAAAGGTCCAAACCTCTCCCTTGGGTGGGAGAGGGTATTTATACTACAATACTTGGTGCTCCATGAAACGAGCTGTAGAGTGAGCTGACAGAGGGTAAAGACCCGACCCACTCTACGAATACGATTTACATATTTAACTACTAATAAACTACGTACTAACTATAATAAGGATAATTCTACGAGCTACGTAATGCTTAGAAATACTTGGGGTGACCGAGTCTTTAACTGAATAATCGTATTCCTAACATCATCCCTTACAGAGTCCATCATCCTCTTCTTTGGCTCAGGTATCATTCACTGAGAACCGCCTCACTGAATGGTGAACCTTTCTTCATAGATTCGCCCTGAGCGTCTTGAGGATGACTCACTGAACAGCTATGCATTCAGTGACTTGTTTGGTGTTCTCGGTTATGAAACACTTAGGATATTTTATGTTCAAATCCTAGATTAAGGAGTTTGGATTTTAACAGACCCAACAGTCTCCCCCTATTTGGATATACAAATAGCCTGAGTGTTTTCAAGGTTTTGTGAGAGATAGCAAAGGTATTATCTCTACAATCCTGAATTACTACGTATTGTTTATGTAACATCCCGATTTTCAAATAAAGTAGTAACGGATATATCCATTATTTTAGTGGCTTGAATAGAAAAGTCCCACTTTGACAGTATGAATTATATAGCAAGTGGGGAATTGATATGTAAACAAGATATGATTTAGTTTGCAAGACATCCTAACTATAGGGGACTAATTATGTCAAGTAGCCAAAGTTATTGGAAATTACCTAAAGACCCTTGTGGCTTATCTTACAAAACTGACTCAGGGAATACTCCCTCCTTATCCCATGTATTACAACAAAAGAAGAGAACAGAATATCATATTTCTTCAAGATGAAGAATTCCAAGTTCATGGTAAGTTCCATCAAATTTAAACAAGGCCTAATCAAGAATTAAAGGGAAGCTTATCAAGGATTTAGTAGCATCAAGGTTTTATGTGTTCTTCCCTAATTCAAGGCAAGTAGTGAATCATGTGTTAAATTATGATTTCAAGTTATGGGGATATGGTTATTAAGTGTTGTATATGATGTATTTGATGAATTCATGGTTTATGATTCAAGGGTTATGCATATGATTATTAGGGTTTATGATGGGATTATGACAATGATCAGGTTAGAGTATTTAGGAGGTGTTTATGATGATTTAGAAGCTAATCCAAACACCCCCTTGATGAGATTTTGAGATGTATAATGTTAGATAAGTTGCTGAAATTTTCAGCAATGATTAGTCATGTTTGAAAAATCATATAAAATCAATAGTAGCTCGTATTGAATCATGGCCGGACTTTCTGGAAAGCCTAATGAGTGTACTTCAGTTCTATGCTTTAAGTTTTGGCATATTTAGTACTTAAATTGGTCTAAAATGCGATTTAGTACAACAAGGGCTGATCCTAAAATGTGCAGTAAACCGAACTTTAAAAATTCATACTGGATAAACCGTAGCTCCGTTGGGAGCGTTCTATACCTTTTCGGAAAGGGGAAACAATATAATTTCATGGAAAATTAGCCTTGTAACCTGGTTAAGTAGTTACATCAGTAAAAATGATGTATTTGCAGGCTGCTGCAGAAAATCAGCAAACACTTTGTTTAGTGTTTTGATGATTATGACATGATATGATTTTTTTGCAAGTCCTGGGTGATTATATGCTATGATAGCTTATGTTCTCAACCAATATGATCATAATTCATGTTATGAAAGTATAGAACCAAATGTCAAGACTTGGTTAGCTTAGCTTGAGTTCGCGAGCATAGTAATTCATGTTTGGCGAGATTTATGCCATAACTAGTTTATGAGTTTATGCATTATAGTTAGTTTATGTGTGCTTAGTTGCACTTATATTTGGACTATCATGTTATATTCATGCCTAGTTGTTACGTGTTAACATTATACGTGTGCAACTATCATGATATAGGTGTTCGAGGCATATTCAGAATCATTCATCTTGCATTATACGGCCCAGGTGAGTAACGGATTTTCAGTTAACATGTTTAGTAGATAAAGCGTGTTTAGTATATATAAATGTCTTGTTATATCTCAAGTAATATGCTAGTCATGTATCATATTGACCTGTGTGGTCATATTCAGTATAGTATCGACCCGTGTGGTCATATTTAGTATTATGTTGACCTATGTGGTAATATTCAATATCATGTTGACCTGTACGATCATATTTAATATCATGTTGACCCGTGTGGTCATATTCAGTATCATGTAGACCCATGTGGTCATATCCAATATCATGTTGACCCGTGTGGTCATATTCATTATCATGTTGGCCTCTTTGGTCATATTAAGCATCAAGTTGACCTATGTGGTCATATTAAGCGTCAAGTTGACCCAAGTTGACCCGTTTGGTCATATTAAGCACTAGTTGACCCGTTTGGTCATATTAAGCACAAGTTGACCCGTTTGGTCTTATTAAGCTTCAAGTTGACCTGTTTGGTCATATTAACTGTCATGTTGATCCGTTTGGTCATATTCAACTATCATGTTGATCTGTTTGGTTATATTCATTATCATGTTGCATATTCAGTATTAAGTAGACCCGATTGGTCTTATTCAGTAGTATGTCATGGCTCATCGCCAGTATTAATTATAGCGAAAACTTAGTTATATGCCATAGCGGTCTCAACATTATGTTTATAGTAGTTCAGCTGTAGTATCAAGTTATAGCTCATCATCGGTTATGTTATAGTACAATTTTAGTAATTAATTCAATTTTAGTATCATGTCTTAGTTTAACCTTGTAACTATATTGTTGCTCAGTTTCTATATTCAGCTTAGACTCAGCTCCAACTCAGCTTAGTATCATGTTGTAGTCAAGCATAAGTATTTAGCTTAATCTTAATTTATATATGAATGTTATATGAGTTTAGTAATGTGTGCAAAGTGCTTTATGCACTTTTGGCATGCGATGCATTTATATATGCATGCCATATTCTATTAGGTATATGCTTATGCAGTTTATAAGGCACACCAAGTGGTTAATGCACTTAATCAGTCAGAATGGTACTTTATGCATTACTTAATGTATTTAGCACTATAAGTATACAGTCAGTTATGTGATCACATACAGTTGTTCCAGACAAAGTTGGAACTTAGACTTCCTTAGTTGAGAATCGAGCCTTAGAATAGTAAATGTTCCAAAATCGGAACTCAGACATCATGTATGGATGCTTAACATGTTTACATGGCTCGTCAGCTATGTATTCAGTCAGTTATGCATTCAGTCAGTATGTGCTTAGGCACTCAGCTAGTATAATACTATAAGTACTCAGTCAGTATGTGCTTATGCACTCAGCTAGTATAATACTATAAGTACTAATTCGGTATGTGCTTATGTACTCTGCCAGTTATGCACCAAGTATGTGCTTAGTTTTGCAGTCAGTTATGCTTATGTACTCAGTCAGTTATGCACCAAGTATGTGCTTAGTTATGCAGTCAGTTATGCACTCAGTATGCTTATGTACTCAGTCAGTAACATGGTGTATCATGTATTTAATCAGTCAGTGTTGTGCTTATGCAGTTAGTCAATATTATGCTTCATGTAGTCAGAATAGTACTATATATACTTATTCAACATTATGCTTATGTTTAGTTTATGATTCAATACAGTTCTGTTATCTCACTAAGTCTTATAGACTTACTGTTCTCAGTTTATATTTTGTAGGTATGCAAGATGAGACCATGTACATGCTAAATGGGGCGTAATGGGTTAAAATGGTGTAGCTCGTGGGTTAGGTAACGAGCTTCTCATTTCCATCATTTGTTATCTGTTTAGAATGCCCCTAAATCAAGAATCAGCTTCTGTACCAAGTTTAAAGAGTCATTGTTATGTATTTTGCAAAGTTTAGTATTTTAACGGGATGTTTGAAATATGCCCGTATGATGTAGAAATACGCTTCCGCTAGTTTTATCAATGTATACAGTTTACAGATCTATATATATTCAAAAAAAAAAAAAAAAAAAAAAAAAAAAAAAAAAAAAACAAAACAAAAAAGGTCTGGGCGTTTCAAGTTGGTATCAGAGCGATGGTTTGAGAGATTTAAGTATCCACCATTAGTAGGGAATGCTTAGACTTGAACCTCTGCTCGGTAATTGCTTTTAGAGTTAAATTGCATCACACGTTTATATGTTTATCAGTTATTCAACCATGTTATTCAGTATGTTGTTCAGATTATCAGATTATCAGTTCATGTATAGCGATGCATACCAGTTTATGTGATTAGTACTGACTATATGAATTTACATATATAGTCTTGTAGTGCATAATGCATTTTCAGATATAAGATAAAGTTGCAGACTGTGAATCAGATATTCAAGATATAATAAGTATATAGAATTAGTATGCATTATTAGTATAGCATTATATATTCAGCATTCGCATCAGATTATGTGCAGTAGATGATATGTTTTGCTTCAGTGACTTGGGGTAGACTGTGATAACGATGAGTTCATGATTATATAGTGTGACTATTATGACGCCTGATCAACGTGATAATATTCACATGATATGGCATGAACTTATCGAGATCATGAGATACCTCAGGGAGCTTGCTAAACGGTTATGTGTTAAGTGAATCATGAATATTGCATTAGATCATGTACAGCAGCATAGACATAGTCATTATAAAAGGGCATAGTTTACGTACTCCGTCATTTTCAGAATAGATTCAGCACTCAGAAAAAGATTATGACATAGAAATGCTACAGAATCTGACGGAATAGATATGACATATGGTTTCAGCATTTCTAGATTTGTGTAGTTTAATGACAAATGGCAAAAGAATTGCAATGAAAACGTGTCAGAACGGACATGGATCCTTCAATAAGAGATATTACATATCAGAGTTATGAAACAGAATTTTAGGATATGGCATTTTAGCGAATATTAGGCGAATTCAGGTAAATAAATCCTTTCTTTTAATGACAGCTTATGAAATTTTTAGACATTTTCAGGAAATAGTCAAGATGAACTTCAAGAATACAGATAATTATGAATCTATCGAGTTATTTATAGAGGATAATCAAGAAAATCTTCGAGTTCATATGATCATTAGAAAGGATTTTAACATGGATAACAGGTACCTATAGTAAACTTGTTGACAAATTTGATCCATACATAAAGGAAATGAATTATAGTTTGATCCTTATTAGTGGATCATCAGTTTTATGTTAGAATACAGACATGACATAAGCCTAAGTGGAGGAGTACTTACATGTGATCCTGAGTAATTTAGTGGATAATTTTAGTTATAACAATAGTAGTTCGTGAGGACATGAACAGTCCAAGCGGGGGAGAGTTGTAACATCCCGATTTTCAAATAAAGTAGTAACGGATATATCCATTATTTTAGTGGATTGAATAGAAAATTCCCACTTTGACGGTATGAATTATATAGCAAGTGGGGAATTGATATGTAAACAAGATATGATTTAGTTTGCAAGACATCCTAACTATAGGGGACTATTTATGTCAAGTAGCCAAAGTTATTGAAAATTACCTAAACACCATTGTGACTTATCTTACAAAACCGACTCGGGGAATACCCCCTCCTTATCCCACGTATTACAACAAAAGAAGAGAGCATGATATCATATTTCTTCAAGATGAAGAATTCCAAGTTCATGGTAAGTTCCATCAAATTTAAACAAGGCCTAATCAAGAATTAAAGGGAAGCTTATCAAGGATTTAATAGCATCAAGGTTTTATGTATTCTTCCCCAATTCAAGGTAAGTAGTGAATCATGTGTTAAATTATGATTTCAAGTTATGGGGATATGGTTATTAAGTGTTGTATATGATGTATTTGATGAATTCATGGTTTATGATTCAAGGGTTATGCATATGATTATTAGGATTTATGATGGGATTATGATAATGATCATGTTAGAGTATTTAGGAGGTGTTTATGATAATTTAGAAGCTAATCCAAACACCCCCTTGATGAGATTTTGAGATGTATAATGTTAGATAAGTTGCTGAAATTTTCAGCAATGATTAGTCATGTTTGAAAAATTATATAAAATCAATAGTAGCTCGTATTGAATCATGGCCAGGACTTTCTGGAAAGCCTAATGATTATACTTCAGTTCTATGCTTTAAGTTTTGGCATATTTAGTACTTAAATTGGTTTAAACGCGATTTAGTACAGCAAGGGCTGATCCTAAAATGTGCAGTAAACCGAACTTTAAAAATTCATACGAGATAAACCGTAGCTCCGTTGGGAGCGTTCTATACCTTTTTGGAAAGGGGAAACAGTATAATTTCATGGAAAATTAGCCTTGTAACCTGGTTAAGTAGTTACATTAGACAAAATGATGTATTTGCAGGCTGCTGCAGAAAATCAGCAAACACTTTGTTTAGTGTTTTGATGATTATGACATGATATGATGTTTTTGCAAGTTCCAGGTGATTATATGCTATGATAGCTAATGTTCTCAACCAATATGATTATAATTCATGTTATGAAAGTATAGAACCAAATGACAAGACTTGGTTAGCTTAGCTTGAGTTCGCGAGCATAGTAATTCATGTTTGGCGAGATTTATGCCATAACTAGTTTATGAGTTTATGCATTATAGTTAGTTTATGTGTGCTTAGTTGCACTTATATTTGGACTATCATGTTATATTCATGCCTACTTGTTACGTGTTAACATTATACGTGTGCATCTTTCATGATATAGTTGTTCGAGGCATATTCAGAATCATTCATCTTGCATTATACGACCCAGGTGAGTAACGGATTTTCAGTTAACATGTTTAGTAGATAAAGCGTGTTTAGTATATATAAATGTCTTGTTATATCTCAAGTAATATGCTAGTCATGTACCATATTGACCTATGTGGTCATATTCAGTATAGTATCGACCCGTGTGGTCATATTTAGTATTATGTTGACCTATGTGGTTATATTCAATATCAGGTTGACCTGTACGATCATATTTAATATCATGTTGACCCGTGTGGCCATATTAAGTATCATGTTGACCCATGTGGTCATATCCAATATCAAGTTGACCCGTGTGGTCATATTCATTATCATGTTGGTCTCTTTGGTCATATTAAGCATCAAGTTGACCTATGTGGTCATATTAAGCGTCAAGTTGACCCAAGTTGACCCGTTTGGTCATATTAAGCACTAGTTGACCCGTTTGGTCATATTAAGCACAATTTAACCCGTTTGGTCGTATTAAGCTTCAAGTTGACCTGTTTGGTCATATTAACTGTCATGTTGATCCGTTTGGTCATATTCAACTATCATGTTAATCTGTTTGGTTATATTCATTATCATGTTGCATATTCAGTATTAAGTATACCCGATTGATCTTATTCAGTAGTATGTCATGGCTCATCGTCAGTATTAATTATAGCAAAAACTTAGTTATATGCCATAGCAGTCTCAGCATTATGTTTATAGTAGTTCAGCTGTAGTATCAAGTTATAGCTCGGCATCGGTTATGTTATAGTACAATTTTAGTAATTAATTCAATTTTAGTAACATGTCTTAGTTTAACCTCGTAACTATATTGTTGCTCAGTTTCTATATTCAGCTTAGACTCAGCTCCAGCTCAGCTTAGTATCACGTTGTAGTTAAGCACAAGTATTTAGCTTAATCTTAATTTATATTTGAATGTTATATGAGTTTAGTAATGTGTGCAAAGTGCTTTATGCACTTTTGGCATGCGATGCATTTATATATGCATGCCATATTCTATTAGGTATATGCTTATGCAGTTTATAAGGCACACCAAGTGGTTAATGCACTTAATCAGTCAGAATGGTACTTTATGCATTACTCAATGTATTTAGTACTATAAGTATATAGTCAGTTATGTGATCACATACAGTTGTTCCAGACAAAGTTGGAACTTAGACCTCCTTAGTTGAGAATCGAGCCTTAGAATAGTAAATGTTCCAAAATCGGAACTCAGACATCCTGTATGGATGCTTAACATGTTTATATGGCTCGTCAGCTATGTATTCAGTCAGTTATGCATTCAGTCAGTATGTGCTTAGGCACTCAGCTAGTATAATACTATAAGTACTCAGTCAGTATGTGCTTATGCACTCAGCTAGTATAATACTATAAGTACTAATTCGATATGTGCTTATGTACTCAGCCAGTTATGCACCAAGTATGTGCTTAGTTATGCAGTCAGTTATGCTTATGTACTCAGTTAGTTATGCACCAGGTACGTGCTTAGTTATGCAGTCAGTTATGCACTCTGTATGCTTATGTACTTAGTCAGTAACATGGTGTGTCATGTATTTAATCACTCAGTGTTGTGCTTATGCAGTTAGTCAATATTATGCTTCATGTAGTCAGAATAGTACTATATATACTTATTCAACATTATGCTTATGTTTAGTTTATGATTCAATACAGTTCCGTTATCTCACTAAGTCTTATAGACTTACTGTTCTCAGTTTATATTGTATAGGTATGCAAGATGAGACCATGTACATGCTAAATGGGGCGTAATGGGTTAAAATGGTGTAGCTCGCGGGTTAGGTAACGAGCTTCTCATTTCCATAATTTGTTATCAGTTTGGAATGCCCTTAAATCAAGAACCAGCTTCTTTACCAAGTTTAAAGAGTCATTGTTATGTATTTTGCAAAGTTTAGTATTTTAACGGGATGTTTGAAATATGCCCGTATGATGTAGAAAATACTCTTCCGCTAGTTTTATCAATGTATATAGTTTACAGATCTATATATATTCAGAAAGAAAAAAAAAACAAAGGTCTGGGCTTTTCAGTTTAGGACACTGAATTTTAAACAAAACATTAATATTATTCATAATTATTACAATCCTAAACAAAACAAAGTAAATAAGGATAGTTGGTGTTGCAGACATGCTCAGGCTTCAGAACTTTAGCCCCATGGCTTCAAGTTTGGCTCTCTTTGAATTCAGCAGGTGTTTACCGGGATGCTCTTTGATTTTGTTCTTTAGGTCATGACAGAATTTTGCATTAGCGTCATTCTTGATGGGATTGGCCATGAAGAAGTATCCTGCCATTGCCTTGACTCCAGCATGATCAATGTCAGCCCATCTTTGGAAGGCTGGATCTCTACACTCATCTATGAAGAAGAGGCCTTTCTCAGGTTGCTCAATGACTAAATTGTTCACAAATGTAAGTCCTTCAGGGAGGGCTCTGTTGCAGTTTAGACCCGGAGCACTGACTTTTGGTTCAGTCTCTATCTTCTTCCTTTTCCTTTTAGAAGACTGAGTAGGAGGAGCCTGAATAGCAGGTACTGATGCTGGTAGCAATGAAGGGATCCCAAGTTCCTCATGCTTTTTGGCCAACAAATCATACCTGATTCATAGGGATTTCATTAGGTTCTTGACAACGACATTGTTCTTCTTTGAAATAATTGGACCTAGCTCATCAAGCTCAGTGATCCCAAAGTCAGCAAATCTGAAAGGATCATGAACTTCAAAGTGTCGTTTGTCCTGACCTCTGTAGACACTGAGAACAGCTGGGTTGGAGTTCTGGTGAATCTTGACATCAGTGATAGTTTCTGGGTTCAGTCTCTGTGTCATTATCTAGGTATACTTCTCAATGTTCTGTTGCCTGATTTCAACAGTTCTCTTCAGCTTGGCCTCCCTCTTTTCTTTCAGAGCCAACAGGGCAGCATCTTGAGCCTGTTTGAACTTTTCACCACCTTCTCTATGTGCAAGGTCCTGAGGCTTCAGTCCAATAGTTGTGGCTTCCTCATTAACCACTTCAATGAGAGTAGCCTTGCTTGCTTGTTCTTCCAAGGCTACTTTCCTCAGTCTTTCCACTTTGTCCATGTGAGCTTGGATTTCTTCTTCAGTCATCATATATGTGACACCATTCATCTGAAAAGGAATCCTGACAGGTGCATCAGGATCCGGTCTAATGACTGAGGAAGCAGCAACCAACGTTGTTGTAGGTTCAGACACAATAGTGAGAATGCCTTTGCCCTTATCCACCTGGTTTGATTGTTGAGTGGTTACTTCAGGAGACTAGAAAGATGAGATTGGAGTGGCTTCAACTATGTGCTCCCCCTCAGCCTGAGAGGAAGGTTGACTGGTGGAGGTATCAGGGACTCCTGTATGTGGGACTTCAGTGGATCTCTCCCCCTCAACTGTTGCCGCATCATCAGTGAGAGCAAGAGTTGGTGCCACTGAAGGACCCTTGCAGGCCTGGTAAAGTTCTGAGAGCATGTTCTTAATGTCAGCAGTGTCCTTCTGAATTGTAGACACTTTGGCATCCAGGGAAGCCTGAGATGACTCAATGGCAGACATCCTTGGCCCAAGATTCCAGGCCAAGGAGTTTGAAGACTTAGCCCAAGTAGCTAAGTTTTTCTCCATGAGGCTGAGTGATGAGCAGATGGACATCACTGAAGAATTAAGACCCTGAAGATTTGCAGCCTTTAGCATATCCACCAACTTAGTGAATTGAGCAGAATTCTGTTGGTATGTATGAGCAGCCTGAAGGATTTTTTGGTTGAGTTCAGGATCATCTTTGACAGACTCTTGAATGGTAGAAACACTCTTGGTAATGTGGCTGAGCGTTTCGTTGAACTTGCTGAGGTGTCCATTAAGAGTAGTCAGTTTGAATGCAACATCAGCTTGCTGTTCCAGAGTGTTGTCATGAAAGGCCTCAACTGAGTCCCTGAGGTTGAAGTAGTGAACAGCCTGCTCAGTGTGCATATCAAACGCATCGCCAGTGATATCATTGTAGTTGACTTTGCAGGCCTTTTTCAGAAACTTCATCAGCTTTCTTTTAGTGAGGGGCCTGGAGTCATCATACTTAGCCAATTTGTCAGGAGAGGAAGGTTCTGGTACATTTTCTTGTTGAGCAACAGGAGACAGAGGAGATTGTTCAGTGGCTGTTGCTTCAGTCTCCATATCATCACCAGCTTCATAGAACTCTTCCTCACTGACTTTGCTATCATCATCATCAGAGTCAAGAACAGCCTGAAAGGTAGCCATTGAGTCTATCAGCAAAAATGGGTTAGCCGGCTCCTCTTCATAAGAAGACTTGCCTTGGTTGTGGTCGCTCCCTGACCACTCAAATCCAACAGACTGGGTTTTGTCTGTATGGTCCTCAGGGTCAGTTTGCGAAGTATGGGCAGCTCCGTGAGGGGGTGTAGGGTCCATATCAGCGGGTGGTTTTAATCTCTCTGAGTCTTTGGCCCCTATGACTCCTTCAGACATTGACGGGTGTGCTTTAGTGTCATCATTAGGAATCAGTGAAATGTTGAGGCCCCCTGTTCTAACTGGCTGGTGTTGGCCTGTCAAAGATTTAGAGGCCGCCACTCCTTGAGACTCTGGTTGTGATGTATCAGAGACGTTAGCGGGAAAAATGGAAGGCGCTCCCCTACCAGCGGGTTGTATGTTTCCCTCTAGATCTTTGGGAGTAATTGTGTGGACCAAGGACACTGACTGTGATTTGTCAGTGACCTTCGTTGTCCCTGGGGGTGGTGGAGCCTGGTCATGGGTGACAGTTTTGGGCTTAGGTCTTCTTTTTGTCTTAGAAGCCTGTGTCCCTGAAGCCTCAGGGCCCTGTGCCTTTGGTTTGGTTTTTGGCACAGTCTGAGACTTCCCTGTCCTCTTAGGAGGGGAAGGTGGGTACACTGAGTCCCTCCGGTTGTTTATGGCAACCATATGGGCCGTCAATTCAATGTTTGAGATTGAGGATGGGTCTTTTGAAAAATTTGAAGAACTCAGGATGGCTGGTAAAGAACTTAAGTGTTCATCCTGAGTGTAGTCACAACCCAGTAACCTTTGAAAAGCACATGAGATAAACCTAGGATATGACACATAGTGTAGCCTAGTTTTATTCAGTAGCTTGGTTACAAGATCACCATAAATGATCTCTCCAATGTCGACCCCGTTCATTAGGCAATAGGCCATCATCATTTGAACAAAATTAATCTGTTCAGTGGATGAATGGTTCCCACCGAGAACATGAATCACAAAAGTGAACAGGATCTTCCAAGCCATGGGAAAAGAGCTCTTGGTGACAGGGGACTTGTCCAAATATTTTGGATCCAAAGCAATTTTTTCTAACCCTGATTTAACATTACTTGGGTCAGGGTGTGCAACATATTTTCCATTGTTATAATCAAGTCCTGTTGCTGAGCAAAAAGTTTTGAAATCCAGGACAAATTTTCTTTTCCCATTTAAAATAGAGAAGCTGATGAGAAATTCCTTGTGGGGCCTGAGTTCGTTCTCATCAGCACTAGGTGTCGGGTCAATGGCCTAAGCAGTACACCAAAACTCCCTGAGGAGGTGATGATACTGAAAGTAGGGTGTTGAGGTGAAGGCAGTTTTCAAAGGACAATTGAACAAAAATTTCATTATTTCCTTGTAGGCTGGAACATTGGTTGGGTGATTAAAATTGCCTACAACATTGTTTGTTTTAAATTGTACATCAGCCAAAGTCATTTTGCCCATTGAGTTGCAAGTATGATTCCTTGGTCTTCTGCCATTTTTAGGTCAAGAAAAGGTTTTGAAAGTTTTATGGCAGAATATCACACACTAGATGATTCACAAGTTAAGTCCAACTTGTTTTCTGTTGTGAAATGTGTGATATTGTTATCAAGATGTTTGCAATCAGGAAGGATTTTTGTTGCAAATTTCTTAACCAAGAAAAGATGTTTTGAAAATACCTTTTGTTTTTGAAAAGATTACACACAACTTTGCAATGGAGAAATTTTTGCAGAGTTTCTTTAAGAAATTTTTGTGTGTGTGTTTTGTGATTTTGGAAAGGGGTATTTATAGAGGGTGAGGTATACCATTGGTCAGAAATTTTGCAAATCAAAATGAAGAACCGTTTTGGGATCCGCATTAAATGCCACCACTCCACATACCCAAGTTTTTCGCAACTGTCGAGGTAAACGGTGCTAAGAGCCTGCACAAAATTCACTTTTGCAGACATGATGTCACAAAAATATCAAGGGATATTATTTGTGAGGGAAGGCATTAAATGCCAAGTGGGATGTTGATGTGTAAGTGGGGGCTCAAGGTGTGAATGCCAGTAAGGCAGAGACATATATTCCTATATTAAATAGAAAATTCAGTTACCAACCTAGGACATTTACTAACTAGATACTTGAAGCATTTATTTATGCATAGAATTGCATTAGTATAATGTCCTGAGCCCCCTGAATGAGAACTCATTCAGTGTGAATTGTTTTAGGTAAGGAGACCAGTGAGTTACAATCTCAAGGTGAGAAGCTCCATGCGAACGATTTTGGTGATGTTGAAGAGTTTCACTGAGGAAGGTTGATTATCAGGGGATAAGAATATACACCATGTAAGATATCTCAATCTGTGATCTGATTATCAATATCTAACATGCCTAGTTCTGCTTTCAGCCTGGTGAAAGTAGGTTCATCCAAAGGTTTAGTGAAGATATCAGCTAGCAGATACTCAGTGGGAATGAAGTGTAATTCAATATCACCTTTCATGATGTGATATATGATAAAATGATATCAGATATCAATGTGTTTAGTTCTTTGATGAAGCACTGGATTGTTTGAAATGGCAATTGCACTTGTGTTATCACAAAAGATGGGTACCATTTTGTAATGAATACCATAGTCACTGAGTTGACTTTTCATCCATAGCACATTTGCACAACAACCAGCAGTAGCAACATATTCAGCTTCTGCTGAGGACATTGCAACAGATTGTTGCTTTTTAGCACTCCAACAGACTAACTTTCCTCCAAGAAATTGGCAGAAACCTGAAGTACTATTTCTATCCATGTTGCACCCAGCATAATCAGAGTCTGAGTATCCTTTGAGATCAAACCCTGAACATTTGGGATAGTAGAGTCCAAGACTAGAAGTGCCCTTAAGATATCTTAGTATCCTTTTGACAGTAGTGAGATGAGATTCCTTTGGATCAGACTGATATCTTGCACACAAGCACACTGAGAATTGAATATCCGGTCTTGAGACAAGAAGATACATCAGTGACCCAATCATGCCTCTGTATAGAGTAGGATTAACTGGTTTTCCAGCCAGATCAGGCCCTAAATTGTTTGGAGGTACCATTGGAGTTTTCACTAAGGCACAGTCACTGAGGTCATACTTTTTGAGTAGGTTCCTAGTATAATTTTCTTGACTGATGGAAATTCCTTTCTCTATTTGTTTGATTTGTAGTCCAAGAAAATATGTGAGTTCTCCCAACATACTCATTTCAAATTTCTTTGTCATCAGCTTTTCAAACTGCTTACAAAGTTTGTAACTTGTTGAGCCAAATATGATGTCATCCACATATACTTGGACTAAAATCACATCCTCTTTTGTCCTATAGGTGAACAATGTATTGTCAGTTTTACCTCTGACAACTTGTTTTTTATCAGGAAGGCTGAAAGAGTTTCATACCATGCCCTGGGAGCTTGTTTTAGTCCATAAAGGGCTTTGTTAAGCTTGTAGACATGGTTGGGAAACTCACTGCTTTCAAAGCCAGGTGGTTGTTGCACATATACATCTTCTTTAATGGTACCATTTAGGAATGCACTTTTTACATCCATTTGGTAGACTTTAAAGTTCATATATGTTGCATATGCAATGAAGATCCTGATGGCTTCCATTCTAGCAACAGGTGCAAAGGTTTCCTCATAGTCAATACCCTCTTGTTGATTATATCCTTTTGCAACAAGTCTTGCTTTGTTTTTGATTACTGTTCCTGACTCATCTGTTTTGATTTTGAAGACCCATTTCATTCCTATGATAAACACTCCCTGAGGACATTCAACTAAGGTCATGACATCATTTCTATCAAATTATTCTAATTCATCTCTCATGGCCTGAACCTAACTCTCATATTTAAAGGCTTCTTTAACATATTTAGGCTCTATTTCTGAGATAAAATCAACATAGAGACATACATTGGCTGAAGCCGCCTTGAGTTTGGCAGCCATGCTCCTTGTAAGCATGCCTTCTGAGGGTTCACCTATGATGTTAACAAGTTCAATTGTTTTGGACTTGGTCCAGCTATCCTGAGGTCTTGGATAGGAATTTGAACTTGTAGAGGCATGATGTATACATGGAGTGGGGTCTGACATTAGTGCCTGAGGTACTTCAAGATTGAGATTTTCAGCAGCCTCAGTATGGTTAACTTGAGTTGTGGTATCCTGAACAATAGGTTCACTGGTGGTAGTCTTATTGGAGACTTGTTGAGTTTCTATGAACTCACTGATGGTGGGTTGAGGTAGGTTGTGTGGATTGATGTAGTAAGAGACATCAACATCAGCTTGATATTGTGTAGATAGATTACTTTCAGGATGAAACACATCAGGAGGATATCTTGATGAGTTATCAATACCAATTTCTTCCACAGTGGAATTTGAAAATCTAACAGCTTCAGTACTCCCATCAAAAGTGACATGGAAGGTTTCCTCAGTCTGTTGTCTCCTAGTGTTGAATACCCTAAAGGCTTTTGAGACAAGGGAGTACCCTAGAAAGTATCCATCATCAGCTTTTGCATCAAACTTTCCAAGATGATCCTTATTATTATGTATAAACACAGGACATCCAAACACATGGAAGTAGCTGATATCTGGAATCCTTCCTTTAAACAACTCATAGGGAGTTTTGCTATGCCTCTTCACAATAATGGACCTCTTTTGTGTATAGCAGGTTGTTTTTACTGCCTCAGTCCAAAAATGTTTGGAGAGAGCAGATCCATTAAGCATTGTTCTAGCAGCCTCAATGAGAGTTTTGTTTTTCCTTTCAGCAACTCCATTTTGTTCAGGGGTGTAAGGAGAGGTAAAGTTTTTAGAGATGCCCTTCTCATCACAGAAGCATTCAAGGTCATTGTTTTTGAATTCAGTTCAATTATCAGTCCTGATTTGTTTGACCCTGATGTCATTTTGGTTTTCAATCTTCCTGATGAAGGACATGATTGTTTCAACATCCTGACTCTTTTTGGTCAGAAAGTATACCCAAGTGTATCTTGAGTATTCATCCACAATGACCAGAGTGTACTTCTCATGATGGATAGCCATTGGACTGATGGGTCCAAAGAGATTCATGTGAAGTAGGTGCAGGCATTTGGTGATAGAGGAGTTTTGTTTGGTTTTAAAGGATGCCCTATGGTGTTTACCTTTTTCACAGGCAGGGCAGGGTTTATCTTTTGAGAACACTAGTGATGGTAAGCCAAGGACTTTGTTTTGTTTGGCCAGGTTGTTTATGTCTTTGAAGTTCAGGTGGGAAAGTCTTTTATGCCAAAGCCAGTTGAGGGTTTCAGTGGCTTTAGCAAAAGGACATGTTCCATTCTGAGTGAGTGACGACATATCCAAAACATAGACATCCTGCCTTCTTGGTGCAATAAGAACTACTTCTTTGTTTGCATTAAAGATAGTACCTTGCTTATCATCAAACTGAACTATGTATTTTGCATCACATAGTTGACTGACACTGATCAAGTTGTATTTAAGACCATTAACATAAGCAATTCTAGTAAAAAGTATTCCACTACAGTTTACTGAACCATAACCTTCAGTGAGACAAGATGAATTATCAGCAAATACCACCTTCGGTCCTAGTTCTTCTACATATTTTTGCAAATATTCCTTCACGCCAGTCATGCTTCTTGAACATCCACTATCAAGATGCCAAACAGGATCTCTGGCATGTTTCTGCACAAATGTAAACTGAGTTAGTTTTTCTTGTGAACCCACTTTCTGGTGGGCTTGGCTTTAATGGTCTTTTTGAACTGGGATATTGATCCATGATTAGTGGTGGTGTGAATGTTGCTTCCACAGATATTGCATCTAGGTGAAGGGGTAGTTTGTTGGGTTGGTTTGGTATTTCCTCTCCTAGACTGAATAACATGTTCATGTCCTGAACTGTCGTGAGTAGGATCTCCACAGATATCACAACATGGATACATCAAACAATCATCAGGGAGATGATCATTGAATCCACAGTGAATGCCGGGTGTGAAAGGTTTAGCTTTCTGCCTTATCTGTTTGGAGTCAGAGGCATAGTTATGAGACTGAGCATTGTGATAGGATACAACACTTGATGAGACTGTGTAAGATAGATGATCAGAGGTTCTGTGATCATCCTTTTTACATATCATGCAAAAAAGGATTCTATAACAGTCATCAGTGGTATGTGTTGTATAACTGCACAGTTCACATCTCATTTTTGGTTTAGATGTAGCCTTGGATTTGGCAGAACTTGAGGAAGCTGGTATAATTTCGTTTTATAAAGGTTGAGTTTTCTTCTCAGATGATTCAATCTTTTCACTTAACTTCCTAACAAGTTCAGCCAACTGATCAAATTTGGAATCAGGGCTGTCGGTGATAACCTCATTTGAGACTGAGGTTGTGGAGTCATCATTTGTGGTAGAGACTTCAGTGAGTGGTCTTTTCAAGATAGTTCTTCCTAAACCAGCTTTCTCTCTTGGAGAGTGTTGAGTATACACCAAGGGTGTTAGCTCAGAGCTAGGTTCAGCTCCCTGAAGAACTTTCAGTGGTGGGAGTGGACTCTGTGATATAGGTTCAGACTCATTGATGGACTCAGGAAGACTAGACTCATCAGTGACACCAAGCATATTTTTGATGGCATGACTTTCAGGTTCCAAAATTTTACCAGTGTTAAAGTTAGGTAGTTTGCTATCTGGGTTGACTCTTTCAATCCATTCACTAGGTTTTGGTGCCATTTCCTTGTTAAAGGACATGCCTGAAGGCATAAATTCCTTTTCACTATGATTCTCACTTGAGGACTCAGTGGTTTGATCTTCACCAATAATAGCTTTCTTATTACTTGGTGTGAGACTCACTGAGTCAAAGACCCTAGGGTTTTTCTGATATATCACAGCCTTTTCTTTCTTAAGTTCTTCTTGAAGAGCCTGATTTTGTTTTACAAGTTTAGTGTTTTGAATTTGAAGTGTGACAGCCTCAAGTTTTGCTTGTTTTAAAATCAGTAATTCATCTCTACACTTATTTAATTCAAAAGTTAACTTGTTGAATTTTGAAAACAAATTTTGTCTTTGCTCTTCAACGAACTTAAGATCTACATTTAAGTAGTTTAAAAAGGATTGCCAATCAGCATCATCATCCATAGATAACAAAATGTTTACCTTTTTCATGGTGATGTTGACCCATTCTCCATTTCTAGCGTGGCTTTTTCCAACAGCCATCTTGTTGTCATCAGAGGAGACATCTTCCTCATCCCAATCATAGGCTTCAGCAACAAGCACCTTGTTCTTGCCTTGAGCAGGTTTGGTAGGTGCAGCCTGAGGTACTGAGGGAGTTGTCTCAAGGAGAGCAAGTTTAGCTTTTGCTTTTTTGTATTTAGCTTCAAAATCTTTTTCAATGTTTGCATTTTGATAATGTTGAGTGGATTGAAGCATTTTTGGTTGAAACTTGCTAGTTCCTGAGGAAGAATTACTACCAGAAGGTTTGTATGAAGGATCTGAGGTTGTTTTTGAGAAACAATCTTTAGCAAAGTGGCCCTTTTTGCCACAGTTGAAACATCCAGTGGACTCATTTGCCTTAGCTTTTTGAAAATTGAACTTGTTTCTTTTAATAAAACATTTTGAATTTGCTAAAAGAGCCCTTTCTTGAAATTCAACTTGAAGATCATTGAGGTACTCATCACTGGTTCTCATATCAACCTCATCATCAGAATCATCTTGAAAATCCTGCACAACACCATTAGAATAGAAGGCAGTGGATATGGGTGAGACAGTCAGGGCCTTTTTGTTTTCTTGAGCCTTTTTAGGGTATCGCCTTGCGATTAAGTTGTCTTCATAGACAAACTTCCCATATATTTGAGGCAGCTCAAGATTTTGAATGTGATTAGCATTCCTGAGACCCTGAGAGAAGTTTAACCACTTCTCAGGAAGACTGTTGACAAAGCCAACGTTGATCTCATGCTTAGACAGTACTACACCATCATTTGAGAGCTCATTGAGCAAGGTTTTGTATCGGGTATAGGTCTCAGAGAGACTTTCAGATTCTTTGGCCCTGAAAGGGTTATACTCAAGTTTCAGGTCCATGATCATGTTTTCCTTGGTATCTGAGGGACCTTCAAAGCTATGAACCAAGTCAAGCCAAGTTTTTTGGCTGTAGGACAGTTAATGACTGATTCCATTGTATCGTCAGGGAGACACGATATAATGATGCTTTTCAGGCGTTGGTCCTGATTGACCACGCTCCTCTCATTAGGAGTCCATTGTGCTTCAGGTTTAGGTAAACCTTGAGCAGTCGTTGGGACAAAGGGACCTTCATTGATACACTTGATGTAGTATGGTTCCATACCAGTCAAGTAGCAAAGCATACGCTTTTTCCACTTGCTAAATTTTCCAACTTCTAGTATAGGAGCGACAGCTGAATAGCTACATCCCTTTTTGTCAACTAGCTGGGGTACATCGCTATCAGCCATGGTGGGATCTTTTGATTTTAAAAACTGAGCACTCTTTTTGTATGAAAGATTTTGAAAGGTTTACCAATCAGAGGCTCTGATACCACTTGATGGACTCTTTTACTTGGTTAAGGTTAACTACAAAGTTAATCTAACCAAGTTCCATGGTATAGCAAAGTATTGATTAATTATAAAAGTAAATAAGCGTAAAAGATAAGACACAAAGTTTTTCAATGTTTAATTCTTTATTTGAAATTAATCAAAAGAATTATACCCAAGTGTTTGCGGAACAACACTTGGGATTGAAATGACAAGTATGGTGTACTCCTCACTAAACCCAAACTAAGTTTGAGTAACAACTAAGATCCTGTTGAGCAATATTAGGGATTGTGTTGTTTTTTTGAGAGAGTAAAGATTTGGTTTGTGAATGTCTAAACATTAAGTGCATAAACGTAATCTTTACCTCTCTCACTTATTCTCTATTTATACACAAGTAATTTCTAACACTTACCTAATGGACAAAGAATACAAGACAATATTACATCATCCTATATTGGACAAAATACATAGGTATTTTGTCCCTATTACAATTGGCTATAAGTAGTAAAGGACAAGGATACTTTCTGATCTTCAGTGTTGACACAAGTCTTGGTCTTATACTCATTCAGGAAAAGTTGACCTTTGCATGATAAGGACCATCCCTTATCCATTCAAACTTATCCCGCCTAATCCCGCCTTTACTTCAGTCTTCTTATCTTTAGTCTTTGTTCACTCAGTGATCTTAGTTGGTGAGGAGTCATGGAACTTAGTGATTTATTGTAATCCCTCACTGAGTCCATCATCCTCTTCTTTGGCTCAGGTATCATTCACTAAGAACCCCCTCACTGAATAGTGAACCTTTCTTTATAGATTCGCCCTGAGCGTCTTGAGGATGACTCACTGAACAGCTATGCATTCAGTGACTTGTTTGGTGTTGTCGGTTGTGAAACACGTAGGATATTTTATGTTCAAATCCTAGATTAAGGAGTTTGGGTTTTAACAGACCCAACACGTTGAATTTAACATTCGATGAAAGACCGCCTCCTTCTAAGATATCATCTTTGGTAGATGATGACTTAGTCGAAAGTCCAACATTGATAAGACAAGTAAGTTAAGATTAATAACAAGGAAGATGAAATATTAAAAATGAAAAACAACATCTTTTCGTCTTGTGTCAAACATTGAGTCAAGCAATATTGAAAAGGTCATAAAAACTTGAATCACGGGTCATAGTTGCGATTAATACAAATTTGATAAAAATAGTTTTTGGACATTAGAGTAAAGCAACAATTAAAACAGAGTAGATCTTTCAAAATAGAAAATAGTGTAAATCTATGAAAGACTTTTTAATAACCTAAGCAAGCTCCAAAAGCAAGGTATAATCACTCAAAGACATTCCTAGTTATTCACAAGTTCACAATGATTAAGTCTTATATGACTTATCAAGAATGAGATTAGTGAATCCGTAGGTAAAACTAAACATAGAGAAATGTTTGGAAGTTTACTTGTTCTCACAACAAATAGATCCAACATTATGTTTAGTGCTTGTCTATGTGCTCGTTTTAGAGAAGATCCTAAAACAACTCTTTCGGAAGAAATTGTTTGGATACATCAAAAGGTACTACACAACTAGGATTATGGTATCCCAAAAGAACGGGAATAGAAACCATAGTGTATGCCAAATGGAATTATGTCAGTACTAAGTTGATAAGAAAAGCACAAGTGGTACTTGCACTTTTATACTTACTTACCTAATGATTCTCCAAAATGCTTAAGGTTCTCAAATTAGCATCGAATGGAGAAGCATGTCAACAAGCTCCACTAGAACAAGCAAACTCGCGTCAACAACGGAATTCCTCTTATCAACATTTTTATCCCTTCAACAAAGGAAGCATCGACTTCAGCGACAATCCAATCCATTATGTTCTTAATTGACATATTGTGATCCATCATCATCGCCTTGGTAAAAATGTTCATTGAGGAACATCTCAACCAAGAAAGTCTTATACGATAACCATATTGTTGACGTTTTCACGAAACCTCTTGAATGAGAATCATTCATCCTCCCTAGACTTAGTTAAAGACTCATGAGACCTAAAACCTTAGTTTTGAACATTAGGATAAAACCACAAAAATCAAGACATATCCTTTTTATTTTTTCCTCTGTTGTACCCGCGGAACCTTGAGACTAAACGGGCGGAACCCTCCCTTTGGTTCCGCCTGGTCCGCCGAATCTGCAGCATGTTTTATCTTAAATTCAAAACCAAACACCTCTTAACTCACTACTTCAATTTACAAACAGTTATCACTCACTCACAAACACCTTACCACACGAAAATTAGGGCTCTTACTCACATCTCTTCCAATTCAATCAACTTTGTAAGTATTCTTATCATAATTGCATTTTCAATCAAAGTCTATCATTTTCATTTACATACATTAACTAGAATCTTAGGGTTTATGCATAAACTTGTTGATTCATGAAAAACCTTGGTTGTAAACTAATCATAATTTCCATTAGTTAGGAATTGTATCCTTTTTGTTATTATCATGATTTACCAAACACACCAAATTCATTGTCTTTCAAAAATCACTAGAACACCACCTTTCACCACATTGTTAAAACAAATGAAAAACGTCATTGAAACATCACTTGCATAATGTCTCTTGAATGCTAAAGGGAATACATAACTAATATGTATTTTCGGGTACATTCAAACGAAGCTATATTGAATTAGGAGCGTTTGGGTTATCTTTTGTTTTGTAAAAAACTTGCATTACAAAACGTTCAAGCATCAAAATAAGTCAAGATAACCGCACCTCCACATTGTTTTCATATAGGCACACACTAGAACATCCACATTATAAAAGTCATTAATTTTGTGGAAAACTAGAAGGGGGGGTTAAATAGTTTTACGTCCTTTTAAATTTATAAACACAAGTTTGTTTTTTAAAAACTTCGATTCTAGTTTATGTGAACTCAATGCTTGCACTATATGAACAATTGTATGGTAACTAACTAACAAGGCTAATATAGTAAAGGTAAATAAATAGGTAATGAGAAGAGTTAGAAAGATCAAACCACCACACAAGGATTTATAGTGGTTCGGCTACAAGGACACCTTCCTTGTTCCTACTCCACTCCCCGAGTCACCTACTCGAGAGTTTTCTTCACTATGTCAACAAACTCCCTTTTGGCGGAGAAAACCTTACACACCAATTTACACACCACCACAACTTCACAACTTCTACACAACTTATTCACACCAATATACTACTCACCAATCTTCTTCACACCAATCTTCTACACACCAATCTTCTACTTCACACCAATCTTCACAACTAACCTACTTCACTACTAATCAACTTCTACTTCCTACACAACTTCTATATCTTCTAAACAATATATAACAAGCACAACACAATATTCACAAATGAATGTATATATACACTATGCACAACTACTCTTCAATACTTCTTGAACTTGGTTGTAGAAAGAGTGTTCTTCTTTTGCACTTTGGATGAGAATGAAAGATGAGGGATTGAATCACTTGAAACAAGGATTAATATACAAATGATCAAAGGGTTTTAGAGGATGTTTAGAGAGTTATAGATCTGAAAATTTCATGCAAAAGGTGAGCCAAAAATCCAGGTTTAAGGTGGTATTTATAGGCAAAAGATTCTGACAGAGGAGCGTGGCCGGTCCCCTTAAATCAAGGCTGGTCCCCTTAATTTTAAGGGGACCGCCCCTTATAATTAAGGGGGCCGCCCAGCTGAAACGGCCAGAATCTTTGTCTTTTAGTGGGGAAAGTTTATTTGGTGAAAAACTAACTGATTTTGGTTAAAAATTTGAATTCATATATTTTGTATGAATAAAACATTTTTCTTAATTACCAAAAGTGTTTTTCAAAAATATATAATATGTTTATATAATTAAATAAACTTTGTGTTAGTTAATTAAATACCCCTTTTATCATGAGATGTATTAAGCACTTGTTTATCCATACCTTAAGTGATTAAGTTGGATATAGTGATATAAACTAGCTTAATACTTGTTTACGTAGTAATTATACGATTGACGATTTTACATTTTGTGATCGTCAAAATATAGAGATATCGAAAGATATGAATAACGTTTTCACACATTATTTATGTCAACAATCTCCCCCTTTTTGATGATTACAAAATTTAAACTCATTAATCGAAAATTAGTATATATTCAAGTATTATTGTGAGTTTATATCACTTCTCCCCCTTTTTGTTAGCATCAAAAAGGTTATCCCATGTAAATGTAAGCTCCCCCTCGAAGTATACTCCCCCTCGTTTTGAGGCCAAAAGGAATCGAGATATGGATATCTTGCAAAAATATTTAGTGGCAAGCAACATAAATATGTATATAGCATGCAAGAGTAGAGACTAAACATGACCATAACATTAATAATATGAAAAAGATACATCAAGCATTACATTAACAACCATAACAAGTAATGCAACTAACAAAAGCCTTAAAGGCTTAGAATCATCACTAAAATAAAAATCAAGGCTCAAACATGAGAGTCCTATCTAGAGCTTGCCATCCAAAAAGGTTTAACACAATTTTATTTGTAAAACACCAAGCATGTTTAATTGGGAGGAATGGATGGTGAACTTGGAGATGGTGATGGTGGAGGTGTATTTGTTGATGGCGGTGGAGGTGTTGTGTTTGTTGTTGGTGGTTGATGCAACAAGTTTTCAATATGAGAAAACATGTATTGGATCTCATCTCTTAATCCGAACACAATTGTTCGATTGTGAATGCAACAAAGGCAAGTGTCTCCATGAGCTTCAAGTAAGCTCCATGGGACGGGGCTATAGGTTGGTGGATTGATAGGAGATGATGAGAAATGTGCATCAAGAGGTGTTAATGGTGATAATGAGAGAGTGAGTGCAAGAGGTGTGTTTTCATTGATCGGTTGTGATGGTTGATCAATTGTTAGAGGAGATAAGTGGGTGTTGATGTAGTCATTTATGGATGAAGTGGATGGTATGGAGGAAGTGGAGTTTCCATTTGTTGAAGGTGTTTTGGAGGGTGCATTTGGTGCACTAGGAGATGAACATTGAGGTGGTGGAGATGGAGTGGTGTTGTCTTCATTTGTAAGATCAATGAAGAGTTGTTTGGGTGGAATGATGACAAGTTTTTGTTTCTTGGCATTGTTTGAATAGGTGGTTCTTGGTGATGACATGATGATGTTTGATGAATGTTTGAGGATGATGGAATGTGAATTAAACATGCATGGGGATTATATAGTGGGAAAACATGTTTAGAAGTGGAATTAAATTGAAATTGTAATGTTATATTCCAAAATCAGTTTAGTTTTTAAGGGAAATGGTAGCTGGGACTAACAAAAGGGATCACAAGATGCAAAAGAAAACAGTGTAAAAACTGTTCCAAATGGCCGGTGCCCTTAAATGGAGGCCGGTCCCCTTAAATTTAAGGGGGCCGCCCATCTGACGACCCAGAAATCAAAAATTTTCAAAAATTTTCTGGAAAAATGTTATGATCTGTTTTGTATTTGCAGCAAGCTCTATTTGGACATTTCACATTTGTTTTGGTCTATTAGTAAGCATACATGTCATATATTTATATAAACATTAACTAATCATGCAAACATATATATAGATTAAGAGAAGCATGCATTAAAGAGCATATATTAAAAACAATCAAGTTAGCATCCTAAACAAATATCCAAATAACAAGTACTTCCGAATATACTTCGGACAAATAGCACACAAGACATAAAAATTAAATATTGTTTAACAAACATAATCCAAGCATATCATTTCTTTTTCTTCCTGAAGATACCCTTCAAAGTCTTTCCGATAGATTTGAATCCACCTCTAACTTCTTCGTGCAAGCTCTTTTGTCTTCGAAGCATCTCGGTAGTTCGTTCATGAAGCACTTCTTCGTTTTGATCACTAGGAGATGGGGTAGAATACTCGGGATAGTCAAGATCCTCTAAATTGTCAACGAACTCTGAAAACGAAGGGGTACTAGAATCATGGATGTTTTCCTCCTCATCGTCATCGTCTTGCCTTGAAGATGATCCATGAAAGCTTTGACGACGAGGTTTACCCTTGTCACTTCGAGTTCGTCGAGCTTGTTTTAGAGCGAGAGGACGTAGAGTGGGGTACATGGACTCATAGATACTATTGTCAAGATCGGGGTAGTACTCGATAACATGACGATAGAGACGAGTGAGGAACATTCCATATGGAAGGTTGGATTTGGGAGTTTTTCTAGCACACTCAATCCGTTTGAAAAAGAAGTAGGCCAAATTGTACGGCTTTTCGACAGCTATACAATACAACATGTGAGCAAGGCACGCCGGGAGATGGTCCCAGTGACCTCCGGTACCAAACGCATTCTCACGAATGAGTTCTTCCCAACGCTTCATGTGGGGGCTTAACTCCTTGAGGAGAAGTTGGTATGGAGAGATTTGAACATTTTTGGATTTAATTTTTCGGCTTGTGGTGGCACGGTCCACACCAAGGATTTGACGAATTTCGTCGGGATGAGGAATTTCGTCGATATAGGGACCGAAGGTTGGTCGATAATGATTAAGAGATTCGAGGTCCCACTCGTTTGTGAAAACGGCTTGACCTCTAAATGGAATTTGGAGGATATGACCAAATTGTTCGAGAGTTAGGGTGATAAATTCATTTTGAATCATGAAAGAGATGGTGATGAAACCAAGATCATTGGTTTGGACGGTGACTTGGCTATAGAAATCCATTATGAAGCGAGGAATGATAGGTTCATTAATTTCATAAAGACAATTGAAGTTGGTGCTTGTAAACACGCGATTTATGTAGTCGGATTGGGCAAAAGCAAGATCTACTACACGTCCTTCATGAACATTTCTATCTTCAATTTGACGATATATAAGTCCAATGGAAGGAGATGTGGTAGGGAGTTGGGAAACTTTAGGAATGTAGTTTTTAGTGTGAAAAAGATCTTCGGTAGTTGCTTTTGGCATTTTCACCTAAACACATCAACAATACAAAAAAACCAAAATAAATATAAAGAAAGATAAAAGTATATGTATATTGTTAAAGCTTATGTTGGAACGTAAACATACTTCGTTACTAATCCTAAGAAGTAGATTACCATGTTCCTTAATATTGTTTTTAACTCGTTCTAGATATACTTTACGATGTTTAATAAGTAGTTATGGACAAATCCAAACGCCCCTTTAAACATCTTAATATATCATGAAATTTTACTAGATTTACATTAGATTGTAAAACTAGCTATTTCTTGCGAGTTTCTTATGCATGTGATTTGTTTTTGAAAAAGATGGTTTGTATTTTTACTTAAAAATGTCATTTTTAGTAATAAACCAAACGCTTCCTTAACTATTGACTTATACCCCTAGTATGTCAATATATATATGAATTATATATCTTGACGTGTCCGATTAGTAATTTTTAGGTTTATAATTGTAACAAGGTTTTATAAAAATTATAATGTCTAGGTTTCGATATTATTTGGACATAATCCAAACACCCCTATATCGTGAACCAATATAATTTTTCTTGGTCGAAAAATGTAATTTCAAGTTTTACAAGTTACAAAAGTATAATGTGATTAGTTTTAACATGTTTTCAAATCATTATTCAACAATGAGTTTACTAAAAAATTTGAAAAGGAGTGTATGAAGTTTTTCAAAAATTTTCGACATGATAGTTTATAATTACTAGTTTCTAGTGTTGATTGATCATTCTAAACCTAGGGGAAGCATTCGGTTATGAAGTTTTAGGACTTAATTCGAAAGAAATTGTGAAATTGAAGAATTTTATAAAACATGCATAATCATGAGTATGACCAAATAAGATGAAATTAGACGAAATGTGTTATGAAAAACTTACAATACGTAATGGTGATTGTGTTAGATGAATTTGCCCTTTGCGAATTAACCCGAATTATGTGATTTGGAAGTGATTTGAGAGGTTTTTGGGTTTTGGTTTTCGTCACAGCAGAACCAGGGGAAGGGGAGTATGAAAAAGTGGAGTGTTTGGCAAAAGGAAAAAGGAGAAAAACGGGTTTGAGCTATCAGATGGCCGGCCCCCTTAAACATTAAGGGGGCCGCCCTTCATTTGGCTGCCGGTCCCCTTAAACATTAAGGGGGCCGCCCTCCAAAATTTGATATTTTTGATTTTGGTTTCTGGAAAGAACAAGAAAATATTTATATGTATGTATTAGATTTATATTTAATCAAAAATACGTTGGAGGGTATTCGCACGAAAGGAATTACTTGACACTTTTACTTGACAATTTGCCAATTAAATTTTCTTGATCATTTCGGATGAAATTTATCAAGTTGTCAAGTACACAAGAGCGTTGTGGAAGGTTCATAAGCATATGTATATATATATATATATATATATATATATATATATATATATATATATATATATATATATATATATATATATATGTATGTATGTATGTATGTATGTATGTATGTATGTATGTATGTATGTATGTGTGTATGTATGTATGTATGTATGTAGTATGGGCTTATAAGACGAGAATAAAGGAAGGAGACGAATGCAACGGAAGCCGGGAGTTTGTTTCATCCATAGATTTTTCGACTTATCTCTCTTCATCAGCATGAGTGTCGTTGAACATTAGTTCAATAAGGCAAATGGGAAAAGAAAAGGTTCGTAAACGAACAATTTCTAGTTCTAGAAAATCAACAAATGAATTTTCTAGGTTATAAGATCCTAGATATAGCTAAGTGTATATATACATATATATATTTAGATATAGTATAAGTAAATAAGTATATATATGTATATAAATAAAAACTAGAGAGAATAGTGAACCAAATCAAAATCACATAAAAGCTAGATACTAAATTAAGCATGCATTTGTTTACAAGGAAATAAACGGAAATGTGTACCTTTCGTCTTCAATGCGTTTAACTTCAAAATCTTCAAGGGAAAGTCCGAACACGGGGTGACATCAAAGATTTCCATGTATGAATGGCGAAAGTTTTTACGTTGGTCCCCATTGTCTCATTTGACCAAAGTTGTTTGTCCCGAACATGTTTTGTATTTGACTTGGGTGCATATATGGTGGAAACATTCCCCATGGATTGAAGTTCCACATTTGTTGATTATTGTTAAAGTTTCGTCTATTTTGGTTTACTCTTGGTTGAGGTGTTTTAGGTCTAGGGTAAGAATTATTCGGTTTCCTAGGTGGTGGAGTTTTAGATCTTGTTTTAGTTTTGGACGATCCTACTTCGGTTTTTAAAGATGGTTTATAAAATGGTTTTATTTCTTCATTACTAGCTAGATGTATTTTCTTATCATTTATGAGTATATACTCAGGATTAGATTTTGAAGGTTTTAGTTCCTTGAGTTCGCTTTCAAATTTAACATTTTTAACTTCACTTGTTAAGGCTTCGGTTGAGTTAAAACCTAGACCGGTTTTATCTTCGGATATTCTTTGAATACTTATAATTTTACTAAGTGAGTTACTACTATTTTCAAATTTATCAAGTTTACAAATTTCTTCCTTAAGTTTGTTGTTTTCACTTCTAAGCTCTTGACATGATTTACATTCTTCAAAAGTTTCTTTACCTTTCTCAAGTTGATGTATTTTAATTTTTAGTTCAAGTACTTCATTTTCTAATTGGTTATTTATGTATTTTAGTGATTTGTTTTTAGCCATAACTTGTTGTCCTAGTTTGCATAATCTATTGTATTCACTATCTAAGTCTTTTTCATCTAATGATAGATTTTCATCACTAAAATATTCGGTTTCGGAACGTACCTCACTTGATGTTTTAGCCATGAGACACTTTTCTTCCTTTATTGTTTCTTTCTCATCTTCATCGCTATCACTCCAAGCACCTCCAACAAACGCTCTTTGATTTTGATCTCTTGTCATCATTAGACATTTTCCAATAAGGTGATTCGGATCACCACACTTGAAACATTTTCTCTCATTCTTGCTATACTTGTCATCATTATTCTTTTGAGATGTTCTTATTTCATCGTGTGGTTGTCTAACGAATCTTCCTCGCCTTTTGAAGAATTTCTTGAAATCTCTTACGGCCATGGCATATTCTTCGTCTTCGCTTTCGGAAGATGAGCTATCTTCGTTGTTGGATTCCTTTCTAGCTTTCAAGGCGATTGACTTGCTTTGCTCTCGTTTCCCTTTAACCATTTCGGAGTCCTTCTTTATTATTGCTTTGTAGACTTTTAAATTACCAATTAATTCATCAAGTTGTAGTGTTGACAAATTCTTTGATTCTTCAATAGCCGTCACTTTAGCTCGCCATTTTGGGTGAAGAGCTCTAAGAAACTTCTTACTAGAGAAATTCTCATCAAGTGCTTTTAAACTTGTGATTATAGTGTTAAATCTAGCAAAAACATTATTAATTGATTCCTCTTCCGGAATCGTGAATTGCTCATATTGTTGAACAAGTAGATCTATTTTGTTATCTTTAACTTGATTATTACCTTGGTGGGTTATTAACAAAGAGTTCCAAATTTCTTTTGCGGTTTCACACATAAAGATCCTTTCGTACTCTTTACGTGGTAGCGCATTGTAAATAACCATTTTTGCTTCATTATTTTTAGCAAGTTTTCTTTTTAAATCATCATTTTGTTTTTCAAAAGGTACGATTTCATCTTTCTTAGTTTCAGGGTTATTTTGAATAGGTAAAAAATCACCATTGGGAATAATATGCCAAAGATCTAGATCTTTTGATTTCACATAAGTTTCGAATCGATTTTTCCAATATAAAAATTCATCACTTTCAAATAGTGGTGGTCTTTGCATAGATTGCCCTTCTAAATATTTTTCAGATTCCATAGATCGTTATAAGTTTTAAAATACAATATATTTTAAAAATCTTGCTAGACGTGGCTCCTGATACCAATAGTGGAAAACTAGAAGGGGGGGTTAAATAGTTTTACGTCCTTTTAAATTTATAAACACAAGTTTGTTTTTTAAAAACTTCGATTCTAGATTATGTGAACTCAATGCTTGCACTGTATGAACAATTGTATGGTAACTAACTAACAAGGCAAATATAGTAAAGGTAAATAAATAGGTAATGAGAAGAGTTAGAAAGATCAAACCACAACACACGGATTTATAGTGGTTCGGCTACAAGGACACCTTCCTTGTTCCTACTCCACTCCCCGAGTCACCTACTCGAGAGTTTTCTTCACTATGTCAATAAACTCCCTTTTGGCGGAGAAAACCTTACACACCAATTTACACACCACCACAACTTCACAACTTGATCACAACTTCTGCACACCAATATACTACTCACCAATCTTCTTCACACCAATCTTCTACTTCACACCAATCTTCACAACTAACCTACCTCACTACTAATCAACTTCTACTTCCTCCACAACTTCTATATCTTCTAAACAATATATAACAAGCACAACACAATATTTACAAATGAATGTATATATACACTATGCACAACTACTCTTCAATACTTCTTGAACTTGGTTGTAGAAAGAGTGTTCTTCTTTTGCACTTTGGATGAGAATGAAAGATGAGGGATTGAATCACTTGAAACAAGGATTAATATACAAATGATCAAAGGGTTTTAGAGGATGTTTAGAGAGTTATAGATCTAAAAATTTCGTGCAAAAGGTGAGCCAAAAATCCAGGTTTAAGGTGGTATTTATAGGCAAAAGATTCTGACAGAGGAGCGTGGCCGGTCCCCTTAAATCAAGGCCGGCCCCCTTAATTTTAAGGGGACCGCCCCTTATAATTAAGGGGGCCGCCCAGCTGAAATGGCCAGAATCTTTGTCTTTTAGTGGGGAAAGTTTATTTGGTGAAAAACTAACTGATTTTGATTAAAATTTTGAATTCATATATTTTGTATGAATAAAACATTTTTCTTAATTACCAAAAGTGTTTTTCAAAAATATATAATATGTTTATATAATTAAATAAACTTTGTGTTAGTTAATTAAATACCCCTTTGATCATGAGATGTATTAAGCACTTGTTTATCCATACCTTAAGTGATTAAGTTGGATATAGTGATATAAACTAGCTTAATACTTGTTTACGTAGTAATTATACGATTGACGATTTTACATTTTGTGATCGTCAAAATATAGAGATATCGAAAGATATGAATAACGTTTTCACACATTATTTATGTCAACAAATTTAAACTTAAATTTTGTGTTTTCTAGGAATCAACATGCCTCCCGCAACATTCTCCGATCACAAGGAAACTCTTAATTACTTACCCAAACACCATAGGACCAAAGGTCTTACTAAAGATCAAGTTGAAACTTTTAAGGGTCTAGAAAAGCGCTATGTTCATGAAGGAAGAACCATTGATCCATCCTTCGTAAAAGGAACATCCATTCGCCAAAACTTTACCGCAATCAACTTTGATTGCCTCCTAGACATCGATGAGCAAATTTGTCCTAGGTTCATCTTAGAATTCTATGCAACCATAAGCCTTTCCTCGGATGACGATGGTGAGATATCATTAACCTTTACAACCAATCAAGTACCAAATATCATACCCTTGAAATATTTTGCAATAATTCTTGGTGTCCCTAATGTTGGTGCATGTCTCTACATGGATAAGTGGCCCCTTTCTAGTCTTGATTCCATTGAGCGTTATCATCCATACGACACTCTTCTTGCTAATAAGGAAGAAATTCGTGAGCATCTCTTTGTTAGGACCTCAACAACTAGGAAGAATCGTTCGGGAAATGAGGTAGATAAGGACCCTTTTGGTATGGAACTCAATGAGCTTAAACCACAATTTAAGAAATTGGAAGAAATTCTTAGAGCCAACGTTATAAGTTCCATAGGAAATAGAGATCATCTCAACACATGTCTTAGCTACATGCTCTATAGCATTTCCACCGGTCAACCGTTTAACTTAGCCTATTACCTAGCCAAAAGAATGGCCGACATATCCTTGGTAGGAACAACCGCTCTTCCTTATGGAATGCTTCTCACTCGCTTCTTTAGAGCAATCTCGCCCATTCCTCCTAACAATAAGGGAATGTGCCTTGATTACTCTCTTGTTCCTCACATATTCGTCCCTCTAAGTGATAAAAGAGTCTTCTAAGTTAAGGGCAAGCGTACTCGCTCTCCTTCACCATCATCTTCATCATCCGATATAAGCGATAACGATAAACTTCCTAACTCTAAGCTACCCCCTTTAGAAAGAACTTCCCGTCATTAGCAATACATCCAAAGAGTTCAAGCAAACCAAAGGAATATTCAAGTGCTTTGGAAGGTACCTAAGAAAGCTCAATAAGAAGATAGACCGGTTGTGAGATATGTGTTTAAGGAGTGTTTGGCTTATGTAGCCTTTAGAACTTTGTACGTGTTAAACTATGTGATTTGTATTGCTTTTTTACTTCCATGCTTTATTATTTTCGTCGGACTATGTTTTGTATGAACCTTTATGCATATTGACGATATTTAAGGTGTTTGTCAAATTTTCATGCTTACGGAAAATTTCACTAAGAATAGAGAAATTCGCTAGCCCCCGGTGAAAGTCCAATGGAATGAATGTTTACATGTCCATTTTTTGCATTTCCTAATCAGACATATAATAAATTTTCATTTTTAGGAGTTTTCAAAAAATTTGAAAATCGTCTTGCGGGTCAAAACGTGGGACTGCCTTGTATTTCAGGCCTGGCGGAACTGGCGGCACCCTCAAACGGGTTCCGCCAGTGTAAATTTATGGAATTCCAGAAATGGCCCAACGGACCAACCGGAACCCTCAAAAGGGTTCCGCCTGTGTTATCTCAGGGTTCCGCCAGTCACCTGCAGAAAACTTTTGTCATTTTTCTAAATTTCCAAATTTGTAAAATGTCAAATCTTTATCTTTAGTGGGAAACATCTTTCCTTACTTCCAATAAACTTATTAGGACCACTCTCACTCACTAGAACAATTAGGAAGTTATTTCCCGCCAAAAATTCAAATTTAAACATAACTAACCCAAGGAACCCTTAAAAAGGATCCTTAAAACCCTTAGAACATTTTAACCACATCACTTCCCATGATCACATAGCATTGAGTGCATAAGTTAGTCTTTCACTCCACCCAATTTCATTGGATTGACATCCAATGATTTGACATGTTCTTGGAAATATTCTAAATCATTAGAAACCTCAACATTTGTATGGTAAAACATCAAATCCAAACACCCCTTCCAACATCTCTTCCACTCTATAAATTTGACAATCTTGCAACACTTCAAATCACACCATCACCATCAAAATCCCTTCTCTTAAGCTTCTAAACCACAACTTTGAAATGACTAAATCCAACACCTCATCCGAATCGTCAAGATCCATTAGAAAAACCGCTAGGATTAGTGCAAAACCTTGTTGCTTCAACAAAACCATCAAATCAAGCTCATCATCATCAAGTGATGCATCACTTGACATTTGTTCACCTATCCAAGATTTCCTTAACCTTACTACCTCAACACCTTGCAATACCAATGTGATCACTATACAAGATTTGCTTAATCTTGCTACTCCAACACCCTCTCCAAAGCATTGCAACACCAACATAGCCACTATTCCGCCACCAACTAGACCTTCAAGTGATTCAACATCACCTTCTCAACAAACTCAACCATTAAAAACTCCATCACCTCAATCACCAACACTTACACCAATGGAACTTTTCCATACACCACCAACATCACCACTACCCTATTTGGAAACTTTAGAAGACCTATCACCTAAATCATCGAGCCCTCCATCATTTTCACTCTTTGACACCATTGCTGAAATGGAAACCCAACAATAACCAATGTTTCAACCAAATGAGTCATTGGATGATGCACCTCATCAACCGTCATTGATAGAGCATTTGGCTTACCGTTAGACCCTCAATTTTTCCACAAGATCAAGGTCATACACAATCACAATCATTTGTGTTTCACCCCATTTACAAAGATCTTCATGGTAATTCTAACGGAGAACCAAGTTTCCGCCACTATGTTCAACAACAAGAACAACCACAACAACAACCACCACAAGAGCATTCCCAACACTTTGAATCTCTATTTCCTTCTTATAAGAAAATAGAAGCATCCATATGGGAAAAATCTCCAAACCTTAATGATGAAATGAACACTCATTTAAACCACCTTCATGCCTTCAAACGTATGGTTGACTCTCAAATCAACCATATTATGGATTTCCATACGGCATTACACTCAACTAGTGAAGGAACCAAAAACACCTCTCAACCATCCACATTTGCTCCTTCAAGCTCAAATGATCCACCACCAACAAATGAAATCCCTCTTCCACCAAACGTTCACCGCCATGATTGCGGACATTACGAAAGAACCGCTCACATTAGTGAAAGGTGTCGAACGGAAATTCGCGAGCTAACCGATGAAATGAGGTTTATCCTAAGCCACATTTTGGACCGTCTAGAATCCTTGTCGCACCCACCTCAAGTTTAGTGTCTCCAACAATGATAGAGTCTCATCCGTAATAGCACCATAAACACAAACCAACAAACCAAAAGCATTTCACTTCCACAACATTCAAAATGAAACCCGCTACACCCTCCAACACACATTTTCATCCTTAAACAACCTTAGCCCTATTTTTGGAACATGTTTCTCATTAAGGAAAATGATGGTTTTCTTTTATAGATGTAGGATTTTATGTTCTTAGTTTCTTTTTATTTTTCTTTTTATTTTTAGAAGTAGGATGTTATCTTCCTAATTTCTTATCTTTGACTTTCTAAAAGTCAAATTTTACATGAAATGAATTTCATTCTACTATAAGGTATGCATTGTTTGTTGACCATTTAGGTATTGTGAGTAAACTATGATTTGCTATGGTAGCATACATATATCTTGTGTTTTAGAAACTAACCTTTTTTTTTTGTAGGATCATTATCCATGTTTCTCTTCCTTAATACTCCATTTAGGGGAGTAATATTCAAGGGGGAGCATGAAAATTGCATTATTCCGCTGCGCAACTCTTTACTTCATGACTTGCTCTATGCTCGTCTATTGCGACAACTAACACTCTTTTTTGTAGGTTCAAAATCCATATCTCCTATCTTGGCACTCCTTTAAGGGGGAGAATTATTCAAGGGGGAGCATTTGCATCATTTCGCTCCGCAAATTTTCTTTTTGTTTCGACAAAAAGGGGGAGAAAATATATCTAAACTTATAAAACTTAAAATGATTTTCATAAATTAAGTAAAACAAGTTTGGATATAAACTTTTTAAAGACTTCACACTATAATTAGTGATTTACCTAAAAACAAAGTTTATGTTTTGTCATCAACAAAAAGGGGGAGATTGTTAATACAAATATCGCCTAAAAACGTTATTTATATTTTACGATCTTTGCTCAGTTTTGTTAACGACAAAGTGTAAACTTTAGTTTTTAGTAAAACATGATTATATTTTAAGTCTTGCATACATTTACATTTTCATATAAAACATTACATTTACTTATTTCTTAATATAGTAAATGTTACATCACATCATGCATTTATGGAAAGCTTATGTGTTTGACTCTCCATAAGACTTCTTACACAATTGTGTGTTTGACTAGAAATAACTTGATGTGACATTGCTTGATATGAAAAGAGTTCTTGCATGTTTTCCTGTCAGTCCTGGCGGAACCCTCAGGGTACATGGGCGGAACCCATTCTAGGGTTCCGCCGGATCTGCCAGACTGCTGGTTGGTTTGGCTATAAATACCAAGCCACTTGCAAGAATTCACTCATCACTTTAGGACATATATTTCACAAATTCTCTCATCTAACTCAGTAACATTTGACTTGTATGATTCTCTTATGTAGCAAAGGAGTTCACAAGTTCATCCAAGAAGTTACAAATTTCAACTCAAAAGTTGCAAGACTTGTTAGCTTTGTTATGTATAAACTTTGGTAGTTTATACTTCATTTGTATCTTGTGTAGAAGTGATCGGTTAGTATTTTAGGCCTTAAAATACATAGTGTGACGGGAGTTGTTGTACCCTTGTAAAACAACTCGACATCTAACTTAGTGTCGGAAATAGTGGATAGGCGATGCTAGGTTGGTTCTACCTTGAACTAGGACCCGGTATCTAGCTTTGTACCGGATAAAGTGTAAGCGACGATTGTAAAGGTTTCTCCACCCGTGAAAGGAGCTTTTTGACTAGTGCCTGAAACTCTCAAGTTGGAAGCTCGGGGCATGGATGTAGGGCAAGGAAAAAGAGTCCTTGTAGCCGAACCACGATAAACAATCATGTTGTGGTTTGATCGTTTCTTACTTTGTCTTTGCATATTACATATTGTCTTTAGTTAGAATCGTTAATTACACGTAAAGCTTTTCAAAGATTAACAAGTTATTTGAGTTCATATCTTTGATGAAACGTAAAGTTTTTAAAGGATAATTAACTCAAAAAGCGGTAAACTACACAACCCCCCTTCTAGTTTTCCACAAATGGTAATGTTGAATATGTTATCACATTTTCTTTGAATGTGTTTTGGTTAAGGTGGCATGCTCCTGAGGTGAAGTCCCGACGTTTAGATGTTATTTTTCCGGCTTTTTTCTGGTGGATATGGACATATAGTAACAACATCATTTTCTGTAATCAACAGATGAAGAAAGGTGTTCTCTTTGATAATATCCAAGCCTTTCTTTTGGCTTTCTCACAGGGGCCGTATGTCGAGTAATTGGGTTGAATGGCCGAAAAATCCTTTGTTGCTTGCGGGTTCTTAAAGGTTGTTTATTGGTGTTTCATGCTTTTGTTTTATGTTCGGAACATTAGCTTCTTTGTTTCTTTTTTTTTTCCTCGAGGCATGTTTGGGTCTTCATAAAAAACACTCTAGAGTGAAAACCGGTGGCTCGGCCTCTGTGAATGGGGATTTTTCTCTAGTCTCGGGTTTCCTGTAATTGGCTAGAGTTTTTTCATCCTTTTTGTATGCCTCCCAGTTAAAGCCTCGGATAAAGTCTAGTTCATGTAATTGTCTAGTCTGTACTGTCTCTGCTTCTAGCAACTTATTTATCTCTCTTTGCCATTCATAAAAAAATATGGACTGAAATTATACACGAATTACATGTCACGTGTACCCTACATAAGGCAAGCGCACATATGTTTATAAGGTAATGCCACTTGTAGTTCCAAAAAATCACAAATGTTTTAAGATCAATATTAGAGCTTGGGGTATGGTTGTGCCAAAGCCCTGCGCCAACGAACGACACCAGAAATTGGAATGGCGCACCGTACTACTTCTGGCGCCATTGTGGCTCGTGCCTACCTGTCCACACAGCGCTGTTCTATTTTTTTTCCTTTTTTGGTGGATCTGTTTGCATGTTGTGTTTGTGTTTGTATGTTGTGTTTGTGTTGAGAATTTTTTTTTCCTTGTTGCAGGTGTGACGCAAGAGGCCAAGGAGGAAGAAGATGGGTTATATATATATATATATATATAGGGTGAGGATCAGGTATATTTTTGTCTTTTAGTGCGGATGGTACGGACGAATCTCAGCCCTCCATCTAGTCAACCATCTGAAAAAGGCGGAGTGGCAATATCATAAATACCCCGTCTTTTTTTAAGATCGTTACTATCGTATTAGCTTTTTTTCTTAAAAAAATTCAAAAAAATCTGAAAATATTAAAAAAATAAAGAGGACAACAAATAATTAAGAATCGCTGAAAAAAATTTCAAAAAAAAAATCGTTTTCATCGTTAAAGTTATTGTGATATCAGAATCTGATTTTGACTTTTTTACAAAAGTCAAGATCTGATCTTGACAAAGTCAAGATCAGATCTTGACTTTTGTAAAAAAGTCAAAATCAGATTCTGAAAACTTTTTTTTTAATAAAAAATTTAATATCACAATAACTTTTTTAATATCGTAAAAACTTTTTCTTAATAAAAATTGTTTATATCGCCGTAACTATCATGCTTTCTTAATAACAAAGTTAATGTTTTTTAATATCACTTTAACTTTTTCTTAATATCGTAATATCACGGTTCATTTTTACATGTAAAAAAACTTAATATCACGTTGGTTTTATAATATCACAGTAACTATCATGGGTTTTTAATATCACGGTTCATTTTACATGTAAAAAAGCTTAATATCACGGTAGCACTCATAATATCGTTAATATCACATTAGCACTCATAATCAAAAAAGAAAAAAGTGCTCAGAAAAATTTGAAAAAATAAAAAAATAAAAGAACACAACTAGAGTAAGGATCGCTGAGAAGGAAAAAAAATCAAAAAAATCGTTTTCATGATCAATTGGTACCGTGATATTAGTGTCAGATCTTGACTTTTTTACAAAAAGTCAAGATCAGATTCTGGAATGGGCGGTCCAGATCCATCCGCACATCCGCACTAAAAAAAACCATCCGCACGTGATTCTTTGCCTATATATATATATATATATATATATATATATATATATATATATATATATATATATATATATATATATATATATATATATATATATATATAGTATCTTTATTTTCAGAACCCTGTTAAGTGCGGGAACTGCGAGAACTCAAATTTTGCATTAGAAAACATGCATGTTCATATCAAACATGTATGTTTTCGTACATACACCTTAATACACATACTGCGTAACATACATGTTCATATAAAACTTGTTAAGTGCAACATATCCTTGCAAAATGGTTTTATATGAACATGTATGTTACGCAGGTATTTGTATTAAGGTGTATGTAAGAAAACATACATGTTTTATATGAACATGCATGTTTTCTAATGCAAAATTGGAGTTCTCGCAGTTCTCGCACTTAACAGGGTTCTGAAAATAAAGCCCCCCTCTCTCTCTCTCTCTCTATATATATATATATATATATATATATATATATATATATATATATATATATATATATTAATTATTTTCACTTTAAACCTTGTAGTTATATACATTTATATTTTTTTGCTCTTGTTAGTGTTTTCCTTGCACTATTAGTCCTTAATGTGTTTTATATTAATGAAATTAAATTTTAGTTAATCTAATGTGTTTTAATTTTAATTTATATATCTCTAAATTTTGAGAAAAAAAATTGGAGAACGGCACCAGATTTTTTAGTGCCAACTGTAACGGCACAGAATATGGTGCCAAAGGTTTTATGGTGCCGTTATGTGTTTTGCTGACATGGCATCATTTTTTGAGAACGGCACGAGGATAATGGCACGAGGATAATGGCACTACTGTACCCACTGCTCTTAAGAGTATAAATTTATTGATTAATAGCATGGGGTTTTTTGCTATTAGTAGTTCCATTGAATGTCTTCCCTACAGCCTCGTTTGGTAATCACAAACATAATTATAATTGAAATATGAGTGAAACTATCACTATCCAAGTTAGAGAAAATGAACTTGAGTGAATCAGTTTGTTATATTTAATGATGTTTTTCTTGTTCATGAATGGGTTGTTTTGAAAAGATTAGATATGACAATTTAGACCCACTAACCAATAAATGGCAGGTTATTATTATTATTATTATTATTATTATTATTATTATTATTAATCTCCAAAGCCTTTTAATTTGATGTTTGGTATTGAGATATGAAATTTCTAATAAAATTTATATATTTTAGACTAATATGCTTCCGGTTATCGCAAACCTACCAATTTCAAAGCATATCAATATTCACCAATACCAAATATGACACAAAGTAGTTGTATTTCTAAGCTTGTTCTAATACAATTAATTGTACCCATTAGATATATCTAAATAGCCCACATCATGACATTTACAAATAAATGATTCAAATAACTATGTGTGTACAACTGTACACGCGAGATTCATTTTGGTTTAAATTGGTATTTTTTTTAACAACTTTTGATCCAAACATCGTGTTTAGACATGCTAATCCCATCCTAGTGGAACTAGGTTCACCGGGTAACCTTTTTCAACTTATCGGGTTTGGACCCAGAACACAACTTTAAAAGTCACCTGGTTTAAACCCATGACAGTAAGCGAGCATGTAACATATGTTTTTAAATTATGGGGGAAATTCATTAAGCATTTGTACCTTGAACCTTTTGGGATGCTTTCGTAAACACTACTTGTGTCGATATGTCATATATTACAGTTGACTAAGGCCATTTAAGCCGATAAGCCCGTGTACCCATTCTATCTGAAAATAATACAACCACAACATATAAGCCATATTGCTTTATAATTCATCAAGTTAAGTAGCAAATTTGAAGAAACGGGTACATGTTTAGCTCTATCAATCGCCTTAGCTATAGTAAGCATCTGCTCATCGATAAATTCAGAACCAATGTAATAACGGTGCATCTTCTGCTCTAAATTTTTATCCAACTCAAGGTTAGTAGGTGCTTTGATTAGTAGGCGCAAAGTAGCCAACGCACAAATCCATGAAAGGAGGTTGTGATCTTTACAACATGTAAAGTTGTCACAAAGATTTGATGGTACTTTGTGATGTCAAATTGTGGATATGCGTTGTTTTTTGAAAAGAGAAATATCAAGAAAGTACAACATAGAATGGTGATAAAATGGAACATGTTGAAACAGATATTGTCTAACTTCCTTTCTTTACGAATTGTTGTCATCATTCTTCTTCCATATGTATTAATTCACTAAAAAAATTAGACAAATTATTAATATGAAATGCAAATTAATAGTTAAACAACTAATCAAAAAATCATCAACATGATCAACAAAGAATTAAAAGTCATACAAACCAGTAAACCTTAAATAACTTTTTATTTATTTATTTTTTTGCATAAACCCTATTTTATAACAATTCCGATGAAATTTTTAATAATATTGGAGCCTTAGTTTTGACTCTTTATTACTAATACCGTTAGTCACCACCGGATTACAAATGATGTTGGTTTAGGGTTCATGCCCAATTGTGGATAGAAGACCTCAAAATTGGTCAATGAAAAGATTAAATTTAAGATAATCAATGTTGCATACCTTATTCTTGAAGGACTAAATCAAAGTTCTTTTAATTGATTTTTTTTACACTATTAAACAATTTGATTCGATTTAGTCAATATGATTTTAGAAATTAGGGTTACAATTTCAGAGATAGATGTCTTTCAGGGCTTTGGAAGTTTTGTTTCAAATGTAGTGCTTAGGATTTTGCGAAGAAGAGAGGAAGAATTTCACATTTATCATATAACTTTGAAAAATTTCGTCCGCTTTTTTCAAGTTTATTTCTTTTTTTCAAACTTGACACCTAACTCTTATATATATATATTTTTTTTAGCCTGGACGAGTTTTTAAAGTTTAACCAATTTGTATTTAATTTTAACTTACAACTGGCTAATTAGAATGCTTGATTTCAAAATAGAGCGATCTGATTGGTCTAATATTTTTTCCAGTAAGACTGTTCTCTCAAAATTGTTTTAAAATGATGCAATTCTTTTAATATATAAAAGAAAAGTAACACTCGAAAATTCCTCCAGATCATACTAGCTTTATTTCCTCTAGCGAAACACTACTCCTATATAACTTAGTAGGGCATTCCCCTCATACTCTTGTTTTTGGAATATTTGAGGCGGTTTTTCTTGAGGTGATATTAACAAGCGGTTACGATCTCAGGAAACTTGCTTGAACATGAATAAATCCTTTTGGTATTTAATTTAATTAAACGACACTCAAGTATCTCATATTATAACCACATTGTTAAGCATTGGAAACCCCATATGTTAAACTTTATTAGTAGTCAAATACTTATAGAGTACATTTGATAAAACTTTGCAGAACCTAAGCCCACAACTGGGCTTGGTGTAACTACCTAATACCGTCTAATACTCTCCCGCAATTCAAGAGTTGAAATCGCGAAAACTCGAATTGAAAAAGAGACTATAATTACTAAAGACAATTAACACTAATTATAAAAACAAAGCAAAAACATCTATGTTGATAGATAATAAAGACATTGATAACACAGAGTTGCAGCTTGCGGGTACATATAATCTAAAAAAGAGTTGAACTTTTTTTGGCGACCACCGAGACTTATAATGGTGCGTGATGGCATGTCCGACTGGTGCAGGCAGTGATTGCGGTATGCTTTTCTTCGAAAAATTACAAGTCCACGACCGCTAACTAACTCTAAACGGTTTGAGAGTTATAAGCAAAATAGTGAACCAATTGTATTTTTGAAGCCGACGTTTTGTTAAGATGCGTGACGACGCGTCACCATGGCTATGTATGACACCCCCAAAATTTTACAACGCAGCAGAATACCAATTTGGGTGACACTTCATAGTTCATAAAAACAAGTTACATAAAACGACCTCAAAAGAGACGTTTAATAAAATGTCACATTCGATTTGATAAATCAGAGTACAAAGGTCCCAACAATTTCTATTTAAAAGTTAAGTTACAAGAATTAAAAACATGACACATATGTATATTTTAAAGATAAAAAGTTATCGAATGTGTAGAAAACAAGTCCTTCAATATTTGATATCCACGCGACTCCGATTGCTCCCAATGCTCAGCTAGCAAATAATACCTGAGAAAATACATGCTAAAAAGTCAACATAAAGTTGAGTGAATTCATAGAGTTTAATAAGTAAAGAGTGAATACAAGATAATTCAGTTTAAAAGAAGTTGGGCTACGTTGTTATACGCCCGTAATTGGTTTATAAATCAGTTGAACACAAGTCTCAAGATTTGGGCCACGTTGTTGCACCCATAACATAAACAGTGGGCCCCGTTGTTGCACCCATAAAGAAACATTGGGCCCCGTTGTTGCACCCATAAAGAAACATTGGGCCTCGTTGTTGCACCCATAAAGAAACATTAGATACTTGTGTTCATGGTTGTAGTATGTATCACTTCACGAGATTGAAAAATGTATAAAAGTGGGATTATGAACTTATAGTAATATGTAAAATTTTTGAGTACTAATGAAAGTAAAAATCAAGTAGTTAAGCATGTATCTCGCCCCCAAAGAGTTTATAAAACAATTAAATGAGAAAAGGTGGGGCTATGACTCACCTTAAGAGCAACAAGATCAGAAGTAAAATGGATCTTCGGACGAGTGCGAAGCGTCTAAGCACAACCTAAAAGACGTGACGCGACTTAGAATGATAAAGAAGAGCGATATGAAAAAATAAATCAAATGATCACGAGATATGTTTCCGAGATAAGCATGACATTGCACTAAGACTTAGCCCAAGATATTTTCACTCTAAGATTGATGTTTGACCAGGTCTTATAGGTAATAAAACACCTACTAAGTTTCATCCTTCAATTCTTATCTTACCTATGTGTATCTACACGTTTTAGAGTTCAAGACAAGACGTAAAATATTAAATTCTGGATTTGACTCTATTTTATAGACCCTTAACTCCTAATCTATAAATGATATGAATACAAGACCTTCACCCCTGGAAAGCCCTTCGAGTCTAGTTTTCAAAAATCCAGACCTCAACTTCTGAAAGATTCAGAATCATGTGAAAAGACTATTTTACCCCTGAACATCCAACCCATAATATTTTCTGAATTTTTAATCTCTTATGAAAATGGCCATAAATCCTAAACTATGATAGCAATTGAAGTGGGACCAATTGGAGGTGTTAGAATAAGATGTATAATACTGAGAAATGTTTTAAAACCCAACACTATAGCACAAAAATCTGGAGTTAAATGCCTTTTTCAAACAGTAGTTCAGAACTGACTAGTTTTCGTAAAATGACCAAATCTCCCTCATCCGGAGGAATTGGTAAACCCTCCAATTAGCCACATGATCCTCATATGTCTTACTCTTCACTCATGTAAAAACCCAGTAGCCCCTAGTTTAAAATTTATTAATTATAAGTCAAACAATCTGCATTACAATTTCTGGGTACACACTAAATATGTTTCCACGGTTTTGGTCGTATCTCGACCATCCGGAATAGTTGGTTTTCCGGCCAACTCGCCACTAGGACCTGAGATATTATACTATCCATTTATGAAAAGCTTCAGTAGGCTCTAAGCCAAAAATTTACCAATAACATACAAACAATCTGCAAGTTACCTATTTTTACTAGTTTTACTAATTTGGGCATAACTTGGTCATCCGGAGGAGATAAAAATTCCTCCAACTCGCCACATGAAGCTTAGACCTATATCTATCTAAAAATGTAATTTAATCATAGGCTCCAGGCCAAAACTTCATGGGAAAACCCACGTTTTTGTACTGATGTAAAAACAGTCCCATCAAATCCAACTAAACCTATTCTAAACTCATCCAAAACATCATCAATCATCATGCAATGCCACACTAATCATCACAAACAACTCAAGAACACTAAAACTCATCAAAATTAGAAAACCCATAATTAATTGAATAATCCAAAATCATTTGCATGTTACAAAAATCAAAGAGAATGATGAGATTAGCTTACTAGGAGTGAAAAATATCAATGAAACCTTCTAGGGTTTGGATAGAAACGACTCAAGAGACACCACCACAAGCTTGGACCTTCTCTTCTACTCCTCAAATCAAGCTTGAGGGCTGTGGAGATGGCTCTAAAATAACCTTGAGGAAGACTTCAAGGAAGACATCAAGAAAACACCAAGAAACACCAAGAAAACCCTTCCAAACTTCGATTCAAATCACCATCTTTTGCAAGGATCTTGAAGAGAATGTTGTGGAGATGATTTTGTGATTAAAAATTTGATGAGATGAGGGTATTTTTGTGTGGATTTTCGACAGCAAGGAGCAAGGAGGAAGAAGATGGATGGTTATTTTGAGTTTGGTGAGATTGCATGTAAAAATCAATGAATGATCTTCTTGAAAATGATAAAGTGTATGGTATGTTGGGTTATAAAGGGGTGGACGTTTTTGGGGGTCCCAAGGCAAGCAAAAAAATCAGATTTTATTGATATTTGGTTAATTTTTGGTGTATTAGTGTGTTTGTGAGGTTTAAATCAAGCGGACGGTCTTAAAAGTGACGTAAGCTATAAAAATGACACGACAAGTATAAAACTCTTTAGTAAACATGAAATAGTTTAAAAATTCATAAAATATGTAAATTATCATAGTCTAGGGTTGGTTCACTTTGTCAAAACCTTAAAACGTAAATTTAAATCGGGTAAAACGTAAAGGTTCAAGTTTACGTAAAAATGGAAAAATTGAAAAGTGACTTTTAAAATAGGATTGTAAGGAAATAATGATGCATAAAAAAAAGTGTAGAATGGACGTAGTCTAGTCGCGGTTGAATTAATTGAATGTGTTTTGACGTATACGGATAACTTCAGACGAAATTAATTAAAAAAAAATTGTTAAATAATAAGAATATTAAAATTAGTGACATGAAAATTTTGAAATGTCACACTATGGTTGCGGTTCTGGTATGGTTTCCTTCGAAATTTAACTACTAAGCCAATGGCGCTGACGAAGTCAGTTAACTCCTCACGGTTTAGGAGTTATGGTCGATTTTTTTTTCTTTCTTTCTTTTAAAGACCGTGGATACGATGGCCAGAGTTTGACGGGGTGACATTGAGGCAGCGGCTCAAGGTGGTCAAACAAGTCTGAGGATCAAATCTAGAGCTCAAATATCATGTTGAACATTGAAAAACCTCATAGATTAAACTTTATTAATCATCAAATACTTACTGAATGCATATAATAGAACTATAATGGACCCAAGCCAATAATTGAGCTTGATCCAACTACCTAATACCGTCTAATACACATATCTATCTCACATTACCTGAACTATATCTACTTGGTGGGGAACTTTAGAGTGCAAGTGTGCAACCATGGCCGGCCCTGGCTATGGTCAGCGCGGGCGACGGCCTAGGACATCAAAAAGAGAGGGCATCAAGCTTTTCGTCATTTGAATCGATTTATTTAAAAAAGAAGAAAAAATGAGTTCTTCAAAGTGTTACTAGCTTGGATTCTTTGTGTCTCTAGTATACTTTAAAAAAAAGTAAAAAAAAGATAAAATTCGAGTCAAGATGTTGCCGGACATGGACGCCGGACTTAGGGAGGAAGATGGAGTTCGTTCGATTGTTTGTATTATTTTTGTTGTGGGTCCGGTTGTTTATAATTGGCCTACGAAAGAGCACCTCCAACTTCAACTAACTTTACACTTAAACCTTTTAGTTTATTACTTTCATTTTTCATTTATCCAATAGTCCCCAAATCTATTATACTACAAGTATATTTTAAACTACTTTTACTATGTAAAAGTTGCACCACAATATATATATATATATATATATATATATATATATATATATATATATATATATATATATATATATATATATATATATATATATATATAAAATGATAGCAATATATATAAAAGATTTGATTTTATTATTATTATTTTTTTCAATTTTATCACAAACAAAATAAGATATTCCGTACAAAAATCTACACAGATTAATATCAAACGTAACATGTTATCTACTTTTAATCATATATAAATTTCAAATATGACGCAATCTATTCTAATTTTTTTAGTTATTTTTTTGAGTTTTCATCCAACGGTATAGATTAAACGAAAAAATAACAAAGGATTGGCAAAATTGTCATTCTAGCTCATTTAATATAAAAACTCACTTTTCACCTTAAAAAAAAATAACATATCTTGCAAACGGTAAATCTTCAAGCTACGAAAAATACACTATCGCGATGAGAATTAAATCATCTTTCTATAGATATGCAATTTTATATACTTTCGATGACCTTTTTTTTCAAAATTTTCGTCCAGAAAAATACCACGTGATTCGTAAAAAAATCTCACGTGATTCGTAAAAAAAACACTAGTGATTTGTTATTTTAAAAAAAAGCACAAGTGATTTGTAAAAATGTGTAAATCACTGTTTTTGAGTTTTATACTTTTATGTCACAGCTTTTTAGGGGTAAATATTTTTTAATATGATTATTGAAATGAGCTCTTCGAATCTCTTTATTAAAAAGTTGTATATTGTTATACAGAATCCCATGTGATTCTCTCTGATTCCTTGTGATTTATACAGAATCCAATGTGTTCCGTAAATGTACTTGATGAATATCTTTTATGTGATTCATACGGAATCCCATGGGATTCTGTATGAATCACATGTGTAATCTTTATGAATTACAAGTGATTCATCAAAGAATCTCATGAGATTCTGTATGGATCACATGAGATTCTATATGAATCACAAGGGATCAAAGATAATCACATGAGATTCTGTATAAATCACATGTGATTTTTATTTTGCTTTTTATAAACTAGAAGTACAAAATCATGAGATTATATTTTTGTTGTGTAATGTAATGAGAAAAATTCTTGTTTCACTTTGAATATATCTTGTTTACTTTGAATATATCATGTTTGTTACTTATATTTTGTTTGATCAAATGTGTAATCCTTATGAATCACAAGTGATTCATCATAGAATCTCATGAGATACTGTATAAATAACAAATTATTTGTCAAAGAATCACATGAGATTCTGTATGAATCACAAACTATTCATGTCTAATCAAATAAAACCTACTAAATAAGTAATTCAAAATAACAACGACAATACTTACATACTTAATAATTGAAGATCAATTAGAGACCCCACGTGATAAAAAAAATACAATCAATATTATATTGTTAAGAACTCTTAAGTCTAACTTGCACTACATTCCAATCCTATTTGTAACTAAGAGCATGGGAGTCGTAACTTGAGTTATCACATAACTCAGCGTCATGTCAGTGCCATATCATCTCAACACTAAATAACATAACATAAAAAAACACCAAAAAATCATAACACCTAATAACACCACTTTTTGGGACTCATTTTTTATTTTTTTTAAATTGCAATTTAAAAATTCTACCCTCAACAATTTCATTTATTAAACATTCAAACATTTCATTAATAAAACTAAACATAATACGAAATAAAAAAAACATTACAATTAAAGAAAACAACATAAAAGAAATTATGAAAGAAACTCCGAAATGAAGCATACGAAATAAAATATGATAAGTAGATAAATTAAACTAGTCGGTTGGCTGGCAACTAATATTTTTCTTTGATTCTCTGTTTTTCCATTTTGATCCAATACGCCGCGCCCGGATCTATTTCTCTCATTTTCATATCGAGAAATTTAAATTCCTCGAAACGCGTAGTCGTCTCGCCTTTCACTCTAGCCGTGTCGTACGCCATTTGGGCCACTTCCCGTCTAAGTTGAAGCTCGTTTTTCATAGATTTCAAATTGCTTGACGCACTTCCCCCGATGCTAGTCGATGTATCGGACTTTTGTTTTTTTGGAATTTCTTGGTTTCCTGGTAAGACGTGGCCGTACATCATCACCGAATAGCTCTTGGTTGGTTTGACCGGGGACGTCTCCGGTTAAGTCAATTGGTGTCGGCGCATCCCATTTTGGACACTTCTTTAAAATTAACCACACTTCCTCTTGAGCAAACGCAACACCTTTATGCTTGTCACAATACATTTGTCTAGCATTCCTCATACCATCCAATTAACTTTCACCACTTTTTCTCAAACGTATAGCACGTTTGTAAACCGCTAGAAACTTTTGGCAATTTGTATTCAATGTATGCCACTTGCTTGTTAGCATATCTTTGTTACGAACTTGAAAATTTTTCCGGTTGAACTCATTCATAACCCGATACCAAAAAGTGATGCCCTTTTGAGAAGCTCCAACAGTCTTATCCTCGGAAAGAGCCACCCAACACACGGTAAGTAAAACTTCCTCTTCCGGTGTCCAACGTAACGTAGTCTCGCTCACGTCGGGATTTTTTTCATCATACACCTCGTCGTCTCGTTGTTTGCCTTTTTTGCCATACGTTTACCTCCACGTTTGGATTTTCGTGGAGACGTTGCTTCGGGTTCCACAAATGCCGCTTGTGAGGATTGGGTTTGTGGTGTTGGCGGTGTTTGTTGCTCGTTTTGATTTTGTTGCCACATAAAGATCAATTGTTGTTGTTGTTTGAGTGTCAAATTATTAAGTGGGTTATTATTGTTCGAGTTAGGATTTGAAGAAGACCCGGCGTTCGGGTTAGTGTAAGCATTTACAAAACCCATTAAGTTTAAAAAGCTTGGATCGTCACGTCCCGACATGGTTTTGTTTTTGTGCGAATATGAGATGAGTTTTTTTTTTTTTTTTTTTTTTTTTTTTTTTTTTTTTTTTTTTTTTTGTGAGAATATGTTGTATATGCGTTCTAGTTGTTGTTGATTTATAAAGGTTTATTATTATTTTTTATTTGAAAAAAACTAGCCGTTTAATTACAAACGGTATTTTTTTTAATAAAACTATTCGTTTGAATACAAGGGGGTTTGTTTTGAAAACTCGTGAATGGCTACCTTGTTCGTTACAACGCAAGTTGCTTCACCAACGCAAGTTACAACGTCGGGGCCTTGGAAATGGTTGTAACGCCGTTTTTGCGTTAATTTCGTGCCACATCTACGATAACATCGGGGAGGCGTTACCACTCTCCATGCTCTAAAAGAAAGACCATTTTATTCCATTCGTAATCTCAACATGTTTGTTATGCAATCACATAGTCCTCATCTCTTCTACCAAAAATATATGGCTTTAGTGAAACTAAAAGCAACTTTGTTATCAGAAGAGCTGATGCATATTCTACACCAACAATCCTCTTTTATCAAACGACTCAACCCCTACACGAACCTATAGACCAAGAAACGATTAACCACAGATCCGGCCACCACGGATCCCGCCGCCACGAATCCCGTCACCACAGATCCGGCCACCACGGATCCGACCACCACGAATCCCGTCACCCCCACCACATTATGAGGCTGCTTTTGATCGGTAAGTGGCAACGAAGAATGATTGGGGCACCGGATCATGTTTTGATTGTACTATTTCATCTCGAATGTTCATTGTTTAGCACTTATTTTGATCAATTTTGAATTGGGTGGTTAGGGTTTGTAATTTGGGGAAAACATTGTTGGTGAGAGTAAAGGATAGAGTGTGTGTATGTGAAATGAAGAGGTGGAATGAAATGAGTAAATGGAATGAAGAGATTGATATTCCAAAAATGCACTTCTGTAAATAATTATACTATCTATATAAAACCCAGGCGCTATGTGACAAAATGAATAAACAGTAAACGCTTACGCAAACGGAACGGGGATGTTTGTGGTTCTCATATGTTGTTAGTACAGAATGGTACTATCCCACTGTAGATAGTGGCCCAAGCGTCCACCCTCTATTGGCTGCAAGAGAGGCTATCCGTTCCGTTTTGTACCTGTATTGCCGTAAACCAACTGTAGCATCTCCTGTTACGACCCGTAATACGGGTGTAATCACCCCGTTATCTTCCTTCATGTGGCTGGTATTATTACTGCCTAAAACTACCCACATATACTTCCTCCCAGTTCCAGACCCTTCTTCACACTTCTTCTTCTCCAAATTAGGGTTTCATTACTGATTTAATTGACATACTTCTTTTGATTTTATTTTTCTTTCAAATTAGGGTTTCATTAATTTGGGGGTTTTTGTTGATTTGATTTGCAGGTTGCTTTGCTAATGATGTTTGCACCGAAGTCTTTTGAGGTATTTGTTTCCTTACACTCAGGCTGCAAGTAGGTGCTTTTTTAAGGTGCAATTGAAAAAATATATATATTAGTTACTGCTTTTAAGAACAAATATTACAGGTGCATTTGGGATTGCTTTTTTGAAACTGATTATATGAGTATTTGTATATGCTACTTTAGGCAATTACTGATTGGGGAAGTAACTTTGTGAAGATGGTGATCAGGACTTGAATCTGTTTTTAAGGTTATGTTAAGCAACTATTGGATTTGTTACATTTCATATAATTATTATTATTATTTTTTGTCGATTCAAGTGGAGTTAATTTAAGGGGTGTTTAGGATTGCTTATAAATAAGTCCTTTAAAGTTGCTTGCTTGAGCTTATGGCTTATTCAGTCACTTTTTCCGGCTTATGGGGTCGTTTGGTTGAACTTATGGCTTATTTTGATACAAATACTCAGATAACCAATTTCTAAAAAGCAATGCCCCCCACATTGATTTAAAGTTGCTTGGTTGAAGTTATTAACTTTAGGTTTTATTTTAATAAATCATTAGCTCAACCTTTGGTACTGACACACAAGTCAATCATCTATTGGGCAGGCTGTAATGACTCCCTGATACAACTACAGTTACATTCAACAATTTTAGACCAACATTAGCTGTTGGTGAAATCAACAGGCTGTGATGATTGGTCAAATATGACCACGATGAAAGGCGTCACTGAAAATCCGACTGCAACTTGGCAAGGCAATGATCGGATGGCATAGCACGTATGGGTATCACACGTCTATGCAACCGACTTCCTTTGCAGCCGTTGTGGAACTTGGATATTACTGTGACCCGGATTCCATCGACAAATCTGAGCCTAATCGTTTATTTTGCCCCAATTACGTGGTCTGGGAACCCATATACTGCCCTATATTAATTGTCATGCAACAAAACTTTTTTGTAAAGCGAAGCCAGACGTTAAACGTTTACTGTTCATACATTTTGTCACATAGCGCCTGGGTTTTATAGAGATAGTATAATATATAATATATAATGGGTCCGCAATACAACTAGAGTTTGATTCAACAATTGTAGGCCAACATTAGCTATTGGTGGAATCAACAGGCTGTGATGATTGGTCAAATCTGACCACAATGAAATGCGTCACTGAAAATCCAACTACAACTTGGCAAGGCAATGATCGGATGTCATAGGACGTATGGGTATCACACGTCTATGCAACTGACTTCCTTTGCAGCCGTTGCGGAACTTGGATACTGTGACCCGAATTGCATCGACAAATCTGAGCCTAATCGTTTATTTCGCCCCAATTACGTGGTCTGGGAAGGTGCTTTATTGATTGACACTGCAGCTGTTAGAAATGGTGGTGCATCCAGTGGTGGATCTGAAGGTATGTAAATGTTAGTTAATCCTTTTTAAGCTGGCACTAACAATGATAACTAACATTTACACTAACTTTTCTGCTTTTTTAACCTGTCACTACAGGTTCACATGGTTCACATGGTTCCTTCACATATTAAGACCCAGTCCTCAACAGCGGGTTGGTTCACAAAAGGAGTTTCATCGACATGTACACGGGTTTGTTCCCAAAAGGAGTTTCACCGACATGTACACGGGTTCGTTCACATGGAAATGATATCCGGAAGGCTGCAGGTTAAAAATTCAATCTTTTTATCACACACAACTTACAGTCAATGAGGTTACTGTATTTGATAATTTTTGGTTTATTAATAATTGTTGTTATTAGTAGTCGCAGGGAAAAAAATGGACCACAGAGGTTAGGAAACTAGAGGTGGTGATTGAGCAACTAGACAACAGATTTGTGCCTTCATTCCAAGGTAACATGTATATTTCTTCTGAGAGGATTGGTTACAAAAATAATTTAGTAGTGCTTTGTTCATTAAATTAATTGAGTCGAAAACTTGATTCTCAGGTGAGGAAAATACTTTGAGGATGATGCTAAAGTTGTATCAATACAAACATTAAACGTGGTTGCCTTTTGTCACCTTCAATGCATGGTACACCGGGATTTGAAACCAGAGGTGAGTGCTTTACTAATTTAAACATGTAACATGGTTTCAATAGCAAATTATTAGTTTGAGTATTTTTGCTTTAACTGAGCAAGCTTTAAATGACTTCATTTAACTAACAGAAACTCTTACAAATTTAGTATTGAGAATTTAGATAAAAACTAGAAAAGTACTTTGTACTGAAAATATATGCCATTTTGGTTCATCATAATATGCATTTAAGAATTTTGCAATGGGTTGAAATGTTAAATCAGCCTTACGGGATGTTCCAAAACTAAACCCAAACAACTGCTAAAAGCGATCAAAGTGACACTTTGTTTTCAGGTAACAGTATAGCATTTATGTTCCTTTACAAAAAGGAAAAAATTAACTTGATATTTGATGATCGATTTCTTATGAATGACTTTATCTGAGTTGCAACTAGGAATTTGATGATGATTATGATCATGTTATTTTAATGAAATGGGATACTGATTTTTCAGGTTGCAATCGGGTCTATTGGATTAGCACATAGGGTAAGCAGATAACCACTTTTTGTTTTATGATACAAAATGTTAGAAGTGTCTCTTGCTTACAGAAGTGTCTCACATATTACGATCTAATCCGTATAGCCAATTTTTTTTTGTAATAGCTATGTTTTAAGCAGGAGCCATTTTTGCTCACTTTTTCATTTGAGCCATTACAGATATTCTCAGTACTATTCATAGTTAATTTCATATTTGGCAAGTTTGATCCTGTGAGACGAAATATAAATAAACCCGACCACAAAAATATGTCAAACTTGACACCTACACATGGTTTAAGTAAAAATTGCGGTACTTTCTTTCTAATACAAAGCAGTAGTTTACATCTATAAGATAGCATGTTTCATGAATCAAGAATTCTTTGGCATAAAATAAAATAATATAAAATCAGTTTTACTATGATATTGGTTTCATTGGGTAAAACTTTTGTTTCTCATTTTGAATCTTTAAAATTGAAACTATAACGATAGTGTTTATGTGGTTCTTTAATAATAGTTCTTTAGAAACTGGAACTTGGTTGGGCTATGTTACTATGTAGATCGTTTTTAACCACTATGTCATCTTTTGCAGGTGAAGATCATTCAATCTTTGTTTGGATCATGTACTTGATGGTATATTTCTAGAAATGTAACCGGGGTATGACGGGTGGGTCGGGAGAATTTCTAACGGGTCAAAATGGGCCACACCTGGACAAGACTCCAGACATATGCCCTGATAAAGCCGGAATTTGATCATTGAATTAAGATTTAAAGAGTTGTGATTCTGATGCATTGATCTTGGATTCCAAAAAATTTCTTGAAATATTTCTTAATATGAGTAAACCTCATTCATTGTCAAATACCTACACTCAAATGCTTCGTTGACAAGTATTTTGTTGTTCCTAATGTTGATAGCTATCCGGGGTGATTCTACATTTTTGCTATGTTGGATTACACATTATTTTTACTTATTGCAGCATTTAATCCACTTGCAAACAAGGTTAGTTCCATAAATCATATGTAATTCATTGTCTTGCCGAAAATTGTTCTAATTTATTAGTACTGAATATTTGTTTAAAAACCACTGATTTTGTGCTCTTTACATATTTGCAGTTGCCCTGTTCCTCAGACGACTAATTCCCCTCCTCACATGTTTCAAAAAAAGTAATCCAGTTCAAGGTTTTGATCCTCCAAGTGAAACTAAAAGGTAATTTTGACTTCCAAGTTTGCATAAATGCTGTCACATAAACATTTAAATTAACTATTGGTGAATCAGTTTCGTTCCATTTCTGCAAAAGGTTGCGCTAAAAGTTGACATGTTTGTGTTTTTTTGAACTACTTTTATGCTCGCGTATACATTAGCTGTTAATTTGTTTGTCATGTAGACTACATAGCGGTCATTTGAATTAAAGGGTCTACAATATATATTCGTGGCTGCAAGATTTTCTAAAGATCATTATACATAATGCCTTAATCAAAACTCAAGTGGCAATAAGTAGGCAACTCTAGGTAACATTAGAAGATAATGCAAAATTGTCAAAAAATATTATTTTTAACAAATGAGCGCGGTAAGTCAAGAAGGAAAACATAATGTACTGTGTGGAATAGATGCGTGGTGAGTTTACAAAATTAGGTTTCACCTGAAATTATTATATGATGTAAAGTGCTTAAAGCATTAATACAGCTCTGGGCATTTTCTAAGCTTTTTTGTTTTGTCATACTCATGAAAGTATAAACTAAGTAGTTTTATTGTCACAACTAAAGCCCAAAATTACACCCATAGGAATGATGTCCTTTTGGATATCACAACTGCTTGAACTATAATCAAAGGCCCAATATTTGCATGTCTTTTGACTTTTGTTTCAGACATAGAATCTGTTAAGGATTACTTTTAGTAGTGCGTTGCTATTATAGGTGAAGCAGATATGGTTTGTTTCTATAACATTTGCGCATGTGCAGGTTCTAATGATATATACTGTGGATGTAGGCATGAATTGAACATATGGACAGAAGTTGTAAGTAAATGGCTGGGAATTCATTGGTTAATTTTAGTAACTCAGAATTGTTGTAATATTTCTCTTGACAATGCAAACAAAAACCTACTGTTGTAATAACTGACTGTACTATGTGATGACTGCTGAATGCTGAATCTTATGTAGAAATGAAATCTCTTCCATTTTTTTTACGCAAAATAACATAAAACAACAAAACTAGAAGAAAAACAAAATTTACAAAATCTATGGACCAACACACTCCCGCGGTAACGCGCGGGCTACCCAGCTCGTTATATTAAAATAACAATTAATCTACACTCTTAGATTTAAAAAAGATGGATGTTTGAGATATCTTTATTTGATTTTTAGATAATTCTTGTTTAGCATTGAACTTTTGTATTAAACTTAATAGTTATTGATGAAATCACGATTATACATGTTTTATTACCAAAAATGCCCCTATTTATGCTAATATATTTAACAATATTGCGCTTTTAATTGCAAATATTACGTCTTTCTGTTATTTTATTTTTAAGGTGCGTTCAAGAATTATTGGAGCAAAAGCGGAGCATAGTGATGATTATGAGAAGATTATAAGATTACATATTGTTAGAAGATTTATTGGAGCTTAATCAAATATTCGTGAAGCTTGAGTGGAAGCCCAAAATATAGCCCAATGAAATAAACCCAAGTTTATCAAGAAATGAAGCCCAAGATTAAAAGCCTTGTTTGAAGCCCATTTGCACAAAACATTGAGCAATCCTAAAGATGAATAAAGAAAAAAATTTGAAAAGAAGAAAAGTTATCAACATCAGGTCAATGGCTCCAATGAGGCGGTCAATGGTTGCTAAATGGCTCGGCTCATATGGCTTGCTAGCTCGGCTTAGTGGTTGGCTTAAGATTCCTCCATATTTAATTTTTTGAACCAATAATGGAGTGCCACTTGTCGTGATATTCATCCAAAAGATAGTGAATGTTATTGCTGTTTAAAATCCCAACGTCTAAAAGAAATTTCAACGGTCATCTTAAATTCTCGTCGGACCCTCGTATTGTTGCCAACAGACATATTCTCCAATGATCTACTAACAGTTAGTTTTGGTCCAAGGTTATAAATCGAACACAGCAGAGAGGAGCATGGGGCATTTTTTTTTTCATCGCAACTTTAGGATTTCTTTTTCAATATGTAGTAATCAATCATTAGCATTTAATTTCCTACTACTGCACATCTTAATCATTCATAACTTTGGATCCTTCATTTTTATCTTACGCAAATTTTTTTCTCTTACTTTCATATTAAATGTCATTTAATTTTAATCAAAGATGTAGTTTATCAATTTATTTTTGTATTAACTCACTTTTAAGTGTGCTTTAAGTTTTAAGACTTTTATTTAATTAATGTTTTAGTCTAATTACCTTTGTCATTAGCTTTTAAATTGTTTACGCTTTGTTTATTTTATTAAAAGTTGTTGCCTTTCACATTTTTATGGTTAAAATCTTATAAAGTTATCATTTTTAGTCATGTTAATTTATAAAGTTTGAATCTTTTTGCTCTAAAACTCATTTTTACTCTTTTGTATTAAAGTTTCAATCTTTTTATAATTTTTTAGTGTTAAAATAGTTTTAAAAATCAAGTTTTATAAATCTTTAAGCTTTTTTTTTATACTTATAAGTTGCAACTTTATTTATTTCCCCACCTCAAATTCACTTAAAGTTTCAACTTTTTGAAGATTTGACGAAGATTAAGGGGTTATAAAGGAGATTTAGGAGTATTTTGGGTTATTTATGAGCTATGGATGGGGTTTTTAGTTTAGTGCTCTTATTTTCGTCTTCATGCTTAAACCATATCCGGTGCTCTCTCATCCTTTTCTTTACCTTCTTTTTACTATGTTAATTGCTATGTTTCGTTTAATTGGTTTTGTCATGTTTAATTTTTTTATTATGTCTTTTAGTTTTATTTAGGATGTTAGAGTAGATTTATTGATATACTTGTTTGGTGATGGGTTGATTTGAGGTGATGATTAATTTGTGATTTAGAGAGGATTATTATGAATTAAGTTAGGACTTTTGATTCAAATGATAATCCCAAAAATGTTGTTTTAAAAAGTTATAAAATTTGTTTTAACTAGAATTGAAAAATGGAACCATGTAAGATTTTAGAAATTTATTATCTTTTAAAGTCAAAAGCTTTTTAAGTAATTAAGTAACTTAAAAGAATTTTATAAAAATTGGCTTTAAAAAGAGCATTGTGGATTATCGTTGTTTGAATTAAATTATGTTCTTTTTCGAGTTTATCGGGTAAACGAAACTGGTGACCAATAAACTTTATTTAGCATTTAGTTTAGTCCAAGGGTCAAATTTCTTATCTTAAATTATTAATCATTCAATCCAAATTACCAATTAGTCATCACTAAAAATCAACCATAATCCAAACGAGTATATTTCCCCCTTTATATTTTTGCCCTTATCATTTTAGCCTATCTCGTAGTTTATTCCTTAGCTTTCCTTAGTTTTATTTTGCGTTAGTTCCTTTTAGTTTTCCTTTTAGTTGTTTTTGCCTTAGTTATTATTTGTCTTAGGATTCCCTTTAGTTTTCTTTAGCCTATAATTATTATAAAAACTCAAAATTTGTGATATCTAGCATCCAACAAGAACTTAAACGCGAGTCTCAAATCCATCATTCATTTAGAACGACAATCCGGGAGATCTATACTTGTTATTAAACTTATGTGTTTTGATTTGTATCCGTATCTTTCCCTCCCCTTTACAAATTATTTTTGGTGGGCCCCCCAACGACCCTATCAAAATGGCGCCGTTGCTGGGGAATGGTGCACGAGTTTCACGTTGAAGTTTAAGTTAGTGCCTTAGAGATCCTTTCGTAAGAATTCTTATTCTTGTGAGAGTTAATTTTCATCGTTCTCGTAAAAAAAAAAAAAAAAAAAAAAAAAAAAAAAAGAAAAAAAAAAAAAACCTCAAAAATATTTTTCTTTTTCAAAATTTGTTTTTCTTTTATCTTAGCTTATTTTCGATTTTTCTAATTATAAAAATCCAAAAATATTTTTTTCCATTCTATTTTTCCTTTCTTTTATATTTAAAATCCAAAAATAATCTTCTTATCTTGTTATCCGTTTAATTCTTTTTCTCTAATCCTTTAAACCGTTTAATTCTATCTCTTTCTCCCTCTTATGTTTAATTCTTATGGTAGACACACGGACTATGGAGGAATTACTACGAATACCTATCGTAGGTATTGAAGATGCCATCGTTATTCCACCTATTCTAGCGGATGAATTTGAATTGAAAGCCGAGTTAATTTATTTTATAAAGAACAATCCTTTCTATGGCTTTGAAAATGATGATCCTTATTCACACATTAAAAGATTTTCTCAAATAACTCGAACTTTCAAAATCAATCAAGTGCCTCAAGATGTGGTGAACTTGATATTGTTTCCGTTTTCACTCAAAGGAGCAGCCGAGAAATGGCTTGATTATGAACCTCCTAATTCAATCACATCTTGGGATGATCTATTATCCAAGTTCTTGAATATATTTTATCCTCATTCTAAAACAGTTGAGCTCAGAAAAGAAATCATTAATTTTCAACAAAGTTTTAATGAGACTTTTGCCGAGACGTGGGAGAGATTTAAAGATTTAAAATGGAAATGCCCACATCACGGTTTTTCAGAATTGCAACAAGTCGATATATTCTATAATGCTTTACTGCAAAATGATCAAGATTCGCTTAACACGGCCGCCGGTGGGAACATCTTTTATCGAACTCCGAAGGACATCTTGACGATTATCGAAAACAAATCGAAAGTTCGCACTGCACAAAACAAACCGGTAGTAAGTTCCCAATTTCGCAATGAAAAATCAATTGGAGAGTTACTAGCCGAAGAACAAGTAGCTAAAGTGAGTGCCCAGTTTTGCAATACTTTCGTTCACGATGACGATGATGATGAGGATTCTATTCAAATGAAGGAATATTATAAGAATTCATCAGCTGCAATCACACCCGTCTTACCAACTATGGACCCAGCAGACTCTCTCATAATGGGGGACGAGCATTCCGGACACGAAATCGGACAAAGTAATAAAGTCTAGTGTTGAGGACCTTGTCCCAATCCAAAGTGATTCCGAGGGTATTTCCGACAAAATGTGTGATTCGCTTCTTCTTGATGCTCCAAATGATCATTTTGAGACTTTCTCCGATTCTAACGATGACTATACATACTCCGATGACGATGAAAGTGATGATGACGAGCCTTTATGGGAAGGTAAATCTGAGATAGATCCACTCATTAAGGAATCTTTAGATATCTTGTCAATGGGGGACAAGGAAGTCGAAGTCAATCCTCTTGAGGAAATTGATGACCTTGTTCCAATCCTAAGGGTATCTGAGAAACCTTTCGAGTCAATCTCTGAAACATTCGGTATGACTATCACCAATCCTTTGTTTGATTTCGATTCTGAATTTACTCTAAAATCAGATAATCTGATCTTTGATATTCAGAATAAGGAGAGTGATGAGTCAGATACGGAGACGACAATGGACGAGGTGCAAAATTCTAGCCCACAAAGTACCGCACATGTCCCACCTCCGTATATCCCTCCTGAGTCAGAGCTAAAGATTACTACTTCTATCACTAACTCTCTTCATGAGGAGTTCGTCAATGAACTCGTTCACATCATATCTCAACCGGAGTATGATCATTCTTACTTTGATCTCAAGGGAGATTCTTATAACTCGGAGGGAGACATAAACTATCTTGAAAAATTGCTTATTATCCCTAATCTCCCTCCCGAGGTTTTTGTTGAAACTGAACAAATGAGCATTAATGATGAAATTCAAATTAATGATAAATCGAAATGTGCTTTTGAAAATGAAGGTTTAATCATGATAATTATCAAGATCTTTCTTCCCTTCTGCACATATGATGTGACTTCTCCTATCCTTCACTTCATCGAAAGTGAGGATACCATCTTTGACCCCGGTATTACCATTTATGGTTTCTTCTTAAAACCGTGGGTATCTCGTAAGAGCGGAAATTTCATAAGCTTCAATGTTTATCCAAACCTCTTGAACGAAAGTCCGATTGAGATTATCTTTTCCACTTGCTCCCCCAAGGACAAATGAATTCGGGGCGAGTCTAAGCTATACGACCCGATTAAAAAACAAGCGCTTATCGGGAGGCAACCCGTTTCTTACTATATTTTCTTTTTGTTTTCTTTCTTTATTTCAATAAAAAATGAAAAATGAAAAAGACCAAAAATAAATAAAACTTGTCGTATCCTTTTATCCGTCCCTCTACTACATTATACTATGACACTTCTTTTGAGTTTCAGGACTTATTAAGATTGTCAAATTTCTGGGTGTGATATTTGGACATGGAATGATGTTGCCATGGGCGTTTATCTTCTATATCTTCATTTGCTCCGATCAGATTAATTCCCGGGATCACGTAGTTTTTCTTGGAAGCTGAGGCTGAGCTCCACTTGACATACACGTTACTACCGATCTACGAGTCTGCACTAGGGGAGTTTTTCTGTTCTTTGAACACGTGCTTATATTGTTTCCCATATTCACATTTAGAAACGTTGCATTTCTCTTTTTCGTTCTAAATGAGGGGTTGACATCCCGTATTTAGAACATTGAGGGCAATGTTCGGTTCTAAATGTGGGGTTGGATTATTATTCATATGATCATATATGTGCCTATTTGTTTGTTTTTTAGCAACCCCAAATTGTGCCAAATTTTTTAAAACGTTTGCCAAAATTTTTGTATTTTCGAATTTTGCAAAATTTTTTAAAATTAGTTAGATTTACAAAAAAAGAAAAAAAGAAAAGAAAAAAAATGGATCAATTTTGGGGCATCGTCGAACGTCGAGCTTTTTAATAACTTCTAACTTAATTTCATATCAGTTCTTGTTTGATGAGATGTAAGATTGGTAGGATCTAGTTTTTACTTGGCTTAATGTTTTTGATGATTTTGCTTGAGGACGAGCAAAGCTAAAATGTGGGGTAGTGATGAAATCACGATTATACGTGTTTTATTACCAAAAAATGCCCCTATTTATGCTAATATATTTAACAATATTGCGCTTTTAATTGCAAATATTACGTCTTTCTGTTATTTTATTTTTAAGGTGCGTTCAAGAATTATTGGAGCAAAAGCGGAGCATAGTGATGATTATGAGAAGATTATAAGATTACATATTGTTAGAAGATTTATTGGAGCTTAATCAAATATTCGTAAAGCTTGAGTGGAAGCCCAAAATATAGCCCAATGAAATAAACCCAAGTTTATCAAGAAATGAAGCCCAAGATTAAAAGCCTTGTTTGAAGCCCATTTGCACAAAACATTGAGCAATCCTAAAGATGAATAAAGAAAAAAATTTGAAAAGAAGAAAAGTTATCAACATCAGGTCAACGGCTCCAATGAGCCGGTCAATGGTTGCTAAATGGCTCGGCTCATATGGCTTGCTAGCTCGGCTTAGTGGTTGGCTTAAGATTCCTCCATATTTAATTTTTTGAACCAATAATGGAGTGCCACTTGTCGTGATATTCGTCCAAAAGATAGTGAATGTTATTGCTGTTTAAAATCCCAACGTCTAAAAGAAATTTCAACGGTCATCTTAAATTCTCGTCGGACCCTCGTATTGTTGCCAACAGACATATTCTCCAATGATCTACTAACAGTTAGTTTTGGTCCAAGGTTATAAATCGAACACAGCAGAGAGGAGCATGGAGCATTTTTTTTTCATCGCAACTTTAGGATTTCTTTTTCAATATGTAGTACTCAATCATTAGCATTTAATTTCCTACTACTGCACATCTTAATCATTCATGACTTTGGATCCTTCATTTTTATCTTACGCAATTTTTTTTTCCTCTTACTTTCATATTAAATGTCATTTAATTTTAATCAAAGATGTAGTTTATCAATTTATTTTTGTATTAACTCACTTTTAAGTGTGCTTTAAGTTTTAAGACTTTTATTTAATTAATGTTTTAGTCTAATTACCTTTGTCATTAGCTTTTAAATTGTTTAATCTATGTTTATTTTATAAAAAGTTGTTGCCTTTCACATTTTTATGGTTAAAATCTTATAAAGTTCAAATCTCTCTTTTTTTACAAAAATCATCATTTTTAGTCATGTTAATTTATAAAGTTTGAATCTTTTTGCTCTAAAACTCATTTTTACTCTTTTGTATTAAAGTTTCAATCTTTTTATAATTTTTTAGTGTTAAAATAGTTTTAAAAATCAAGTTTTATAAATCTTTAAGCTTTTTTTTATACTTATAAGTTGCAACTTTATTTATTTCCCCACCTCAAATTCACTTAAAGTTTCAACTTTTTGAAGATTTGACGAAGATTACGGGGTTATAAAGGAGATTTAGGAGTATTTTGGGTTATTTATGAGCTATGGATGGGGTTTTTAGTTTAGTGCTCTTATTTTCGTCTTCATGCTTAAACCATATCCGGTGCTCTCTCATCCTTTTCTTTACCTTCTTTTTACTATGTTAATTGCTATGTTTCGTTTAATTAGTTTTGTCATGTTTAATTTTTTTATTATGTCTTTTAGTTTTATTTAGGATAGAGTAGATTTATTGATATACTTGTTTGATGATGGGTTGATTTGAGGTGATGATTAATTTGTGATTTGGAGAGGATTATTATGAATTAAGTTAGGACTTTTGATTCAAATGATAATCCCAAAAATGTTGTTTTAAAAAGTTATAAAATTTGTTTTAACTAGAATTGAAAAATGGAACCATGTAAGATTTTAGAAATTTATTATCTTTTAAAGTCAAAAGCTTTTTAAGTAATTAAGTAAATTAAAAGAATTTTATAAAAATCGGCTTTAAAAAGAGCATTGTGGATTATCGTTGTTTGAATTAAATTACGTTCTTTTTCGAGTTTATTGGGTAAACGAAACCGGTGACCAATAAACTTGATTTAGCATTTAGTTTAGTCCAAGGGTCAAATTTCTTATCTTAAATTATTAATCATTCAATCCAAATTACCAATTAGTCATCACTAAAAATCAACAATAATCCAAACGAGTATATTTCCCCCTTTATATTTTTGCCCTTATCATTTTAGCCTTTCTCGTAGTTTATTCCTTAGCTTTCCTTAGTTTTATTTTGCGTTAGTTCCTTTTAGTTTTCCTTTAAGTTGTTTTTGCCTTAGTTATTATTTGTCTTAGGATTCCCTTTAGTTTTCTTTAGCCTATAATTATTATAAAAACTCAAAATTTGCGATATCTAAGCATCCAACAAGAACTTAAACGCGAGTCTCAAATCCATAATTCCTTTAGAACGACAATCCGGGAGATCTATACTTGTCATTATACTTAGGTGTTTTGATTTGTATCCGTATCGTTCCCTCCCCTTTACAAATTATTTTTGGTGGGCCCCCAACGACCCTATCAAAATGGCGCCGTTGCCGGGGAATGGTGCACGAGTTTCACGTTGAAGTTTAAGTTAATGCCTTAGAGATCCTTTCGTAAGAATTCCTATTCTTGTGAGAGTTAATTTTCATCGTTCTCATAAAATTAAAAAAAAAAAAAAAAAAAAAAAAAAAAAAAAAAAACCTCAAAAATATTTTTCTTTTTCAAAATTTGTTTTTCTTTTATCTTAGCTTATTTTCGATTTTTCTAATTATAAAAATCCAAAAATATTTTTTTCCATTCTATTTTTCCTTTCTTTTATATTTAAAATCCAAAAATAATCTTCTTATCTTGTTATCCGTTTAATTCTTTTTCTCTAATCCTCTAAACCGTTTAATTCTATCTCTTTCTCCCTCTTATGTTTAATTCTTATGGCGGACACACGGACTATGGAGGAATTACTATGAATACCTATCGTAGGTATTGAAGATGCCATCGTTATTCCACCTATTCTAGCGGATGAACTTGAATTGAAAGCCGAGTTAATTTATTTTATAAAGAACAATCCTTTCTATGGCTTTGAAAATGATGATCCTTATTCACACATTAGAAGATTTTCTCAAATAACTCGAACTTTCAAAATCAATCAAGTGCCTCAAGATGTGGTGAACTTGATATTGTTTCCATTTTCACTCAAAGGAGCAGCCGAGAAATGGCTTGATTATGAACCTCCTAATTCAATCACATCTTGGGATGATCTATTATCCAAGTTCTTGAATAGATTTTATCCTCATTCTAAAACAGTTCAGCTCAGAAAAGAAATCATTAATTTTCAACAAAGTTTTAATGAGACTTTTGCCGAGACGTGGAAGAGATTTAAAGATTTAAAATGGAAATGCCCACATCACGGTTTTTCAAAATTGCAACAAGTCGATATATTCTATAATGCTTTACTACAAAATGATCAAGATTCGCTTAACACGGCCGCTGGTGGGAACATCTTTTATCGAACTCCGAAGGACATCTTGACGATTATCGAAAACAAATCGAAAGTTCGCACTGCACAAAACAAACCGGTAGTAAGTTCCCAATTTCGCAATGAAAAATCAATTGGAGAGTTACTAGCCGAAGAACAAGTAGCTAAAGTGAGTGCCCAGTTTTTCAATACTTTCGTTCACGATGACGATGATGATGAGGATTCTATTCAAATGAAGGAATATTATGTAACAATTCGCATTTTTCAGGATATTTACTATTCCCGGAAAATTTCACTATTCACTTTTACTATTCATTTTTCCCGAAAATTTTTCCCGAAACTTGATTTTTATTTCTTGGGCTGAAGTGATAAATCATTTCCATGACAAATTAAAAGTTTGACATTCATAAGCTCATTTTCGTGAAAGTTATTAAGGAATTACACGGAATTACACGTTTTAGGGTAAAACGACATTGAAAAATTCTACGCACAACGAAATTCGGTCGCGTTAATTTTCCCCATATCAGAAAAATGTTTGACACACTCATGATTTATTTGAGAATAAATCATGACTGAGAAAAACATGACCAAAATAAACCTCGGCCGTGAAAAACTGGAATTTTCAGTTTTAAGCGTTTTTACTCAGCCGATACCTGCACCGCGTTTCTAAAAAGATTTGAGTTTTCAACTTATTAGAAAAAGTCAACATATTTTTCCCTCCTCCATTGACCAAAAATCATTCCTTGATTTTATAAGTCATTTCGTGATTTTTAGGCTTACGGTTTGATGTCTAAAAGACATTTAATACCAACCGACACTGGACTGAGCCCAGTCTAGATATTATAAGTCATTTTAAATCATTTATAACCTATTAGAAAAGTAACATTTTACTTTTCTCAATTTTACGCAATATTCGTACATTTTACGTATTACGCGTTTTAGACCCGTGTTTCCAGTTTTAGCAGGGTTTTACCACCCCAATGGAACCTACCACTCATTTTATATTTTATTATGGAGTATTTTGACAAGTTTAACCATTCTTCCAAGTTTCGTATTTTTACGATACCCGGTTTTACATTTTGAGGCTTAATCATTTACGATTGGCATTTCCCGGAGTCAAAACTAACCAAGTATCTTGGATAATATCAAGAAAAGGCTAACCCTTCCTTCCCAAGCTTTGTGAACTGCCCTAGGAGGGGGGATTCACCACCCATGTGGCTTCATCTCATGAATTTACCCATAGTTCATCACTTAATTACAACTTGGTCTCCAAGTGTTGACTAGTCAACATTGTAACTTCCTCATTTTTGGTATAAAGAGAGCTCATTCTCTTCCTTTCTCTTGCAATACCAACGACCCAAAACCACATAAATACACCATTTTGATCATTGATCTTGCTCATTCAATCCATCACAAGTTCAAGTCATAGTTCCTAGTTGATCCTTAACACCTTTCAACCATAAAACTCCATAAAATCACCATAAAACACCACAAAAACTCATCAAATTTCCAAGTGTTCTTAGTGAAGATTTTTACTAAGGCATGTTTTTGTGATAAGATTAGTGTTTATCAAGGGATTATAAGATAGGGTTTTTGATATGGAAGCTTGGCTATGGTTGGAAAATATTTGGAAGATTAAGTAGTAGTTCTTGGTCTTGATCTTGGTTCTAGTTAGTTTCTTCACAAGTTGTAAGCAAACTCTAATACACTTCCTTGCTTAAATATCATATTCATGCTATTTATATATCATTCATGCTATATATTGTCTTGTTATCATGTCCATGATGTATAAAAGTGAGCAAAACAAGTTATTGTTATTGATTGTTAAAACAAGTTATTAAAACAAGTAAACTAGTGATTTTCTTGGTAAGACCTGATCAAAATGGTAAAAATATGATATTGAATCATTACATATTGTAGTAGAGGACCTAACAAGGGAAACATAGCAATTTGAACCACCTAAAACGAGTATACGAGTCAAAAGTTATGACGATTTGAAGTTACCAAAACTTTGCGGCTAAGCTGCCAAATACCTTCTGTTACAGAAACATTAAACACGCAAAAAGAGGCATTTCTGGTCCGATTCATTAAAAAGTTAAAACACGAAAGTTGTCCGGAATCACGTTTTCCTTCAGGAATAAAGAAGCTCGAGCCTTGAAAACACTTTCTGAGTGAGATATTTCTAAATTTCTTAACAGCTATTTACATACATATAAGTCACTATATTATGGTTATACTTTAAAAGGAACAAGAGGTCTTATGACCAATAATCAAGACCACCATCATGGCTAGAGCCAAGGTTGTGTCTCATGACCTTGAAACAAGGACCAAAGGTCATGGCTAGGCCATGACGAAATGACCATAACAACTTACATAGGCGTAAACATGAAACAATGAATTAGGCGATAACATGAACAAGCAATTTGGATCTACTTCACCTAAAAGGAAACCATGAGATATTACCAAGAGAAAATGGTCATTCAAGACTTATGAAACTACCCCTAATAACAATCTTCATGTACTTATAAACTTTCCTAAATTTATTCAAATATCGGACATGTAACTTTTCGGATCAAAACTTATATCTATATATTCTATCAACTACTACAATAGTAGGGAGCCTCATGTGAGGAGTTCATTATGTAAGCCGTCGAGATGAGTTGTGGATTTACGAGTTAAAGTGTCTTGGCTCCTCGAACGCTTACTAACATGACTTCTGAAATATGTCAGCCCGAACGGTAGTAAACGATATACAAAACATACATGTTCATGAATCTTTTCTTTCAAAGACATACAATATACATCATACCACATCATGGACTAAATGCAAGATATATATATTGGCATGTTTATGTTTCCTTAGACATTATTCCAAACCTAAGTTACAACAATTATTCTAGGTTGCTCGTAGAAGTTCTTACGGCATATCCATCATTCTCATTATACATCATCCAACTCAAGGTGAGTTCATAGCCCCACTTTCCATTACTTAATTGTTTTACAAACCCTTGGGGGGAATACATGCTATTTTTAACCGAGCACAATGTTTTTAAATTGTATGCTTGCCTGATTGTTTTATTATCACTAAGTATCAGCCTTGCTAAACCGAGATTCCTTATTATGAACCATTTAATCACTAGCAATAGTGAGCGCGAATATTGTGAATAGGCCTATTGGGATTGACGAATCCCATTTGTATTGACTAAGTTCAAACAAATGCATTAATATTTGAGATTTAGGTATGTTAGCAAAGTACCTACCGGGATAAATCTGCCGATCGATATTGGTACACGTTAACTTTTTGGTGTCATAAGCTTAGTGTATAATAACTGTTCCGGGCGTATAATAACGTAGCCTATTTGTTTTGTTTTCCAAACATTGGTGTGAGCCTATAACTCACACTACCAACATATTGTGTTCAAACGATTTAACAAACTCTATGAATATCACTCAACCTTTGTGTTGACCTCTCAAGCATGTATTTCAGGTTCATGACGATCAAGGATGGCACGGAAGGACACGGATGTTCAAGAGGGCTATAAATTTTATTATCATTCAAAAACTCACTTAATGTGATTTGTAAACATGGAACCAATTGGGACCTCATTTTGTAACCTCTGATATTTATATAATTTGAATGATAAATCTTTTAAAACGACTCAATTGGAGTTCGTTTTCTATTATTGTGACTATTGTGCCGTCGAGTAACACCCAGTTCGAATTCCGCTGCAACCATGAGTTGGGGGTGTTACAGATTGGTACCAGAGCCATGGTTATAGAGAAACGGGTCTAATTGAGACCTAAACTATAACTACAATCACAAGCAAAAACATTTTTATAGCCTTACGCTCTCCGTGTCTTCCATCCTCCAGACGATTATGGACTTAGTAAGCATGTTATACTTTACAAACATATTAGTATATTCATATATACCCATTTTGAGCATTTCCCCGTAAGCATTAGTATATTGATATATAAACTCGGTTTATTTTCAATCATTTATCTAAACAATGGACTAAACATATCTGTGTATGCCTATTCTAAGGCATTACGACACAACCAGATTCTCCCAATCATGTTCCTACTCCAACATTATATGTCCAAGACATTGTAACTAATTACAATGGTCTCATTCACTTTTCAAGACATTGTATGTTACAATGGTCTCATTCACTTTTCAAGACATTGTATATTACAATGGTCTCATTCACTTTTCAAGACATTGTATGTTACAATGGTCTCATTCACTTTTCAAGACATTGTATATTACAATGGTCTCATTCACTTTTCAAGACATTGTATGTTACAATGGTCTCATTCACTTTTCAAGACATTGTGAGATACAATGGTCTCATTCATTTTCCAAGACATTGTGAGATACAATGGTCTCATTCATTTCCAAGACATTGTATTATACAATGGTCTTAACCATTTCTCAAGTGTTTTGAGTCACACAATGGTCTAACCTACTTCCCAGACATTGTGAATTGCACAATGGTCTAACCTACTTCCGAGACATTGTGTTTTGCACAATGGTCTCTAGAATTATTCCATCACATCATCAATATCATTTCATATGATATCAAAAACCCATCACAATTTATCGATTTCCAAACAAGAAATATGAGATTTCTAAAGGACAAACAAATCCATTACCTACAAAAGCTGAAGTTCAGCTCTACATTCATCAAAGTTTTCTTATAAAACCTTCATTATTAAATGTTCGTGATCCTGGCCAAGTATGTTCTACTTTAGAACTACTTAAAACTTCCTTTCCACACGTACCTACCCTTACTATCTTCTATGCAATGTAATATGAAAACATACGTTACAAGTCTTGTATGGACGGGACTTGCAACTGAAGTGTTGACATCGCCTTTGTTTAGTGGACAGTTTCCCGAAAGCAACGGACATATCACAAGTATACCTAATTTAGGTATTTGAAAATTTTATCGAACCTTGGCTAAATATAGACTAGTCACCTATATTTAACCTAGGGACAGTGGAATATAGTCTGACTAACTATATTCGACTTAAAATTTTCAAATACTGAGAATAGTTGTACTAGGGTTATGTTTAGATTGATTTCCTACATGAACTCGATAAACCACCATAATACATTAAAATAATCTAGAGACACGATAGTGTCTTACCACTCAGCAAGATCTTAACACCTTATTTGTACTACCTAACTTCATTCTTGAAAGTTTTCATTTATAAGATAATCCGAACTACTATCTTGGGATAGTTATCAATTCTTCTCTTCATCCTGTAGAAGTACTATCCTGTTTAGGTCCTAAGGATACCACTCCATCATAAACTTTTAAAATCTCTTAAGATTTTTAAAGCAAACTCAACATCTATACCTAAGGGTATTAATGTTAAGCATACACTACACACTTTTGTTCATCAACATATCACATCATTATCTTCACAACCGTTACAAACACAAGCTCATTAACAGATCTTGATGCACTTTTAAAGCTCAAATCATCCATAGTTACACCACAAGCACGCTCATCAGCTTTACAAGTTTGAATATTCATCTTGCACTTTTGGAACACCAGTATCATCTCATAATACACTACCTTGTAACTCACCGGCTAATTGTGAATGTTATGTTGGGAATTCTTAAGTAGGATGATTTGTAATTATTTGAATGGATTGGGATGCCTTTTCATTTAAATAAAGAAATTGTAAATCACCGAACCATAAGTTTATATTTCCCTATTTACATTGTTTGAGATGCCTCTCTATGTAAATAAAGAATTATAAATAAGTGGGCTTATTTGTATCCGAAATAACATAAGTATGAAGTCAATAAACACTAGGTACAACAACCGATTACCTACTAGGCTATGATTGCAACTAATATCTCAATTCCTATTAATATTCGACTGCTATATCAATTTCCTTTGATATTCGACTATTACCATACCTTTCCTACATAAAAGTAAGCCTCATCCTACACCATACACTGAAACGACAAATCAAACTACATCACTGGTAATCCCAGACTTTAGTCCTCATAAGTAACCACACCTTTTCATTGACACCACTCCAACATATGACACACAAAGAACTTCAGGACGAAGTTCCCCGTAAGGGGTAGAGACTGTAACAATTCGCATTTTTCAGGATATTTACTATTCCCGGAAAATTTCACTATTCACTTTTACTATTCATTTTTCCCGAAAATTTTTCCCGAAAATTGATTTTTATTTCTTGGGCTGAAGTGATAAATCATTTCCATGACAAATTAAAAGTTTGACATTCATAAGCTCATTTTCGTGAAAGTTATTAAGGAATTACACGGAATTACACGTTTTAGGGTAAAACGACATTTAAAAATTCTACGCACAACGAAATTCGGTCGCGTTAATTTTCCCTGTATCAGAAAAATGTTTGACACACTCATGATTTATTTGAGAATAAATCATGACTGAGAAAAACATGACCAAAATAAACCTCGGCCGTGAAAAACTGGAATTTTCAGTTTTAAGCGTTTTTACTCAGCCGATACCTGCACTGCGTTTCTAAAAAGATTTGAGTTTTCAACTTATTAGAAAAAGTCAACATATTTTTCCCTCCTCCATTGACCAAAAATCATTCCTTGATTTTATAAGTCATTTCGTGATTTTTAGGCTTACGGTTTGATGTCTAAAAGACATTTAATACCAACCGACACTGGACTGAGCCCAGTCTAGACATTATAAGTCATTTTAAATCATTTATAACCTATTAGAAAAGTAACATTTTACTTTTCTCAATTTTACGCAATATTCGTACATTTTACGTATTACGCGTTTTAGACCCGTGTTTCCAGTTTTAGCAGGGTTTTACCACCCCAATGGAACCTACCACTCATTTTATATTTTATTATGGAGTATTTTGACAAGTTTAACCATTCTTCCAAGTTTCGTATTTTTACGATACCCGGTTTTACGTTTTGAGGCTTAATCATTTACGATTGGCATTTCCCGGAGTCAAAACTAACCAAGTATCTTGGATAATATCAAGAAAAGGCTAACCCTTCCTTCCCAAGCTTTGTGAACTTCCCTAGGAGGGGGGATTCACCACCCATGTGGCTTCATCTCATGAATTTACCCATAGTTCATTACTTAATTACAACTTGGTCTCCAAGTGTTGACTAGTCAACATTGTAACTTCCTCATTTTTGGTATAAAGAGAGCTCATTCTCTTCCTTTCTCTTGCAATACCAACGACCCAAAACCACATAAATACACCATTTTGATCATTGATCTTGCTCATTTAATCCATCACAAGTTCAAGTCATAGTTCCTAGTTGATCCTTAACACCTTTCAACCATAAAACTCCATAAAATCACCATAAAACACCACAAAAACTCATCAAATTTCCAAGTGTTCTTAGTGAAGATTTTTACTAAGGCTTGTTTTTGTGATAAGATTAGTGTTTATCAAGGGATTATAAGATAGGGTTTTTGATATGGAAGCTTGGCTATGGTTGGAAAATATTTGGAAGATTAAGTAGTAGTTCTTGGTCTTGATCTTGGTTCTAGTTAGTTTCTTCACAAGTTGTAAGCAAACTCTAATACACTTCCTTGCTTAAATATCATATTCATGCTATTTACATATCATTCATGCTATATATTGTCTTGTTATCATGTCCATGATGTATAAAAGTGAGCAAAACAAGTTATTGTTATTGATTGTTAAAACAAGTTATTAAAACAAGTAAACTAGCGATTTTCTTGGTAAGACCAGATCAAAATGGTAAAAATATAATATTGAATCATTACATATTGTAGTAGAGGACCTAACAAGGAAAACATAGCAATTTGAACCACCTAAAACGAGTATACGAGTCAAAAGTTATGACGATTTGAAGTTACCAAAACTTTGCGGCTAAGCTGCCAAATACCTTCTGTTACAGAAACATTAAACACGCAAAAAGAGACATTTCTGTTCCGATTCATCAAAAAGTTAAAACACGAAAGTTGTCCGGAATCACGTTTTCCTTCAGGAACAAAGAAGCTCGAGCCTTGAAAACACTTTCTGAGTGAGATATTTCTAAATTTCTTAACAGCTATTTACACACATATAAGTCACTATATTATGGTTATACTTTAAAAGGAACAAGAGGTCTTATGACCAATAATCAAGACCACCACCATGGCTAGAGCCAAGGTTGTGTCTCATGACCTTGAAACAAGGACCAAAGGTCATGGCTAGGCCATGACGAAATGACCATAACAACTTACATAGGCGTAAACATGAAACAATGAATTAGGCGATAACATGAACAAACAATTTGGATCTACTTCACCTAAAAGGAAACCATGAGATATTACCAAGAGAAAATGGTCATTCAAGACTTATGAAACTACCCCTAATAACAATCTTCATGTACTTATAAACTTTCCTAAGTTTATTCAAATATCGGACATGTAACTTTTCGGATCAAAACTTATATCTATATATTCTATCAACTACTACAATAGTAGGGAGCCTCATGTGAGGAGTTCATTATGTAAGCCGTCGAGATGAGTTGTGGATTTACGAGTTAAAGTGTCTTGGCTCCTCGAACGCTTACTAACATGACTTCTGAAATATGTCAGCCCGAACGGTAGTAAACGATATACAAAACATACATGTTCATGAATCTTTTCTTTCAAAGACATACAATATACATCATACCACATCATGGACTAAATGCAAGATATATATATTGGCATGTTTATGTTTCCTTAGACATTATTCCAAACCTAAGTTACAACAATTATTCTAGGTTGCTCGTAGAAGTTCTTACGGCATATCCATCATTCTCATTATACATCATCCAACTCAAGGTGAGTTCATAGCCCCACTTTCCATTACTTAATTGTTTTACAAACCCTTGGGGGGAATACATGCTATTTTTAACCGAGCACAATGTTTTTAAATTGTATGCTTGCCTGATTGTTTTATTATCACTAAGTATTAGCCTTGCTAAACCGAGATTCCTTATTATGAACTATTTAATCACTAGCAATAGTGAGCGCGAATATTGTGAATAGGCCTATTGGGATTGACGAATCCCATTTGTATTGACTAAGTTCAAACAAATGCATTAATATTTGAGATTTAGGTATGTTAGCAAAGTACCTACCGGGATAAATCTGCCGATCGATATTGGTACACGTTAACGTTTTGGTGTCATAAGCTTAGTGTATAATAACTGTTCCGGGCATATAATAACGTAGCCTATCTGTTTTGTTTTCGAAACATTGGTGTGAGCCTATAACTCACACTACCAACATATTGTGTTCAAACGATTTAACAAACTCTATGAATATCACTCAACCTTTGTGTTGACCTCTCAAGCATGTATTTCAGGTTCATGACGATCAAGGATGGCACGGAAGGACACGGATGTTCAAGAGGGCTATAAATTTTATTATCATTCAAAAACTCACTTAATGTGATTTGTAAACATGGAACCAATTGGGACCTCATTTTGTAACCTCTGATATTTATATAATTTGAATGATAAATCTTTTAAAACGACTCAATTGGAGTTCGTTTTCTATTATTGTGACTATTGTGCCGTCGAGTAACACCCAGTTCGAATTCCGCTGCAACCATGAATTGGGGGTGTTACATATTATATGAATTCATCAGCTGCAATCACACCCGTCTTACCAACTATGGACCCAACAGACTCTCTCATAATGGGGGACGAGCATCTTAGCACTATTCCGGACACGAAATCGGACAAAGTAATAAAGTCTAGTGTTAAGGACCTTGTCCCAATCCAAAGTGATTCCGAGGGTATTTCCGACAAAATGTGTGATTCGCTTCTTCTTGATGCTCCAAATGATCATTTTGAGACTTTCTCCGATTCTAACGATGACTATACATACTCCGATGACGATGAGAATGATGATGACGAGCCTTTATGGGAAGGTAAATCTAAGATAGATCCACTCATTAAGGAATCTTTAGATATCTTGTCAATGGGGGACAAGGAAGTCGAAGTCAATCCTCTTGAGGAAATTGATGACCTTGTTCCAATCCTAAGGGTATCTGAGAAACCTTTCGAGTCAATCTCTGAAACATTCGATATGACTATCACCAATCCTTTGTTTGATTTCGATTCTGAATTTACTCTAAAATCAGATAATCTGATCTTTGATATTCAGAATAAGGAGAGTGATGAGTCAGATACGGAGACGACAATGGACGAGGTGCAAAATTCTAGCCCACAAAGTACCGCACATGTCCCACCTCCATATATCCCTCCTGAGTCAGAGCTAAAGATTACTACTTCTATCACTAACTCTCTTCATGAGGAGTTCGTCAATGAACTCGTTCACATCATATCTCAACCGGAGTATGATCATTCTTACTTTGATCTCAAGGGAGATTCTTATAACTCGGAGGGGAACAAAAACTATCTTGAAAAATTGCTTATTATCCCTAATCTCCCTCCTGAGGTTTTTGTTGAAACTGAACAAATGAGCTTTAATGATGAAATTCAAATTAATGATAAATCGAAATGTGCTTTTGAAAATGAAGGTTTAATCATGATAATTATCAAGATCTTTCTTCCCTTCTGCACATATGATGTGACTTCTCCTATCCTTCACTTCATCGAAAGTAAGGATACCATCTTTGACCCCGGTATTACCATTTATGGTTTCTTCTTAAAACCGTGGGTATCTCGTCGGAGTGGAACTTTCATAAGCTTCAATGTTTATCCAAACCTCTTGAACGAAAGTCCAATTGCGATTATCTTTTCCACTTGCTGCCCCAAGGACAAATGAATTCGGGGCGAGTCTAAGCTATACGACTCGATTAAAAAACAAGCGCTTATCAGGAGGCAATCCGTTTCTTACTATATTTTCTTTTTGTTTTCTTTCTTTATTTCAATAAAAAATGAAAAATGAAAAAGACCAAAAATAAATAAAACTTGTCGTATCCTTTTATCCGTCCCTCTACTACATTATACTATGACACTTCTTTTGAGTTTCAGGACTTAATAAGATTGTCAAATTTCTGGGCGTGATATTTGGACATGGAACGATGTTGCCATGGGCGTTTATCTTCTATATCTTCATTTGCTCCAATCAGATTAATTCCCGGGATCACGTAGTTTTTCTTGGAAGCTGAGGCTGAGCTCCACTTGACATACACGTTACTACCGATCTACGAGTCTGCACTAGGGGAGTTTTTCTGTTCTTTGAACACGTGCTTATATTGTTTCCCATATTCACATTTAGAAACATTGCATTTCTCTTTTTCGTTCTAAATGAGGGGTTGGCATCCCGTATTTAGAACATTGAGGGCAATGTTCGGTTCTAAATGTGGGGTTGGATTATTATTCATATGATCATATATGTGCCTATTTGTTTGTTTTTTAGCAACCCCAAATTGTGCCAAATTTTTTAAAATGTTTGCCAAAATTTTCGTATTTTCGAATTTTGCCAAATTTTTTACAATTAGTTAGATTTACAAAATAAAATAAAATAAAATAAAATAAAAAAATAAAAAATAATAAAAAAGAAAAAAAATGGATCAATTTTGGGGCATCGTCGAACGTTGAGCTTTTTAATAACTTCTAACTTAATTTCATATCAGTTCTTGTTTGATGAGATGTAAGATTGGTTAGGATCTAGTTTTTACTTGGCTTAATGTTTTTGATGATTTTGCTCGAGGACGAGCAAAGCTAAAATGTGGGGTAGTGATGAAATCACGATTATACATGTTTTATTACCAAAAAATGCCCCTATTTATGCTAATATATTTAACAATATTGCGCTTTTAATTGCAAATATTACGTCTTTCTGTTATTTTATTTTTAAGGTGCGTTCAAGAATTATTGGAGCAAAAGCGGAGCATAGTGATGATTATGAGAAGATTATAAGATTACATATTGTTAGAAGATTTATTGGAGCTTAATAAAATATTCGTAAAGCTTGAGTGGAAGCCCAAAATATAGCCCAATGAAATAAACCCAAGTTTATCAAGAAATGAAGCCCAAGATTAAAAGCCTTGTTTGAAGCCCATTTGCACAAAACATTGAGCAATCCTAAAGATGAATAAAGAAAAAAATTTGAAAAGAAGAAAAGTTATCAACATTAGGTCAACGGCTCCAATGAGCCGGTCAATGGTTGCTAAATGGCTCGGCTCATATGGCTTGCTAGCTCGGCTTAGTGGTTGGCTTAAGATTCCTCCATAATTAATTTTTTGAACCAATAATGGAGTGCCACTTGTCGTGATATTCATCCAAAAGATAGTGAATGTTATTGCTGTTTAAAATCCCAACGTCTAAAAGAAATTTCAATGGTCATCTTAAATTCTCGTCGGACCCTCGCATTGTTGCCAACAGACATATTCTCCAATGATCTACTAACAGTTAGTTTTGGTCCAAGGTTATAAATCGAACACAGCAGAGAGGAGCATGGAGCATTTTTTTTTCATCGCAACTTTAGGATTTCTTTTTCAATATGTAGTACTCAATCATTAGCATTTAATTTCCTACTACTGCACATCTTAATCATTCATGACTTTGGATCCTTCATTTTTATCTTACGCAATTTTTTTTTTCTCTTACTTTCATATTAAATGTCATTTAATTTTAATCAAAGATGTAGTTTATCAATTTATTTTTGTATTAACTCACTTTTAAGCGTGCTTTAAGTTTTAAGACTTTTATTTAATTAATGTTTTAGTCTAATTACCTTTGTCATTAGCTTTTAAATTGTTTAATCTATGTTTATTTTATAAAAAGTTGTTGCCTTTCACATTTTTATGGTTAAAATCTTATAAAGTTCAAATCTCTTTTTTTACAAAAATCATCATTTTTAGTCATGTTAATTTATAAAGTTTGAATCTTTTTGCTCTAAAACTCATTTTTACTCTTTTGTATTAAAGTTTCAATCTTTTTATAATTTTTTAGTGTTAAAATAGTTTTAAAAATCAAGTTTTATAAATCTTTAAGTTTTTTTTTTTATACTTATAAGTTGCAACTTTATTTATTTCCCCACCTCAAATTCACTTAAAGTTTCAAGTTTTTGAAGATTTGACGAAGATTAAGGGGTTATAAAGGAGATTTAGGAGTATTTTAGGTTATTTATGAGCTATGGATGGGGTTTTTAGTTTAGTGCTCTTATTTTCGTCTTCATGCTTAAACCATATCCGGTGCTCTCTAATCCTTTTCTTTACCTTCTTTTTACTATGTTAATTGCTATGTTTCGTTTAATTAGTTTTGTCATGTTTAATTTTTTTGTTATGTCTTTTAGTTTTATTTAGGATGTTAGAGTAGATTTATTGATATACTTGTTTGGTGATGGGTTGATTTGAGGTGATGATTAATTTGTGATTTGGAGAGGATTATTATGAATTAAGTTAGGACTTTGGATTCAAATGATAATCCCAAAAAATGTTGTTTTAAAAAGTTATAAAATTTGTTTGAACTAGAATTGAAAAATGGAACCATGTAAGATTTTAGAAATTTATTATCTTTTAAAGTCAAAAGCTTTTTAAGTAATTAAGTAACTTAAAAGAATTTTATAAAAATCGGCTTTAAAATGAGCATTGTGGATTATCGTTGTTTGAATTAAATTACGTTCTTTTTCGAGTTTATTGGGTAAACGAAACCGGTGACCAGTAAACTTGATTTAGCATTTAGTTTAGTCCAAGGGTCAAATTTCTTATCTTAAATTATTAATCATTCAATCCAGATTACCAATTAGTCATCACTAAAAATCAACCATAATCCAAACGAGTATATTTCCCCCTTTATATTTTTGCCCTTATCATTTTAGCCTATCTCGTAGTTTATTCCTTAGCTTTCCTTAGTTTTATTTTGCGTTAGTTCCTTTTAGTTTTTCTTTTAGTTGTTTTTGCCTTAGTTATTATTTGTCTTAGGATTCCCTTTAGTTTTCTTTAGCCTATAATTATTTTAAAAACTCAAAATTTGCGATATCTAAGCATCCAACAAGAACTTAAACGCGAGTCTCAAATCTATCATTCCTTTAGAACGACAATCCGGGAGATCTATACTTGATTATTGATTCATTTCATTGATTATGAATAACCATGTTTACCAATGTACCTTTTTGTTTGAAAATTTGTATTTTTATAAGTTTGTGATATTTACTTCTCATGTTTGATCATAAAATTACCAAATTAACATAGATGTTTATACTATAGCTTCTTTATTACATAAAGAGAAACAAAAAAAGATGTAATGGTAGAATACGTTTATGTATAAGGTATAAGAATAATTTTTCTGCGAGACCGAGCTATATAAGGAAATTATTATTACTTGCATAAGTAAACTCTAAATGCATGAAAAAAACGACAAATAGTACATTTGCAAGTTTTTTAGGATTGTTTGAATCCTTACCGATCTTTCATTTTAGTGCAACTTTCTTCACAATTAGCCTAAATCATCAAGGTAAAGACACCCATATTTTAGACCATTGGTTGACACCCATAGTGTTATCAATGACAACAAACACCTGCTAAGTTTCATTAAGTCATTCTAAGACGCCTGCTAAGAATTTCTACCATAAAATTCCTCATATAGCCACTAAAACACATCTTTGGTACATTAAAATACATTCATGTATTGTCTAAATTAGCAACTCAACTTAATTATACATTTGTACCTTGAGCAGGCGTAGATAATCCTTCCACGACAATCATGTGTTGATACTTAATCCTCCTCTAAACAACGCACACAACAAATTGCTTTGCATTTTAGTGTGTGCGATAAAATCATAAAACTGCAAACACCATTAACATGTTGCATTATAGTGAGGATAACAACAAAGTTAGTCCTAACATCAAATGAGAAAACTTCAGATTAGAACTAAAGGGGTGTTTGGTTATGCTTATTAAAGGTGCTTATTGGCTTATTCAATTACTATAACATAATAAGTTTATGATAAAACTTTAAGCTTTTTTGAGAAACTTAATAAAAAAAACTCTTTAACTCACAACTAATTCTATCATAGCTTAATATGTTTATAGTAAAAACACAAGTATTAGCTGTAGAAGTTTTCAATAAAACATTAAAAAAAAGTTACTAAAAGTTGGTGTGTATAAAAAAAAAATAAAAAATTTAAACCATAAAAAAAGGTTACTAAAAACTATCAGCTAGATAAGGCATAAGTCAAAGTTCTGTTGAGGTCTCTTTCGGATTCTATTCAGAAGCAAAAAGAGGTTAACACATAAATCATAAGTATAGAAGAATGGTTGTATCTCACATCCGTGATTACCAACTCAATAGCATTATCGCAGTATAGTAACGTAATAACCTGATTAAAAACTATATATACTACTTGCTTAATAATTCTCACGTTCATACTTTTAATTCCTTTACAACAGCCAACTATTACGTTTTTTATTTTTTTTTATGATGAAAAATCACGTCAATGAATAAAGTTAGGTTATCACCCACGTAGTTTTTTCTTTTTTTGATTTAGGAGATGATTGTTATCAAATAAGGATTGTGACGCGTGCATTTTTTTTTATAATTTAAGGAGAACACCTTCATTAAACAATGACTATCTAACCCATTGTTTGTTTCTTTTAATAATTAGCTTTGTATAACGTTTTTAACTGACAGACATGTTGAAGTTGATGTTGTTATTTAACTTTAACTATTGATATCATGTTGTACAAAATGTGCGAATTTAATAGCACATAATGAGCGTTGATAAAGTTAAATTATGCTCTATAAAGTTTTTAAAATATTTTTATGGATATCCATATATAAATTTCAAATAACAATTTCATGATTCGTTGTTATAAGTTGACTCGCGTATCACACTAACTCGTGCATACCATTTGATATTTATATTCTCGTTACTAATAATTTAACCGTATTTAATATTCAAACCCGTGTACGCATAAATTAAACTTTTAAATGAAATAACATGAGTCCTTATTTAAAAAATATATTCTAGAAAAGTCTAAAATTAACATTAGTTTAAAAAATATTTAACGTGTATTAAAACTAATTCGCATATTTACAAAATTATGTAACTTTAATGATGAAAGTTTAAAAACTAATACTAATAATCATGTAATTTTAAACAAAGTTAATATTATAAAGTATAGGGGATATGAAGTGTAAGGGGTTATTTGTTTTTTTTTCTAAAGTTATTAAAAAACATGAAACTTGTAATTTTACACTTAACTCTGTATAATTTATTTAAAATTCAAACACCAAAGTTTTATTAATTACTTCATATTTTTTTAAGTTTTTGTTTTCATAAATTTGATACCTATAATTTTATGCATTTTTTTTCTTAACCAAATTTTTTCACAAAATTGATTAATTTTGACCAAAATCAATTTAATTTTGACTTTTTATTGACCAATTATATTGCTCGATTTCGCCTACGTGGCAAAATCGAGCTCTCCTATTGGTCTATTTTTTTTTCAATAAGAAGGGATTTGCAAAAACACTCCAAAATGATGTAATTCTTTTATTATATAAAAGATTTATTTTTTTGTTTTGTCTTTTTGTTTTGTTTTGTTTTTGGTTTTTTGTTTTTTTTTTGAAAAAGTGTCTTGTGATCTTATTCCTTGGTTTTAAATAATCAATGGTACGCTTCTGACATTTTAATATTATCTAAGCAAGACAAATTCGAATAGTTCTTGCATATATTATTCACGTTAATGTTTCACGTGTATTGTAGTAATAATTTATGAATTTAACACTCTGTTCTCAAGTTTGATTTTTGAAAAAAAAGGAAGTAAAATGAGTGAAACTTAAAAGTTGTCATGTTTAGGGGTGTAAACGAGTCGAGTCGAGTCGAGTACTGCCAAGCTCGAGCTCGACTCGAATACTAAAACTCGAGCTCGAAACTTGACTTGAGCTCGATCGAGCTTGAAGCTCGACTCGAGCTCGATTATTTTCATATTTAAGGCTTGAACTCGATGAATACTCGACATATCAAGCTCGGCTCGACTCGATTTGTATGAAAATTAAGTAAATATATGTATATAAAAGGGTAAAAGTGTAATTTAGTTGAAGCTCGTTAATGCTTGCGAGCTTCACGAGCAGTGCATTTTCAAGCTCGAGCTCGACTCAAAAATATACTCGAGTTGCTCGAACTCGAGCTCGACTCGTTTATATCGAGTAGTTTACGAGTCGATCCCGAGTAGCTCACGAGTTGTCTCGTCTCGTTTACACCCCTAGTCATGTTCTTGAGTTTTTTAAAGATAAAAGTGAAATATAAAGAGGGTGAAAGTTGTATGTTTTTTGTGTGAATACTTTTATCCCACATTTGAGATGAAAGTGAAGTAAACAAGTACATTCATTAAATAAATGACAAAAGTACCATTAATTTTATTTTACTCGTAGTTTATTTTTTCTTTAAGGGTATAATAGTAATTTTATAAATAACACATTTTCACTTTCTTTTTTTTTACACTCAAGTACACACGTCTTTTTTTCTACTTTATTTCATTTACTAGTTCTCTTTTACTTTTCTTTTCAGGCCTTTGGATCAAGACATCACATGGTTGGACCTAGGCATCTAAGATAGCTGGTTGATATCATTAGAGCTTATGGTCTCAAGTGAGGACTTCCCGGTCTTTACTTTCTTTCATTTGCTACCTACTCCTATGAGATTAGCAATGACGCATTGTCTCCCCAATATATACGTTAGAAACAAACAACTACAAGCTCAAACTCAGTAACTCACTAGTCACCTATCACAAGCTTTTGATTACTGTATTCCTTCATTCTCGTGTATCTCCTAGTGTCTTGCTAGTTTTGTAATAACGCTGTCGTTGATCAAAAAACCCTTTTGAAAAATGGGTGATCAGCAAACCAACAAATCGCCACATGTCCTACTCATCCCGTACCCTACACAAGGCCACATGAACCCTATAATCGAGTTTGGTAAACGCTTAATCTCAAAAGGAGTTAAAGTAACACTCATACCAACCGTCTACATCTCAAACACCATCATTTCTCACAACACTAACACAACCTCCTTAGAAATCGAACCTATTTCAGACGGCTTTGATGAACATGGTTATGCTGGTGCTTGTAGCTCTGAAGCTTACATAGAGAAGTTCGAGGAAGTCGGGTCAAAATCATTAGGTGACTTGATCAACAAGTTACAAAGTGAAGGGAATACTATTGATGCAATAGTATATGATTCATTAATTACTTGGGCTTTAGAGGTGGCTATAGAGTTTGGAATTAACGGTGGGTCTTTTTTTACACAAGCTTGTGCTGTGAACAATATATATTATCATGTTTATAAGGGTTTAATTCCGGTGCCATTGGTTTCAAGTGTTTTGGTTCCTGGATTGCCACAGTTTGAGTATTGGGAGACACCATCTTTTGTACACAATTATGGACCGTACTACTACCCTGGTTGGACTAACGTTGTGTTTAATCAGTTCGCTAATATTGATAAAGCACGTTGGGTCTTCACGAATACTTTCTACAAACTTGAGGAAGAGGTAAGTTTTGCTTTGTTTGATCTATATATGGCTCGATCTGTTCCCTTTTAATTAGTCCTAAATTAAGCTCATACTTGATAAGCACGTTTATTTCACTTTTACGTATGAAGCAACACTTCACTTTTACGTATGAAAAGCACATAAGGCCGCAAAACTATTTAGATGGTCCACCTTGAGACAACTTAACCATACATATTCTTAAGATGGCAGGAACTTTTCACTTAAAACTGTTTGTAAATGTTTTTAGGAACCAGACTTAAATTAACATGTAACAATCATATATTTGTAGAGTGTAATCTTTGGTTTTTGTTTACTTTAGGTAATAGAATGGATGAAAAAGATGTGGCCAATGAAGGTAATAGGGCCAACACTTCCATCAATGTACCTTGACAAACGATTAGAAGACGACAAAGATTATGGGATCAATCTCTTCAAAGCAACCCATAGTGAATACATGAACTGGCTAAGTGATAAGGCAAAGGGATCCGTTGTTTACGTATCCTTTGGGAGCATAGCACAACTTGGACCTGAACAAATGCAAGAAGTTGCTTGGGGTTTGAACGAAAGTAATGTGAATTTCTTGAGGGTTGTTAGGGCCGGTGAAAAGGAAAAGCTCCCAAAAGAGTTTTTGGAGTTGAAAACAGGAAAAGGTTTGATTGTGCCATGGTGTAAACAATTGGATGTGCTAGCACACGAGTCGGTAGGATGCTTTGTTACACATTGTGGGTTTAACTCGACCCTTGAGGCAATAAGTTTGGGTGTACCAGTTGTGGGAATGCCACAATGGACTGATCAAAGTACCAACGGCAAGTGCCTAGAGGATATTTGGGGTGTTGGAGTAAGAGTTAAGGCTGACGAGAAGGGTATGGTGACACGAACAAACATTGTGTCATGTATAAAGGAGATTATGGACGGAGAGAGAGGGTTTGTAGCCCAAAAGAACGCGAGAAAATGGATGGAGTTGGCCAAAGAAGCTATTAGTGAAGGCGGGAGCTCGGACAAGGATACTGATGGTTTCATATGTGAATTAAAGCAGTAATATTGATTTAGCATCATGCTAGCTTAAAATAGATTAAGAAGTCAATTTGTACTATCGATTGTTTAAAAAGATTTGTTTGGATGCTAACATGAGGTTTTAGTTGTATTAGTTGTAATATTCGTGTTTCATATTTGATGCATATTATTGTACTGAACTATAGAGCGACCAAATAAAAAATCCTTAGCTTTTAAAATCCCAAGTTGTCTGACGATACATAATTTTGGATATAAAGTTAACACAGGTCGTATTTATAAAGTTACCGTGACGGAGATTGGAGTTTTCGAAGATATTGTATAATTTTTTTTTAGCCAATGTGCATAATTATTTTATTCTTTCGTGACCAGGTTCATTTTAAAAAAATCAAAATTTTTTACCAAAATTTACAGTAGGTTAGAAAAATTCATCAGGTTCCCACACCCTCTTAGGTCCACCCCAGAATGCATGTATAAATTAAGAGGAGTGATATAACCACAAATAAATTTTCATAAAGAACTTTCACAAAATGAGGCGGATGTGTTTGATTGGTGTATTTGGGTATGTGTTCTTTCTCTTCTTTGTTACTAAGGCTATGTTTGCCGCAAAGCTTTTTGGGGTAATATGCGGTGAGCAATGGGCTTTTTGAATTTTAGTGTTCGTTTGACATGAGAGCTATGAGCTTTGCTATTTTTTAAGAAAACTCATTTTTTCAATGCTTCTTTATGAAGCTGTGAGCGGTGAGCAGTGAACTGTGGCTACTGCTCACAGCTCACACCTACTACTCATAGCTATTTTTGCCAAACATAGCTTAAACCAATCAAACACGTCCACATCATTTTATGAATTTCTTTGTGAAAATTTGTTTGTGGTTCTAGCATTCCTCATAAATTAAAGCTAATGTGATTGTTAGCAACACGTTATTCGGCAAGTGTCATAAACACGTGGATAATTGAAAGTTTGGAGAAAAAAATTATAATTACTCTAAGTAAAACGACAATCAATGTGATAAATTAATAAACAAGAAAAAGCGAATACGGATCTTCATAGACTTTGACTTGTAATCATTATTGGTCTTTGTTTTGATCACAAGCATCTGTTGTTTCACTCGACAACATTTGCAAGTTCAGATTCAATAAACTATGGTGCGTCCCTCTGACTTACATAGACTTTATTCATAATTAAATTAGATTGTATGTTTGAAGTAGGAAATAAATACTACGTATATGATGAGGTGTCTCACAGTAAAAGTTCAAAGTGTTACACACATGCACGATGCAATGCAATCCAAATATCGGTAAAGGGTAAGCTAGCATTAGTTTTGGAAAATAAGGAAGGTGTGTGGTTTGAAGGATTTAGGAATATGGGATTGAGATTGATATGTAGTTTTTGTTATGAGGAAATTCGAGCGAGGACGAAAAATTCTATACCCGAAGTCATTCACAAGCAGGTGGACATACTTGAGGCAAACGGTATGCACATTCATACCCTGAGCGTCATCACTATAGTGTAAAAAACAAAATTTTTCTTTACATATTTTAAAGTTTAATGTGAAGTGCATACCTTTTTCAAATTTTATTAAAAAGTGTATACCCTGTGGGGAATTCTTGCATCCCTACTCTTCACGACAACAAACGTGACACTACCTAGCTCACATGTAAACTCGCCCTAGTTAACATTGACTGAGGTGCGATCTTTAAGGAAGGGTCGCATTGGGCATAAATTTCAGTACCAAAAAAAAAGTTCGTCATAGTATGTCGAAGTGTCCGTCTAATGAAAGATAAAAAAAGAAAATTGTTATCGCAATGGGGTGTTTTTTTGTTGCTTAACGATATGTCGTTTGCGATATTTTACTTTTAAGAAAAAGATTTAAATTGAGATTTTTGTTTTGAAGGAAAAATGAATGACTAAGGCTACACACAATAATACACAAACGATCGATCAATCATCCAATCGCACTCGATCGTCTCTACTGTGGCATATCTCAAAGTCGATCGATCGCCCCATTTTTTGGATGTGGGTCGTTCAAACGATCTAGATCGTCCCATGTTTTGTGTTTTGTTTATTTCGTCCAAAGTTTTATTTATTTATTTTTTCAATACTCGTGTTTTGTTTTGTGTTTTGTGTTTTGTGTTTTGTTTTATAAATTTGGCATTGTAATGTTAAACATACGGGAGTGAAAATACATTAAACATTGAATTAAAAATACATACTTTAGATTCATACAAACTACGATATGGAAATGAAAATGAAAATACAAATTATAATGAAATGTCTGAGTTATAACCCTCGTCATTTAATGTTTCAAAACCCTCTGCAATCTTGCTCTCTTCCCACTAGTTGTACAAGATGTTAAACAAGTTGTTCTTGCGGTATTTTGTTTCCCTTGCTTCCTGCTCCCTACGAGCAGCTACCTCTCGTGCTGTGTTTTCTTCCATTTCTATTAATACTTCTTCATCCTGAGCAAGTAGTCGTTGTTGTTCCTCAGTTAGTTGAAACGGATTGTCTTTTTCTTCCTCCACCGGTTCCTCTTCCGTTGGGAAAACCGGAATGATATCTGTTGGTGGGGTGTTCACCATGTTTTCGGGAAATTGTTGGGAGAAGTTGTTTTCAGGGAATTTTTAAGAGAAGTTGTTTTCGTTGAAAAATTGTTGGGAGAAGTTTTGTTTTACGGGAAATTGTTGAGAGAAGTTTTCTTGAGACATTGTTGAGAAACTGTGATAAGAAGTTGTGTGTGTGAGAGACAAAGCAGAGTGTGGGTATATATAGGGAAATTTTTGAATTTAAAATTTTAATTGAATTTGAATTTTGAATCATCCCGCTCATACTGTAACTTTTAATTTGAATTTGAATTTTGGTTATGCCGCTCGTACTGTAACTTTTAGTTTGAAATTGAATTATGAAATTGAATAGAGTTTGGGTTTTTTTGAAAAAAAAAATAAATGAATGTCTCCCTTACTTTGGTAACCAATCGCCTGTACGTCGCCGGAGAGAGAAAGCTGACATGACACTCATTACTATGTTTAGCTTAATATTTGTTTATTAGATCTTAAAATAATTTGTAATTTTGTATCTTTAAATAAAGGTAGGTCTTGGTATTGGAAGCTTAGAATCGCTCAACCACACTTTAATTCAGAAATGATGTTGGAGGTTCTTGAACACGCCTAATGCTTTATGGGTCATGACTATAAAAACGATTCACGACCTTAATGGAGATTTATCTATCTTTAATTGTTGAGTGAGTGGTAATGGTGTATGGGCAGAATTGTGAAAGATATCAATGCCATGAACGACCAAGGATTAATTCCTCACCACATTATAAAGAGGAATGTTCATGATGGTAGAACAACTCAATTCACAAATGACCATTGGATAGGTGAAACCCCGCTTCAACATCAATTCCCTCGCTTGTTTTGTTTAGAGGTGAATCAAGTTTGTTTGATTTGTGAAAGGTGGAATGACGGTTGGAATTGGATATGGACCAATACGATCTCAGGTGGTATTACCTCAAATCAGTTAAGTACCTTGTCTTTATTACTTGATCCTATTATCCTTACTGAGGCTAGAGATGAATGGGTATGGTATCTAGATCCCAATTTTGGTTTCACTGTTAAAAAGACAAGCATTCATTTAGATGATGCTTTACTTTCGGACTCTTACTTCTCAACTAGATGGTGTCATTTTATTCCGAAGAAAGTTAACATTTTCGTATGGCATGCTCTTCGTGATCGCCTCCCTACTCGGTGGAACTTATCAGTAACGGCACTGGTACAGAAAGTGCTATTGGTCACGCCAAAAATGTGTGACGATATGCATACAGTCACACACGTTTTTTTCATTGTGTGTCACTAAAGGTCCCACCACCGTAGGTGGCATATGGTCACATTGTTGAGTTCGTGGCCTTTTCCATCGAAAAAAGTGACCAAAACCCCGAATATGTGTGACAAATTAAGCACAAATTTTGTTGGATTAGTCATTATCAGTGACCGTAAACACTTTATAGTCACACAAATGTTTTTTGAGAGTAACTATTTTTCGTCCTTAGGCCACATAAATATATAATATATGTGACATTTGAGATGATCTATTCAAGTAAATGTGTATTTTGTGTGACTATTTCTCGTTCTGTGGCCACATGAATATATAATAAATGTGACGTTTGTGATGATTTAGTCACTCAATGACTGTTGTTTTTCTGGAATTAGTCACATACAATTTAAAACAAAGTGGCCAAAAGTGTTAATAAGTATGAACATATACTATTTAAAGTGAACAAATGTGTATTTTGTGTGACTATTGATCATCTAATGGCCACATGAATTTTATGTTTGTGTGACCTTTGGTAATATTTAGTCACACAAACCTTGTTTGTTTTGGGTATTTAGTCACATACAATTAAGCAAACAGTGGCCAAAAGTGTTAATAAGTGTGACCATATGCTGTTTAAAGTGAAGAAATGTGTATTTTGTGTGACTATTGATCATCCAACGGTCACGTGAATTTTATGTTTGTGTGGCCTTTTGTAATATTTAGTCACACAAAGCATATTTGTTTTGGGTATTTAGTTACATACAATTAAGCATAAAGTGGCCAAAAATGTTAATCAGTGTGACCAGATGTTGTTTAAAGTGAAGAAATGTATAATTTGTGTGACTATTGATCATCCAATTGGTACATGAATTTTTTTTCTGTGGCCTTTTGTAATATTTAGTCACACAACAAATTAAGCAAGCAGTAACACGTATTAATAAGTGTGACTGTATGCATCTTTTAGTCACATTTAAAAAATCAATATATATCAAAACAAATTTAAATATATATCAAAACAAATTCAAATACAATAAAACTGTGATGTATATAACTGAACCACTAATACATATCATATAAGCAATACTAACTATATGAAACAACAGTACTAACTTATAGCTAACAGTTGTAACTAATACACTAGCAATATTAACTTCAAGCAGTCTTAATCTCTGAGCAGTCTTAACTTTGTACTAGAAATACTAACTTTCACTAGCAATAGTAACCTGATCCTGGAGTGCTTCTTTAAGCTGTGAAATCAAGGAAGATATGGTCTTTTCAGCAATTAAGTTGGTTGACACATTCTTGAATTACTTTTTTTTTGCTCCTGGATTTCATCTAGCAATGAAGATCCTTGTTGTACTCCTTAACAAGGCAAAACAAATATAACATAACCAAATTGACATCAGTTGGATCCTGCAAGGAGCATTGAAATGTGGTTAGGTACATATTATATGATGATCTTATTAAATGACTTGGTGTTGGTTTGTAAGGAATAGTTTGAAGTGAGCATTTCAAATTTTCGTTATTAAAAAGTCGCTAAGTTAGATAGAAAACCTTTTTAGTTGAGGGTCCGCCTAATGTCTGTATTCCCTGATGTAGTACGTATTCACTATCGACAATTCCCACATTTCTCAACCCCTGAAATATGAAAGAAAAATAATATCAGTGCATGGTATCAAGAGATCATCTATTGTTAAAACCTATTTACAGAAAATGAAAATAATAAAAATGACCCGTGACTTGTTTCTCAACCAAAATGCAAAATTTACTTGAGCGTTATAGCCATGTTTCGTATGCATTCCCCATCCGTGAACCAGGCCATTCTGGAAGTAAATGAATAGAATTATATATGGTTCATGAAAACATATAACAGATAATCGAACAACTGATGTTAGGAAAATCAATAATATTCGCAACACAACTCAATTTGAATCAATAAGAGTAAGTGCAACAAAATGGCGATTCATTGTAAAAACTGCAATATGATTCCAAAGCTGATGAGGTACGTCTATGGTAAAAAAATAACCTGAATAAGATGCCAAGCACAATTCCATGCAGCTCTGGAGAACACTGGAGCCATTCCTTCTACAAATTTGTACATCTAAAACAAGACACAAAAAATAACGTTTATATGTAGATTTTATCAAAGAGGTTGTAAGCAATATCAACAGTTGCACAAAAATTATGAGTGTTTCATGTAGATCTTACCCAGTACATGGTGGACCTTTGCTAGTCAGTGTACATTTCACACTACCTTTTGGGTCATAAACTCTTCTAAATGTAAACAAGAATATGAGCGTTAGCGAGCAGTTAAGAGATAGTATAATCGGAATAGATGATAACCGATTCATGCACCTATGAAACTTAAGTCTTTTTCTCCGTATTGCCCTTATTTGACCTTTCTATTATCTGTTACTTCAACTGTCCCAAAATTACTGTCCACCTTACCATTTTACCTTGTCCCAAACTGATTGACCACTTCTAGAAATAATTATTATGATTGCTCAAGTTTCCCATATTACCTTATTTAAAGTACGATTCTTAAAACATGAAGAAATCATTACTTATTGGTTAAAAGGTAAAATTTCACTAAGCCAAACAAAGAGACTTCACTTTAACTCCGTGTTTAAAACTAGTGAGCAATCATTTGGGATTCGGGAGTATTTATTTAGATAATCACAATGTTCTAACACTCTAAACTAGAAAAGTTATTATTACATCTCAATCATCAAGCGATGCAACATGTATTAGTACCAAATCAGAGTACGATTATATAGTGTCACATAGTACTATTAAAACAGACATCCGAGCACCCCCTTACTAAAGATGGACAAGTCGACATGCGATCCCATATTCCAAAAATATGACATCATAAAAACTATCAATTTTGTATTCCTATTTTTGGTCTAAAACTAAGTTTTACTTCAAAAGATAATACAAAAAGGAAGATGAGGATAGCCTCTTACATTAGTAGTTCGATCTGATATCCCATCTACATCAAAGAAAAGAGCACCAGGAATGTGGGCAACCTGTTGAAACCCCATCCAAATGAGATAATAAGGACTAAAAAGACTAGAAAAAAATAATAAGAATCTTTTAGACAAGATACTAAAAAAATAGATCGTAACATTAAACACTTAATTCCTAAATACACACCTGATACACTTAGAGTGGATTCCTCTGTTCATCGGGCATGTACCACGATGCATCCAACACCTGTGAATATATCCAAACAATTAACATTGAAACTACAACTAGATTATACGACCCACACACATGCCACTGCGATATTACAGGTTTTTACTCTCATAATTTATTTCGTAGTTAAGGGGTATCAATGTATCATGTATTTTCATGAATATATGCTCTATTGTAAAACCCCCATTTTTTAGTGATCGCAGCAGATTAAGTGTTTGTGGTATTACTCATGGAATCAAAGACAAGATAATAGAAAACGACTTGAAAAGAGACGTTTTTGAAAAAGGTGTTATCATTAATTTATTCATCAGAGTTTTTAGAGTAAAACATGTACTTTTACCAAAAGAGAGGTCCCTAAGATACGTTTTATGACACAACACTTGATGAATGATAACTATTCTGAAACGTTCTCATGTCCAGTACTTCTCCGTGCCAGGGTTCCTATAGTGCCTAATTACCTAAGATAACATGCTTAAAAGTCAACACAAATGTTGAGCGAGAGTCATAGGTTTAAGTAGATAGGGTATGAATACAAGTTCCACAGGGTTCAGCTTAAACCCTATGTGTGGAAAGGTTTTAGTGATAGAAGGTATATTGCACTAAGCTCATGAACCACACGTTAACAGTCTGGGTCATGGGGTCTGCAGACCAAACCATGAGGGGACGGGAAGGATAACTTGCCAAAGTTAATCTTCAGTGGGTTCAAATATAGTACTTATTTGTACCATCCAGAGAGATGTTAATACCAACAGGAGTTGTCAAACTCAAATAGATCTATCAACTATATTCGCGTTCGCGTGGGTAAAATATCCCAAACGATTAGATTCATGAATTTTTGTTATGTAGTGATGGCAGATAGTTTACTCGTGCAATAACCAATGAAAAAGACTTGTATTCGGTTTAAAGCATGTATCCCCCTCATAGGGTTGTAAAACATTTAAAAGTGAGGCTATGAAAACTCACATGGGTCTTAAGGTAAGTAAAGTAGGGGTTTAGACAACTCACTCATGTATCCTGGGGTAGTGTAGGTGTGTGTATGTCAAGTCTTAGCCTAGGTTTCCTTTAACTAATCATTCTTAGGTTTTTATATATAACATAACACTGTTCAGGCTATCGTAATTCAGAAGTATACGACTCCTCACATGAAACTCCCTACTGTTGTATTATGTTATCAACATAATACCGTTCAGACCATCATAATTCAGAAGTTATTACTCCTCACACTAAACTCCCTACTATTGAGTTATGTTGTTTTTAAGGTTTAGTTATAACATAACACCGTTCGGGCCATCATAACTCAGAAGTATATGCAATAATCGTTTAAGGAGCCAGGACACTTTAATTCGTAAACCCAGCAAACTCGTCAAAACGAAATATCCACATAGTACTCCTCGCATGAAGCTCCCTAGTATTGTGTTATGCTTATAACTTAAATAGGTTTTATATTTATATGAAAATAGTCTGTTTTTACCCTTTAAGTTTCTATATTTACATTTTCTACCCTATACTTATAAACTTATAACAATTAAGCATATAACTTTCTAACTTTTGCACATTTAATCCCTATACTTATATATTTTAGAGAAATGACAAAAATAGTCCCTAAACTATACCAACTTTCATTATTTACCCTTTTTACCCTTAACTTTATAATATTTGCAAAACTAGTCCTTTTTAGTTTATAACTTATTTTAATTTCTATCCTAAGGTTTCAATACTTTGCAAAATCAGTCCTCAAACTTATAACTTCTAGGAAATGTCAAAAACAGTGCCTAGACTTAATAGTTTAAGGAATTTACAATATATACCCCTATGCATGTAAGGTTTTGCAAAACTAGTCCTAAATGCATGTAAATTGTATTTTAACGTAGCGACTAAGTTTCTAAGCTTATGTTTACCTAATATATGTTTAACTAAGTCACCTAATTCAGATTATAACACGTAATAGAGCAATTTAGCACATAAACACATAATTTTCTAAATATAGGGTTTCAAAATGAAAACTTCTAAAACTAAGTGATCAAGGCTATCCTAAGGGTTCTAATGCATGTTCTAAGAGTCCTAGGCCTATTATAAGGTTACTAAATCAAAATTTAAGGCTTACCTAGGTCGTATATGGTGTAACGAGGCAACTAGGGTTTCTAGGGCTTCTCTCGACTCAAACCACAACTCGACGCTACTAAGGCTTCTATACTCGACTTCTATAGCTTCTAAGGTCTTAGTACTACAGTATGTAAGTGAGGTAAAGAGTAGAAGAGGTGTGGAATGAAATGGAGGGGAGGGGATGATATTTATAGCCGCGTTTGGAGTAGCGACCAAGGAAAGGGGCTGCCATGTGTCGAGGGGCGGGGGTAGGTCGACTAAGCTGAGCTATGGAGGGTTGCGAAATGTATAGAGGATGATGAGGATGAGCTAGGAGTTAGCTAGCGGGTGCCATAGGCCGGTTGTGGTGGTTAAGAACCGAGAGAGGCGGTTTTTGGCAAGGTGGTGACAAGTAGGTGATCCTTCTACTTGCTTGGGTGGTTAGAGGTGCTAGGGTGGTTGCTTACTTATTAGGGGGGGGGGGGTGCTAGGGTGGTTTCTTGGTTAATTTGAGGTGCTTAAGTAACTTAGTTTAGGTATTTAGGTCAAATTTTAACCTAGTTTTGTATAGTGAGAGTTTAGAGTTTTACCTAGGGTTTAGTGCTTTATTCAGGGTCCTAATGGTGTTTAGTAACTAATATAATGTCCTAAGTGACTTATACTAAGTGGTGATAACTTATGGTAAAGATTTGGGATAATTTAGACCTAGCTTCGAGAAGTTATGACCTAATTAGGGTTTTGTGCTTATCTGACTTGTACCTAAGTTCAAGGGAGTTGTACTATGATTTAGGAAGTCTAATATATGCTAAAGTAACTAATGTAACTCATATCTAAACCTTAAACACTTTCATGTTAGTTCAGATAAGCAATTAGGGTTTTAAAACTAACCGGGAACACATAGGTGCATTTAGGGTTTTCTAGAAATTTTGGTGTATTAGAGTGATAGTTTTCTTAGTGAAAATATGTTTGTAACCTTGACTTGACATACCGGGATGTTTACATCAAGTAAACATGGTAGTGGTTGGCATGAGTGGATACGTGAGCTTGTCTAGAGGCTAGTTAGGTTATAAAGATATAATAAAGCAAAAATTTAGCTCGGGAAAAATCCTATAGGCATTTCTAATCCTAGATTGTGCTTAGTGATGCATGGGAATTGCACCAGGCTTTACCTCTCGAGGGATCTCGAGAAGCTTACAACCCCCACCAGGCAGTGTACCTGATCGTTGTAGTATAGTATAGTGACAAGTACCGGGGGATTGATCGTTCAACTCAGGAATATTGTCGTTAGGATTGAAATTAATCTAACTAGGTCTAAAGGTGAAGGATGATTCTTTTTGTGTTTTTATTTTTTATGAAAAGCAAGTAAAATTCTCGGGTATTGGAAGAAGGGGCGGAATTAGTTGTTAATCAACTAACCCAAAAGCTACTAATTAAACTAATAAATAAGAAAAGTAAACTAAGGTTCTACAAGGGATGTGAAGCATGTCTACCTATGATATGTTACTCCTTGCTAGCTATCCAATTCTACCTATTGAATTGTCACACCTTGTTTTAATTGACGGGTTGTATTCCTTAATACCAATCATGGGGTGGCGTACTTACTTCCCCAATTCTATAAGCTCCTACTTCACTCCTATGTCGAGTCGGCTAAGAAGCTCCTAACATGGGATCACTAGAATTCACTCATGCATTAAATACAACCATAAAAACCTAGTACACATCGGTTCATGTTTCTTAAGACGTTCAAGCAAGTTACACAATGGAGATCTGCCAGTTTTCTTAAGCTAACATTGAAATCATTCAATTAAACAAGAGACAATAGGAATCAAGAATTATAAACTAAACCAATTAGACCTATCGAAGTGTCACGCCCTAATTGATGAAGATAGACACAAACATCAACAAGGAATCAATAAGATCTAATCAATTATATACAATTTTCTCATAAACATAAGTAGACACAATGTAAATTAACAAAACATAATCAAAGAAGGGCAATCAACAATAATAATGAAAGACATAGTTGAGATAGAATCATCAAACCAATACATGATGTTTATGGAGTGATTGAAACCCTCTAAGTTGCTGGAAAAACACCCACCTAAACCCAGTAATCGACCTTAGGGTTTAGGGCTTACAAAAAGTGAAGTTATGATGTTATATTTATAGGCTGATTTTCTGTAGGCCCGATCTTGACGGCGTCAGCCAAACCATGACGGTGTCAAGAACAATTTTTCTTCACCAAATTGTAGATCTCTTCGTCCTCTTCGCGTGGGCTTTTAAATCACCTAAATCCGAGTTCGTATGCAAAAGTTATGACCAAAACAATATCAGCTACTCCGCGCGCAAGTTTTGACAAGTTAACACGTGACGGCCTTGGGTGACGCCGTCATGTGTAATTCTGCTCCAGGCCGTCACCAAAATAACTCTTGACGTCCTACTTCTGACGCCGTCACGTTTTCTCTGGGTCGTCATGCATTTTGCTCCTGACGCCGTTATATTTTCCATCTTGACGCCGTCAGATACTGTTCCTAGCATGGAAAATTAAGTCTTTGCCGTTTTCTTCATTTTTATGCTCCAAAAATGTCCAAAAGCTTCCTTTTCCAGAATTCACTCACAAAGTACCTAAAATCACAAAAGGAACGATTTAGGGCAATATTTGATAAAATAAATTCCAATTCCGGCTTAAATGACCCCCTAAAAACGGTTCATTTTTCGCCTCATCACTTAGTGAACCTGGGTGGATGGATTACTTAGATTTATGGGACTCGTGCATTATTACGTTCCTTAAGGTACCATGATGAGGTAACCTTCTCCGACCTTTAATACAACGAGTTCCATATGAACGTATCTCAAAAGCCTTATCCATCCCTCGTAAATTCTCAAGTCTATGATCTTTCTTTTCGAGGGCTTCATTCTGGGCTTTGAGTATTTGAGAAGGTAAATTCGAATGAAGAGTCATAACTAACGACCTAACTCTAAGTGGTTTGATTCGTTCCTTTCGGCTCAAAGCATCTGCTACTACGTTAGCTTTGCCAGGGTGGTAACGAATCTCACAATCGTAATCAGCGAGCAGTTCTATCCATCGACGTTGTCTCATGTTCAACTCTTTTTGATTAAGAATATGCTGTAGGCTTTTGTGATTGGTGAAAACCGTACACTTAGTGCCATACAGGTAATGTCTCCATATTCTTAGGGTGAACACTACTACTCCTAATTCTAGATCATGTGTAGTGTAGTTTTCCTCATGTGTCTTTAGTTTTCGTGATGCGTAAGCGATTACCTATCCTTTTGCATCAATACAACTCTAAGACCTCTGCACGAAGCATCACAGTAAACGACAAAATCATCGTTTCCCTCTGGTAATGCTAAGATCGGAGCTTCACACAACTTTCTCTTCAAAAGTTGGAAAGCTATCTCTTGATCTTTTCCCCAGTCAAACTTCCTGTTTTTCTGGGTTAGCTCTGTCAAAGGTTTTGCTATTTTTGAAAATCCCTCAATAAACCTTCGATAGTAGCCTGCAAGTCTTAAGAATTATCGTATCTTAGTAGGATTCATAGGATGCGGCCAATCCTTAACGGCTTTGATTTTTGCTGGATCGACACGAATTCCTTGTTTATCTATCATGTGTCCGAGAAATTGCACAACACTAATCCAGAATTCACACTTAGAGAACTTTGCATAAAGTTCCTTCGTCTTAAGCAGTTCTAGGATTATTCTCAAGTGTTTAGCGTGCTCTTCCTCATCACATGAATAGATAAGGATATCATCTATGAACACTATAACAAATTTATCCAAGTATGGTTTACACACCCGGTTCATGAGATCCATGAAAACCGCTGGTGTGTTTGTCAAACCAATTGGCATAACTTGAAATTCATAGTGCCCATATCTCGTTCTGAAAGCGGTCTTAGGGATATCTTCTTCCCTTACTCTCAGTTGATGATAACTTGATCGTAAGTCGATCTTTGAATCTACACTCGAACCTTGTAGTTGATCAAATAAGTCATCAATCCACGATAATCGATACACATTCTCACAGATCCATCTTTCTTCTTTACGAATAGGACATGAGCTCCCAAGGTGATGTACTTGGGCGTATAAAACCTCGATCAGTTAATTCCAGGAGTTTTTCACAGAGTTCCTTCATCTTTGAAGGGGCTAACCTATAGGGCGCTTGGGCTATAGGTGCCGCTCCAGGAATTAAATCAATTTGAAATTCTATCTGACGAACACGAGGTAGGCCAGGTAAATCCTTAGGAAAAACTTCTGGGTATTCCCTGACTACAGGGATCTCATCTAGTCATTTTTCATCTGGCTTAGTCTCCGTTACTTGAACCACGAAAACTTGACAACTTCATGATATGTGTCGTTCCGTTTTGATACATGAAATGAAGTTAAGTCGAGTTTTACTTTGATCTCCTCGGATAGTTAAAGTCTCACCGTTGATAGGTACGTGGATGATTTCTCGTCACAAAGGATCTTTGCTTGATTCTTGGACAACCAATCCATTCCCACAACAACGTCAAAACTACCGAGTCTAATGGGTATGAGATCAATCTCGAAGGGGTGGTTAAGTAAAGTTAGGGTACAACCCTTGATGACCGTGTTAGTACTAACTAAGTTTCCGTCGGCCATTTCTATCTCATAGTAATTATCTAAAGCTATGGGTTTAATCCTAAGTCTAGAGGCTAAGGGTATAGATACGAAACTCCTATCGGCTCTAGAATCAAATAAAATTCTAACTAAGTGATTATTTAAGATAAACTTACCCGTGACTACGCTCGGATCTTGTGGATAATTCCTATCCTTCAACATATATGCTCTTCCCTAGGCACCATCATTATTTTTCTTTGGGCATCTATTTGCATAGTGTCCCTTTTCTCCGCAAGTATGACAAATGACTGTTGCTGGTGGTGGATTACCCCCAGTAACTGGTCCTTAGTTCTTGCAATCTCTTAAGTGATGGCCCACCTTGTTACATGTATTATATTTAATGGAACAAGGCCCTGTGTGATGCCAGTTGCATTTCCTACACAGAGGGTCATTCCCAACATAACCACTTCTCTCATTTAGAGTGGTGGCATAAGCTCTTGCATTCTCTTTCCTTAGTTGAGGATAGGGGTTTGTACGATTATTACTAGTGGTATTACGAGTGTTATCGAAAGCTCTCCCATCATGGAACTTTCGTTTATTATCGTAGGGCACTGGCACAGGGTTGTGCTTTGTTACTTGGTCCATTAACCTCAAAGTTATGTTAATGGCCTCCTCTAAAGTTTGAGGTTTCGAGGCTGTAACATTCCCTTCGATACTCTGGGACAAACCTCCGACGAAAACTTCTATCGTCTTCAACAGTCGGCACTATTGTAGGACACAAAGTTGCCAACTCTTGAAATCTCCTAATATAAGTTTTAACATTGTTCCCCTTTACAGTCAAGTTATAAAATTCATCCTCCATTTTCTTGACTTCCGTTCGAGGGCAATATTTCTTAATCGTAAGTTTCTTAAATTCAACCCAAGATAACTTGTATGCCTCTTCTATTCCTATTGGTTGGGCATACAAGTTCCACCAAGATAACGCTTCCTCAGTAAGTGCACCAGTCGCAAACTTAACCCTACAATCCTCGATACAGTTACTACGGGGAAATACCGATTCACATCTCTCAAACCAGTGAATCAATCCTATGGCCCCTTTTGTCCCCTTGAAATTGAAGGGCTGACAGCTCATAAATTCCTTGTAGTTACTCTTCTTCACTACAGGAATTTCGGGGGTCTATCCATGTTTGCATCCCTAGCTCCTAGTGCTTCAGTCACACTGTCAGTCACTAGTCGCTGGATGTCTTCCTGAGTCATGGCAGGAGTAGTGGGAGTAACGGGAGTGGCAGCTCTTGTACGTGTGATGAGTCTCTAAATACTCATCATTTCATACCAATCTGAGCTGCCAAAACATACAAAAACACTCAAATATGCATCATAATACTTAAAATATCTTAGAAGTGTGTTTTATATGTTTCAAATACAAAATATGCAAAAACAAATGAAAAACGTACAAAGTTTGCATAATTGGCAGTTTCAGTCCCCTCAAGTTTCAAATATTGTCAAAACTAGTCCCTGGTAAATCAAAACATAAAAAATATCATCAAAGGTCCTTAGGGATTCATAAGTTGTCAAGAAAAGTACTTTAAAGTTAAAAATCACAAAATTACAACTTTAGTCCCTCAAGTTTGGAAAATGTCAAAATTAGTCCCTAAGGTTTTAAAAATAATAAAATAATAAAAATAAACCTTATACTATTTTAAATTGACAAAATTGGTCCTTATGATAACTTTTGAGAAGTTACAAATTAAACCCTTCAAAAATCAGAAAATTACAGGTTTGGTCCCTGGAGTTTGAGGAATTGGCATAAATGGTCCTCGGTTTTGTAAAAATGGAAAAATGTGAAAAAATGGTCCTTGTATTATCTAATATTGCAGGTTTGGCCCTTGGATGAAGTTTGAAAAGTCAACAGCTTAGACCCTCAACTTTCACCAAATTACATTTTTGGTCCTTATATCTAAAAAAAAAAAAAAACCAAACCGGACCCTATTAAAAATAAACCAAACAAACAAACCAATCCACTACACTATCCTAGCCCAACCCTTTTATAATTTTTGGGCCCAACCTTTTCCCAGCCCACCATGATAACCCACGCACCCTTTTTTAATAAAACGGGGTCAAACCCCCCTCGTTGACCACCCCATCTTCCCCAATACCACCACCACTGTTCCCACCCCTCTCCTCAGCCTGCAACCCAAAACCATGGTGGTTTTCCCCAACACCTCATCACCCCCAGCTGTCTTAACACCTCATACCCCTAATCATTTCAACCCAACCCCCATTTAATGCTGTTTTCACAATCTTCCCTCCAAACTAGTTCAACACCTCTGTTTTCTTCCTTATTATCCCAACTTGCTCAAATATCTCCCAAACTTGTCTCTCCACCTCATACTACCATACAAAGTTCCTTAATTATAAAATGGAGGCTGCAAGTAACCTTTTCCTTTTTTCCCGCCAAATACATTTAAACGGGTAGGATCACTTTGACTGCATCAATGGTCCTAAAAAGACTTGGGAAAGATCAAGGAACGTGGGGAGATGCATTTGGGTCATCTATATAAAGAAGGGAAGCAGTGTGGAACAAGATATAGTTTAATTTTAATAATGTATGTCAATTAATCAAGTTTTCAATTTCCAGTGTTTGTTCAAGCTTTCTAGTTAACTTTTCAATCAATTCAGTGTAACCTTTACTCTTTTTAATAATAAACTTCAAGTTTCATGTGTAATTCTCAAGAATGCAATTTTTCTTTTTGCTCAAAAATATTACATAGCTTAAATGTTGTTCACAGTGGATTACAAGAATCAAATAAGGTCACATAAGCTCCCAGGAAGCTGATAAAAGCTTCTAGTAACTCAAAACTTAATCTAGCTAAAAAATTCACAAATACAAAGTTTGGTCAATAAAAGTCAAACTGTGGAGATTAGGTTTTCAATTCTGGTTCAGAGAAAATTTGGGAAGGGAAGCAGCTTTGGAAAGTGGGTTAGTGGCTTATGGAAGCCTTAGGATTGGTTTTAGTTCATGGTTCTGTGAGTTGAGCAAGATTGCACAAAGTGAGTTCAATTCCACTTTTTCTATTTTCTGAGTATTTCATAATTTCTAAGTAGTTTGTTGTTGTTATTTTGTTTATTTTCAAGTTAGAAGTGATAATCTAGACTAAATATTAGTGATAACATATTAGTTTTGCTTGTGCTCAAAAATTGCATGTAAGCTGCCTATTAATTTCATTTGGTAGTAGTTGATATTTTTGTTCTTGTGATAAGTTTATGATTGATTAGTGATAAGTTGATCAGTGGTATTCAGTTCATAAGGATTTAAGAAGTGTGTCATCCCAATCTTTCATAACAGCTCACTAATAGGTGTGTTTGGCACAGATACGTTTGCATGCTTTCTATTAGTTTTAGTGATAAATTTTTGTTCAAACAAGTTACAATAGACATTAGTTGGTTATGTAAGTCATAAAAACCACCTCTTGTTTGATCAAAAGTCAAAACTCCATTTGATTCACCTTGACAGTTAACTGTCAAGGTTTGTGGTTTTCAAACCCTACCCATTTCAACCAAATGATGTCACTTTAGCTTAAATCAACCTTGGTATCACTTATTATACCAATCTAAGTGAGTTAGACCAGATTTAAACTCATAAAAGTCAAAGTGCTTAGAAATCTTTAAAAGTCAAAAGCTGTATAAGTTATTTTGAGCAAAATTTGGAGGTCTGCAACTTATTTGATATAAGGTTTTAGGATCTGAAATTTTACAAGCTTAATCTTTGACACTTTGTTGATTTTTAAGAAATATTTCAGATTTTATGGATTTAGTTTAGTAGGGCCCACCAGGCCTCAAAGTGAGTTGCAGGGCAAAGGCCTGCTCTGTCTCAGCAGACCTTGGCTCACCCACCACCTTTGGTGGTCCATTGTGGTTGACTCAGTGGGTCCCACACCCCATAAATAGGTTCTTACAACCCCCCTCCTACCAGACTTGAACCTTTGAACCTTTGTTTGACCCCTAGGCTAGTGGACCCCACCTGTATTTGGCCCTAAAGTTTGTCCCATAACTGTCTCAGAAACCAATTGAGCAAACTGCTTATTGGTGCTTTTTGGCTTATTGAAGCCACAAGTTTAGCTTATTCTTGCTTATTCTAGTGTAACTAACTCAGAGAAATCATAATATAGCTAGTGGACCCCACAAAAGCTCAGTTGAGCTTATTTCTTAGCAAAGTCAACAAATAGTCAACTGTTTGGATAATAAGCACTTTTAGTGCTTATTCTGAGTCTATAAATTATTTCCCTTTTTAAAAGTTTCATTATTTAAGTATTTAAATAGTTTTATAAAAGAAAAACCAGAAAAAGCAAACATAAAAATAGTGATAGCTTCTATTTAATAGAAATTATCTAATTAATTTTCATTTTAGCTTATTAATAAGCACTTGTCAAATTTTATAATTTTATAAATTACTTAGTACCTTAAATTAGTTAAAATAAATTTATTAGAATTTTCCTAAGCAGTTTACTATTTATTAGATTTAAAACTAGTTTAAATAATTAAATAGGAAATATTAGTAATTAAATAGATTTCTTTAATTTTAATCAACTAAAGTAGAATTTTATATTTTTCCTAAGTTTTATAAGGTAGTTAAGATTTTTAAAAAAATAGTTTCATAATTTCCAATGTCCATTTTCTAATTTTCTTATTTAAAATAATTAAATTAGCTTAAAATAAATTAATAAGTAATTAATTATTCAATTAGCTTAAATACAATTTTTAGCAAGTTTTTATAATTTTGTAGTATTCCTGTAGTGTTTAAATAATTTTATAAATTTTATCATAATTTTCTAAGGTATTTTAGTATTAATAGTAATTTAAAATAGTTAAAATAGTTTAATTAAATTAAATAGTTATTAATTAATAAAATACTTATAAAAAGACAAAAAGATTTATTTTTATTTTTTATACTTTCTTCAAGTTCTTAGTTAAGTTTAGAAATTATTTATTTAAAGTTTTTAGGTTTATTTGTAATAGTTGTTATTTTTAGTTAATTTAAATTAAGTTTTTAATTAGATTTTAATTAGTTTTATTAAAATAATTATTAAATATTATAATAGTCATTTTCATAATTTCAAATTCATTTTCTATTTTCTTTAATATTAAGTTTTCAAAAGTTTCACTTTTAGTCCCTGTAGTTTGTAACTTGTTAAATACCACTTTTTTCTGTCTGTTATATAATTATCTGATTTTGTGTTTATTTCTGTATTTCTGTTATAATTTCATATTTTCCAAATATCAAGCAATCAGTAGTGTAATCAACTCTCAAATCATATTTGTTACTGTCCTCAGTACCACTCACTTTCCTATCCGTTTACAAATACAATTTCAATCTCGTTGGGATTTAACGATCCGGGGATTTCCCTATATTTCCACGGTCAATATTAACTTGCACTTTCTCCCAGGTGGGCCTAACAGCTTCACAAGGCTGACTGGTTGGTTTGGGAGGAGTCAAAATTTGGCGCCGCTGCCGGGGAGGTTGTTGCGTATTTCAAAAACGGTAAAAGTTTAGTGGTTTTCAAAAACCCTCCTGTACAAATATCACCACTTTGTAAATTTTTAAGAAAACCAAAATCATATCTGAAAACGTTCATTAACATTTCTCCTGAAGTGTTAAAAACACCAAACAAATCATAAACAACAAAACAAACTGTGAAGTTAAATTACTTCGTATCTTTAAGATTACAACCTATACAGCTGGTATAAGGTAAGTTCTGACATTAAATTGCGAACTGAAGAGGAATACATTTATTTCCTCCCGCTAGCCTGCGAGTAATCTTAAAGGGACGATTTCGGTTAACGAATCAGTTCCAAAAATATTTTCCAAGTTTTTTCACCCATACACGAAAAGCCAAAAACATTTTACTGTGAATATAATTACATAAAAGTTTACCACCGCAAACCAAGGCAGAACACCTACCAACTGGGGTGTGAACATAATAAGTTCCCAAACCTAAAAGATTAAAAACTTACCAGTGTATCCTGGTGAATAGTGTACCTTTTTTAAAGGAGCTGTTCATTTGTGATTATTGGGTTTAAGTTCACTGTAGTTTTGCCTCGATCTTGTGTTGAAAACTAATTTTTGTGCATGCGCACTCGTTCACAAACAAAGAATAAAAAGAAGAAAAACGTACCCGAGTTACGTATTGTTGAAGAAGAACACACACTAAAAATGAACGACGAGCCCCCAATCCCTCCCAAGGAGGAGCCAGTTCCTGACACCCGAACTATGGAGGAACTGTGTCAACCTACCATGCACGGGAGGGGTGGACCAATTGCACCACTCACTATTGGAGCCACGGATTTTGGATTAAAACACCACATGATACAACAGATCCAGAATACGTGCCAGTTCCACGGATTGCCGGGTGACGATGCCAACAGGCATCTCGACAAATTTTTAACTGTCACCCAAAGCATGAAACAACATGGCGTCGCCGAAGACAGCCTACGTCTATACTTATTCCCCTATTCTCTCACTCATCATGCAACTTCATGGTTCGATCGACTTCCAAAGAATTCGATCCACACTTTTGATGAGATGATCACTAAATTCCTGGCCAAATACTTTCCACCATCTATGGTCACAAAGCTGAGGAATGATATCAGCAACTTCAGACAGCTTCCCGAAGAGTCCTTATTTGAGGCATGGGAACGCTACAAACTTGCTATTGAGAGGTGTCCTAATCACAATATGCTTCTTGTCACCATTATTGATACCTTTTATAATGGTTTGACACTCCGTCATCGTGACACCATCAATGCTGCTGCTGGGGGTACCTTTATGAAAAGAACCCCTGAAGAGTGCTACGACTTGATAGAAAACATGACTGCCCATCATAATTTTTGGGACTCCTCTGCTGAGAGGAATGACTCATCTAAGTCTGTCACTCCGGCAAGCAATGAAATATCAATCTTAGCTAAAAAGCTGGATGATTTGTCTACAGCAGTTTTGCGTATCCATCAGAATAATCCTAATCAGGTCAAAACTGTTAGCCCGAGTTGTGAAACTTGCGGTGGTCCACATCCCTACTCAGAGTGCCCAGCCTCCGGTGGCTTTGCTCGTGAAAATGTGTCTACAGCTCAAGGTTCCTATAATACGGGAGGTAATTCTTACCAACCGCAAGGAGACCGAAATCTTTTGAGCTACCGTTCTAATAACTATATTGGACCACCAGGGTTTAATCAACCTCAGAATAGGAACCAGAACTTTAACCAGAATCAGAACCAGAACCGAATGAACCAAGGTTATAACAACCAAGGGAATTTCATCTCTAGTCAAAATCAGTTTAACCAAAATCAGAACCAAGGGAACTATAACCGTAATCAAGGTCAGAACAATTACCCACAGGGTAATTCTCAACAACAAAACCACTTCCAGGGTAATAACAACCAGCAACATGGGAATTTTCAGAACAATCGGGCTCAAAATTTTCCAAACCAAAATCAAGCCATTGTTCCAACTGGACCATCACATGATGAGTTATTAAAACAGTTTATGAAATCCCAAGAAGAACTGAACAAAATGCTGGTTAGTCAAATATCTAATTTGCAGAAGTCTTTAAATGATCGACCCTCGGGCTCAGGTACAACTTTACCTAGCAACACGATCGCTAATCCGAGGGGCGATGCAAAGGCGATCACCACAAGAAGTGGAGTTTCTTACCAAGGACCTACAGATCCCTCTACCTCATCTCCTATCCCTGTAGAGGAATGTGAAACTGAGGATACTACGGATACGGTACTTCCTAATAATAACGGAGGTACTAATGACATCCCTCCTCCAGTTATCCCAGTCCCGACTCCTCCTAAAAAAGTCATGTTTGAAACTACCAAAGGTCCTGTTGAATATCCAAAAGCCAACCCAAAAACAACAATTCCATATCCCTCACGATTGCAAGACCAAAAGCTCCGTGAAAAAGCTAATCATCAGATGGAAAAATTCTTTCAGATTTTCCAAGAACTACACTTCGATATTAGCTTCGCGGATGCTCTTCTTTTAATGCCCAAATTCACATCGACAATCAAAAACCTTTTGAGCAATAAAGAAAAAATGTTTGAGATGGCACGAACTCCACTCAATGAGAACTGCTCTGCGGTTCTATTGAAAAAGCTTCCTATAAAGCTAGGAGACCCCGGGAGATTCCTAATACCATGTATTTTTCCTGGGATGGTTGAATGTTTTGCCTTGGCCGATCTTGGTGCAAGCATCAACTTAATGCCTCACTCAGTTTGGAAAAAGCTCTCTCTTCAGGCACTTAGTCCCACATGCATGACTCTCGAGCTTGCAGACCGTTCAATTTCACGTCCCCTCGGTATTGCCGAGGACGTATTTGTGAGAGTGGGACAGTTCAATTTTCCGGCAGACTTTGTCGTTGTTGATTTCGATGCTGATCCAAGAGTTCCTCTCATTCTTGGGAGGGGATTCTTAAGAACGGGACGTGCATTAATCGATGTTTTCGATGAGGAAATCACGTTACGAGTTGGCAATGAAGCGATTACGTTCAACCTTGATCAAACCTCGAGATACTCCTCGAATTATAATGCTGATTCGGTCAACCGAATTGATGTCATTGACATTGCATCCGAGGAGTATGCTCAGGAATTCCTTGGATTCGCTGATAATTTTCCGAGTGGCAATCCCACTACTTCTTCTGATCCCATAATCGCTAATTCTTCTCCTTCCCTCACTCCGTTTGAGGGAAGTGATTTCGTCCTTGAGGAATTAGAGGCCTTTCTCAAAAGTGATTCAGTTCCCGAAGGAATTGATTACCAAGAGATTGACCCGGAGGGGGATATACTTCTCCTTGAGGAGTTATTGAACAAAGATCCTTCTCCCATTCCTGTTCTACCTCCACAACTTCATAAGGTGGAAGTCAAATATGTTGAGAAAAATGATGACTTTCCCGAGGTTGAACTTAAGGACCTGCCTCCTCATCTAGAATATGCATTCTTGGAAGGTAACGATAAGTTACCGGTCATTATTGCAAAAGACTTAAAGGATGAGGAGAAAACTGCGCTGCTTAAGGTTCTAAAGTCCCACAAGCAAGCAATTGCTTGGAAGCTCTCAGACATAAAGGGTATTAACCCGGATTTTTGTACACACAAAATCCTAATGGAAGAGGACTTTAAACCTACCGTGCAGCATCAACGAAGGGTAAATCCAAAAATCCACGAAGTTATAAAAGCAGAAGTTATCAAACTTCTTGATGCGGGATTGATTTACCCTATATCAGATAGTCCTTGGGTTAGCCCAATACATTGTGTTCCAAAGAAGGGTGGTATCACGGTTATCACAAATGAGGACAACGAGTTGATACCAACTCGTTTGGTTACAGGGTGGCGAGTATGTATTGATTACAGAAAGCTTAACGAAGCCACCCGTAAAGACCACTTTCCTCTGCCCTTCATGGATCAAATGCTCGAAAGATTAGCAGGAAATGAGTATTATTGTTTCCTTGACGGCTTTTCGGGTTACTTCCAAATTCCCATTGATCCACAGGATCAAGAGAAGACTACCTTCACATGCCCTTACGGGACATTTGCCTATCGTCGCATGCCTTTTGGGTTATGCAATGCTCCGGGCACTTTCCAAAGATGCATGATGGCTATTTTCCATGATATGATTGGAAAAACCATGGAGGTATTCATGGATGACTTCTCAGTAATCGGGAATTCTTTCGACTCGTGCCTCTCCCATCTAGAAAAAATGCTTCAACGGTGTGAAAACACTAATCTTTGTCTAAACTGGGAGAAGAGCCATTTTATGGTTAAAGAGGGCATTGTCCTCGGCCATAAAATTTCAAAAAGTGGGATTGAGGTCGATAAAGCCAAAATTGATGTTATTGCTAAACTGCCTCATCCCACCACTGTTAAAGGAATTAGGAGTTTCCTCGGCCATGCCGGGTTCTATCGGAGATTCATTCAGGATTTCTCCAAAATAGCCCGGCCCATGACTCATCTTCTTGAAAAGGATGCTCCTTTCATCTTTTCCACTGAGTGCATTGAAGCCTTTGAAATTTTAAAGAAAAGGCTTACCGAAGCACCAATCCTTGTTGCCCCCGACTGGGACTTACCCTTTGAACTTATGTGCGATGCTAGCGATTTCGCTATTGGTGCAGTTCTGGGGCAACGCAAAACCAAACATTTTCAGCCAATACACTACGCAAGTAAGACCATGAACGAAGCTCAAACACACTATACCACCACTGAAAAAGAATTATTAGCCGTGGTATATGCCTTCGAAAAATTTCGGTCTTACTTAATCTTAAACAAAAGCGTGGTGTATACGGACCATTCGGCTTTGAAATACCTGTTCACTAAACAGGATGCAAAGCCAAGACTGCTCCGGTGGGTCCTGCTCCTCCAGGAATTCAATATTCTCATAAGAGATAAAAAAGGAGCAGAGAACCTTGCAGCTGATCACTTGTCCCGGTTAGAAAATCCTCATCAGGATATTCTCGAGAGAAAAGAAATTAATGAAACTTTTCCTCTGGAGACTTTAAATCTCATCTCTAACCGGGATAATGCCACCACCCCATGGTTTGCCGACTTTGCAAATTACCGTGCGGGAAATTTCGTTGTGAAAGGGATGTCGTCCCAACAGAAAAGAAAATTCTTTAAAGACGTAAAACATTATTTCTGGGACGACCCCTACTTGTTTAAAATATGTGCGGATCAAGTCATCCGACGGTGTGTCCATGGCCAAGAAGCCATGGAAATTCTTAAAGCTTGTCATGATGGATCCACGGGGGGACATCATAACCCAAACTACACCGCTAAAAAGGTGTTTGATTCAGGATTCTTTTGGCCCACGATCTATAAAGACGCCCATGAACTTATCAAAACCTGTGAGGCTTGCCAGCGTCACGGGAATATTTCCAAAAAGAATGAGATGCCGCAAAACGCCATCCAAGTCTGTGAAATATTTGATATGTGGGGCATTGATTTTATGGGGCCATTCCCGTCTTCACGAGGGAATAAGTATATACTCGTGGCTGTCGACTATCTGTCAAAATGGGTCGAGGCAAAAGCCTTACCCACCAATGATGCCCGAGTAGTTGTTAAATTTTTAAAGTCTCTCTTTGCCAGATTCGGGACTCCTCGTGCCATTATCAGTGATCGTGGTACTCACTTTTGCAATGAACAATTTGCGAGAGTAATGCTGAAATATGGTGTAACTCACCGTCTTTCTACAGCATACCACCCCCAAACAAGTGGGCAGGTGGAGGTCTCAAATCGGGGTATTAAGAGAATTCTCGAGAGGACGGTTGGTGAAAACCGTGCCTCTTGGTCGGATAAGCTGGACAATGCATTATGGGCTTTCCGCACTGCTTACAAAACACCCATTGGGTGTACTCCTTATAAGCTAGTGTACGGGAAAGCATGTCATCTTCCGATTGAATTAGAACATAAGGCCTATTGGGCCTTAAAACATGCAAATTTCGACCTTCAGACAGCGGGTGATCACCGTAAAGTTCAACTAAACGAACTAAATGAATTACGTGATCAAGCTTATGAAAATTCTTTAATCTATAAAGAAAAGACTAAAAAGATACATGACTCTAAAATAAAGAACCGCGTTTTCAACGTTGGTGACAGAGTTCTTCTTTTCAATTCAAGGTTAAAAATTTTCTCGGGTAAACTAAAAACCCGTTGGTCTGGACCATTTACTATAACCAAAGTATACCCATATGGAACTGTTGAGTTATTGCAACCCGACGGTCCCAATTTTAAAGTAAATGGTCATCGGTTAAAACACTATTTTGGAGGGGACATACAACCAATGGTTGTCCCGGATCTCCAAACTTACCCCATGGACCAATAAATTCGGGGTCGAGTCAAGCTAGCGACTCGGTTAACAAAAACAAGTTTCCCCAAGGACAATTTTAATTCGGGGTCGAGTCAAGCTAGTGACTCGGGAATCAAAAACAAGCTACCTCATGGACAAATCAATTCGAGGTCGAGTCAAGCTAGTGACTCGGTAATCAAAAGCGTAGCAATATGGGTTTTCACTCATATTTCTGATTTCTTTCTCTTTTCTACCACCTAGTGTGGGGGAGATGCCCCCACATGTTGTATATATGTATATATCTTCAAAAAAAAAAAAAAAAAAAAAAAAAAAAAAAAAAAAAAAAAAAAAGTTCAAAACAAAAGAAAAAAGTGAGTTTGTATGTAAATAGCCTAAAATAAAGGTTATTAATATTTCCTTCTTACGTTCTAAGTATCGGTTTAACACCCGGTGTTTTGAATATTGAGGGCAATATTCATTTCTAAGTGTGGGGGGGGATTCTCACGAATTCAAACACATGTTCCATCAAGCACCCTCATTTGATCAAAATTTAAAGTTTTTTCACACTTAGAAATGCAATAAATGGTATCAATCCTCCATGTCTAACCCACAACAGGATTGGCTAGTCCAGGAGCAAACGGCTCTTGGTAAAGACATCTCAAAACCGTTGATGGCTTGCAATTTGCCAAAAATTGTATGGTTCCTCAACTCCCCATTATCCTAAAAAGCTAATGAGTTGGCTAGCCCGCAAGATTATGGCTTGTGGTAAAGGCCGTAGAAAATCCATAATTGGTAATCAGCTCACCAAGATGTTGACTATTCCATCAAGAGTTGGCTAGTCCAGAAGCAAACGGCTTCCGGTAAAGACAAATCAAATCCGTTGACAGCTGGTGGTTTGCTAAAAATCACAAGGTTATCAGGTGTACCACAGTTCTTACACCTGGCTACTCCAGAAGTGATGGCTTTTGGTAAAGAGTAAAAATCCATTAATTTTTTCTCAAATAGATTGCTAGGGACTAGCAATAGTTTAGTGTGGGGGATTGATGAGTGTCTAAATACTCATCATTTCATACCAATCTGAGCTGCCAAAACATACAAAAACACTCAAATATGCATCATAATACTTAAAATATCTTAGAAGTGTGTTTTATATGTTTCAAATACAAAATATGCAAAAACAAATGAAAAACGTACAAAGTTTGCATAATTGGCAGTTTCAGTCCCCTCAAGTTTCAAATATTGTCAAAACTAGTCCCTGGTAAATCAAAACATAAAAAATATCATCAAAGGTCCTTAGGGATTCATAAGTTGTCAAGAAAAGTACTTTAAAGTTAAAAATCACAAAATTACAACTTTAGTCCCTCAAGTTTGGAAAATGTCAAAATTAGTCCCTAAGGTTTTAAAAATAATAAAATAATAAAAATAAACCTTATACTATTTTAAATTGACAAAATTGGTCCTTATGATAACTTTTGAGAAGTTACAAATTAAACCCTTCAAAAATCAGAAAATTACAGGTTTGGTCCCTGGAGTTTGAGGAATTGGCATAAATGGTCCTCGGTTTTGTAAAAATGGAAAAATGTGAAAAAATGGTCCTTGTATTATCTAATATTGCAGGTTTGGCCCTTGGATGAAGTTTGAAAAGTCAACAGCTTAGACCCTCAACTTTCACCAAATTACATTTTTGGTCCTTATATCTAAAAAAAAAAAAAACCAAACCGGACCCTATTAAAAATAAACCAAACAAACAAACCAATCCACTACACTATCCTAGCCCAACCCTTTTATAATTTTTGGGCCCAACCTTTTCCCAGCCCACCATGATAACCCACGCACCCTTTTTTAATAAAACGGGGTCAAACCCCCCTCGTTGACCACCCCATCTTCCCCAATACCACCACCACTGTTCCCACCCCTCTCCTCAGCCTGCAACCCAAAACCATGGTGGTTTTCCCCAACACCTCATCACCCCCAGCTGTCTTAACACCTCATACCCCTAATCATTTCAACCCAACCCCCATTTAATGCTGTTTTCACAATTTTCCCTCCAAACTAGTTCAACACCTCTGTTTTCTTCCTTATTATCCCAACTTGCTCAAATATCTCCCAAACTTGTCTCTCCACCTCATACTACCATACAAAGTTCCTTAATTATAAAATGGAGGCTGCAAGTAACCTTTTCCTTTTTTCCCGCCAAATACATTTAAACGGGTAGGATCACTTTGACTGCATCAATGGTCCTAAAAAGACTTGGGAAAGATCAAGGAACGTGGGGAGATGCATTTGGGTCATCTATATAAAGAAGGGAAGCAGTGTGGAACAAGATATAGTTTAATTTTAATAATGTATGTCAATTAATCAAGTTTTCAATTTCCAGTGTTTGTTCAAGCTTTCTAGTTAACTTTTCAATCAATTCAGTGTAACCTTTACTCTTTTTAATAATAAACTTCAAGTTTCATGTGTAATTCTCAAGAATGCAATTTTTCTTTTTGCTCAAAAATATTACATAGCTTAAATGTTGTTCACAGTGGATTACAAGAATCAAATAAGGTCACATAAGCTCCCAGGAAGCTGATAAAAGCTTCTAGTAACTCAAAACTTAATCTAGCTAAAAAATTCACAAATACAAAGTTTGGTCAATAAAAGTCAAACTGTGGAGATTAGGTTTTCAATTCTGGTTCAGAGAAAATTTGGGAAGGGAAGCAGCTTTGGAAAGTGGGTTAGTGGCTTATGGAAGCCTTAGGATTGGTTTTAGTTCATGGTTCTGTGAGTTGAGCAAGATTGCACAAAGTGAGTTCAATTCCACTTTTTCTATTTTCTGAGTATTTCATAATTTCTAAGTAGTTTGTTGTTGTTATTTTGTTTATTTTCAAGTTAGAAGTGATAATCTAGACTAAATATTAGTGATAACATATTAGTTTTGCTTGTGCTCAAAAATTGCATGTAAGCTGCCTATTAATTTCATTTGGTAGTAGTTGATATTTTTGTTCTTGTGATAAGTTTATGATTGATTAGTGATAAGTTGATCAGTGGTATTCAGTTCATAAGGATTTAAGAAGTGTGTCATCCCAATCTTTCATAACAGCTCACTAATAGGTGTGTTTGGCACAGATACGTTTGCATGCTTTCTATTAGTTTTAGTGATAAATTTTTGTTCAAACAAGTTACAATAGACATTAGTTGGTTATGTAAGTCATAAAAACCACCTCTTGTTTGATCAAAAGTCAAAACTCCATTTGATTCACCTTGACAGTTAACTGTCAAGGTTTGTGGTTTTCAAACCCTACCCATTTCAACCAAATGATGTCACTTTAGCTTAAATCAACCTTGGTATCACTTATTATACCAATCTAAGTGAGTTAGACCAGATTTAAACTCATAAAAGTCAAAGTGCTTAGAAATCTTTAAAAGTCAAAAGCTGTATAAGTTATTTTGAGCAAAATTTGGAGGTCTGCAACTTATTTGATATAAGGTTTTAGGATCTGAAATTTTACAAGCTTAATCTTTGACACTTTGTTGATTTTTAAGAAATATTTCAGATTTTATGGATTTAGTTTAGTAGGGCCCACCAGGCCTCAAAGTGAGTTGCAGGGCAAAGGCCTGCTCTGTCTCAGCAGACCTTGGCTCACCCACCACCTTTGGTGGTCCATTGTGGTTGACTCAGTGGGTCCCACACCCCATAAATAGGTTCTTACAACCCCCCTCCTACCAGACTTGAACCTTTGAACCTTTGTTTGACCCCTAGGCTAGTGGACCCCACCTGTATTTGGCCCTAAAGTTTGTCCCATAACTGTCTCAGAAACCAATTGAGCAAACTGCTTATTGGTGCTTTTTGGCTTATTGAAGCCACAAGTTTGGCTTATTCTTGCTTATTCTAGTGTAACTAACTCAGAGAAATCATAATATAGCTAGTGGACCCCACAAAAGCTCAGTTGAGCTTATTTCTTAGCAAAGTCAACAAATAGTCAACTGTTTGGATAATAAGCACTTTTAGTGCTTATTCTGAGTCTATAAATTATTTCCCTTTTTAAAAGTTTCATTATTTAAGTATTTAAATAGTTTTATAAAAGAAAAACCAGAAAAAGCAAACATAAAAATAGTGATAGCTTCTATTTAATAGAAATTATCTAATTAATTTTCATTTTAGCTTATTAATAAGCACTTGTCAAATTTTATAATTTTATAAATTACTTAGTACCTTAAATTAGTTAAAATAAATTTATTAGAATTTTCCTAAGCAGTTTACTATTTATTAGATTTAAAACTAGTTTAAATAATTAAATAGGAAATATTAGTAATTAAATAGATTTCTTTAATTTTAATCAACTAAAGTAGAATTTTATATTTTTCCTAAGTTTTATAAGGTAGTTAAGATTTTTAAAAAAATAGTTTCATAATTTCCAATGTCCATTTTCTAATTTTCTTATTTAAAATAATTAAATTAGCTTAAAATAAATTAATAAGTAATTAATTATTCAATTAGCTTAAATACAATTTTTAGCAAGTTTTTATAATTTTGTAGTATTCCTGTAGTGTTTAAATAATTTTATAAATTTTATCATAATTTTCTAAGGTATTTTAGTATTAATAGTAATTTAAAATAGTTAAAATAGTTTAATTAAATTAAATAGTTATTAATTAATAAAATACTTATAAAAAGACAAAAAGATTTATTTTTATTTTTTATACTTTCTTCAAGTTCTTAGTTAAGTTTAGAAATTATTTATTTAAAGTTTTTAGGTTTATTTGTAATAGTTGTTATTTTTAGTTAATTTAAATTAAGTTTTTAATTAGATTTTAATTAGTTTTATTAAAATAATTATTAAATATTATAATAGTCATTTTCATAATTTCAAATTCATTTTCTATTTTCTTTAATATTAAGTTTTCAAAAGTTTCACTTTTAGTCCCTGTAGTTTGTAACTTGTTAAATACCACTTTTTTCTGTCTGTTATATAATTATCTGATTTTGTGTTTATTTCTGTATTTCTGTTATAATTTCATATTTTCCAAATATCAAGCAATCAGTAGTGTAATCAACTCTCAAATCATATTTGTTACTGTCCTCAGTACCACTCACTTTCCTATCCGTTTACAAATACAATTTCAATCTCGTTGGGATTTAACGATCCGGGGATTTCCCTATATTTCCACGGTCAATATTAACTTGCACTTTCTCCCAGGTGGGCCTAACAGCTTCACAAGGCTGACTGGTTGGTTTGGGAGGAGTCAACGTGCCATTCTATAGGTAAGATGTGATAAGAATAGTGTCATAGGTTATGTTCTAAGTTCTTAGAACACTATCTGATACCGGATGGGTAGGGAATCCTAAAACTAAAAGGGCGAATTTCCTAACAAGAATTGTTATATTCCACCGAAACTAGTTTCCCCCGTCTAAAGGCATAGTGATTGTAAGAGATCTTAAATTTTTAGTGTTCCTAGGTATGTCTACTTGTTTATATTTCCTATATGTTTTAGTTCTTAAATCCTAAGGCAGTCTATAGTGTGTCCTACGGCAATATATAGTGTGTCCTAAGGCAATAGGGGATCCTAATACGGGATACGAGTTTTATGAAAAATTAAGTATGAGTAGATTAAAACTTCTATTTTTATAAAGTGAAAAACTAGCAAGTACCCGTTTATTACTAATTTATCTACCTATAAACCTATATTATCTAAGTCTATAAACTTATTTTGATTCTTTGTTACCCTTAAGTTCTTGAATGGCTTCCAAAAGATCATCTATATCAGACCTATGATTATCCCTAATTTCCTCGATAATCATTTCTAAAGTGGAAAGTCTAACATGTGCAGTAACTACTTCGTCAGAGTGTCCCTCATATTTTGTTTGTAACCTAAAGATTTGATTACGAGTTTTCTCTAATTAATTTTCTAACCTATTTCTACCTATTCCTAAATCCCTAATCCTATTTTCTACTTCTTCCATTCGTCCTAAAGATAATTTATCTAAATAAATAAGTATTTCCTCTATTTGTTCATCATGCCTTTCTAAAGGTGTTTTATATGAACTACTACCTACTTCAAACCTAGGGGAGGTGATGGTGGTATTATACGTATTTTATTACGGGGAGGTGAAACTATTTCGGGAACATAACGATCTTGACTATTATAGTGGGGTATAGATGGGGTAGAAGTTATAGTAGGTAGGGTAGGAATTTCTCCACTATATGCTTGCATACACCCATTATACGCCTACATATAGGGATCATTCGGAGAAAGTTCTAAACCTAAGTTAGTTAAGATGTTCTGGGCTAATTCTTTCGGAGAATTAGAACCAGATGATGAGTGAGTAGGAGTAGCCGGAGCATACTCATAACTATCGGATGAGGTATCCGTATCATCGGTATCCGACACGATGATAGGATGGTTAAAGGATGACTTATCTAACAGTAATACCTGAAAGAGTATCTTAGCATAATTCTAACCTAAGTAGATATCCTAGAGGCAATACTAATAGTGGGGATTCTATCCTAGTGGCAATAGTGAGGTATCTATCCTAAAGGCAATTTGGGAGTTCTAACCTAAAGGCAAGTCGGAAATCCTAACCTAAAGGCAAGTTGGGAGTCTAAAGGCAAGTTCGGGGATTCCAGTGGCACAAGGGACTTTTTGAAAAAGTGGTTATAGTTTAGGAAAAATCCTTTGTTCTCTATAACCAAGGCTCTGGTACCAATCTATAACACCCCCATTTTTCAATGATCGTAGCAGATTAAGTGTTTGGGGTATTACTGATGGAATCTAAGACAAGATAATAGAAAACAACTCGAAAAGAGATGTTTTTGAAAAGGGTGTTATCATTCATTTATTCATCAGAGTTTTTACAGTAAGAGATGTACTTTTACCAAAGGAGAGGTCCCTAAGATACGTTCTATGACACAAAATTTGATGAATGATAACTATTCTAGATGTCCTCATGTCCAGTACTTTTCCGTGCCAGGGTTCCTATAGTGCCTAATTACCTAAGATAACATGCTTAAAAGTCATCACGAATGTTGAGTGAGAGTCATAGCTTTAAGTAGATAGGGTACGAATACAAGTTCCATAGGGTTCAGCTTAAACCCTATGTGTGGAAAGGTTTTAGTGATAGAAGGTATATTGCACTAAGCTCATGAACCACACGTTAACAGTCCGAGTCATGGGGTCTACAGACCAAACCATGAGGGGACGGGAAGCATAACTTGCCAAAGTTAATCCTTCAGTGGGTTCAAATATAGTACTTATTTGTACCATCCAGAGAGATGTTAATACCAACGAGAGTTGTCAAACTCCAATAGATCTATCAACTATATTCGCGTTTGCGTGGGTAAAATATCCCAAACGATTAGATTCATGAATTTTGGTTATATAGTGATGGCAGATAGTTTACTCGTGCAAAAACCAATGAAAAAGACTTGTATTGGTTTAAAGCATGTATTCCCCTCACAGGGCTGTAAAACATTTAAAAGTGAGGCTATGAAAACTCACCTGGGTCTTAAGGTAAGTAAAGTAGGGGTTTAGACAAGTCACTCAGGCATCCTGGGGGTAGTGTAGGTGTGTGTATGTCAAGTCTTAGTCTAGGTTTCCTTTAACTAATCATTCTTAGGTTTTTATATATAACATAGCACTACTTGGGCCATCGTAATTCAGAAGTATATGACTCCTCACATGAAGCTCCCAACTATTGTATTATGTTATCAACATAATACCGTTCGGGCCATCATAATTCAGAAGTTAACACTCCTCACACGAAGCTCCCTACTATTGATTTATGTTGTTATTAAGGTTGCATTATAACATAACACCGTTCGGGCCATCATAACTCAGAAGTATATGCAATAATCGTTTAAGGAGCCAGGGCACTTTAATTTGTAAACCCAGCAAACTCGTCAAAACAAAATATCCACATAGTACTCCTCGCATGAAGCTCCCTAGTATTATGTTATGCTTATAACTTAGATAGGTTTTATATTTATACAAAAATAGTCCGTTTTTACCTTTTAAGTTTATATATTTACATTTTCTACCATATACTTATAAACTTATAACAATTAAGCATATAACTTTCTAACTTTTGCACATTTAATCTCTATACTTATATAATTTAGAGAAATGACAAAAATAGTCCCTAAACTATACTAACTTTCCTTATTTACCCTTTTTACCCTTAACTTTATAATATTTGCAAAACTAGTCCTTTTTAGTTTATAACTTGTTTTAATTTCTATCCTAAGGTTTCAATACTTTTCAGAATGAGTCCTTACACTTATAACTTCTAGGAAATGTCAAAAACAGTCCCTAGAGTTTGTAGTTTCAGGAATTTACAGTATATATCCTTATGCATGTTAAGTTTTGCAAAACGAGTCCTAAATGCATGTAAATTGTATTTTAACGTAGAAACTAAGTTTCTAAGTTTATGTTTAGCTAATATATGTTTAACTAAGTCACCTAATTCAGATTATAACTTGTAATAGATCAATTTAGCAAATAAACACATAATTTTCTATATCTAGGGTTTCAAAATGAAAACTTCTAAAACTAAGTGGTCAAGGCTATCCTATGGGTTCTAATGCATGTTCTAAGAATCCTAGGTCTATTCTAAGGTTACTAGATCAAAATTTAAGGCTTACTAGGTCGTATATGGTGTAACGAGGCAACTAGGGTTTCTAGGCCCTCTCTCGGCTCAAACCACAACTCGACACTACCAAGGCTTCTATACTCGACTTTTATGGCTTCTAAGTCTTAGTAATACAGAATTTAAGTGATCTAAAGAAGAGAAGAGGTGTGGAATGAAATGGAGGGGATGGTATTTATAGCCGCGTATGGAGTAGCGACCAAGGAAAGGGGCTGCCATGTGTCGGGGGGGGGGTAGGTCGACTAAGCTGAGCTATGGAGGGTTTTGGAATGTCTAGAGGATGATGAAGATGAGCTATGAGGTAGCTAGGGGGTGCCATAGGCCAGTTGTGGTGCTAAGAGCCGAGAGAGGCGGTTTTGGGCAAGGTGGTGACAAGTAGGTGATCCACCTACTTGCTTGGGTTGTTAGAGGTGCTAGGGTGGTTTCTTACTTATTAGGGAGGTTCTAGGGTTGTTGCTTGGTTAATTTGAGGTGCTTAAGTAACTTAGTTTAGGTGTTTAGGTCAAATTTTAACCTAGTTTTGTATGGTGAGAGTTTAATGTTTTACCCAGGGTTTAGTGCTTTATTTAGGGTCCTAATGGTGTTTAGTAACTAATATAATGTCCTAATTGACTTATACTAAGTGGTGATAACTTATGGTAAAGATTTGGGATAATTTAGACCTAGTTTCGGGAAGTTATGACCTAATTAAGGTTTTGTGCTTATCTTACTTGTACCTAAGTTCTAGGGAGTTGTACTATGATTTAGGAAGTCTAATATATCCTAAATTAACTAATGTAACTCATATCTAAGCCTTAAACACTTTCATGTTAGTTCAGATAAGAAATTAGGTTTTAAAGCTAACCTGGAACACATAGGTGCATTTAGGGTTTTTTAGCAAGTATGGTGTATTAGAGTGATAGTTTTCTTAGTGAAAATATGTTTGTAACCTTGACTTGACTTACCGGGATTTTTACATCAAGTAAACATAGTAGTGGTTGGCATGGGTGGATACGTGAGTGTAACAACCCGCATTTTTAGGACATTTCTCCTAGTCACTATTCATCGGTTACTATTCATCATTTACTATTCACCGGTCACTATTTATCATTTTACTATTCATTATTTTCGGAATCAGTTTGTGATTCCGAGAAGCATTCAGAAATTTTACTATTCATGTGACACTATTCATTCCCGAAGGGAATCACTATTCATGATTATCATTCACCATTACGTAAACTGAGTTTACGAGTCTTCAATTCGCGTAACCATTGTGGTTTAGCTGCGAATTCATGCATCATTCATTAATGACACATCATATAGACTAGAATAGTCTACATATCATATGTAACGTCATCAGCACTTTAGATAATGCGCGGGTACGCATTATTTCAATTTACGTATGCTTAATTTGTAATTAACGTTACCACTCAGTTTTCACTACCAAAGTATATCCAATACTCCCGACTATGATCCTAATATATTTTCATAATCATTATAATAATATAAAAATTACATTATTAGTTTACCCGGTGTTTTCAAATCAATTGCTACATTTTACGGTCGGAGCTTATTTCTCCGTTGGTTTGCGTTATTTCAACCCGATAATTATTTTAACACCCGATTCTCATCAGGAATATAATTTCATGATTTTTAAAACTTCGTCATATTTTATTTCAACTCGTCACGATTTATTTTTAGTTAACTCGGTACCCGGTAACACCCAATGTACACTTAAACAACACTAATACATACACTAGTGGGACAAGATCATTTATAACCATCACCTCATCCCCACCTTTCCCTTTTTTTCAGCCGAACCTTGCCCCCTACCCTAGCTAACCCATTGAAAAGTTTGACCCAAAAATATCCTATACATTATATTTAATTTTTACAAATAAAAACATACATGACATATATCAAAAATGCAAGAGTTTATTTCCTCTTTTCCCCTTCCTTGTTGTGGTTCGGCCATCATCATCAAACAACCAAGATCATCAAAATTTTTTTTCCAAGATCAAAGTGGTTTCAAGAGTTATTAGTGTTCTAGTTAAGGTTTTGGAATAAAAATCTCAAGGTTATTAACATAATCATCTCCAAACTCTTCATATATCAAGTAAGCTTCAAGAACACTTTTTGATCTTTTCATACTTTCATTTAACTAGTTACATGATATATTTTTATTATCTAGTAAGAAAAACATGCAAGTATGTATGATCCATACCACTTTGTTTAGTTTTTATTACATAAAATGGGTTTTGCTTTTCCTAGGATTATTCCCATGAAACCTACCAAGGTTGGTGATGTTTAGGACCCCATGACACCCTAAGAAGGTGTATGGTAGTTTAAGAGTTGTGTTGAAGTTGTTTGGAAGGTTTTTGCACAAGTTAGTAACTAGGAAACTAAGATTTGACAAACTTTCAAAGCTACTGTCCATTTTTGTTAAACGTGAGAAACTCAGGGTCTAGGGTGTAACTTTGGGCTAAACATTTATAAAATACCTTCCAAGACGAAACTATGGCCGAAAACTGGGATACAAACGAGTTAATAACGAAGGAGATATGATTTTCCGAAATTTAATGACGAAAAATATTTTCAAATATAGTTGCTGTCCATCTTTGTCAAACGTGGAAACTTCAGGGGTTTCTGGGCAATATCGGGTTAGATATTCAGAAAATACTCTCAAAAACGAAACCGTGGCCGCTTGAATCACTAAAATCCGAGTTACGACGAAAAAGATATGCTATTTTCAATTTTAACGACAAAAACTATTTTCTGAAAAATACCTTGCTATTGAGCAGATTTCATGGACTGCTTTGAGGCCTAAAACTTGAACTAGCCGTCCCGACTTATCAAAAATATATTAGTATGTTGTCCCACGATACCGGGGATATAAAGAACGTAGAAAACGGGCTTATAACGACAAAGATGCAAGCGTTTGAACTTAGACGATTTTTACAAATTTCCTTCAGCACTATTATTATTTTTGCCGCAAAACTGTCTTCGCGAAGTGCCATATTCACGGCTGTTTTTCTTTATGATCGGATCAGTTTGAGTCCGAGCCGTGGTTAAGTACAATCAAGATCTTCCAGCAAGCTTTTCAAATCAATTGGCCGTTTGATCATTGGACTCGTAAGGAATAAACTACGACCTCATCTATATACCCGATAAACTATATATATTTTGACATCTTTTACTATAATGAAATTTTCTAAGTGTTGAACATAATACTTTCAAGTAACAACAATGAGAGTCGATTTTCTCATCGATCAAGACCCGTATAGCCAAAAGTTAAATAACACGACTTCAAGATATTGTTACAAGGTTTTCAAAAACGCCGAGTTTCATCACTAACCATTAACGTACAACATTTCGCGACTTGTTTTGCGAGACCATTTTGGGCATATTTTCAACTAATGAAAATGTTATTTTTGCGACGAAAACCTTATATTTGCCGATAGAACACCAAACAAGGATCGTGGAGTACCGTTTCAACATATTTATATGAAAAGTGGTTATTAACTTAACGAGACGTCAAAAATGTATTTTTCGACGATAAACATTATTTTCAAACTAGCGAGTGGTATCGATAATATACGTATTTGCATGTGTAGCATCATTTCATTTCTCACATTAGATCATACCATTTATGTTAGGTTACGGTTAGAGATCGTGCCTCATTTCTGTGTATTCACTTTTACTTGTTTTACAACTGTTTTGAGGGAAGATACATGCTCCTTACTATTTAAATTCAAGGCTTGTTTTACTTGAACGCGATTCATTTTCTCAAACATTACTGGATGGTTGAAATACTTGATTGAATACTTGAATACATTATGAATTACCTATTCCATCCTTGATTACTTTCTTATGGACACAAGTGTATTACTTTATTGCGGACATAAGTACAAAACTGTTACATTGCCTGAGTTACCTATTACTGCCACTGAAGTCCCCTTTATCATGAACCGTTAATTACATGCGTGTGAGCGCGAATGCTGTGGATAGATCTATTTGGGTTGACACCCCGTCCGAGTTGGTCGCGCCAACCTGTTAAACGGACGCATATCATTCGGATTACTTCCGAGTGTCTGGCAAACACTTACTTGGGGCATTTTATGCTTGATTTCATACGATTACGTCGAGCTTCGGGGTCATGAGCTTATGGCATTGTATTTTATTTTTGGGTTAACATTGTATTTGTTATAATGGTTATCCCTACTGAAAATCTCGTGTTCCGCAAAATACTTGTTTACATAAACCAATTCATATTTGGCAGTGGGTCGTAAACACACAGGTTACAAGTCTCTTATGGCAGGACTTGCAACTGAGTGGATTTATGATGCCTTTGCTGGGAAATCTTCATTTAAATGCAATATATTTCACTTTACACTAAAATCTATGAACTCACCAGCTTTATGCTGACGTTTTAGCATGTATTTTCAGGTTTTAAGCAATGGCAAGCTACTGGAGGTTTTGGCAGGGCAGGGCATGCTCATAGAAGACTCTGATATTCATATGGGGACCGTTTTTAACTATTTTAAAGGCCTACTTCCACACTACTTTTAAAAATGTAAATTCAACTTTTTTTGATTAAGCTATTTTATTCTAAGTGATTCAAGTGAAAACTAATTTTGAACTTGTGTTGTAATACCAATTGAGTTACACCCCAGCTACATGAATGCTTCCGCTGGACCCGATTCTGGGGGTGCGACAGTGAGCTTGTCTAGAGGTTAGTTAGGTTTTAAGGATATAATAAAACAAAAATTTAGCTCGGGAAAATCCTATAGGCATTTCTAATCCTAGATTGTGCTTAGTGAGGGCCTAAGTTCAGTTAGTAAGGCATTTCTAATCATACTGTGCGTAGTGAGGGCCTAAGTTAAGTTAGTGAGGCATTTCTAACCTAAGGGGAAGTTAGTGGGTTGTTACATCTATTCATCCAGTACAAAATATCTACAATTGGCTAGAATAATAACTACTCAAAGAAAACTTCTAGGACACTTTTTGCATATTATTATTCATAAAAATAGTAGCAAACTATGTAGATGTTGTATATTATTAGACCATTCAAACTGTTAGTGTTGAAAAGGTAAGCCAATTAAATAATCTAAAAGAATGTATATGTTCCTTTAACCTCCTAATATACATCTTGGTTCATAAAATAAGCATACTTAATCAGAAAACCTCCACTTAACATAACTTCAAATTCACCTTGTGTAGAGCATGCATGACCTATTATCAGACAAGTGAACAACATAGTAACGGCCTTTACCATCTCACCATATGCTAATTTAGCAGTAAATTTTCATGTATAGAAACATAAACCAGCAACATTCCATAAATGAACATTGGTGAGTCAAAATCCGTTACCTTCAAATCAGGCTCCCGAATATTGGCATGGAGCCAGTCAACTGAAACAACAGGCTCGCATGTCGACAAGGACTGTGTTGAAAAAGATGTTATCGATCCAGCCACAATTGAAGCCATATCACTTCGAACTAAAGTCGTCCTCCATGTGCAGAAAAGCTAGGCAAAGACCACGAGTAAAGGGGTTTCTTCTAAAAAATTTACAAAATATATGAAAAATGTATGGTTTCACACTATTTTTTTTAGTGACAAAACTCTCAAGTATAAGTTTCACTACTACCTCTTGCTGTTGACTGCTCCTGGCTTTTTGGAACAAAGCTACCAACGATTACCTGTGAAAAACAAGCAATGTTTATAAATAGTGCGTAAGAATCTTTTATCATAAACGTATGTTTCAAACCTGAACGGGTGATGCAATAACCAAAACGCCAGCCATGTTACCGCCTAATACACGGCCATCTGGCCAGATAGGGACATGCTCAACCCATCAGTTCCAATAAGCTAACCATCATTTTCTGACACCATAAATGAATCAGAAAGAGAAAGGATCTCAAAACGTCCATACAAAACAATTCAAAACAACCATTAAAAACTCTACACATAGTGATGAATAAGGATTAGAAAGTACTGGGATTTATGAGAACTAAAAAAACATCCATTAATATAAAGAACCATAATATAAAAACATCCCTCATAGGTGACAGTTCCACCAGTTGTTGTCGCCTGTTGAAGTGTCACGTTGGATATGGCACCACTGGCTGACAAAATGCACAGAGCTCGTGTGCTATTCTGGGAGAACCAAACAAGTTTCCCCAATATATTCCTATATATACAGAAATTTAAGAATTTTAATAAAACATTTAAGTATTAAGTCAGATTAAGTAGTAAGATCAACAACAAATAGACTTCGTACAATCATCAATTGTACCTAAAATACCACTGTACACATTCATAACCATTAAATGTTTACTCTAAAACCAAACAAAAACATTCAATAAAGATCAACAACTCAACATAATAAATCATTGCTTGATAGAACACACACACACACACACACATAAACTCACAAAATCAGAAATGCAACATATGTAAACTTAATTATGAAATCAAGATCACTCACTTTTTGGGGTATGCTACGGCAGCGTTGGCAGGTGACTATGCTGGTTAGGGTTGTGGACAGATCTAACGGTGGTGGTCAGGTGCAAAGGCGCTGGTGGTGGTGTAGGTGACGGTTGCTGGTGCTATGGTAGCTAGTTAGGGTTTGGTGGTAGTACTATAGATGGAAAGAAAATCGTAACTATTAATTTTCTTTAAGCGGGTTAATTGAAAATTTTGAAGGAACTCCTGGACAAAATTGATTGTAGTTGATGTTTACATACCTTGTTTATGGTGAATTTAGATGGAACTCCTGGAGATGAAGCAACCATAAAATGGATTAGCATGTTACAAAAAGAAAGGGGGCGTTGATAAGAGGATAAGTGTGTTTAGGGTTTTGATTTTAGGGAAAAGAGGGCGGGAGATCAAGAGGGATAACTGTAAAAGATTTCAATTTTTGGGGAAAAACCTAGCGGGAGGCTAATAAAATTTCACAAAATTTTAGTGTTTACGAAGATGGTGTGGCTGAATGTGAAAGGTTGGAGAGAGGGATCTAAAAATGTGATTTTGATTTTGGGGAAAATCAGGGCGGGATATAATGAAAATATTTGGGGGAAGGACTAAATTTTGGGAAAAACTTTGTGGAAAACTAGAAGGGGGGTTGAATAGTTTTGCGTCTTTTTCGTATAATAAAAGTTCGCTTTCAAAGAATTGATGGTAATTGTAAAAACCTTTGAAGCTAAAGTATAGATACAAATTTATTCACATATATCACATAGATACTACTTATTTAAAGTGTTGAATAGAAATTATAATTTCATATATCTCACTTAATTATAAGTTTGTATTTATATATGTATATGTGTTTTAATAATTGTATATACTTATATTTTACTAATGTATAATTAATGTTTTAAATGGAACCTAGTTTGATCTTTATGTGAAATCAATATATGCACAACATACAATTATAATAATGTACAAAAAGCTAGTAAGTAAGCAAGCAAAGAATGAGAGATGGAAAGATCAAACCGAGAGACAAAGGATTTATAGTGGTTCGGCTACAAGGACACCTTCCTTGCCTTACTCCACTCCCCGAGCACCGAACTCGAGAGTTTTCTTCACTAAGTCAATAACCTCCCTTATGGCGGAGAAAACCGTACACACCAAAAGCTTACACCAATTAATGACACAAAGCAAGATGTCGAGTTCTAATCGTAGCTGGAACCAATCTCACACCAAATGTTACACCACACCTTCTTCACACCTTTTTACTTCTTCTATACTTCTTCACACCACAAGTATCTTCACGCCTTCACAAAATACTTCACGACTTCAATGTCTTGCAACTTCACAACTTCAAGGCATTAACGTCTTCACAACTTCAAACCAATAATGTCTTTACACCTTCAAGCCACTAGTGTCTTCACAACTTCAATATACTAATATCTTCTAGTCTTCACCACTTGGAAACTTCAATTACTTCAATACTAGTCACTATTGCTACTATCTCCTATCTCTACTACTATCCAACACTACTTCTTCACTTCTATTTCCACTTCACACTTACAACAATTCTATATTCTACAACTAAATCTAGCTAACTAATACATAAACCTTATTCACCAAAATATGAAAGATCAACAAGATGAAATAAACAAACAACTTAGATAACAAGATGATACTAAGTTGCAATACTTCTAATAGAAGTATTCTTCTCTTTGCACTTGAGTGTTGAGGCTTGAATCACTTTGAAACAAAGATCAAAGTATATAAGATCAAGGGATTTTTAGAGAAAGGAAATGAATGTTTAGATCAGAAAGTTTCTAGTGCAAAAAGGTGAGAAAAATATGTGGAATGATCCAATATTTATAGGGCCAGAAAATACTGTTCTGGAGTGTACCGGTCCCTTTAATTAGTGGGCGGTCCCCTTAATTATTAAGGGGGCCGCCTAGTAAAATTAAGGGGGCCGCCCTCCTGAATGTTGGATTTTCTTGTCCTTTTGTGAGGGAAATTTTTCTGGATTAGATTTGTCATTTTTGGTTGAAAATTTGAATTCATAAATTTGTAATGAATTAAACATATTCTTTTAATACCAAAAATGTTTTACAAAAGATATAAAATGTTTTGTGACATTTTATAAGTATTTAGTGATTAACAAAAGTGTTCCTTTGATCTTATAATACATTAGACACTTTGTTTATTCATACCTTAAGTGATTAGATGGTGAAGATGAGTATTTACTACTAAATACTTGTTTATGTCATAATCTTTGGTTTGATGAGTTTAGGTTTTGTGATTATCAAAACATAGAGATATCGAAAGATATGAATAATGTTTTTAGTCATTTATTTATATCAACAATCTCCCCCTTTTTGATGATTACAAAACCTAAACTCATTAAATCAAAAAATTAATTTTTAGATAAAGTATTTAGTGAGTTTATTTTCACTTCTCTCCCTTTTTGTAGAATCAAAAAGGTTTAAGACAATAAGAAGGAGGCCCCCCTTGATGTATGCTCCCCCTCGTTTGAGGGCACCAATGGTTCGAGTAATGGAATTCTTGCAAGAAAAATATTAGAAGCACAAGCATGGCACAAGCAAACACATATATCATAATACCAAGAAATAATAAGCATGTCAAAAGATAATTAGAAACACATATTAAGTCATTCATTACTAGAAAATCATTTTGTCAACCCATAATCATTGTTACAAAGGCCATAAATATAGAATACTAAACTAAGTATAGCATCATATTGTACTAACAAGGAGTGTCACCAAACTTTCTTGAATCCCAAAATGGTTGAAGAGTTTTATTTGAAAATGAGAAACATAAGCATATAAAATGCTTGGTGGTTTAGTGGAGATAAACTTTTGGTTGCATGGATGTTGGTGAGTTTGGAGATGTGGAACTTGTAAGTGGTGGGTTAGAAGTAGGGTTTGTTGATTAAGGGTTTTGATGTTGTTCAAGTGATGGTGTTTTTTGAGATCTTGTAAGAAGATACTCAATCTAAGTGAAGTGTTCATTCAAAGCAATGGTTTGTTGTTGAAGGAAGATGCAACAAGGGCAATTGTTAACATGCTTCTCAATTTGGTTAATGTTGTGTGGTGATGATGTTGAGCTTGATTGGGGTGGATCCAAATTGCGTTGAGCAAGATGTAATGCTAAAAGAGCACTAAGCTCATGAGCCTCTTTTAGCTCCTCAACGAACATCAAGTGTTCGGAGGAAGGTGTTGGTGGTAGAACATGATAGTTGTCTTGGGTGACGGTTTGAACATGCAACATAGGAATGGCATGTGAAGTTGTAGGATGTGGTGGTGGTACTCTTGGTGGTGGAGACATGGTTGAGCTTGGGTAGTCATGAAAACATGAAAAGGGTGGAAGAGTTTCTTCATGAGTAAGTGGTGTGTTTTGTTGAATGAGCAACATGTGAAGTATTGATTGAGATGTTGGGATTATTGTTTTGGGATTGAGCATGCTCATCATAAGAAGAAGCATTAATGAGGGCATGAGTGGATGATAGGTTGTGAGATGACTCATTAGTGTGGGTTTGAGGTTTAGTTGTTGGTTGACTAGGAACAACATCACTTGAGTTTTGACAAGAATCAAGTTTTCTCCTCCAAACGGGTTTGACGGAGATCCTTGCGGTTCTTGAAATCTTTGGTTTTTGGTTGTTGGGAGATGACATGTTTGGGTGTGATGGCATTAATGATGGGAAGAGGGTATTTATAGTGTATGAGAAATGTGGTTTAGGAAGGTAAATTTTGAGAGATAGTATGGGACAAAATATGTTTGTGAATTTTGAGAAGTATAGGCGGAAATGGGTCAAAAAGTGATAAAGAAAACAATATCCCCGACCATCAGATGGTCGGTCCCCTTAATTAGGGGCCGGTCCCCTTAATCATTAAGGGGGCCGCCTTATATAATTAAGGGGGCCGCCCATCTGATGATTTCCAGAATGCCAGAAATGGGTTTTTGGCTGAAAAGTTTCAAAAAGGTTGTGTTTTTGGATTTGGATTCAAGTAAGTTTAACTCTTTGAGGCAATATAGGGCATACTATTCATGAATGTAGAGAGTGATATAGAAATAATTAAATTAGACAATTAATTTCTAATAATCATGCTATCTATTAATTTATCAATTAAGATATGCAACTAAGGAAGCAATAAAGCAAATTAGTTAAATGTGTAACTATATGAGGATGATAACATGTAGTCTAATGCAAACATATTGATGATTATATGGACTTCAAGGCTTGTTACAAACAAGATCCATATGGGCAAGCCATGATTCTCATGAAATGATTTGATTAAATTGTGAATGTCATTTCCCTAGAAGTGTATGACACATGTGAGATAATCAAATATATTTTAAGCAAAATGTTTTTAGTTTTATTCAACAATGTTTTGAAATAAATTCAAGTGTGCATTTCAATAAAATAAATTGAGTTATGTTTCATATCATGTAATAATAAAAAAATATTTCAATCTTGTTTTTGATTAAAATAAAGTTATGAAAAATTATAGTTAAGCATATTGCTTGAAGAAAACAATATAAATATTTTAAAGATTTTTATTCAAAGAGATAGAAGTTTTGAACATGATGTTTTGATTATGATAACAAGAAATTGCAAGTGAAGGATTTGAAATGGAAACTTGTCATGTTCAAGAGAATCAATTAAGCCCATTGTCGTACATAATCATCTCTAGTGACAACTAAAGATATGGAAGAGAGATGGTAGATATTTATGATCTAAATGCAATTAGATAGAGAGGAACAAAGTAAATCATTTAAGGATACAAGATAGACATGTGTATATGTATATGTATATATATATATATATATATATATATATATATATATATATATATATATATATATATATATATATATATATATATATACACACAAGGAACATTATAATATCAAATTACCAACAAGTCTCAATTATAACGCATCTATTAATGCAACTAGTAAGATCATATAGCTTAAATGGAAAGTATTCTACTATAGATCATAAAGGATCTTCAATATAAATGAAGACTAAGAAAAATGATAATAGACTAACCAACAAGAAGGGTAATAATTCTAATATCATATATGCATATATTAGTATTAATGATCTAAAAGCATGGCAACTTATAAGTTAGATCATATTCACATACTCATTAAAGCATTTTTTAATATAATGTAATATTGGCAAGTTTTTGAAAAGAAACTTACCTCAGGTCCAGCTTTTCTTTAAGAGTGGGCATGACGGAAATAGAAGATAACTAAAAAGTACGTCCAAAACATGTCGAAGTAGCAAAGTGACATTCCAACGCAATAGAAATCAAGGGAGCATAATCCGAAATGCTTAATTGATCACACCAATCATCATAAGTCGTGAAGACTAAGAATAATTGTGCTTTGGAGCCTTCATCTTGAAATAGTAACGGACACACCATGATACCAATACTCCAAGAGTGAAGAACAAAATCCCAAGTCAATAAATGACCGCAACAACATCATAGGCAAAACATTTGTAGAATGTGAAACATAGTAATAGGAACCAATAGCCGTCAAAGGTAATAGAGCGAGATGAGTAAATCAACACGTAATAGATTCTTCGTTCGTTAATTACCTAAACATGATAAAAAGCTTGGTACCCAGATTCTCATGGGTCCTAGTTGGTTAGTTAAGAACATCCATTGCATTTGAATGCACATGATGAGGATGTCATCGATAAGTACAAGAATTTATCAATAGTTTGTTTTAATTAACAAACAATGACTTTCTTGACTAAAGTAATAAGTAATGAGTGTAAATAGTATTAGTTCTAAATTTATTCACCAGGTTTAACAAATTTTATTTGTTTTGATTCATTTGTTGAAGGATCATTTACGGTAAATCCTAAGCCGGTTTTATCATAAAATGGCTTTTGAATGTTAAGTAAATATTTTAAAGATCTAGAGCTATTTTCAAATTTTGCTAATATTTTTGCTTTTTCATTTTCCATTTTAATTTTATGTTTATAGTCTTGACAATATTTACATTTAAGATCAATTTCAATATTGCTTTCAAGTCTAGACATTTTATCTTCTAAAATTATTTCCTTTTCAAAATTATTTTCAATGAATATTGAAGATTTATTTTTAGGAATCATTTTTGAGTCAATGTTGCAAAAATGTTTGAAGTTGTTTTCCAATTTTGAAAATTCTAATATAAATTGATCATAGCAAAAATGTTTGGTTTCGGATTGTACCTTATTAGTAGTTGTATAATCTTCACATGCTATATGTTGATCAATTCCATCGTCCATGTCGCTCCATGTTTTACTTGTAGTTTCGCTTAGATCGAGAGGCATGTAGTCCTTGCCATTAATACTTGTATTCCCATTTGTTTGAATATTCTCACAAGCCGTATTATCATCGTCTTCTTTGTACTTGTTGCACCATGATTTATTAACATTCTTTCTTCGGATTTGGCTCATGTATTCTTTGTTATAGATAGCTTCAATAATCACATTTGAACTAGTAGTACATGTGTTTATTTCAACTAAATATTTATTTACTAAATTTTCTAGATTAACTATTTCTTGTGCAATATCAAGTTTATCATCTTTGGTTTTACTTTTCTCTTGATGAAACTTTAAAAGACATTTCCAAATATCATTTGCCGTTTTACAACGAAATAATCTTTCATATTTAACTCTTGGTAGAGTTTTGAAAATAAGTAATTTGGCTTTAGTGTTTTTATCAATTTTGGTTTGAAGATTATTATATTGATTTTCAAAATCCATTTTGGTTGGTTTAAGATCACCAATTGAAATGATATGCCAAAGATCAAGATCTATTGCTTTCACATAATTTTCAAATTTGTTTTTCCATTCAAGAAAATGATCATTTTCAAATAATGGTGGTTTTTGCATAAATTCCCCTTCTAAATATTTTTCAAGTTCCATAGATCGTTACAAGTTTTAAAATACAATCTATTTTAAAAATCTTGCTAGACGTGGCTCTGATACCAATCACTACAACAAAAGTGGCTTTTTAGGACCCTTTGTGTGGGACAGTATGATAATGGAGTCCTAAAAAACTGTTTAATAGGACATATGAGCGTTTAGGGTCCTTATTAAATATTTGCTACTTAGGCGATGTCCTAAAAAGGTATATAATAGGATGGTCGATGATTTGGGGTCCTATTATCATATAACTTAATATGACACTTAAAATATAGATCCTAATAAATTACCTTTATAAGATGTTTATTCATTATGGTTGTATTATAATAAACCATAATAGGACACTTGAGTTTTGAGTCATAAGACATCAGTTAGTTAAAACGCTTATTCACAAAAAGTTTTATTATAGCAAAATTTAATAGGACCTTTGACACGTGGTTATTATAACGTTAACCTTTATAGGACGCTTATGTATAATGGTTTTATAACATCATTTTAAAACGATTATTTGCAAAAGTTTTATTATAACAAAACTTAGTAGGACCCTTAAATGATGCATATTAATTATGGTTTTATTACAATACACCATAATAGGACACTTGATATATAAGTCATAAAACATTAATTATTTAAAACACTTATTCGCAAACGTATTATTAAAACATAACTTAATATGACAGTTGACACTTTGGTCCCATAGATTGATACACCATCATAGGACACTTGATATTTGAGTCATAAAACATCGGTTTTATGGAACACTTATTCGCAAACGTTTTTTTTATAAGAAAAGTGAATAGGACCCTTGACAATAGCGTCTTATAACGTTAACCTTTATAGAACGGTTATTCATAATGGTTTGTTTATGATACACCACAATATGGCACATCTTTTTAGACTCGTAAAACATCCGCTTTTTATAACGCTTATTCAGTTTTATAGAACGCTTAATTGCAAAAGTTTTATTTGAACAAAAATTAACAGGACCCTTGACACCTATGTCTTTTAACATTAACCTTTATAGTACGCTTATTTGTTGTGGTTTTATTATCCTACACCATTATAGAACACTCCTTTATTTGAGTCATAAAACATCAGTTTTTTAGAACGCTTATTTACAAAAGTTTTATTTAAGCATTAGTTAGTATGACACCTGATACTTGGGTATCAAAACTTGATACACCATAATAGGACACTTGATATTTGAGTCGTAAAAGATCAGTTTTATGAAATGCTTATTCACAAAAGTTTTATTTAAACATTAGTTTTATGCCAAGTAGGATTTCCACTAAATCCTTATTATAATAATACTTCCCATATTATTTTTCCCCAATTATAAACCCTAAATAAATAAAAACATAAAATGACTTCCTCCTCAAATAGAAGTAATCGGCCACCACCACCAACACATTGTGAACATGATCAACCAGTAATTAGGCAGACTTCGCGGACAATTGATTTCCCTTTAAGGCGTTTTCTTGGATGTGTTGAGTATTATAATGTAAGTTTTCTTGGATGCGTTGAGTATTATAATGCGTTTTCTTGGATGCGTTGATATTAGTGATGTTTGTTGTTTGTACCATATAGGGTTCAAAATGTAAGACATTTTACTGGCTAGATCCTGAGTTGCCTAATGACTATTACAAACAAGAGGTTTTTAATTTGATTCAAAAGGAAAAATGATTGAAAGAAGACAAGTATGGAAAAATAAGAGATTTGGAAAGGGAGATTGAGTTTTAAAAATCAACTATGGAGAAGGAAATGTTTCTGCTGCAATTTGAGTTGAAAGAAAACAAGTCTAGTGTGGTTTTTTTTAAGAAAATTGTTGTTGTTTTGTGTTTGGTTATTGCTGTTATGTTGTCAAAAATTGTGTAATGAAATGCTTGTTATGTAGGTTTGATGTAATGACCTTTTGTTTAATGAAATGCTTGTTATGGGATATATGTGTGGATGCATTTACAGTTGTTGATGTTTGCTGAGATAGTAATGGATGCATTTACAGTTGTTATCAAAGAAGTTGAAGCTAAATGGGAATTGAAGTTGCTGAGAATGAGTAGTTAATAGCATGTTATGATAGTCATACTCTGTTACTACTTTGCAATTGTTTCTGATAGTATTAGCTTATATTATAATATAGACTAGAATGCCTTGTTCCTAGCATTTCAAGATCTAAATGAGTATTATTTTGTTGCAGAAGTGATAACCATTTGAAGCTCAAAATCATCACCCATGTCAAGCTGTGAAGATGAGTTAAGCTCAAAATCATCTTGGGCTGATTACTTTCCACCTAATTAGAAATTCAAAGGATTAACAAAGTCAGAAGCCAAAAAGTCAAAAGGCAAGAAGTCAAAAGGCAAAAATGTTGAACAACTTGAACAAGTTCCTGGTAAAAAGATTCAAGTGTTAGGTCTTGCTAACAATGTTACTTGGGATGCAATAAAAAAGAAGACATTTGGAGTCAAAAAACCATCAGGATAATGTGTTATCTGTCTCTGTATTGTTATATGTCTCAATCTTTTGGAAGTTATGTATGGGTTATCTGTCTTTGTATTGTCCTTATCTATCAAAGATAATGGTTAATTTGGTGCATTATTGCTGTACTATACTAAGCCAGAATTGCACTTACAAAATAAACTAGGCTTGATTCAAAAACAAAAATGACTGAGTGCAGGGCATCTCAGTCCTAATGTGGTGATTAGCAGACCAAATTAAAGCAACAAGATAAGATCTAGAATCCCAATTAAGCTCAGAATTCTCTAGTCAGTAGTACAAGCTACTAAAGGAAACAAAAAATAGAAGAGAAACAACAGTGAATAAGCAGAAATTAAGCTCTTAATATGGGCATTTGAGCCAAACAGTGATAAGCCATATTGACCCGTTTGACCCATTTGAACCAAACACCCCTTAAGCAGGGTTGTTTTGAGATCTCAAAGTGAAAATATAAATAACAAGAAGCTAAAAAGTTAAAATTACCTAAATTTAAATAAGAAATGTATAAGAAAGAGTAATACAAACAGTAATGAGGATTGTCATTGATTCTTAACAACTAATTTTACATAAAAACAGGGACTATTACTATTTAGCTAATTGAAATCATTAAGCTTCTTCAACTGGATCTTCTTCATCGGCAATAACTAAGTCATTGTTGTCCACAACGGTTCCATCGAAACCACCTCTAACCAATTCAATATCCATTGTTTCGTCATGTTGAGGACACATAAATGAGTCACCCTGCAAATGTGTTTCCACGTCATCAAGACTTTTTTGTTCATCCATGTCATAAACATGTCTGGGCACTGTCTTGATCACAACTTGCCATCCTTTGTCAACACTATCTGCAACGTAAAATACTTGATGTGCTTGAGAAGCTAGTATAAAAGGCTCGTTATGAGCCTTCAATCCTTCAAAATTCAATAGAGTAAACCCGTTGTCATCTTCTTTTTTCCTTGAACCATTCGAAATCCAATCACAATCGAACAAAACTACTTTCTTGTCAATACCATACTCCAACTCAATTATATCATTCAAAACCCCGTAGTAAGTTACATCTCCCACGATAGGATTGTTATCTGTAGCACTCGAGTAACTGTTTGTCATGGCCTGAAGATTAACCCCACTATTCTGTGTTTTCCTATTATGTTCTACATCTTTTGTGTGAAATCGGAAACCATTTATGATAAATCCCTTATATTTTTTCACATACTCAGATGGACCACTTTCCAAGCACCTTAGACTTTCTGTGATTCTGTGATCCCCTCTAGCATGTAGCTCCTCAACCTGAAATAAGGCAAGATGTGTTAATTGTTTTGTTATTAGTAGGTCGAAAATGCTATGTCATTATAATTATTTTGCAAAAGTAATAAACCTGTGTATATGCCTTACATGATCTTGAAACCACGACTCAAAAGTCTCACTATGTAAACGTTGAATGTCACGCTTATGTTTTCTCCGATTTTGATGATGAACCAACGCCAGATGTTCACTGCAGTGTTAACAGATGATAATGAAGATAACAACGACAACTATTAATCGTATAATATAATTTATGAAACTCACAACTAATATAATTACTTACGTTCGAAATTCATCAACTTCACTACAATTGAACAACACATATGAATGTGCTTTAGCCAAAATGTCAAGTTCCATCATTTCTACCTTTGTAGCACCAATCGGTCGACCCGCCATAGAAAAGATAGGTAAAACATCCTCATAACCATCGTCATCATTATTTCGACTTGTCTTGTTATGTACGGTCTCAACATCACTGGATAAGTACAATGAACAAAACGACACACACTCTTCAGCTAGACATCCTTCTGCAATGGAACCCTCCGGGTTATTCCTGTTTCGCACGTAAGATTTTAATGTAGCTAAATACCTGAGATATCAAAACCAATAATTTTAGATTCAATAATATTTGTTAATAAAGGTATTTACTAAAATAGTAATGTGCACCTCTCGATTGGATACATCCAACGGTAATGAACTGTCCCTCCTAATCTGGCCTCTGAAGCAAGATGAACCGAAAGATGAACCATGACATCAAAGAATGATGGCGGAAATTGTTTATAGTAACGACATAGCTTCATCACAGTATAGCGCACGTGCTTAGGCAACACATTTCACAAGGCAATGGGAAGCAACTGCTACATCAAAATATGGCAATCATGACTTTTAAGGCCAAACAGTTTTGGAGGTTTTAACTCTACGCATCTTGATATATTAGCTGCATAACCATCTGGAACTTTCACCTTCTTAAGCACACGACAAAAAATATCTTTCTCTTTTTTATCCATTGAGAAACAAGCATGTGGCAAATAAACTTTGTTGTTATCTTGAACTATAGGATGAAGTTCAGGTCTAATGCCCATTTCTTGTAAATCTAGGCGTGCTTTTATATGATCCTTGGTCTTCCCATCTAGATTCATTAGCGTTCCAAGGACACTGTCACAAACATTCTTCTCAATATGCATTATATCTAGATTATGGCGTAGAAAGTTATCTTTCTAGTACGGTAACTCAAAAAAAATACTTTTCTTCTTCCAATTAAAAGGTAAATTTGGGTTGCTCTTCACAAGTTTTCCAAATTTAACTTCAAAACCATCTAACTCATCTAGTACTTCTTGTCCTCTTAAGCCACGGGGTTGCCTGTCTAGTTCTTCTGTGCCATCAAAAGAGTTTGTATCTCTTCTAAAAGCATGATCAGTAGGCAAATATCGACGATGTCCCATAAAACATTGTTTTTTGCCATGACTCAAGCGTGTTGATTTTGTATGTTTATGGCAGTTAGGACATGAAAGTTTACCTTTGGTGCTCCATCCGGATAAATTTGCATAAGTAGGAAAGTCACTGATCGTCCATAACAAACAAGCACGCATCCGAAAGTTACTTTTTGTTGATGCATCATAAGTGTCTACTCCTTTACGATCCCACAACTCCTTTAGCTCAGCAACTAACGGTTCCATATAGACATCTATATTATTCCCAGGAGCAGATGGGCCAGGTATAAGTAACGTTAGAAAGAAATAAGGTTTTTGCATGCACATCCAAGGAGGTAGATTATATGGCGTCAAAACAACAGGCCATGTACTATGAGAAACACTCATTGTTCCAAAAGGGTTAAACCCATCACTCGCTAAACCAAGCCTGACATTACGAGATTCTTTGGCAAACTTATCATACTTAAAATCAAATGCTTTCCATGCCGGGGAATCTGCAGGATGTCTCAAGTAACCATCTTTCGTGCGACTCTCTTCATGCCATCTCATGGAGGCGGCTGTTTTAGATGACATAAATAACATTTGCAATCGTGGTATGAGCGGAAAATGACGCAACACCTTTGCTCCAATCTTCTTACGTGTATCAGCTGTGGTTGACTCATCTGCACAATCATCTTCACTTGCTTTATACCTTGACGTATGGCATATATCACATTCTGTTTTATTAATGTTTTCTTTCTAGTACAGCATACAATCATTAGGACATGCATCAATTTTATCATAACTAAGTCCCAACTCTCGAATTATCTTCCTTAGTTCATACAATGACTTTGGTATAGAAGCATCGAGGAAGGCTTCCCTCATTGTATCTAGCATCTTGCTGAAACCATTATCACTACATTTCCCAACACACTTACCATGAAATAGTCTAATGATAAAAGAAAGAACTGATAACTTACACCCAGGATATAGTGGTTTCTTTGCCTCTCCCAACACTTTATAAAAAATTTTCGCCTTTAGATTTGGCATACTCATACTTTCAGTTTGTGTTCCCATGTCATCGGTTAGTGTGTCATCACCAAACTGATGGAAGGCATCATTCAGCAACCCTTGCATGTCATCTTCAGCATCCAACATTGGAGCATCACTTGATTTGAAACTGAAAGGTGGAATTGTATAACCTTTCATAAACCCGACACATACCAGATGTGTTGTAGCCTCCGTCCGATTTACCCATATTTGATTACCACAATCAATACATGGACATGAAATCTGTCCATTTTTACCCTCATTATAGAATATATGATCAAGAAAGTCGTCAAGACCTTTTTTATATTCAATGGTAAATCTAGGTAAAGACATCCAACTCGTATCCATCTTAAACCTAATTCAATTAACCACAGAAAACCACATATAATTTCAACAAAAAGAAAGGGAGCCTAATTCAATTAACCACATATGTTGTTTCATAAAAATTTAGCAAAAACGATTAGGGTTTCAATTATGAGGTATTACCTGGTCTTGATTGTAGGGATCTATTCCTTGATAGATCACGAGCCAATAGATCGTTAGTTAACTAATGTAATCACTAGCTAGACTAAGTTAGATAATCTCTGTGAGCTTGTAATTATGCGGAATATAAAAACAAACTTATACTAAACTTAATCCTCTATGGATCGATAAACTAATAATATTAATGAAACTCATACTAGAAACTTGTACGTATTACAATGACCTAGGGTTCCTTATATACTAGTGGAAACCTTAACCTTTCTTACAAGAAACGAATAATGAAAAACTAATAAAAGATATTCTACATATCTTGTCCTAAAATACATAAGTTATATCCACGGTTAAACTCTGTCCGTAGGATCTCTAGATGTCCGCAGGAACCAGTCATCAGCAGAAAGTCACTAAGCTTTCCGCAGGAACCTGTCAGCAGTATCAATCAGTAGTATCTTCAATAATTCCTTACAATCCTCCCCTAATCTTGAATTTGACACAGTTAAGTTCAAGATTTCTTGATAGATCGCCAATAACACAAACCAGAGGAGTGAGAAAACTCATCAGCAGCAAAGAATCTTCATAAGTAGAATCTCTATGATCAGCAACCAATTGAAAAGCACCATTCTTTGCAGCAACACAAGACTAAATGTACATCAAAACATATAAGTTTCATACTATTCTCATCACATCCAGGTGTGTTAACTCCTGTGAGAGGTGAATCATTGAAAATAATAGATTTGATGTCTCTTTACCAATAGCCATCACTACTGGAGTAGCCAAGTGTTCAAAGGTACACTGATAACCACATGATTTTTAGCAAATCATCAGCTATTAACGGATTTGAGATGTCTTTACCTGTAGCCGTTTGCTCAGGACTAGTCTATTATTGATGAATAATCATCTTGGTCAATTGAATACCAAATATGGTTTTCCACTGCCTTTACCACAAGCCATATACATGTGGGCTAGCCAATTATTTGGAATCCATAAAGGAAAAATCCATGGTCAATTGACAACCATTTCAACTACTCAACAATAAAGCATGGGTGAGTTGAAAACCCTATGGTTTTGAGCAAACCATTACAGCTATCAACAGATTTGATGAGTCTTTACCAAAGCTGTTCCCTTTGGACTAGCCAACTTATTGATGGAATAGTCAACATCAGGCAAGTTGATGACCACAAAAAGTGTGATAAGAATCAACACCAAACCTGCATACAACATACACAAAACTATACAAAAATGTTGTTGTTGTTTTTTTTTTTTTTTTTTTTTTTTTTACAAAAAAAAAACAAAAAATAAAACAAAAAATATACAACACAATACAATACCAAGATCAACTCATTGGAGATATGAATCCATTTGAATGCCATGCTTGGTTGCTAGTTCCTTCTTAGTCAAGATACTTCTTCTAATGAACCTTACCAATTGTTCAGCAAGATGAAGATCATTTTCAGTCATATCCAAAGGAACTGATAACTTTGTCTCCAGCATGAGATGCATTACTTCCTTTGTGATAGGGTAAAGAACATCAGCCCAGCAATACAAGGTCTTACCAGTGGTTGTAACAATCATATGAACATTAGGAAGTGGAAAGAACTTCCAATATTTAACCACCCATGTCTTTTGACCTTTTCATATGATGAGGCGAAAAATGGTCCATTTTTAGGGGGTCATTTAAGCCCGAATCCGACTTTATTTGATCAAATATTGCCCTAAATCGTTACTTTTGTGATTTTAGGTACTTGGAGAGTGAATTCTAGAAAAGAAGCCATTTTGGACGTTTGTGGAGCATAAAAGTGAAGAAAACGGCAAAGTCTCAAATTTCTATGCTGAGAACAGTACCTGAAGGCGTCAAGAGTTGTTCTTGAGGGCGTCAGAGTCCCAAGAATAAAATACCGTGGTTGATGACGGCATCACATAGGCCGTCATAAGTAGATCAAGGCCGTCCGAGGAAGTATTTGGCGGCAAGATGACGGCGTCACACCCTTGCTCTTGACGCCGTCACCCCTGTTTTCCTATATATAGTTTTCTAGTTTTTTCACATTAGAAGAGAAGTTTTGGGAGAAACCCTAAAGACGAATTTGGTGCACTTTTACAGGTTTTTCAAGGGTTCCAAACCCTTGATACCTTGCATTGTAATTGAGATAAGTGTTCTTCTAATTCAATCAATATGTCTATGTGTTGGTTGTCTATATCTTGTTCTTGTCCCAATTCCATTATGCTAGGCTAGATCTCCTTTGTGTTTGCTTAGATCTAATGAAACCTAGATATTGATTATGTGTTGATTACTTGTTTATTCTTGTCTTGGATGAATGATTTTATATGTTAGGCTTAAGAAAACTGGCAGATCTCCAAATGGTAACATGCTTGAACGTCTTAAGAAACATGAACCGAGGCGTACTAGGTCTTTATTGGTTGTATTTAATGCATGAGCCACTGTTTACAATCCCTATAGTTGTGCTGGGTCATGGTGTAGGAGGAGATAAGAGCTCATAGAATTGGGGAGTTATGTATGCCACCCCATGAATGGTATTAAGGAATACAATCCGTCATCCATACAATTATAACAAGTAATTAACGTGTAAAAGATATCTAGGGAGTAGTGAAGTCTAAGTAAACACATTTTCTCCAATTACTGCTCACAACCTTAGTATAAATTAGTTTAATTTCATTTTCTGTATTTTATTTTGATTGCATTTTAGTTTTGGGTTAGTTAAATAGCAACTAATTCCGCCCATTCTTCCAAAAACCGCTATTTTAATTGCTTTCTAAAAAATATAAAAATACAAAAATAATCATCCCTCACCTTTAGAACTAGTAATTTAGACTTTCTAATCCTAACGACACTATTCCCAAGCTGAACGATCAATCCCCCGGTACTTGTCACTATACTATACTACAACGATCAGGTACAATGCCTGGTGGGGGTTGTAAGCTTCTCGAGATCCCTCGAGAGGTAAAGCCTGTTGCGATTCCCACGCATCAAGTTTTTGGCGCCGCAGCCCGGGGATTAGTTATTGTTTAGGTTGAATTTGATTTTTATTAGGTCTACTCATTAGATTCCTTTTTAGTGAGATTTTTATTTTCTATTTATTAGCTTTGTCGTAGTCTATCTTTTCTTTGTGTATTTGTTCGTAATTTCCATTGACTCTTCCGTTCACCATTATGGAGTACGCGAATCCACCATACCACCAACCACAAAGGCCATTCTACCCTATTGACATCTCGAATTTCAAACAATATCGAGATGAACCCATATATGATGCATGGACTCGTTTTAAAATTTTACTTCGAAAATTCCCTCATCATAGTTTCTCTTTAGCATCCCTAACCCAAACCTTTTACAATCGTGTCAGCCGATGTGACCAAATGTGCATTGATGATTTTGCCAATGGGGGCCCTAGGGAATTAAGTGCTGAAGAAGCATGGGATACCATAGAAGACTGTGCCCAATATTATTATAGAGTAGACAACCCAACAAACAACATCATAAATCAATCAAAAACAAGTTTGAAGGAGCAAACAGGAAGTTTGTCTGGGGATGATTACTCAGGGATACCTGTGTGGATGTCACCTAAAACCATAGTACAAAACAAACACATAGGTAATCTAGATACAATGGAGGATGAGGTGGATAATCCAAGCCCACAAAGTACCCCACAAGTCCTACCATCATTTGAGGCACATACACCGCCCGTGACTTACCCGGAAGAAGTAGAAGAGACTATAGGAACTCTAATTGAGGTAGAACCCTTGGACCAAGCACCACTAGAGGATATAGGTTTGAACACTTGTAGTGATAACCTTACTCCTAGTTCTAGGGAAGTTCTTAGTTTTGATGAAACGGAGCCTCAACCAGAACCGTTACCTAATCTTCCATCCTTGGATGTGAATTTAGGAATTGAGATAGGTTCTGATCCACCCATCAAACCTTATAGTCCGGGTAGTCTTAGGATAAAGGTAGTGGACTCTAAGCCTTGTATAGAGGAAGCCAATATAGGAGTGGAAAATGACCTTACATGCTTACATCACCCATTTATGATTGATCACAAGAAACATTATGGGTTTAAACCGGGTTTATTAGGTCAAGATGGATTCCCAACTAGGAGTCTTGTTAGCATTAAAATATTTATATATAGAAGTGATGGTCATTCTCATATTGTAACTTTGTGTCGTTTGTTAAGATTAGTAATAGTTTAGTCATTGGGCCTTGGACTTGGCAAGCTAATATGTCATGTGCTATGTTTCATAAGCCTTGTTATCTATTCATGTAACCAAGTCCAAGCCCAAGTCCATTAGAAAGCCCATGAGGCCTTTCTCTCTTACTATATAAGGAACCTTACCTCTCATTTGTAAGGTGTGCTTGTGTGTGTATTGTGTGTGTTTTTAATAAAAGTTCTCTTCATCTTTATACTCTTTTTCATATAATCTTACGCCACACTTTATTCATATCAAGTCACCATCTTTACTTCATCTAGTGCTTATATTTGTGTTAAAGTTGATATATCTAAGGTCCTACAAGTGGTATCAATCGCCTAACAATGATTTAGGAGTGTTTTTATCAAGTTTTTGTTAAAAAGTTACACTTTTCATTCATTTTGTGTACTTTTTCTTCAAAAAGTTTTGATTTTTACAAGTTTTGGTGTTAAAGTTGTTTTTATTGAAGCTTTAGTGATTCTAAGTGTTTTGGGAAAGATTTGTTCATTAGAAACAAGTGTAAAAGGTGTTTTTGGTTGAAAAAATCGAATTTTGGAGCTGTTTGGACATCTTACACGTAAGTTTTGAGTATAGTACATATAAACAGCTGTCAACAGTACTTCCTACGCGTAAGTTTAGGCTCAAAACCCTCTTCCTACGCATAAGTGAAGATCCTACGCGTAAGTTTGGCCTAAAACCCCTTTTCTACGCGTTAGATTGAAATCCTACGCCTAAGTCTGATATCCTACGCATAAGATCTACGCTTAAGATCCTACGCGTAAGTTTTTCTACGCAGAAGTTCTACGCAGAAGTTGTACTCAGTACTTCCCTGACTTGGATAAGTTTGTGGAATACTTCGACACGGGATATCTTTCAAGCTTGGACAAGTTTGAGAGATTTGTTTGGTTCTTTAACCTTGCGCATAAGTTATAACTTACGCGTAAAGTTCAAGTTTACGCATAAACTTTGTGTTTACGCTTAACCTTATTCTTTACGCATAACTTTTAACTTACGCATAAGATCCAAGTTACGCGTAAGATTCAGAGTTTACGCGTAAGATTACTGTTTACGCATAAGATTAAAGGTTTACGCGTAAGAATTTGACCTTTTGACAACCAAACTTCAAACGGCCATAACTTTTGAACCGTAACTCCGTTTTCGACGAATCAGCTATCAAAATGACCGTGAGACCGAGAAGAAGGACACGTTGAATGAAGCCAAGCTTCGAGGCCCAAATCCACTCCGGATGGAAGTTATTGAGGTTTTAAGGTTTTAGATCAAATTTTTCACCATAAAAACCTACATCAACTTACACTAAACACAACTCCTACTTCGTTGAATCGATCCAAATATCAACTTTATCAATCTACACTTCATCAATGGCTACTCAGCAAGATATTCATGCAGCCGGTGCGGAAAACCGACCTCCAATGCTTGAAAAAGGTGGATATCTCCCATGGACAAGCCGCATGCTTCGTTACATCAAAACAAAGCCTGATGGTAAATTAATGATCAACTCCATTACAAATGGTCCATTCAAGCCACGACAAGTTCAAATTGAAGGTAATCCAAATGCAACAGCTCCTACTCAACCATTTGTGCGTGAACAAACAGAAGCAGATTACACAGAGGAAGATAAGAAGCAGATCGCCGCAGATGATATGGCAATGCATTTAATCCAACTTGGATTACCAAGGGAGATCTTTGCTGCGGTCGACAGCTGTGAAACTGCTTATGCTATGTGGGAACGTGTTAGAAGGATTTGTCATGGAACAGAGATTGGACAACAAGACGTTGAGAACAAACTTCTTACTGAATGGGAGAACTTTACATCCACTAAAGGTGAACAGATTGAATCTTACTACACAAAGTTTTGCACTTTAATGAATGAGTTAATCAGAAACAAGTTGACACCTCGAACAATAGCAACAAACATCAAATTCATCAATAACCTTCCAGAAGAATGGGGTCGTTATGTTACAATTGTCAATCAAACAAAGGATTTACATAAGGTGAATTATGATCAACTCTATGACTTTTTGAAGCAAAACCAAGCTGAGGCTAATGAAGTAAGGAAAGAAAGATTGGCAAAGAATCATGATCCTCTTGCATTAATTGCTACTACACCAACACCGCTACCAGTGAATACACAACAACCATCATCATCTTCCACTCACAACTACATGCAACCATCATACATTCAACAACCAACACCGGTCTACCAACAACATTTCTACCCATAGCAACAACAACATGTTATTCCACAACAGCAATACCAACAATTCCAAGAACCAGAATTCACTGAAATGATGAAGCTACTGCAGCATTGACCCAAGCGTTTGCTTTTCTGTCAAAGGCATTCCAAGGACGCTATTCTACACCAACAAACAACAACCAAAGGATTTCATCGAACACTCGCAATAAGCATATTGCTCAGCCGAGTTTCAATATGGGCAACGGAGGCCAAATGGTTGGAGTTTATGGGAATCAGCAAGGATATGCTACTGGAATTAACATGGGGAATCAGAATATGCTGAATGCAAGGAATCAGAATGCAGCAAATCAGTATGGTCAGTATGAAGGGAATCAGTTGGGTCAGTTTGTTGGAAATCAGAGGGGTCAGAATGTTGGTAATTAGGCAATGGGTAATCAGAATAGAAATGTTGCAGCTCCAGTAGTTGGGAATTTGGGAAATGTGAATCAGGGTAATCCTGTAAAGTGTTTCAACTGTCAGGGTGTAGGTCATATGGCAAGGAACTATCCTACTAAGCCGAACAAGAAAGATCTAGCGTACTTGCAGAAAGCAGTGATGTTGGCACAAAAGGCAGAGGCAGGATTTCAGTTGAATGCCGAGGAGAATGATTTTATGGCTCTTATGGATGACATGGAAGATAGAGAGGATATCGATGCGAACTGCATATTCATGGCGAATCTTCAGGAAGCTAAGTATGACACGGATTCTGATACACTTCCTATTTATGACACCAATGCACCATCTGAGGTATCCAACTTCAACACATGTCACAATAATGATATATTTGATATGTCTCCTCATGAGGACCAACATTCTGAGAAGCTAGCACCCACTTATGATACATACCTGGACACGCCAAGTAGTAGCAATACTCCTTCAGCAACTCCAGATGTGAATCATAATGGAGGCTTCGTTTCACAGCATGCTGAGAATGATGAGGAAACACGTGCTTTGTTTGAATCATTATTGAATAATTGTCGTATTGAAATTGAGAATGTGAAAAAGGTCAATCGCGATGTTAAGGCCGCGAATGTTAAATTGACCGCTGAGCTTGAGAGTTACAAAGAAAACGTTAAAGCTTTTGAATTTCATAACAAAAGATTGTCTGAATTAGAAACTGGTTATCAAAATTCCGTTTCAAGGGAAAAACAATTGCAACTCAAGTTTGATACACTTGATGTTAATTCTTTCAAAAAGATAAAATCTTTAAACGCCGAAATTTCTGATTTACAAAACCAACTTTCTAAACAAAAAACAGCTTATACCAATCTTGAAAAAGAAAGGGATGAGTTGAAAAAGGACTTTGCAAAGAAAGAAGACAAACTTTTGGCCGAAATCGTAGAGTCAGAACACATGATTACTCATTTAGAAGAATTAGTGGTTAAATCGGGTCAGTCAAGTCAAACAATGAAAATGATTTCAAATCAAACTAATCCGGTTTACCATACGAAACATAAAGTGGCTCTTGGTAACAACAACCCCAGTAATCTCAAGAAAGCTCAGCAAGAACAGAATGTTTTGTATAATGGTAATGTGATTTACACCAAACATGATCCTCCCGTCGTTCGGGATTCTGTGCAAACGATAGAACATGTCGAAGAGAGCATAATTAAAATGAAACAAAAGGATTTGAAACCCATTGATTACAACAAATTGAACAAACTTTCGGGAATTACTTTTGTTCCACAAAAAGAACCATCTGTGTTTTCCATAAAACGACCATTCTCAAAAATGTTTTCTAAGAAAGTAATTGTTTCCAAATCTCTTTCAAAAATGGAACAAATTTCTTCTAACAACACTTTTAATACAAGTAAGGCTAGAGAAATTTTGGATGACGTTAAAAAGAGAATTCAAGAACTTCAAAATATTGTTGCTTCTAAAACTACAATCAATATTAACAACTGGCATTCTAGTTTTCATATTGAGCAGAAAAAAGTTTTTGAAAACGAAATTACTATCCCACTGAATAACATCAGTGCGAGGGTAATCGATTTTGAACAAGCTTTCTTAAAAGATACGGCCGACTTTGTCAAGGACCACAAATCCCTGGTAAACGAAGCTAATGATACTCGTGAAAACATGAATGTTTTAGAAAACCTAAATGATTCTCTCTTCGAAGCTGTTATGACCACTGACATTATGTCCATCATTTTACAAACATATTTTGTTCATGACGATGAAAGACTGAGAGCTGAGACCTCCGAAATTGTTTCAAAATATGAAAATGCTCTTATAAAGCTTGAAAAAGAAAATGTGTCATATTTTAAACAACTTGATCGAAAAAAAGAAGAATGCAAGTATGACAAATTGTCGTATGAGCGTGCCTTAAAGAATATGAAAGAGCAAAATGATCTTTTGAGGGCTCAGCTTGAAAGTCAAAAAGGAAAGGGTGAGGAAACTAAGTTTGCAAAACCGTCGACTTCGGAGAAACCAAATGTTTCAAACACGGTTCTAAAACCAAAGATGTCAATTTCAAGGTTTGCTCCAAAAGTCGATGAGAAAAAGAATTTGACAAAACCAGTCACTCCAACACCCTTGCCCAAGAAAAGTGAAAATGATAAGATTGTTGATAAAGGAAAAGCGGTTGTCGAAACACCAAAATTGATAGCACCTGGCCTTTTTAGGATTAGTCCCACTAATGCGTCTGCCTCCACTTCTAAGACAAATGCGTGCAAAAAGGATAATTCTAAAGAGTCTAGTGATGCTAAAAAGGACAACAATATAAATCCTAATGTGTGTGCTTTACCTTCTACAGGATTAGAATGCACCTCTAGGAGCAGCAGACTAAAGCCTAGGAGCAATACAAGGAACAATAGAGTCTCGCCTGTTTCTACGAGTAGTATCAAGAATAAAGTTGAAGAAGTAGAAGAACACCCTAGGAATTTATCGCTTTGTAATAAGAGACATGTTTCATATGAATGTAATGTCACAAGTACTGTTTCTAATGCATGTAATGACTCTGTTTGTTTAATATGCAAGAAATGTTTAATTAATGATGTTCATGATGAATGTGTTTCTAAGCATGTTAATGTTACGCCTGAACAGAAGAATGTTCCAAAAAGACCTAGTGCTAGATCCAGATCTATAGAAAGATTAGTTGCACGATTTAGGACTACCACTATTAGTCGAATGCCTAGGAACTACCTTAAGTTTTGTATGTGGATTCCAACGGGTAGAGAGTTCACTCTTAAGGACGGCAAATTAGAAATAGCTCAAGCTAAACAAGTAGCAACTGTCTATGAGTGTGATTTAGATTTTACTCCTAACCCCATGGAACCTAATTCAAAACGGTTTCCAAATACAAACTCTTCTGTTCTTGGCAGGTTATCGAAATATGTCTTTGGATCATCGACTCGGGTTGCTCCAAGCACATGACCGGGAATTTAAAGCTGCTGATCAATTTCATCTGGAAATTCATGGGAACTGTACGTTTTGGAAATGATCATGTAGCAGCTATCCTGGGTTTTGGAGATCTTCAGTTCGGGAATTTTTTAATCACTCGAGTTTACTACGTCGAAGGGTTGGGACACAACTTGTTTTCAGTTGGGCAGTTTTGTGATGCAGATTTAGAAGTTGCATGCAGGAGAAACACGGTTTTTATTAGAAATTTGGTTGGTGATGATCTCTTAACTGGTAATCGTGGTACAAACTTGTATGCTATCGACATCAACCAAATGGCTTCTACATCACCAATTTGTCTTATGACAAGGGCAACCGAAACTAAGTCCTGGCTGTGGCATAGACGTTTATCCCATCTCAACTTCGACACCATCAACAAGTTAGCCAAAGACAACATCGTCACCGGACTTCCTAACTTCAAATATACCAAGGAACACCTATGTCCATCATGCGAACAAGGAAAAAGTAAAAGAGCATCATATAAACCCAAAACCGTACCTAGTTCGGAAGCAAGGTTACATATGTTGCACATGGACTTATGTGGACCAATGAGAGTTGAAAGCTTTAATGGGAAGAAGTATATTCTTGTTATTGTTGACAATTATTCAAGATATACTTGGGTAAAGTTTTTGAGATCAAAAGACGAAGCACCAGGTACCATCATCACCTTTCTGAAGCGTATTCAAGTTCTACTTCAAGCTCCAGTAAGGATTGTAAGAACAGATAATGGCACAGAATTCACTAATCAGGAGTTAAGAACCTACTTTGAAGATGTGGGAATCACTCACCAAACATCAGTTGTTAGAACTCCACAGCAAAATGGGGTAGTTGAAAGAAGAAACTGAACTCTTGTGGAAGCTGCTCGCACAATGCTGATTTTTTCTAGTGCACCACTATTCTTATGGGCTGATGCTGTAGCCACTGCTTGTTTTACTCAAAACCGATCCCTAGTACATCCAAGATTCAATAAAACCCCATATGAGCTAGTGAACAATCGTAAACCTGACATCTCTTACCTTCACATATTTAGCGCTTTGTGCTATCCGACGAATGACAGAGAAGATCTAGGGAAGTTAAAAGCTAAGGGTGATATTGGAATCTTCATTGGATATTCCGAAAACTCGAGGGCATTCAGGGTGTATAATAGAAGAACGAAAAGGATAATGGAGACGATGAATGTGAAGTTTGACGAGATTTCACAAATGGCTTCTGAGAGATATGCTCTAGAACCCGCGCTTAATCCAATGGCTTCTAATCAAAACGGATTAGGACCCGCACCAAACATGCAGACTTCTGGACACATCAGTTCAGGACTCGTACCTCAAGGAGCTCAGTCAACAAACACGGATAAACCTTCAGAACAAGAAATGGAAAATTTCTTTGAGTTAATGTTGGATGAATATTATGGTGGAACTTCGACAAATGCATCTCCACAACATTCCGCTGCACCCGCTCAAAACCATCAACCACCACCACCACCACAGGATGCATCTACCACAATCGAAGCTGAAGCACCAACTACATCAACATCATCTACATCTACTCAAGCAACTCCAGTACTTGAAACTAATCTACCAAGAGTTGATGAGCAAAATCAAAACACAAATTTTCAAGAAGAACCAACAAATAATTCAGACAATGATGCGTTAGAAGAAGAAGAAATATTTGAAAACCCGTTTGCAACAGACTCTGCTGAATCTTCTTCAAGGTTACAAGAACCATCTAACACACATTCGTTACACCCAAGGTACCCTTCTACGTTTCAATGGACAAAAGACCATCCGTTAGTACATGTTATTGGTGATCCTTCAATGCCAGTTCAGACGAGGAGACAACTTGCCACTGATCTCGAATTGTGCGTTTACATTTGCTCAATAAGCACCAAAGTACCTAAGAACATTCAGGAAGCAATGCAGGAGGAATTTCTTCAATACCTGTTACATGATAGTTGGGAGCTTGTTGAACGACCACTTGATGAACGAGTTCTTGATCTCAAGTGGTTGTGGAAGAACAAACTGGATGAGGAAATGACTGTCGTTCGCAACAAAGCTCGTCTCGTGGCTAAAGGATATCCACAAGAAGAAGGGATAGATTTCGAAGAATCATTCGCGCCTGTAGCTAGACTTGAAGCAGTCCGGATTTTCTTAGCCTATGCCGCTCACAAAAACATCACAGTCTATCAGATGGACATTAAGACAGCTTTCTTGAATGGAACTCTGAAAGAAGAAGTGTATGTAAGTCAGCCAGAAGGATTCGTTGATAAGGAACATCCAGACTACGTCTACAAGCTTAAGAAAGCCATTTATGGTTTAAAACAAGCTCCAAGAGCGTGGTATGACGAACTATCATCTTTCTTGCTCAAAAACAATTTCACAAAAGGAACGGTTGATGACACCTTGTTTATCAAAAAATTCAAAGATGACATTTTGATCGTTCAAATTTACGTGGACGACATTATTTTTGGATCAACCAATCCTAACCACTCAAAACATTTTGAAAATCTCATGAAAAGTAAATTTGAAATGTCCATGATGGGGGAACTAAAATTCTTTCTTGGTTTACAAATCCAACAATCCCCTCGTGGTATTTTTATCAATCAAGCTAAATACACAATAGAGATTTTGAAAAAACATGGAATGGAAAATTGTGATTCTGTTGGTACACCAATGGTCACTTCACCAAAAATAGGTGCTGATTTGTTTGGAAAACCCATCGATCCGAAAAAATATCGGAGCATGATCGGTTCTCTCATGTACCTAACTGCTAGCCGACCCGATATCCAATTTGCTGTTTGTTTGTTAGCACGGTTTCAGGCAAAGCCTACCGAACTTCACCTCAAAGAGGTTAAACGGATCTTTCGGTACCTACGAAGCACCATTAACATGGGACTTTGGTATCCGAAGGATTCGGGGTTTAATCTAACAGCATTTTCAGATGCAGACCATGCTGGTGATCAAGTTACAGCAAAGAGTACATCAGGTGGAGCACAATTTTTGGGTGTAAAGCTAGTAAGCTGGTCGTCAAAGAAACAGGATTGTACTGCGCTATCAACCGCCGAAGCCGAGTATGTGTCTCTATCTGCGTGTTGTGCCCAAGTTCTTTGGATGCGGACACAGCTCACAGATTATGGCTTTACTTTTGAAAGAATACCTATGTATTGTGACTCAAAAAGTGCCATAGCCATCTCGTGCAATCCCGTACATCACTCTAAGACGAAGCATATCAAAGTCTGCTACCATTTCATCAAAGAACACGTGGAAGAGGGTACTGTTGAATTATTTTTCGTTAAGACTGATTACCAACTCGCAGATCTATTTACTAAAGCCCTTCCAAAAGAACGGTTTGACTATTTAGTTCGACGAATTGGCATGCGAAGCCTAACTCCTGAGGAGCTAGAACGTCTTCTCGAATCTTCTTGAAAAATGTTTTCAAAATCGCTTCGTTGTAAATATTTTTTGAAAAAAAACAAAATACAAAATTTGAAAAACCAACAAAAACAAAATACAAAAATATTAAATTTTCAAAAAAAATACAAAAACAATATAAAATCAAAAAATCCAAAAATATTCTTCTCACGACATGTCTCTCGTATAAATCAATATTCTGTACGTTTCTAGAAATGTCATTCAACAATGATACGGATATGTACAGATGCTTGAGCGGGAGTTCTTTAAAATGTTTTTCTAAAACATGTCGTTTCTCTAAAAGTTTCTTCACAATGGCTTTCGTATACATCAGTACGAAACCCGGACCCGAACAATGACTTCTGATTATTTTCAAATCAAGGACTCGTACGTTCAATGAATAAATCTTTTTCAAAAAGTTCAAGTCTATACAAACGAAAAAGATTTCAAGCATAAACTCGTTTTCAAACAGAATTCTTGAGCACCTTTTCAAGTTTGTTCAAAAGATTTCTCAAAATCTCTCAAAATGAGTGCTCAAGAAAACTCCCTCTAAACCCTTAAATTCATTTTAAATGAGCTATCATTAAGGGGGAGTATAAAAACTAAAATGTTCCGATTTCATGCGAAATCAAATCTGTCTATCTCTCCAAAAAGCTTTTTATTAATCAGTTGATATAAAAAATATCACGATATGCTATTTTTGAGGGGGAGAAGACATGATTAAAATGTGATCAAAATGTGTAAAGATTGTGGCTGAATCTCAAAAGAGCTAGACTCAGTAAGTACCAATGAATTGACGAAGCTTAAAATGTCAGTAATCGAAAAGACTTGTCCTGGACGGGTAATAATTTCAAGCTAGTCTAACTAGTGATGTAAGCGTATCTCGAATAGGACTTGTCTGAGTAGAATGTACCATATCGAGAGACTTTCTTTGGACTTGACCAGGACGTGTAATAATTTCAAGCTAGTCTAACTAGTGATGTAAGCGTGTCTCGAATCGGTCATGTTCACTGAAAGTGGATCAATTCAAAAAGTGCAAACTCCTCACACATGTGCAAATTTCTTAAAAATTCATGAGCACATGTGAAGGGGGAGTCCTTCAAAAGAAATACAAAACTCTCGAAGTGTCAACAATGTGTTTTATTATCATAAACACTTTGAGAGATTTTTCATAAAAGGTTTCATGGCAATTATAGGATTCATGGAGTTATAAGGTGACTAAGGTTAGGGAAAACCGTCCTATGATCCGCCAGAGCCTGAGGGATCTACCCAAGGACAATTCCAATAGAATAGAATTAGAAGTCCTTAGGTATGATTGAAAAAAGGAGAAAATGAGAAAGGAGAAAGAAGGGGTTGAAGAATTAAAAAGAAAAGTTATGAACAAGGGTGAAAAGAAAGAGCCCTCCATATGTTCAACCTTAGGGCAGACACCGGGCTCAATTCATATGCTACTGGTTGTTACTAAGGTGACACCGGTATTGAAGATAAAGACGTCATGGACCCAGTGACGCACTGCTCTAAACCTTCTAGCCACTCAAGTTCTCTTAAAAGAGCTTGTTTCATTCTCATGGGAACCGGCGTAATCTATCGACCTGTCTCTTAGAGATGGTTGATATTAAAGCAGGAGACCTCTCCCTAATCTCCGCATAGAAAACCAAATGTGCACTTATCGAGTCTAGAGCCCCAAGATTCATCAAAAGATCTCATAGGAACACATGATATTTCTACACTGGTTGTTCATCATTAAGGATGCCAGATGTAAACTTTAGAGTCCTACGCAGATCTTAGCAATCTGCCAGAACATTTATGAGAGAATTCACACAAGTGTTTCTCAATGATTGAATGGAAATTCCTGCCAGGGTCAACATCAAGCAGCCCTGACAGCAGGTCACTTCGGTAATTATTTATGGGTTACGCTTAGTGTTCGCGGTGGTTTCAAATGGTCTACAGTCGTGGAGTGATCCCTAGCGACTCACCCAGTCATTGAGCTACTAAGTAGGTCTTGTAAGCTCTCTCGAGAGTATCTGACATGGGAACGGCCTTGGTAAGGGTTAGAAGGAGTCTTCACACTATGCTGTTGACGATCTCTAATTCTTATCTGTAAGTACCGGATGTTTTATTGCTAACTGTTTATATGCAGGGACACTTCATCTCCGTGGCGACAGATTCCACGTGCTCATACATACATCTGGAAGTTAAAGAAAGCTCCCTCAAAGATCTATACAACTCAAAGTTCAAAGAAAGATTCTACGCCAAAAAGAAGAATCTACAAAGTATAAAGTCTAAAGGTCAAAGTGAAAGAAAGGGAACTACGTGCTTATGAATATTAAAGTCCAAAGATGTATGAGCATGTTGGAATGGCTAACAACCACCACAGACGCAGAAGTGACAAATGGCAGATTACTCCACATCGCAAAGGAACAAAGAACGATGAAAAGTCAGTCATCAAAGATCACAAAGCATGAATGAACAAAGACTAAAGACTATTCTACAACGACACACAAAGTTAAAGACAAAGAACACGGAAGACCCACTCACGTGGAGCATCATTCGAATGACCACCCCTTAGGGGGAGATTGTTAGCATTAAAATATTTATATATAGAAGTGATGGTCATTCTCATATTGTAACTTTGTGTCGTTTGTCAAGATTAGTAATATTTTAGTCATTGGGCCTTGGACTTGGCAAGCTAATATGTCATGTGCTATGTTTCATAAGCCTTGTTATCTATTCATGTAACCAAGTCCAAGCCCAAGTCCATTAGAAAGCCCATGAGGCCTTTCTCTCTTACTATATAAGGCACTTTACCTCTCATTTGTAAGGTGTGCTTGTGTGTGTATTGTGTGTGTTTTTAATAAAAGTTCTCTTCATCTTTATACTCTTTTTCATATAATCTTACGCCACAATTTATTCATATCAAGTCACCATCTTTACTTCATCTAGTGCTTATATTTGTGTTAAAGTTGATATATCTAAGGTCCTACAAGTCTCTTAAAGTTGATTGAAAATGATCCCTTTCTAGGAGAAAATCTTAATCCACCCATTAACCCGATTGAATTAGGTAAGGTTATGATGATAGGAGCACACCCCTTTGAGCATATAATTCATCCACCACTCTTTCCTTACGAGGCATATCTACACCCTAAGGGTGTGTATCGCTACTTTCACCCGCATTTAATCCTAAGTGTAGGGAAAACCTCCCCTATTTCCATTAAATAAGGGTAGAGTCAGGCTCGTGACTCGAACAAAAATAAGCGCTTCTTGGGAGGCAACCCATGTTTTGTATGTTTTTATTTGTTTGTTTGTTTGTTTGATTTTATTTGTTTCCGTATGCATGTTTTTATTTTTATTGTTTGTGGCTCATGTTTCAAAGTAAATTGTGAAAATGCTTTATTTTGTTTTTAACTTCGTCTTAATTGCATATAAAGGTATTTTGCAAAAGATAAGTGTAAGGGGAAACCCCAAATATGTTTTTAAGAAACAAACCGATCATGATTCTCCACAATATTAAATGAACATGTATATTCGTATTTGTTAGAGTCAAATGCTTGTATTGAGTCATAATGAAGTTTTGCAGGATTTTCCAGCAAGTAGGACCAAGTTTTTCCAGAAATTTTCCGGAAACTTAACATCAGAATTTCTGCAGGTCCATTCTGACGGCGTCAGGGGTTTACTCTTGACGGCGTCAGGAGTTAAAATCTGGAAATTTTACCGGTTTTGTTTTTCTAACGGAGTCTTATGGTTTTTGTGAATTATTAAGTTTTATAATCTCCAGGAAATCTGCAAACTTCATTCCACAAGCATTATATCTTATCTTGTTTTCTAGGATTTAGTAACTTATATAGGATGCCGTCAATTTTACGCGAGGTTGTCTTGTCTATTTTTGTCAGGATTTACAGGTTATGTATGACAAGAAGATGATTTATATTCTGGAAGGGAAGCTTTGATTGTTCATTTTCTTGGAGGAAGATTTAACCTGGCCAACCTATAATTCATACCGAGCGAATCAGGGGAGCATTTGATTTCATTCTCTTTACTTTTTCACTTTTACATTCTTTACTTGAACATTGGGGACAATGTTCATCTTAAGTGTAAGGGGAGGGTAAAAAGATGATACCTTACATATGCACTTTCGCTTGAGTTTGTTTTGTTTAATAGTAGATGTGTAATAAAACTATGAGAAATACTTGTTAGTGCAATTTTAACGCCAAATTTAAAATTTTTTACAAGATTTAGGAGTGAAACTTTAGCCATAGCAAGCGTCTCATGGATAGGAGATTGTATGACTAGCACATAACCGTATATTCAGAAAAATTTTCCACCCAAATATGTGAGGGTCGCCTTTAGATTTGATAGGAAAAGCATTTACTATTAGTGCTTATGAGTGTACCGGTAGCATTTAGATTCTAGAACTTGTGTTAGTGATGCATCCCGAGACCGCTAGTGAGACTACATTCGTGTGGTAGGATTTACTACATGATAAGAGGCATTAGGATCACCCTTGTGTTAAACCCGTATCATAATTACTTGACCATTTAAGTCATATTACTTGACTACTTAAGTCAACTAATTTTTCCCACACCCTTAGCGTTGTACTCATTTTTAGTACACGATACCCCTAGTACATCCCTCCGAGCCTATCTTTTCGTTTCTAACTTTAAGCATCTTACTTAAAGGAAGAGTTTGTTACACCCCACTTAAATGTACACCCAAATCGCCTTAGCCTTCCGCGTATGCGCTCATTTTTAGTGCATTATTGTTATTTGTTAAACCCTAAGTTAACTATCTAATTGATTACATGGTTGCTAAGTCGAGTCATATCCTTGTACATATTGTTTTGGGACGATTGGGACTCATGGGTAAGTGTTTTGATTTTCTTAATTCGAGTCATTAGAATAGTTTAATGTAAAGTATGTAAAGATTCAAGTGTAAGGGGAATGTTCATCCCCTATGATGTATTATTTTGGATGGTAGGGTAAGAGTGTATGCAAAAAAAAAAAAAAAAAAAAAAAATATATATATATATATATATATATATATATATATATATATATATATATATATATATATATATATATATATATATATATATATATATAATAAAAAATAAAAAGAAAAGAGAAAAAAACATACGGTACCTGAAGGTACTTGGATTTTAGGTACTTGGAGAGTGAAAAGAGAAAAAAACATACGGTACCTGAAGGTACCCGAATCCGACTTTATTTGATCAAATATTGCCCTAAATCGTTCCTTTTGTGATTTTAGGTACTTGGAGAGTGAATTCTGGAAAAGAAGCCATTTTGGACGTTTTTGGAGCATAAAAGTGAAGAAAACGGCAAAGTCTCAAATTTCTATGCTGGGAACAGTACCTGAAGGCGTCAAGAGTTGTTCTTGATGGCGTCAGAGTCCCAAGAATAAAATACCGTGGTTGATGACGGCGTCACATAGGCCGTCATAAGTAGATCAAGGCCGTCCGAGGAAGTATTTGGCGGCGAGATGACGACGTCACACCCTTGCTCTTGACGCCGTCACCCCTGTTTTCCTATATATAGTTTTCTAGTTTTTTCACATTAGAAGAGAAGTTTTGGGAGAAACCCTAAAGACGAATTTGGTGCACTTTTACAGGTTTTTCAAGGGTTCCAAACCCTTGATACCTTGCATTGTAATTGAGATAAGTGTTCTTCTAATTCAATCAATATGTCTATGTGTTGGTTGTCTATATCTTGTTCTTGTCTCAATTCCATTATGCTAGGCTAGATCTCCTTTGTGTTTGCTTAGATCTAATGAAACCTAGATATTGATTATGTGTTGATTACTTGTTTATTCTTGTCTTGGATGAATGATTTTATATGTTAGGCTTAAGAAAACTGGCAGATCTCCAAATGGTAACATGCTTGAACGTCTTAAGAAACATGAATCGAGGCGTACTAGGTCTTTATTGGTTGTATTTAATGCATGAGCCACTGTTTACAATCCCTATAGTTGTGCTGGGTCATGGTGTAGGAGGAGATAGGAGCTCATAGAATTGGGGAGTTATGTATGCCACCCCATGAATGGTATTAAGGAATACAATCCGTCATCCATACAATTATAACAAGTAATTAACGTGTAAAAGATATCTAGGGAGTAGTGAAGTCTAAGTAAACACATTTTCTCCAATTACTGCTCACAACCTTAGTATAAATTAGTTTAATTTCATTTTCTGTATTTTATTTTGATTGCATCTTAGTTTTGGGTTAGTTGAATAGCAACTAATTCCGCCCACTCTTCCAAAAACCGATATTTTAATTGCTTTCTAAAAAATATAAAAATACAAAAATAATCATCCCTCACCTTTAGAACTAGTAATTTAGACTTTCTAATCCTAGCGACACTATTCCCAAGCTGAACGATCAATCCCCCGGTACTTGTCACTATACTATACTACAACGATCAGGTACACTGCCTGGTGGGGGTTGTAAGCTTCTCGAGATCCCTCGAGAGGTAAAGCCTGTTGCGATTCCCACGCATCACCATACTTGAAACCTTACACCAGAATCACCTTTATAAGAATCACACAAAATCTGCAAATCACCCATCAAATACATTCCAATGTCATCCGGGGAATGAGTTTGATAGTACTTGGTAACCCAATCATAAAGTGAGAGAAGATCTTGCTTGTCCACCATATGTAAGATCTGACTCAGAAACAAGAATGTCTTAGTAGTTCCATCTTGTCTAGTTATGGCATTCACTTTTCCTTGGCCAATCTCAGAATCAACCAGTTCCCACTTCACAATTTTCTCCCATACAACAGGGTCTTGACCATCATCAGAAGCATAATCAAAGAAAGTAGTACTATCCTCTAAAGGAATATCTTTTGGAGCCTTCCTCTTGATAGCTTTAGTCTTTCTCCTAGTGCCAGTATTAACAGGAATAGAAGGACCATCAGCGGGTTCTTCTTTAGGCACTGGTTTGGAAGTATCAGTAGGAACATCTTCAGAATCATCATCATCAGTTACTTCAATTGGAGTATCTTCTGAAGCATCATTGGTAACATCATGTGAAGCTTCAGGGGTATCAAGATGAGATTCAGCAGTATCATGATGAGAAGCAGCAGGAATATCATCCATCTGAGCATCAGGAGTATCATCCTTCTGAGTCAGAACTGAAGGATGTAGCACATTCTCCTGACCACCATGAAAAGACCCAATAGATTCAGTAGGTTGAGTAGCAGGATCATAAATCTTAGCTTTCTTAGCTTGAGGCTCATCCAATAATCTTCCTCTGAACTCCAAAACATCTTGAACATTTATACCAGAGGATTGAAGATTTGAAATGATCTTGTCATAGTAGAAGGTGAGCTGCTTATCTGAAAATCCCCAAACCTTCTTCTGAGTCCAGCCTGACCCAAACATAGAACATCCCTGATTTTTCACAAAGTTCCTCATATATTTCTTTATTTCATTCTTTGTCTAAGGTCTTTCCCTGAGATACTTAGCTTTAATCTCTGCCTCCTGTTGTCTCTGCAATCTTCCTCTTTCAACCATCATCTGAACAAAATCAGGATTATCAACTCCAAGCTCAGATGCACCCAAATTAGGCTTGGAAGCAGCCTGTACAGCCAAATTCTCCCATTGTTCAGCAGTAAGATTCTTAGCTATTTCATCAAGTTCCTTCTTTCTTTCAGCAGGCAAGGTGGTAGTAAATTGAGGTCCCATCTTATCCAAATCATCTTGAATTTTTCTAGCCAATGCTTCTGAGGCTTTCAAATCCAATTGTTCTTGGGTACCCAGAATGAACCTTTCCTCTTATGTGTCCAAGAACAACCTGTTGAGGGCTTAACACCAGTATCCCATCTTGTCCCCCACCCCATATACATTGGGTCAAAATAACTAGGCCAAAAACTATTCTGAAAGTAAGTGCTAGTAGGTCTATAAAATGGTCTAGCAACACGTCTTTTCCAACCAGCTGGAAAAGGTCTACCAGTAGAAACTGGCTTACCAGCAGGAATGTGTCTGCTGGTTTTCACATGTGTTGCTTGTGGAACATATGGGGGAATAGCACTAACATTGGTCCACATGGGTCTAGGTCTCTTTTGGTCAGCACACACACCTATTCTCTTCTCGTGAAAATCACAATCCTTAATGAGATGAGACTTACTACCACACACAAAACAAGATTTCTTCTTAACATTACCAGCCTTTTTATTAAAACAAACATTCTTATTACAAGAAGTCCTAGAATTGTATTTATTCTTATCAGATTTATTACAAGTGAAACTAGGTAAATCTTGAACAACAATGGGTTCTTGCTTGGGTGCCGTAACTTTGGATTCAATCTTAACTTTACTCTTGGATGTAGAAACACTAGAAGTAGAATTAAAGGAGGTAGACTCAGTTGAGATGGACTCTGAGCTTTTAACATTAAAAACACAGGGGGCAGAGACATTGATCTTGGAAGACTTGTCACTTGAATCACCTGAGGAATAGTCAGTAGACTTACAATCAGGGTCTGGCAAGTCACTTGACTTTTTGCCATATAGATGGTGTGATCCATCAAAGTCAGAGGTTTTGGTTATAGGCATAAATACACCTCTAATAGGTCCTGGTACAGCATGCAAATCTCCTTCTTTAACATAATTTGCTAAGCCTGCTGGTGTAGATTTACCCATATCCTTCCTTGCCTCTAAACCAACATATCTTTTAAAACCTAAGCCTATCCCAGAGTTGACAGCTTAACTACCATAAAGACATCTAGCTAAATTATCTCCTGATATTAACCACTCTTTATGCCTAGCTACTTCTTTATTCAATTTCTCTTGTAAAACATCTTTCTCAGACTCAATTCTAGCTTTTTCTTTTTCAGAAAACTTTAATTCATTGCTAGTACATTCTAAATCTCTACTTAAAACTCTAATCTTTTCCTCATAAGCCAATTGATTTTGCTGAAACCATTTCTTCTGTTGTTCTAAGGTTTTAAAAGCTTCTTTGTAAGTTGCAGCTTCAATAAAACACTCATTATATTTTGGTTTCATCTCATCGTAAGCTTCTTTAAGAGTTTTATATTTAGAATCACAATCACAAGGAGAATTATGTACCTGAGAAATGCCCATAAAAGCAACTTGATCATGCTGATCTTTTGTAGCACAGCTTTCCAGCAATCCACTCTGCTCAGAACCAGAAGCTTCATCATTATCAAGTTCAAGTTCCTCACCTTGTATCATATGTCCAGCAACCTTTTCCCTCACTTGAGTGGCACATCTTTCCTTATCTTTTCCTTCATCTTGTGACCTGTCTACTCTAGAACGAATAGGTAGCAAGTTTCTAACTTGCATGACAAATGTCTCAAGAGAATCATCTGGTCCGAATGAAGTCATTTTATGAAAATAATAATAACCCTTGTTTTATTCCCGACAAACCACAAGCACAAGCAGCAATAAAGTCAACCAATCACCAGGCAATAAATATACCAAAACAAATTAGCACAGTCGCAATCCAAATCAATGTATAATTCTTACCCTACACGTGATCAGCAGTAATAAATCAGCAGAATCACAAAGCTTCAGCAGAAACGAAAAAGCTTTCAGCAGCAACAACTAATCTTATCAGGAGAAAAAATAACAGTAGCAAAACGAGATGTGCAATCCCAACGCAATACCAATGCAGTACCAATTTATGAGAAAGCGACAGATTAGATACCTCCAAAGCGACAAAACTCTTTAATATTACCCGGTAGAACACGACAAGCACATAAAATAATCTCAACCAATAGCAAATCTTTAATCAGTATGGATATTATCGTATCATGAGTACCAATTCAACAAAGCATCCCACATGACTTCTTCAGATTACTCAGTACGAGGTATTAGAATAAAGATGCAATAGGTGACAAACTCCAATGTTTGACCCACGAAATAATATGACCAATCAAATAAACCACTGCCAAACAGCTAAAATATCCACCGACCCACTTGCAATATTCAATTCACATTACTCATCAAATTAAATGTAGTACTCGGATAAATATTCCACTATTCGAACCAAATTAATATTACTTGTACCACTAACCTCCAATTGACGAATGAGAGAATAGTATAAATTAGAAAACCACTGATTCTTGATTAAATGAGAACAAAACTGACAACCCACTTTGATATCAACCAAGCAAATCTTGTACGAGGTTAATAATTTTCAACCAATGACTAATCAAATATTTGCCGACCCACAATCATGAAAAGAATTACTTGCACACAACACTACCAATCAATTAAATATTAAAAGCGAATAGTATCATGTCCAAAGTTAAGTTTCTTTATAATCTCTAACCGACCCAAGATGAATAAACTTCGACCAATGAATTATGTTATACGAGTTATTGGTACCGACACTCTTTAATTAATAACCTTAACAGCAGCAATAATGGATCAGCCACTTTTAGTACGAGGTTGAATTAAATGAATCACGTCAAACTTATGAATAGATAATCAAGCACCACTCTCTTTAATTGAAGTACGAGAATACCTTTGTTACCAAGTGTCTTCAAACAGCTTTATTCATATAAATTCTTGTCGATACAGAAAAATAATTTCGAAGTACCTTTTAATTTTTCATTCGAATCTGCTTCATCTTCAAAAACCTTGAAACCCTAGATCTCACGAGCCCCTGAGCTTTGATACCAATTGTAGAGAATCGTTTAAGCCCAATCTAAGATATAATAATAATGATTGAATATGCACAGCGGAATAATAATCAAGAACACAATCAAAATTATCAACAAGGTTTTTCTAATAAAGAATGATCCTCTATGGATCTAAATAAAAATGTTTTTCTTGAAGTGTTTTTTAAACAATAAAACCTATGTTCCTTTTATAAGCATAAGGAACCCTAAAATACAATTAATATAAAATCAATACATATCACTACCTAATATAGTTCATGCATATCCTAAGAAACAAATACTAAAGATACGGATTAATAATATCCGTAGAAATAAGTCTTTAGTAGGAACACTATGTCAGCAGAAACCATCTCTAGCTTCAGCAGAATCCTGTCAGTAGAACTTCATCAGTAAGAACTTCCAAAATTCCTTACATTGATGATGGTGGTGAGTCCTGTTGGCAATTTTGGATGGTGGAATGATGTGGATTTGGATCTTAAAATTAGAAATACTTTTACAATTTATTTTTAAGCAATTTCTTAATTAATTTCCTAATTATTACTTCAAAGCTAGATAAACTAATTTAAATCTAAAAATTAGAAATTAAAAGTCAAAATTGCAAAAGTAATTTTTACATAAGCTTGAAAACTTATAAAAGGTAAAAAAATTATAAAAAATTATCTGGTATAAAACTTAAACAGTAAAACTAATATATTTTTTGCTTTTTAATTTAAACTAATTTAATTAAAATTAACTCTAAAAATTACCTAGTGAAGAGTAAAAATTATGGGAAAATTACTAGGAATGCTACAAGTTACAAGGAACCTAGGAAAAATATGAGGAAGGGGAAAATGGTACGGATAAGCATTTAAATAAGCTAAATTGCAAAAATAAGCTAAAAGGAACAAGGACTATATTAAGTATATAGATTATGCAATAACAAACGGAACTGGTGCCCCAGAGCAATTGGAAGGGGGTTGTGGTATTGTGCATGTATGCTTGAGGTCCCAGGTTCGAACCCCACTTTTTGCAATTTTTCCATTTATTTTAATTTTTTTGATTTTCTTTTTACAAAACTTTTGTATTACTAATTATAAGTAACTTTTGTTAAAAAACTTTTTTCAAAAGTAAAAAATAAGCTCTCTATGAGCTTTTTTGCTTTACAGATGCTTTTGTTAAGCCAAAAATGGATTTATAAAAGGCATTAAGCTACAATAAGCTAAATAAGCTGTAACTACATGAGTTGTACCTACCTTAAGCTAAAACCTACTAGATAATCTAACGGAATAAGCTCTAGACCACAATAAGAACTTGGCCATATATCACATGCCAATCATGCCAAAACCAAGAACCTTGTAGCCCTTGTAGGTCCCACTAGGGTTCAATGGGATCCAAAGCAAGACTTGATATGAAAAGGTGACTTATTGAGGTTTCTAAAAAGCTAAAAATAAGTAACTTTTATGAAACCACTTGTGAAATAACTTATTAATAAGCTATGTGCACCCCCTTGTGCTTAACAGTTGACTTAATAGCTTGTTAGGACTTATGCACTTTTGAAAAAGCTATGAAATGAGCAAATGAGCAAAAACAGATGATAAACAACTTGAAACAAGGCAAAGGACACAAATAAGCACTGGGTGGTGCTTGGAACCTGTGGGCAAACTCTGAGTCACTCAGTGTATGTTTTGAGACAGGTCACAAGTATGAGTTAAATAAGCTAAGGGCAAAAGGGCTAGAGTCCAAAATAAGCACTAATCCAATAAGCTGAACTTGTAAGCTCCCTAAAAAGCCCAAGGTTGTGTATTGGGGTCCACAGATAAGCCAGATAAGAGCTTATGAACTTTGGCTAAAAACCAAGTACACACTGACCACCCAGTGTACACAGTCAAATGGGACAAACTAAAAGCTACTTGCAGCCCTATTAGATAAGCTAGAAAGTGCAAAATAAGCTATGAACTAGAAAGATCAGCTGATTGGCTTTCCAAAAAGCCAATAATCACACTATCGGGCCCACTATTGAACAATCTATGGTCTATTGAAAATGGTCACTTTCCTGTGCACAGGCCAAGTACTTGCCCTGCAAGCTTAAAGAAGCACTTGCACAAGCTACAATAAAAATCCTAAAAATAAGCTGGACACAGATTTTTAAAGATGAGCTGAGGGACTATGATTTGTGAAAAGCTCAGGTTCCCAATCCAAATACAAAAATCAAAATAAATCTCCCTATTTTTCGATTTCTGAAACAACTATGTTTTTGACTTTTTGAAATTATGAACTTAGGTTGACTTTGTGAGATTTGATCCTAATTTACTTATTGATTAATGTGACTTAAGCTATATTAAGACTAATTTATGCTAGAACAAGTACTTGTGAGATGATTTGAAGCTTATGCCACACTAATTTCCACACAGACAGATTTTAGGCCAATATCTTGGTGATTTTGACTTTAAAGGTTCTATCCACTAAAACCTTGTTTGTTTCTGACTTATTAGCTGTTAAGAAAGTTGTATGAACAGGCCTTAGTCACTGAGTTCAACTAATACTCACTAAACAAACCTAACCAAACACTACTTTAAAACACAGATTGTTTAATAACTGATTTAACAAAATTAAAAGGCAAATGATCAATCTAAATCATAATACTGATACATAAGCTTCTACTAGGCTAAATTAAACACATATAAACAAAAGCAACCAACATTTAACAATAACAACTACCTTCATTCTTCATCATACTTCTCCAGAATCTCAATGGTCTCCTTCTTCAACGATATCAACCTCTGAAAGTCAGCCACAACGCTTGCAAGGGATTCAACCAAACGCCTCTCAATTAGCTGGACTTCATGCATTAAATCGTAAACATCCTCAGCTGCCATTTCTTCATCAGTATTCAACCGAAACACCTCCATCATTCTTCCTGTTCTCTTATCCACTTGCATTCTCATGTCGTCTCTGACGGCCGCAACATTCCTCATGTTGACCTCATTCGTAGGTAGCTCCTGAATATTGAGAAAAATAAAACAATCATGAATCTTTTCGGACCCACAAAGTTCTTTCAATTCATTCAAGTACGGCGTGGCAGACATTTTCAATTAGGGTTGTAGTGAAAAAGTTATGATCTGAAAAAAGTATATGGATGAACTGAAAAAATAAAAATAAAACCAAGATATATATACAAGGGTAGATGCATGAACTGAAAAAATTAAGAGTATTAATGAGAAATGAAATAATTAAAACAAGTAATCATGAGAACTGAAGAGGCTGCAGAAAATCAAAGGTCGAGAAAAACTTACGCGTTCCCATAATATTGATGATTATTATTTTAATTAGGATGACTCAAAGTGTAACCAATTCAGTTTCAGTTTGAAGCATTTGCAAAAAGAGAGGAACTAGTAAGTCGGTGTTGAGTATAAATATATTTCGGGTCGGGTTTGGGTCGACCCATCTAACCTATTTATTAATCAGGGGAGGTTCGGGTTGTGAATAAATTAATTGGGTCAACCTGACAACCCGTTTAAGATTTTTTTCTTAATGTGGCAACTTTTGTATCAAAAAAGGGTTGACTGTGTCAACCCAAAACCCGTTTAACCTTTTCAACCCGTGAATTTCAAAAAGATCACGCCCATCTTTATAAATGGTTATAATTTGAATATTATTTTTAAAATATTCATGATTATAATTTTCAAATTGAATGAAACCAAACTAACCGAACAACCCGATAGTACACTTGGGTCATATGAACCGGTGATATTGCCCTGTTGTCGACCTTGATGAACCTTAATGACGAATCTTCATATGATTCTTTTTACTATGAACCTTAATGATGAATCTTTGCTATGAAACTTTTATTATGAACCTTTGATATGCTTTTCTGAACCATTTGATATGACCCATTTGTTATGAACATTTTGGATATGAACCTTTTGATATGACACTCTGATTAAGATATGATATATGACTATCAGTTTGATACACGAGCCATTTCACTAGTCATGGGGGTTCCATGTCCGGGTCATTGATGCACCAATGGCATATATGACTCTAGTGTGTTTGAGTGACGTTCCACACCATCCCTTATATGTTACATGTTATGAGCTCAAATATATGTTTGGCCACTATGTTATCTGCAGGGGAGTATGGATGCATCCTATATCTGTTATCTATAGTTACCGGATTATCTGGTATATGATATGATATGTTATGTTTCTGGGCTCGTGGTGGATTACTGTCCTATCTCTGACTTCATGCGAAGCAATACATTCAATCATAATAGTCGGCACTTTATGATCACCTCGCGTATATTTGCCTCGCAAATGCCTAGGACAATTCCTCCGTTCAATATGTGTAGAATATAGGCTACGAACCATCCCCGGAATGTGACGTCATGGGAAGTCGGCTTACGTAAAAACTCTTGACGATATAAATGAATGATCGCATCTGTTGAGAGTTATTCATATTAGCTTTTTCAAAGTTATTATTACATAAACTTTACGTTTTTACCAAATCAATCCCGAATCCAAAGCAACACCCACCAACCAAACGGGCCCTTAGTTGATATATATACAATACTCTTCATATACTGTATACTAGGTAGTATTAATTAATTTAATTATACATCAAATTATACCCTATCACCGATTCATCCCGCCTAGACCGATTACAAGCTACAAGGTGGTCGACCGCCCGACTACTGATTCGCAATTTTTGCAACATTGGATATGAACATATTGGTTATGAACCTTTTGATATGACACTCTGATTATGATATGATATCTGACTCCCAGTTTCAAACCCGAGCCATTTCATTATTCATAGGGTTCCATGTCCGTGTCATTGATGCACCAATGGCATATATGACTCTAGTGTGGTTTACTGTCCTACATCTCACTTTATCTTTCGGGTCAACAGGATGCGGATACGCGTTAACAAACATAGACCACTTAGGATACAACAGAGACTGATTACTTCAACAAATGAACTATCTGGAGCCGCTCCATTTCGGGCAGTAAGATACAACAGAGACTGATTACTTCAACACATTCATATTGTTGTTTAACCCGGGAAGTCGGAAAAACGAATGCCAAATCTACTTCATTTTTAGTTTCACATACAATAAAATACTTATATATTATATATACAATAATATAAAACATTTCATATACTATATATTATATATACAACAATATAATACAAATATACTATTAGTTAATTAATTATAAATCTAATTACTCCGTATAATCTAAAAATTTGGGGATAACTTACACACCCACGTTCACATAAACCCGCTTAAAATTTTTTGGGAAAAATTCAGATTCATAAATAACTTTTGGCGCTGCGAAAATCAAGCATGTCTTTTCGGAAATCAAGTATTTGATTCGATTTTATTAATGGAAATCGTTTTTCACGGACGGTTAAACTCTCAATTTTGGTTTAGGGTTGTATGTGGGCAGCAAAACAAGGATTGTGGGTTTTCACTTTTGAATGAAGATCTGACTCAACAGGTAATGGAAACCTTTCTTGTTGTTATTATTATTATTATTATTATTATTATTATTGTTATTATTATTATTATTATTATTATTATTATTATTATTGTTATTGTTATTGTTATTGTTATTGTTATTGTTATACATTGTTAGTGTTTGTTTAACCTTTGTGATGAGTCTTAAGTGTGTGAAATGGTGGGTTCGGGTATGTGTTTGGTTGACCTCTTGTGATGAGTCTCATATGTGATCATAAGTGCTGCTTATTTGTGATATGGTACAAGTTGTATTTTAGTTGCTCTGTTTATTTTAAATGAATGTTGGTATACCTGTGTAAAGTTGGTTCAAAGGATTTGGGTAATGATAGTGATAGTGATTTGATATCAGTTTCTAGATAATGTATTTCATTCTGTGACATGTAACTGAAGGATTTGCGTCTATTTTTGTTTGTAGATAATGTATTTCATTCTGTGACATGTAACAGATAGTGATTTGATTTCAGTTTTGTTGTTCTCAAATGACTATTGTTCTTTGCAATCTCATAATAATTTTATTTGTTTTGTGCACCAGTAATGGAAAATAAAAAGATGCAACGCCAAGTCACCACGAGAAATACGAATGATTAAGAAATGTCCAGAAGGACAAGGATTCAAGAAAACCAACAGAGATTACAAGCTTTGGGAGTGAAAAATATTGCTAAGTCTTTGACAAGTCTAGTAGAGAGTGACAACACAAAGAAAAAGAAAAAGAAACCAACGGATACCGGTGAGAAAGATGCAGACTGGTTCAGACTTTCAACTTAATGCTGAGGAAGATAACCCAGAAGAAGCAGCTACACAAACAAATAAAAAGGTACGAATAATAAATTTGGCTACTATATTTTCTTTATGTTTGTTTTCTAACAATTCTACATGCATGAAACAGCATCGAAAATACATTGCTCCACAGTCCATGACTAGATATAAAAATTTAGCACAAAAACGAATGAGTGCTCCGAATGTCTCCAGTGGGCTAACATCTTCAGAATCTCAATCGCAAAAGGGACAACAGATTGATACAGGGAGGGCAATACGTAGTAGGGTACAGGAGTCCGACCAAGTCCAAACGGGAAATGATCAACCAACTTCTGTCAAGAGAGGGAGATTAACTGCAACTAAGAGAAACTTAGTTGCAATTGACAACGATCATGACCACGGGGAGTGTGACTTGAGAGCTGATGGTAACTATATATAAATTTCAAATACTATATATATGATATTAAATTACTATTAAATGTATATTCAGTTAACTGTTTTCGGTGGTTACTTTATTTTTTTATTTTTTTTAATATAGATAACAATGAAGACCTTTATGATGTTGAAAATGATGATATCGAAGACATACCTATGAATGAAGATATTGAACAACAAGCTACTTTAGAAGATGATGTAGATAAATACATGGATGATTTGGAGAATGAGGATGATTTGGAGAATGTGAACGATTTAACAAATGACGGCGATGATCTAGTCGGAGAAGAGATTCAAGCTGAGCATTCTGAAAATGAAGAAAACCATGTAGTTACACAAGCTCGAAATGAAACAGGTTAACATGGTCTACTTGATTGCATCGTTTTAAAAATCATATATCATATATTGTGTCATATAAGTAGAATATATAATAAAGTTAAATTAAAACAAGACAAAAAACAACGCTAAGATATTGCCTCCATTTCAAATTATTTAGTATTTTAAATGTATACGTATCTATTGTAAATCATGTTCACTTTTTGTAGTTCGGATTGTAAGCAAAAGAAAGAGAGGACCAACACGTATGGCAAAACTTCGGGCCCAAGAAAAAGGGGATAGAATTCCTATTTTAGTTAATGAACACGGACAACCTATTAACGACAAAAGTAGTCATCTGACTCATTTCATGGGAACCCTTTCAAGGAGTGGAAAGTATTGTCCGATTTATAAACCATGGAATAAAGTTGACGTCGAAAAAAAAAAGCTTTGCTTGAACTCTTAAAGGTACACAATGTTAAATTTGTATGTTAATGAATAAAGTATTTGTTTTCTAATGTGAGCTATTACATTTTTTAGACAAAATTTGATATATTGGAAGCTGGAGAAAAATGGATATTGCAATCATTTGGGCGGAAGGTGAAGAACTGGAGGGCAAGAGTTAAAGAACTCTACCATGATCCGTCTTTGTCAGTTAAGCAACAAATAAAATCTAGGCCAAAGCAAGTGCAAAAAAAAAAACAATGGAAGAAGCTTGTGAAGTATTGGAATAAAGAAAACACTAAGGTGTGAAATTCTCTTCCACTTTAAATAACATTACTTAATTTCCCATTATGATATTTTAATTTCCTGCTGCAGAGTTTAAGTGAAAAAAACAAGGCGAATCGGGCAAAAAAAAGATGATCCAAAGAACCAATAAAAAGAGTTATGCTCGCAAAAGGGAAGAGTTAAAGGTAAGTGTATGGAGAAAGTGGGATTGTTAATGTATCCTGTCGATATCCACTTTTAATATTCATTTTCTTTTTATTCATACAGACATCTTTGGGACGAGATCCAACTCGATTGGATCTTTTTAGTGCATGCTTTGCCAAAGATGGAAATACCAAAAATGATGACACTGCAAATGCGATTGTAAGTAATATGCTTTTATGTTTGCAAAAGTGTATTTATAGCAGAAGTTAAACACAATATGCTTTTTTTCATAATACATGCTTTTCCTATATGTTGTTCATGTTTATATAAAATGCAGGATGAAATGAAACGACTTAGTGATAATCTGCCCGAGGGTTCGATTGATAATCGTGAACCAGATGATATTTTTTCAACAGTTATGGGTAAAGATCGAAATGGTGATGCAGGCATGTATGGTCTAGGTGTTCGTGCTTCTGCTGTTTGAGGTGTAATACCAAGTCGTTCAGCATGTCATAGAGAAAACAATGAATTGAAGTCTAGATGTGGAGAACTTACTAGTGAAAATGTAAAGTTACGAGTCCAGTTATCAGAGAAGAATGGGTCGACGGATAGTTCCATTGCTCCACCTCTTACATCACAACATTCTCCTGTTGTAACCACTAAACCTCCACGCTTACGGGTATGTTCCTTTCTAGTTGTTATAGCTTATTTTATCATTGATAGCTAATGAACCTAGGCTACAAGCTTATGTATCAGTATTATGATTTAGATTGCTCATTTGCCTTTTAAATTTGTTAACTCAGTTATTAAGGGGTGTTTGGTTCTGTGTTGTTTCAACTGTGGTAGTTGCCTTTTCACTTGTTTATCTGCACACTCTGACCTCTTAGGTGATATTAGAACTAGTAAAACTATAAAACCAATGTTTGAACTACAGAAAGTCAAAATCAAATTACCTTCACTCTCACAGTCCACTGTTGGGACCAGTGAGGATCAAATCTTACCCACTTGGTCTGAATCTTGTTCATGTATCTTAAATTAGTGTTATCATAGCTTAAATAATCATAATTAGTGCATACGGATCAAACAAGTTTCATTAAAGTCAAAGTTTAAGTTCAAAATCAAAAAGTCAAAATGGTATGTTAGTCAGAAACTCAGATCTTGGGAGAATTTTTGTGAATTTTGTGTTGAGATTCAAGTCTTGAGATTTTTACATGTTGAAATTCCCCATCTAAGCTTTTGAATCCCACAGTTAGCTTATTTTTATAATTTTTTCTCTGGCTTAGGTGATAGTTCAAAGTGGCCTGCAGGGCTAACCATTGCCCTGCACCAGGGCATCAGCTCAAAACCCCAACTATCCATGTGCCTTAGCTTCTTCACTAGTGGGCCATACAGTGAGCTTATTGGTTTTTTTGAAAGCCAATAAGCTCATCTATAAAGTTCAGGGCTTATTTCAAACTTTTTAGCTTATTAGATAGATCTGCAGATAGCTTTTTGTTTGTCCAATTCCACCCATACACTGACTGATCAGTGTTGACCACCCAAATTCAAGCCTCCATACCTGCAGTATTAAATCTGTTTAACATAATACATGTGTGTTGACTGTAAATTGATAAATGTTTGTTGAAAACTGAAATCTAGGTCAGGGATGAAGTTGTCCTTAAAAGCATTCTAAACTCAACCGAGACTGTAGCAAAAGGATGGGTGAGGAGCTTGAACCCAAATGATATAGTTGGTGGTACAGAGATTGGACGAGGATGGTGTGAGGTAAACGTTCAAGTACCAACAAAAAGAGATGAAATTTTGGTGAGACCCTATGGGTTATTTGCCACAATTGAAGACTGTGTTGGTGCAACCATAGCATGGCCTTGTCCCTTTATCTCGGTATGTCTTTGTTAATCTTGTGATACCAATAATTTTACTAACATGGACCTTAATGCTTATACATGGGTGTTTATTTGTAGGTGGTCCGTGAGGATTGAGAGAGATGATGCATGATGACCACGGACTAAGCTTCTTGTTGCGTTAATGTATTGTTTAATGTTAACAGACTTTATGTTAGATTCTGTCTACCTTATTTATGTTTAGTGCTTTTGTTATGACAATTGGTAATTTGAAATACAATTTCGTTTTATTCATTTAATATTTAGTTGATGTTTTATTCATATCGTAATAATACAGTGTGCATGGTGAAAATAGCGTCCTATCATATGACTTGTCAGGACTTTGAAATTGTCCTATTAAACTTATTAACCGTCCTAACAATTAACTTAACATTGTAAAAGTGTCCTAATATGTTGTTATTAGGACGTTATTTAGGTTGTTAATAGACATTTTATACGACCAAAAATTTGGTTTCATAATCTTCTTTGAGATATTAGAACCCTTTTCTTGGTGCTAAATTACCTATAATGTTATATGATAAGCGTCCTAACAATTATCTTTTAAGTACGCTTGTATGTGTATCAAAAGATTAAAATTAGGTAACAACGTTTTACAACATTGTAAAAGTGTCCTAATATGTTGTTATTAGGACGTTATTTGGTTGTTCATATACATATTATGCGACCATAAATTTGGTTTCATAATCGTATTTGGGATATTAGGACCCTTTTCTTGGTGTTAAAGTAACTATAATGGTATATGATAACCGTCCTAAGAATTAACATTAAAGGACGCTTGTATGTGTATCAAAAGATTAAAAGTAGGTTACTACATGTTAGAACATTGGAAAAGTGTCCTAATATGTTTTTATTAGGACGTTATTTGTGTTGTTTATAGACGTAAAATGCGACCATAAAATTGGTATCATAATCTTATTTGAGTTATTAGGAATTGGTTGCTAAAATAGCTATGATGTTACATCATAAGCGTCCTAACAATACTTTTAAGGACGTTTTTATGTGTTTCAAAAGATTAAAAGTAGGTAATCACATGTTAAAACAATGTAAAAGTGTCCTAATATGGTTTTATTAGGACGCTATTTGTGTTGTTCATAGACATATAATATGACCATAAAATTGGTTTCATAAGGCTTAGGACGCTTTGGACCTATTACAACCGCCTTACATGAAACGCTTTCATCCTTGGTCCTATTAAATGAAAGGTCCTAAAAAGTACCATTTTATGACGCTTATAGGGGGTCCTAAAAAGCCACTTTTCTTGTAGTGAATTGTGGAAAACTAGAAGGGGGGGGGGGGGGTTGAATAGTTTTGCGTCTTTTTCGTATAATAAAAGTTCACTTTCAAAGAATTGATGGTAATTGTAAAAACCTTTGAAGCTAAAGTATAGATACAAATTTATTCACATATATCACATAGATACTACTTATTTAAAGTGTTGAATAGAAATTATAATTTCATATATCTCACTTAATTATAAGTTTGTATTTATATATGTATATGTGTTTTAATAATTGTATATACTTATATTTTACTAATGTATAATTAATGTTTTAAATGGAACCTAGTTTGATCTTTATGTGAAATCAATATATGCACAACACACAATTATAATAATGTAGAAAAAGCTAGTAAGTAAGCAAGCAAAGAATGAGAGATGGAAAGATCAAACCGAGAGACAAAGGGTTTATAGTGGTTCGGCTACAAGGACACCTTCCTTACCCTACTCCACTCCCCAAGCACCGAACTCGAGAGTTTTCTTCACTAAGTCAATAACATCCCTTATGGCGGAGAAAACCGTACACACCAAAAGCTTACTCCAATTAACGACACAAAGCAAGATGTCGAGTTCTAATCGTAGCTAGAACCAATCTCACACCAAATGTCACACCACACCTTCTTCACACCTTTTTACTTCTTCTATACTTCTTCACACCACAAGTATCTTCACGCCTTCACAAAATACTTTACGACTTCAATGTCTTGCAACTTCACAACTTCAAGGCATTAACGTCTTCACAACTTCAAACCAATAATGTCTTCACACCTTCAAGCCACTAGTGTCTTCACAACTTCAATATACTAATGTCTTCTAGTCTTCACCACTTGGAAACTTCAATTACTTCAATACTAGTCACTATTGCTACTATCTCCTATCTCCACTACTATCCAACACTACTTCTTCACTTCTATTTCCACTTCACACTTACAACAATTCTATATTCTACAACTAAATCTAGCTAACTAATACTGATGACGTATAGTCGATATATGGGCCACGAGCCCAAATGATAAACATTACTCGGCCCAAACCCACCATGAGTGGGCTATCATAACGAATGACGGGCCATAATAATAACGGCTTGGGCTCACGAAGCCCAAAGCCCAACTAAACTAACCGGGCATGTGATAAGGATCTTCTATTTACGGAATAGATATCCTTACCCCGGATAAGCACCACAAGTGCGAAGAGTAAGGAGCAAGAAACCTACACGGTTTCAGCCCCTATATAAGGAATGACATCTCTCATTCAAAGGTACGATTCACAAACCCGAACTCTTAACGAGAACCCAAAATCGATTACTTACTCTCACGCCGGAGTCTAATCGTGGGAGACAATCCCACGATAAGCCTAACGGTGTTGTTTATTTTTCTTAGTGAGCAGGTCACAAGTGCTAAGAAGCGAATTGGTACGAGAGCAAGAGCCTATAATCAGGAACACCCAACTTTTGTATCAATAAGTGGCGCCATCCGTGGGACCCTACTAAGAACTAAAGACTAGGATGACAAAGAATAAGAATTCAAGCCAGCGGACTCCGCAATCGGAAAAACGTGACCATCAGAGGAGGAATCAACAAGATCCGACCTCTAGACAGGTTGTTGGGACAACCAGCGCACCCGGTCACCAAGAGGCGGGAACAACCCAACCTCTTCCAGAGGTAGAACTACCAGTAAGAACTACCCAAATCATCCCAGTGGTCCCAAGCGCTGAGGAACTTCAGCGCACTCTTTTCACCACTCCTCACCAAACCATACCCGCAGTGAACAACACTGTGCCACCAGATGCGCCTAACCGAGATAGGGTGCCTAATACTGAGACAGGCACTCTTGCAACAACCGAGGACGCACCCAATCTCACTTTGGGAAACTTTGTATCCCAAAACTATGAAACTTTAACCGCCCTCATGCAGGAAGAAGCAAGGAGAAGGGCAAGTACGAGCTTACAAGCTTGACTAAATTTTGGTCCTGAACGCGAACCATCACCACTGTGCCACCCACGAGGAAGACACGCAGAACGTACCACTATCCATGATAGGCTGGGTACGATATCTGATTCACAATACTCAGAAGATAGCGAGAGGCGCACTAATGTACACTCAAGACTTGGCAGTCGGGGGATACAAGACCGATTAGGACCTCAACATTCGCCAAGCCAAGGATCCTCCAAACCTGGAAGCAAGAGGACCCAAAACAGATTGGGGAGAAGAAGATCCCCAAGTAGAGATTCCTCAAGCTCTTCTTCTGAAAGAAGCCGGCGCAAGCGCCGAAAAAGAGACTACTCCTCCAGTGACTCCTCGGACAACGAGGATAAAGAGACAGGACACTGGAAGTCAAGAGGAAGGCGTCGCGATGAAGAGAACAAAGATATGTCTCTTCCATGGCGTCGCCAGAAAGTTGACGCGTTTACACGGCGCATCAGCGATTACTCAGACCGCAAACGCAGGCGCATGCCCACTAACGTGAAAACATACGACGGAACAGCTGATCCGGATGATCACCTAAAAGTTTTCGAATCAGCCGCCACTATCAAAAACTGGCCACAGCCTGTGTGGTGCCACATGTTTAATTCTACGTTAGTAGAAAACGCGCGCACATGGTTTAGCAAACTCCCACGTAGGAGCATCGGTGGGTTCGAGGAATTACGGAAAGCATTCCGTCTCAACTTCACCCAGCGAAAGAAGTGCGCTAAAAACCCTGTTGAGCTAGCAAGAGTGAAACAGCGTCAAGGGGAATCAACCATCGCTTTTATGGAACGCTTCAAGGATGAGTGCATACAAGTCAAAGCATGTCCTGAAATCCTAAAAATTTCAGGGTTCATGAATGGGATTAATAACCCAGAACTCATCTGAAAGCTAAATGACAAAGTTCCACAGACTTTTGATGAGCTAACAAAGCGCACTAGATCCTTTATACAAGGAGAAGCAGCTGCTGCGGACAGCAAAAAGGGTTATTCGAATTATAGGCAGCAAGAGCAGCCTCGGAGACAATCCAATGATCAGAATAACAACCGCAGCAGGAATTACCGTAGTGGAAGAGACAATGACAAATATACCCCTCTTACAAAAACTCCGAGGGAAATATTTTTAACAGAAGGTGCAAACTTCCCAAAACCACCACCAATGCGCAATGCAGAGGAAAAGCGCATAGGGAGCGGATACTGCGAGTACCATGGTCAAAAAGGCCACACAACTAATGAGTGCGTCCAGCTAAAACAACTAATTGAAAAGTTAGTAAGAGAAGGCAGGATGGACCACCTTGTAAAACACATTAAAGAAGGGAAAGACAAACAAAGGAGCGGAGGTAAGAAAGAGACCCCCAAAGAAAAAGCTGATACCATATACATGATACAGTCATGGCAGCGCAAGATAAAGCAAAAAGTCAGCCAAAAATTCTCTCCAGAAAAAGAGATATCTTTCCCTACTTTAGCTGCGGACAACGCGGTCGTAGAACCTCTGACCATTGAAATACATACGGGAGGACATGACATCCACCGCATGTACATTGATGGAGGAGCATCCGCAGATATCCTGTATGATCATTGTTTCAAGAGACTGCGACCAGAAATCCAAAATCAATTGATACCAGCGACAACGTCATTGACTAGATTCACAGGAGAAAAGATCTGGGCCATGGGGCAGTTACGCCTGCTAGTGGTCGTAGGAGATGAACAACACTCAACCGCAACATGGATAAATTTCATGGTAATAAAATCTCCCTCACCATACAATGGTATCATCGGGAGACCTGTGCGCGCAGTACCATCCACAGCGCACGGAATGCTTAAGTTCCCAGTGGAAGGAGGAGTTGTCACCCTCTATAACACAACAGTACCACCAAGAGAATGCAATGCGGTAACAACTGAAGCAGAAACTATTCCAGAACAGCGCGCAGAAAAAACACCAAACCTGAAAGTCGCTATTCATCCCGATTACCCGGAACAACAAGTTTCGATTGGTGGATATTTATCTGACAAAGGTAAAGCAGCCGTATGCGCACTCTTGCAGAAAAACCTGGACATCTTCTCATGGGAACCAAAACACATGACAGGAGTGCCACGTTCTATCACAGAGCATAAGCTACAAATCCGACAAGGATATCCCCCAATACGACAAAAGAAGCGCGGCCAGGCCCCAGATCGTGCAAAAGCTATTCTGGAAGAAGTACATAAGCTCGTAGATGCAGGCATCATGCGCGAAGTGTACTACCACGACTGGCTTTCTAACCTAGTCATGGTAAAGAAGAGCGACGGCAGTTGGAGAATGTGCGTGGACTTCACGGACCTCAACAAAGCATGTCCACAGGACTGCTACCCACTGCCAGAAATAGACTGGAAGGTAGAATCCCTGTGTGGATACCCTTTCAAATGCTTCCTAGACGCATACAAAGGGTATCACCAAATTCAGATGGCAGTCGACGATGAAGAAAAAACAGCTTTCCACACCAGTCAAGGAGTGTACTGCTACACAAAAATGCCTTTTGGCTTAAGGAACGCAGGCGCGACATACCAACGACTGGTGGACACAGCTTTCGAAAAACAAGTAGGCCGCAACTTGGAGGTCTACGTTGACGACCTGGTCATCAAAAGCCACACAGAGGATGAATTGGTGCGCGACATAGAGGAAACGTTCAGAACATTGGGACAAATAAATATGAAGTTAAATCCCAAGAAGTGCACCTTTGGCGCAACCGAGGGTATGTTCCTTGGATACTTAATAGAACCCGATGGAATCAAGCCTTGTCCTGAAAAAACAAAGGTTGTTATTGATCTCCCCTCACCGCGCACACTCAAAGAAGTCCAGTCATTGAATGGAAAGTTAGCAGGGCTAAATCGTTTCTTATCCAAGTCAGCAGACAAATCTCTTCCTCTCTTTAAAACACTCACGAAGTGCACTAAAAAGGGAGATTTTCGCTGGACCGAAGAAGCGGAGGAAGCCTTCCAACAACTAAAACACCATCTGGCATCTCTTCCCAAACTTGTCGCACCGCGACCAGGGGAAGAGCTAATCATATACTTATCGGCAACCCACGGAGCAGTTAGCGCAGTGCTATTGACAGATAGGAATTCCGTCCAGACGCACATATACTTTGTATGCAAAGCCCTGAAGAAGACAGAGATTAACTACAGCGCTATGGAAAAGCTGGTCTTAGCCCTCGTATTCGCAGCCAAAAGGTTGTGCAGATACTTTCAAGCGCACCCAATAGCTGTAATCACTGATCAGCCAATCAAACAAGTTATCTCTAAACCTGACGCATCAGGACGCTTACAGAAGTGGAGTGTACTGTTAAGTGAATATAACATCTCATATAGACCGCGCCCTGCAATCAAAGGACAAATCTTAGCCGATTTCATTGTGGAAAAGCCAGATAATGACAGTCCAATATCTGCAACCAAACCGGATCTACAGGAACCCTGGATCCTGTTCACAGATGGATCCTCATGTGTAGATGGATCAGGCGCGGGCCTTATTCTTACAAATCCAGAAGGTATGGAATTCACCTACGCGCTGCGCTTTGAATTCACAACCACAAACAATGAGGCAGAATACGAAGCCCTACTAGCCGGACTACGCATCGCAATCCAAATGGGTGTACGCAACCTGGAAGCGAATGTAGATTCTCGGCTAGTTGCTAACCATGTGCTAGGTGAATATGAAGCCAAGGATGAACACATGATCCAATACCTAGAAAAGACCAAGTCCTTAATAAAAAACTTTGACAGGTTCACAATAAAACAAGTGCCCAGAGGAGATAACAGGAAAGCAGATGCGCTTAGCAAAATCGCATCCACAAGCTTCGCGCACCTCTCAAAACAGGTATTGGTAGAAACCCTAAAAAACAAGTCAATCTTGGAAATGGAGATATCCACAGTGATAGAAGAACAAGTTCCTACATGGATGACCCCTATCATTGAATTCATCAGCAAGGGAATCTTACTACAAGATCATAAAGACGCTCGAAGAGTGCGGCGCACAGCGCAACGGTTTGAACTACGAGACAACATACTCTATCGACGCTCTTTCTTACAACCCTGGCTCAGATGTGTTGGACCTGTTCAAGCAGACTACGTACTCAGAGAAATCCACGCTGGATCATGTAGTATGCACTCAGGGCCACGATCTGTGGTGGCAAGCGCTCTAAGGTCAGGGTATTATTGGCCAACTATGCATCGCGACGCACGCAATCTGATAAAGAAATGCAGCAATTGTCAAGTATATAGGCCAATCCCGCGCTGACCACAACAAGAGTTAACACCTATTACCTCACCATGGCCATTTTATAAATGGGGCATTGACATCGCAGGACCCTTTCCCGTAGCAGCCGGAGAAGTAAAGTTCCTTATCGTAGCCATAGACTACTTCACGAAGTGGATTGAAGCAAAGGCGGTGGTGAGCATCACAGGAAACCAAGTCAAACGCTTTGTCTGGGACAACATTGTCTGTCGCTTCGGACTACCAGGAGAGATTATATCAAACAACGGAAAACAATTCTGTGATAACCCATTCAAAGATTGGTGCGCGCAATTGAACATCACGCAACACTTCGCTTTAGTGAAACACCCACAAACCAATGGCCTAGTTGAGCGCGCAAACCGCAGCCTAGGCGAAGGAATAAAAGCGTGCCTTGACAGACATAAAGGAAGGTGGGTGGATGAGCTCTCGCATGTCTTATGGGCGCATCGCACAACAATCAAAACCAGTACTGGCGACACGCCATTCTCCCTAGTCTATGGAACAGAAGCCGTCATACCAGCTAAGATAGGAATGCCAACCATACGCACAGTAGAGGTCAACATCACAACAAACGACGAGGAATGGCGCATAGATTTAGATTTACTGGAAGAAAGGCGTGAACGCGCAGCTATACGCGAAGCAAAGGCTAAGGCAAAAATGAAGAAGTATTATGATGCAAAGGTCAAACACACTTCATTCCGACTAGGAGACTTTGTTTACCGTGCTAATGATGCGAGCCATGCAGAAGACACAGGCAAGCTCGGACCAAAATGGGAAGGACCTTACGTGGTCACAGATGCGCTTGGCAACGGCGCATACAGACTGCGCGACATGAAGGTCACGACCTAGCGCGCACTTGGAACATCTGCAATCTCAAAAGATGTTACTTTTAGGCTACGGCCACTACACAGACACCTTTGCATCCTACGAGATGCCCAATAAGTGTTTGTTCTTCTTTACTTTCCTAGGAATTGTATTTTTCTTTTTTCAAAAACTTGCAAGTATCAAAAAAAATGTTATGGTTTCTAGCTAACTCCATAGCGTATTTCACTTTATTACATACATACTTATATATGTCAATATTGTTATCTTATATTTTTACCTACATGGCGTGCATGCACTAATTAAAGACCCATGAAGGCATAAAGGATGAGTTAACCTACTAATTCACTCGTTGAGTAAGAGGGTTGCAAACCCATCAACATTGGATCACGCATCCTTGCTAAGCGCCTTACTTTTGAGACGTCGAAGTAAGTTTCACGTGCGCCTCTCACGACGGGTGCGTAAATATTAAGTACACCGTACAAGCTTAGCAAATAACGAGCCAAGACACTTGGTCAAAAATAATAAAACTTAGCAAACAATGCAAGTATATTTCTTAAAGTCACGCACTTAATGAGCCAATACACTTGGTCAAATATAAACAATGCAAGTATAATAACGCAGCCAATATACTTGGTCAAAAATAATAAAACTTCGCAAACAATGCAAGTACATTTCTTAAGTTATGCACTTAATCAACAAAAAGGTATCTTATTCAAAATTACAAGGAATGATACATAGTACATATACAAAAAAGCCTACACGCTATGGCGATGCTCAGGGCTCTCCTCCGGAGCAGCAGAACTCCCTGCCTCCTGCAGCTTCCTCAGAATTAAAGCATCCTTAAGAGATACGGTAGGAACACTTACGGGCACACCATCAGACCTAGGGATGTGCGCAGCGCCTACGCCACACAACACTGCCTTGCCCTTGATGCCCTTCTTCTGAGCAACCCTCTGTTCATGACGCTCCAAAACCTCTTTCAAGGGAATCTCCCTTTCAAGAGCAAATGGGTTAAGGATATCATGAGGCTGCGCAAATACAGGAATCTACAGCTGCGACACATCAGGCTTCAGAAAGTAATCTGTTGCCCCTCTGCATTCTCTCCAAGGTGGCGCTCCAACGTCAACCCCGCCATAAGTACATCTATGGGGTTGTCTTGGTCGCGCTCCAACCTCCCAATGTGCGGCAGCTCGAGGACCTTTAACCCCGCCATAGCCTACATCAGCTCATCATACGCAGTTGCACTATACCCAGGGACTTCCGCCAAGTCCTTCTTCAGCAGCTTAGCCTCATGGAGATCCTCCATAGCCTGCGATCTCCCACGAGCTACCGGGTAGTGAACAACTGTTAGCCTTGCTATTTTATAAAAGATAACGTCACACATAAAGAAATGGACTAGATATTATACAAATAGTACTTTAGGGACTATTATTGTAATATAGGAAAACATGTGATGTAATGAGCCTATAAATACCCCTCATGACTCTCCATGAGGGGTGTGGGAAAGTGTGTGTAAAGTTTAGTTTCATTTCATTTTAATATAAACCCTTTTCTCCACCTTTCTCTCTCTACTTTCTCTCTCTAAAACAATGATGTATTTCGATCAACCGCGACCTCCGGAACGTGTTTCTTGGTCATAAAAAGTGGTATCAGAGCTAACCGAGGGCGAATCGTGGTGTTTTTGGGTGAAAAATTGTGTTTTTGGGTGAAATAAGACGAATCGGTACTGTTCATCGCAATTCTATCGAGTTAGGATTTGATGATTATCGAGTTTGGTAATTTTATCGAGTTTGAGATCTGCTTATCGAGTTAGACAGTTTTTTTGGCGAGTTAGGAATATCTTTATCGAGTTAGGATTCAAGTTCTACCGAGTTTGGGTTATTTTTATCGAGTTAGAAGCTGTTTTTTGCCGAGTTAGGCATGGCTCATCCTTATCGTTCATCGAGTAAGGCCTCTCTTGGTTACTCCTAAGTCGAAACTCTGCCCAAATTTTACCACATTATCGAGTTAAGACTTCACTTATCGAGTTTGAATTTCTCATCGAGTTAGTAAGTTTTTACCGAGTTAGAGAATTTGAAATCCTTACCGAGTTTGAATAAGGTTATCGAGTTTGCAATGTTACCGTGTTAGGAAATGTTCCCGAGTTTGGAAATGTTACACAGCTAGGAAATGTTACCGAGTTAGGGACAACTATCGAGTTAGCAAAAAATAAAAAAAAAAAATAAAAAAAAATTTGAGTAAAATTTATTTTTTACAGGAGACTAAACGTTCAATTTTTACGCGAGATTTTAATTTTGGTATAACGTTGAAAATTTTGGCCCGAAATTCAAATTTTTAAGCCAAAATTCAAATTTTTTCGGTGAAATTTTGCGTAAAAATTTTCAAAACTCAAATTTTTCTGGTAACCTTAGAATTGCATTTCATAGTGATTTCCAAATTATGGGCGAGAAAATTTTCCAATTTTATTTTTGGAGGGAAAATATGAAATCACTACGAATCACCCGAAATAGAATTTCAAGCTTCACCAAAACACACCACGGATTGCTTAAACGATCCTGATCAAGAATCACATTCAAATGACAACGGCTAGTATCAGATTTTTGTGACTACGGAGTTTTTGTACGATATTGCTTATTTGGGTTTAAAGTTCATTTCACGGGCATGTGTACTTATTTATCTCAAAGTCTAGGGGTGGATGGATGCATGACTTTCGGAGATACTTGTTTAGGCAAACACTGGTAGAGATAGTGATTAAGACTTGGATTATCTAGTTATACCCGATGTAAGGAGTTACATTGTAGTACTCACGGGTTATAGCTATCACTTTAAGGAGTTACGTTGTAGTACTCAGTGTCACATGAAGTTGTGGAGATTCCAAGAGGTGGATATTTCATATACTGTTTGTTGGTTTGGGTATATGGCACTACCTATGCTTAAAGGAGTTACGTTGTAGTGCTCAGTATAGGTTCTTAGTCACACCTTCGTACAAGATTAAGTCACATATCTATGAGATGTTTACTTCATTCTCAGATTGGTTATATTGGGTTCTCTCCATACAGTGGTCATTTACTAGCTGGTTGGAATTTGAAGAGGTCGCTTAAAGGTTGAAGAGAAGAGAAGAGATTGTAGAATAAAGAGAGTCATATCCTATCAGCATATTCTCGCAAATTATGCTTTCATGGTCTATCTATACTGCATCAGAAGTGTAAAGTACGGGTAATTTTGGCATGTACACACAATAGTATGATGATTTCGATACATCGCAACCATCAGGAGGGAGAAGAACATGCCAAAAGAAGTAGTGTTTCATCTCTAGTACGTTGGTTGTTCGAGGGAATTGTGCTTACACTATAACCGATGAAGTACTAATGATGTGTACATCGGAGCGTATTACCAACCTTCTGTGCAATACTATGTGAGTTATGCTATGATGCTCCCAGAATGACAACCATGGTGCAAACTCATTAGTATCTACCTTATCCGCTGCGAGATGAGAAGAGAGTTGTCAGTTCAGGAGGGAGCAGTTGAATAAGAATAAAGGCTCACTAGTTAGGAGGGAGTAATAACCTAACTAGACCATTACTGTTGAAGTTCAGAGCTATAAAGACCTTTGCCGTCAGTGTCAAAGATCATACGCCGAGATCGTCGAAAGAGAGAACTTCAAGTCTGCCTCAGTATCTAGACTACAGAGACTCTGCGCTTCAACAACGTCAACATAGTTTACTATTGTTGTAATCTACATGTTTATGTGATTATAGGTCTCATTGTATCCATTCATGTGTGATGATATCTTGGAGGGAGATTGTTAGCCTTGCTATTTTATAAAAGATAACGTCACACATAAAGAAATGGACTAGATATTATACAAATAGTACTTTTGTGACATTTCAAAATTTTCATGTCACTAATTTTAATATTTTATTATTTAACTATTTTTTTTTATAATTAACTTCGTCGGAAGTTATCCGCGTACGTCATGATTCGTTCAATTTATTCAACCACTACTATACTATGTCTACTCTACATTTTTTTATGCATTTTTGTTTCCTTACAATCCTATTTTAAAAAGTCAAATTTTCAATTTTTCCATTTATACGAAAACCTTGCACCTTTTAAGTTTTACGCGATTTAAATTTATGTTTTAACTTTTTAACAAATGACCCAACCCTAAACAATAATGATTTACATATTTTATGAATTTTTAAACTATTTCATATTTATAAATGAGTTTTATACTTGTCATGTCATTTTTATAGCTTACGTCACTTTTATCAAGAACCGGTGTCACCAAACGTGTTTTTGACTCACCATTTCAGTTTTAACGACGTTGAAACCCTACGATGAACTCACCACTCATATAAAATACTTAAATAGGTTATGTTAATAAGTTTTAACACTTTTACATGTTTTACATTTTATTATTACCCGATTTTACGTTTCGCGTCTTAAAAACTCCACGTTTTAAATACCGGGATCAAACTATACCCTCTAATAACTAAACTATCATTTTATAACAAGATAAACATACAAATATCATCTTATCACCAACTCATGCCACCACCAACTTACACAAATTAACACATGTCTCATACCACTACCTCTTGTCTTCCACTACTAAAGTTATAATAGAAACTAGTCATTTCTACATGCAAACAAAGATCAAAACTTCATTTTTCACTTCCTCTCTTGATATAAACGACCCAAAACAGCTAAAATACACATATTTCATCAATAATTTTACTAATATATTGATCTTGGACTAAAGATCTTGAAGCCCTAGTCTTGTTCTTGGTTCATTACACTCAAACAACACTTTATTTCATCTTAATCTTGGGTTTATTTGGAGATTTATAAAGAGTGTTCTTACAAGGGTTTTCTTGGCGATTTTTACAAGGATTTTATAAAGTATTTTCAAGGGTTATAATGGTTATTAAAGTTGAGTAAAAGTGTAGAAGAAAGGTGCAAGTGTTGATGGGTTAATATAGGATTAGTGTTCCTTGGTCTTGTATTTTTCTTGTTCTTCATCTTTTGTAAGGAAACTCTCCACTCAATTTTCATTTTATTTTTATTTTCACCTCTGTAAATTTTATATATGTTGATATATTTGAACATTATATAAGTTATTATGCTTAGTTAGGCTTGGTACATAACTTAGAAAACAATAAAAACACTAAAGGACTAGACATGCAACTGTGAATCTGATTCAGGGGTAAAAACGGAATAAACTGATTTAATCAGTAAACACTGGACCTAAACTAAAAATATGTAGTTGTAGCCCTATGTCTTGTGGTCATTTTGACGGGTATTTCATCGAATAACTCATTACGATGATTAAACTATAAATATTTTCGTAAAACATGTCATATTCTGAGTAACAGATTTAAAACGTGTATAAGTCATTTTTTTTGTGAATTACTCACTGTTACTCAAAACATAAAAGTTTTATATAACATCTTGACTTAAACGTGGCCGAAAGCGGGGAATTAATTGGACTTGTAAAACTCTTGATATCACATTTTTCGCGGGACTGTTGTAATTTTGAAAGCTGATGGACTGAATAGCATGGATAACTTGATAGTTTTATTAATATTATTTAACTTTTGGCTTAGTAAAACCTACAAGACTAGTTAGTACAGGTAAATACCTTTCCGGAAATATAAAGAACTTAAACTTTTGACTTACGGTTTAAGAGTAATGAATTTTCTAAATTACGCAAATTATAAAAAAATGTTAACAGATTTTGACTTTAAAAGTGTAAAGAATTCAAAAACTCATATGATTATATTTTTAAAACTTTATTTTGAACGCTTCATATAGATAGGGATTATGTACCAAGCGTAGACAAGATAATAACTTATATATGTTGCTGAGTTACATCAATGTTTATTTACTAAAACCTAAGACAAACGTATATCTATTTAGGTTCATCGTAGAGCTTCGCGACTAATTTTCATCACTTGCTTGTTTCATATCACCTCCTTTGTTCACGGTGAGTTTATAGCCTCGCCTTTACTCATTTAATGTTTTATAAACCTCGCGAGGGGATACATGCTAGTTTTTACAAACTGAATACAAGTAGTTTTTGGTATGCTGGACCTGATTATACGATTATAGATATTGAATGATTTTTGCCAATTAAGTCCCCTCATGAACCGTTAATTACTCGAGTAGTAAACGCTAGTATTATGGATATGCATATTAGCCTTGGCGGGCTTGTTCGGGATACGGACACATAATAGTTAGAATTGTGGTAAATGGCAAATTTTTACCTTCTCTGGGGCATTATTAAATTACGTTAAGGTTCGGTTGCATGAACTCAATACTATAATCAGATAACCCGACATGTAATTGCAATACTTGTCGCCCGATAAATAATGCTTGTATTCAACTTATTACTTATTAAACTCTATGAATTCACTCAACCTTTGTGTTGACTTTTAGCATGTTTTATCTCAAGTCCGTAAGTGACTTTCGACTTGGATGGGCGGCGCAAGAAATGGATATCTACTTGATGACTCATGTTTAATAAAAATAATTCATTCGATAATGTTTTAAACTTTTTAACTCTTGTAACTTAAGTTTTAAATAAAAATTGTTGGGACCTTTGTACTCTGATTTATCAAATCGAATGTGACATTTTATTAAACGTCTCTTTTAAGGTCGTTTTATGTAACTTGTATTTATGAACTATGAAGTGACACCCAAATTAGTATTCCGCTGCATTGTAAAATTTTGGGGGTGTCACAACTTTAGGGACTATTATTGTAATATAAGCAAACATGTGATGTAATGAGCCTATAAATACCCCTCATGACTCTCCATGAGGGGTGTGGAAAAGTGTGTGTAAAGTTTAGTTTCATTTCATTTTAATATAAACCCTTTTCTCCACCTTTCTCTCTCTACTTTCTCTCTCTAAAACAATGATGTATTTCGATCAACCGCGACCTCCGGAACGTGTTTCTTGGTCATAACAACAACCTTCCCAAAGGCCTCTAATACCTCTTGGGACTCAAGAGTACCCATTGCTGCCAGGCGCAGCCTGTGGCTAATCAACCACCTACATCAACAAAGATAAGTTGTGTTAGTAACAAGCATAGCAACAAAAAGAATTACGAAGGAGAAAAATACATAAGAAATACCTGCGCTCAGCAATGGTCGACATCAAATGAGGATATAACTCCTCGTCGTACTCAATGCTCATGCTGCGCAGCTTGTCCTCCTGCAGCTGGACAATCTTCATCATATCTTCCTTGAACTTAACAATATTAGCAAAATGCTCCACTTTCTTCTCCTCCAAGAAGCGCACGGCCCAAGTCAAGTCAGACTTATAATGATGAAGTTCTCCACGCGCCTTCTCTACCTCAGCCAAGGCGGACAACTTCTCATGGGTGATCTTCTCGGTATACACCCGCGAAGACTCCAATTCCACCTGCGCATCCGCCAACTGCGCACGGAGCTTCGCCAGCTCCTCATCCTTCTGGGCGAGAGTACTGCTCTCCCCAGCATACTTGTCCCTCAACTGAGCAACCAGCTCAGCCTGGCGCGCAGCAGTCGCAGCCAACTCATCTATCAACAGCTGCACCTCTCCACCCTCATCTACCTTGGCTTTCCCCTCCTTGTTTTCATTCTGCGGAGAGGAAACCACATCCACGAAGACTCCATCATTCTTCGCGGCATCATCCCTACAAAAATATAAAGAAGATAGTTAATAAATATTGCGACAAGTAATATACAAGAAAATATAATGCAGATGCAGACACTTACAGAACGGGAGAGGCCTCAGCAGCCTTCTTATCCGCACCAGACGCAGATGTAGCCTCCGCAGATGACTCCGCATCCCCAATGAGGTAGCGTCGTCTCTTCTTGGGGCCACTGGTCTCCGCCTCCCCTTTGCGCTTAATATTCTGCGCCACTTCTTCCTTCAGCACCTCCTCGGGTTTAGGATCTCTATGCTGTCGGATGACTCAGCGCGCGCCTCTTCTTGCACCACTTCAACCTCAGGCGCTATGTTTTGAATAGGCGTCACCTGGAGCGGTGGCGTGTGCTCAGGGATAACCTCTAGCAGCACGGTCAAGCGACCCTCAGTCGCCTCCAATAGTGGCTGCTCACCGTCTCTTAGAGGGCGCACCCCTATCGTCACCTGCTTCGGCCTGTCCAGCTTCACAACGGCAAATAAATCCATCTCTGCGCACATAAACAAAACAACAAAGAAGAAAGGATTAGTTATTAAAGGTGCGCATACAAAATAGACTTACAAAACGTGAAGAAGAAGGGACGAACACCCACCCCGGCCATCCTCACTAATAAAGGTTGGCACCTCGTCCGCAGCGCCGTAATAATTGCGACTCGACCCCATGTGAACCAAAAATGCCTCCAAATAAGGGTTAATGGACAAGCGGTTGGCATCAAGAGTCTGCGCATCAACCAGCCTATAGGAACCGGGTGCGGGGCGCCCATCCCTTGGCAATGTATCCTGAGTATAAAACTCATAGGGCGATGGAAAGACCACATCATCAACCCAGAAAAAATACTCCCTCCAATTTCTTTGGGAGTCTACTTTATCGGTGTAACACTGAAGCGCCCCGGGGCGCTTCGCAAAATAAACCCATCCATTTGACCACGTAGTGTGGTTAAAGGAGCGGAACAAGGCTATGGTTGGCTCTATCGCAAGTAAACGGCAGTTTACTTCAAAATTCGACACCTTAGCCGCACCTATACAGTGCAGCTGTGAGATGTGGAGGCGATAGTGATTGAGCAAATCGCTCAGAAAAATAGAAATTGGCACGCGGTAATTCGCGTACTCAAAGAATTTCGTGCATAGCCCTATTTTCTCTTCGGGGAAATCAGCTATACACGCGTTAACGTCTGGAGCCTCTGGACGCACGTCCAGAGGAATAAAATAGTCAGATGAAAACTCAGTGACATCCTCAACTGTCATCGCAGAGCGAAAATCCCCCAACTGGGCAACCATTTTCATTTATTCACTAGAAAAAACGCACCTACAGAAATGCTTTTTTGCAAAAAGATAGCTTTCAAGAAAGTGAAAATATTGAGTGTGTGTTTTACTGTGTGTAATTGTAAAAAGGGGGCCGGTAACTATTATATAGGGAGGAAGGAAACCCTAGATTATCCCCACGTGGATCCCACTAACAATACTTTGTGGCTGGAACTGAACCGGTACATGCACTTTTTCCCGATTTACGAGGGTCACGTGGACACTACCCCCAATTTTCAAGGTATACGTTTGAAATACCTATGACTAGGTGCATTGCACTTTAAATGGGCGGCAATATTTCAATGTTCTCCCGCCACGCTTACCGCTGTTAATATTAGTCTAGTATCCGCGGCTACGAGCCGCGCACACTAGACTGGGGGACATGATGACGTATAGTCAATATATGGGCCATGAGCCCAAATGATAAAAATTACTCGGCCCAAACCCACCATGAGTGGGCTATCATAATGAATGATGGGCCATAATAATAACGGCTTGGGCTCACAAAGCCCAAAGCCCAACTAAACTAACCGGGCATGTGATAAGGATCTTCTATTTACGGAATAGATATTCTTACCCCGGATAAGCACCACAAGTGCGAAGAGTAAGGAGCAAGAAACCTACACGGTTTCAACCCCTATATAAGGAATGACATCTCTCATTCAAAGGTACGATTCACAAACCCTAACTCTTAACGAGAACCCCAAATCGATTACTTACTCTCACGCTGGAGTCTAATCGTAAGAGACAATCCCACGATAAGCCTAATGGTGTTGTTTATTTTTCTTAGTGCGCAGGACACAAGTGCTAAGAAGCGAATTGGTACGAGAGCAAGAGCCCATAATCAGGAACGCCCAACTTTTGTATCAACAAATACATAAACCTTATTCACCAAAATATGAAAGATCAACAAGATGAAATAAACAAACAACTTAGATAGCAAGATGATACTAAGTTGCAATACTTCTAATAGAAGTATTCTTCTCTTTGCACTTGAGTGTTGAGGCTTGAATCACTTTGAAACAAAGATCAAAGTATATAAGATCAAGGGATTTTTAGAGAAAGGAAATGAATGTTTAGATCAGAAAGTTTCTAGTGCAAAAAGGTGAGAAAAATATGTGGAATGATCCAATATTTATAGGGCCAGAAAATACTGTTCTGGAGTGTGCCGGTCCCCTTAATTAGTGGGCGGTCCCCTAAATTATTAAGGGGGCCGCCTAGTAAAATTAAGGGGGCCGCCCTCTTGAACGTTGGATTTTCTTGTCCTTTTGTGAGGGAAATTTTTCTGGATTAGATTTGCCATTTTTGGTTAAAAATTTGAATTCATAAATTTGTAATGAATTAAACATATTATTTTAATACCAAAAATGTTTTACAAATGATATAAAATGTTTTGTGACATTTTATAAGTATTTAGTGATTAACAAAAGTGTTTCTTTGATCTTATAATACATTAGACACTTTGTTTATTCATACCTTAAGTGATTAGATGGTGAAGATGAGTATTTACTACTAAATACTTGTTTATGTCATAATCTTTGGTTTGATGAGTTTAGGTTTTGTGATTATCAAAACATAGAGATATCGAAAGATATGAATAATGTTTTTAGTCATTTATTTATATCAACAAACTTTTTAAGACTAATTTAAAATATAAATGTGTGACCATATATGACATTTGGTCACACTGTTCAAGTGTATGACATATATTTGTCACTTTTAAATGCATATCGTGACTAATGCTTCAAACTTACTTTTCAGTTGTCACACATTTCATTCATATGTGGCTAAATTTTCAACAAAAACTAGCAGTCACATTTAAATAATGTGTGACAAACTTGAGTATATGATTTAGCCACATACAAAATTACTTCATGTGACTATATATGGATTTTGGTCGCGCTGTTCAATTGTTTGACATATATTTGTCACATATGTGTATATATATATATATATATATATATATATATATATATATATATATATATATATATATATAGTGTGACTAGTGTTTCAAACTTATTTGTATCCATCACACGTCCTAAATTATAAGTGACTAAATAATCAAAACAAGTTTTACCAGATACCTCTAGTCACGAAAATATTCAAATGTGTGGCTGTATCTTCAGATGTAATTATGAAATGGTCACACAAGTCGGATCAAGTGTGGCTATTTATTTTATTCTGGTGCATTTAGTCACATAAAAAAGTAACTGTTTGGCCGTTCGAAAAACAACATGTGTGACGAAATCCCAGTTTTGTACTGGTGAGGTGTTAAGCTTGAGTCTATTCTTTGTCCTAACTGCTCGTCTTCACCTGAAACTTTGCATCATTCGTTATGGACTTGTATCCATGATACATACCTTACCCAACTCCTTCATCCCTTCAGGATGTACATGAGTACGTTGATCAATTGCATTTTCAAAAGGAGAGGAAATTGATGCTAGAAGCTATATTTGGTGTGGTGTTGTGGACCTTATGGAACTTTCAAAACCAACTCATTTTCAGCCATTGTATGGTCAAAAATGAGATCTTCGACAAGATCACTGGCACTTCGTTCTTTTGGTACACAAATAGGAATAGGAAACCTAATATGTCTTGGAACAATTGGCTTCAAAACCCATTGATTCCTTGTATTTTGAAATTTGCTTTCCCTAACTTGTTGCTAGTTTTTAATAAAATTATGCTGTTACGAAAAACAAAATTGTAATTTGTGTTGATCTCATCTCCTTGATGGATGGAGGAAGGAAGAAAGAATAACTTCGTAATACTACGATCTCATCTCCTTGATGGAGGGAGGAAGAAAGAAATAATAAGTTTATAATACTACGTAACACATTATGTAACTAATAATTTGTAATAGAATGGTGGGAGGAAGAAAAGGGTTTAGAGGATGATGAAGGAGGTTTATGGTACGATGGGGGATTCATGGGAGGAATGAGGGGTTTATTAAATGTAATGTTTAATTACGAATTTTATGATGTATTGCGAAAAAATTCAAAAATTTTCTACAAAACAGAGCAAAATCAATATGAGCTTGAAGAGCATAAAAAATATGTTTATGGGTGTAATGTGTTTGATGAAAAACTTTATAATTTTACATATACACGAGATTAAAAGACGTTGGTGGTGTTTTTTTGAATGAAAAAGAGTGTCAGATTTCGTAATTGCATAAGTTATAATTCGCATTTAAAGTGAGGATAATTTCATAAAAAAAACCTAGTTAAAGCAATATGCAAAATCAAATTAGAAATAAGTGCACCTTGAATCATTGTTTTGCAAATTTCTCTATTTATTTAGCTTTGTTACAACACGAGAATATCAAAATCTTGTTTAGAAGGATTGGATCCCACCATTTGTGTGTGTCTGGGGGGGGGGGGGGGGCGGCGCTCCTTCTCAATGCTCTGTCTATGCAATGAAACTTAGAATGCTCACTTGCTCTTCACATTATCAAGTTATTCATGCTAATACGGGTACGGTGGCAGATTCAGGATTTAAACGCAAGGTATGCACTATATGTCTACCACAAAAAAAATTTCGATCCAAATACTTTTGGTTCAGGTCGGTTTTTATGGGTCGGGTTTTCTTGGGATTTTTTTAACCGGATCTTCATAATCACTTTTTGACATGATTTTTTGTTTAATAATCAACTAATCATGTTTTAAATTTCCTTTTCTTTGTTGACGACTCTTATCATCATTGTGTTTTTTCCTTGTATTATTGAAGAAACTACGAAGCTACTAATAATGCTCAAAGTATACATATTTCTATATGTGTTATCCTTGCTTTTATGAATATGTATTGATGAATTATATGAGCTTTCGATACTTAATAGACTATATTTGATATTATAGGGTGTCATGGAAGAAGTGGAAGAAAACACAAAGAAATAAAGCTTAAACGAAGAAACAAACTCAGGTTAAGATCTCCCGACACATGTCCCCCATTTTGGCCATAAGTTGAGCATACAAACTCTGATTTAGTTGATTCAAGTAGCCACGGAAAGCTAAGAGATAGAGATACAACTTTCATTCTTGTGCCAAGAGCTGGAAACGACCACAAGTATGTCGTACTTGGCAATAAGTAAGATGTACTTTTCTATCAGCAATTAATAACCTCATTTATGGAGCTTATAACTTCTTGCATTCATTATATCCGATCATATACTTTTCCACACTTCCTCTCCACGTTTCTGGGCACCCCTAGAGCTTATAAAACAGACCCTAACCTTACTTTATCAAAGAGATTGGCTAGAGAGAAGATCACTGCCTAAAAGGGTGAATTAACACCAAGTTCACCCTTTTATCAATATCACATTTAATCACAACTAAATTGGACGAATTAGCCACTTGTTTCTCATCTCCAAGAGGGTAGTGACAGTACCTAAAGGATTCGGGACAGTAAGAGTTTGGTATATTGAGTTTTGATTTATTTCTCGGCTTGTAAGCTTGTCTATTTCACCATATTTGATCTTGTAAACAATCGGTACTCTTCTATTATCTTTTGATATGAAAGTTTCTGAATTTTATGAGTTTAATATGTGTTTTACTTCTGTGATTATGGAGTAGTAGGCTTATGTTTGTTTGGGCATCATGGGAAATTTGATATAGTCTTGTATGTATTAATATGCTTTTCAATGTTTATGCTTGTATGCTTGATATGTGATTGTATGGATCATTGTCTATCCTTTGGTTTGTCATTATCAATTGATATAGGTCGAAAGGGTCAATTGTTGTGGTTGGTTTTGAGACGTTTTGGCCAAGAGAATTAATATTAGACTTGTTAGAAATTGGATAGTAAATTGCTAGACAACCCGTATGATTATGTGTTTAAGGCCTAATCTCATGTCTAACGAACTTGATTAGGAGAAGTATACTTGTATGAGCATTGACCATAAACCTATCTTAATGCGCTTGATATGCTTAGAATCATAGGTCGAAAGGGGTTCTTTGCATATTCGGTAGATATACTAGTGTTGGTAATTACCCGTTATTCATCACTTGTATGCTTTGTTTGTGGTTGCATATCGCTATATTCATTATTGGACTCATGTGTCTCTAGCCTAAACAAACATGTTTTTAATAATCTTGATAACAATCTCAATCATTTCTAACATTTGGTTAATTTGATACGTGACAACCCGTATGATTATGTGTTTAAGGCCAAACTTTCCTCTTATTAGTTAAACACAAATCTAACTAATAAGAGGAAAGTTATTTGGTTAATATGTTTTTCAATGTTTATAGTGAGGAAAGTTATTTCCTCTTATTAGTTAAAACACAAATCCAATTGATTATGTGTTCTAACATTTGGTTAATTTAGATAAATATATAGTGGGGATGAGTCCCTTGGTATATAGAAAAAGTTTGGTATGTAAAATAACTTTCCTCTTATTAGAAATTGGATAGTAAATTGTTAGACAACCCGTATGATTATGTGTTTAAGGCCTAATCTCATGTCTAACGAACTTGATTAGGAGAAGTATACTTGTATGAGCATTGACCATAAACCTATCTTAATGCGCTTGATATGCTTAGAATCATAGGTCGAAAGGGGTTCTTTGCATATTCGGTAGATATACTAGTGTTGGTACTTACCCGTTATTCATCACTTGTGTGCTTTGTTTGTGGTTGCATATCGCTATATTCATTACTGGACTCATGTGTCTCTAGCCTAAACAAACATGTTTTTAATAATCTTGATAACAATCTCAACCATTTCTAACATTTGGTTAATTTGATACGTGACAATCATTTTAACCTTAGCATATTTATAACATTCTGAGAAAGCTACAATTCCCTTTGAACGACCTGGTCTTACCTAAAAACCTTTACTATAAACAAGGGTTATACTTTACCCGTGTGTTTTGTGTATTAAGGAATCGGTAAAATTAGTATTAAAAATTTAAAGCTTTCGAAACACATCAGCTACCCAAGTTAGAAATATGTGAATTCCATAGTTTGGTATGTAAATTTTTTTTTGTCCAAAATGTATCAAAGTGTCTATCTATAGAAAGATAATTAAATGCTCGTCGTGACGGTATATGTTTTTTCGCTTAATGATTAACGGATTGAAAGATATTAATATTTGAAAAAAATGATGAAAATGGGTTTTTTAAATTATTGGGATTAGTCTCATCCATTAGATCAAATAAAGATGGAGGGTGGAGATTAGTCCCTTTATATGTAAAAAGAGTTTGGTCCTCAAATGATCTTAAATCAACTAATAAAACTATTGTATTATAATGAAATTTAATGTAAACATAATCCAATGAAAAAGAAAAAAAATGAAATAAATAGACATAATGTAAATTTAATTTACGCAGGCTACTTTGAGTTGATTGGGCTTTTGGGAGGAGATATGGGTCATGTTGGACTCAAATATCAATGTCAAAACTATATCATAATTAGGCCAAGAAAATACATTCAGGGCCCGTTTGGTTTGTGGTGTTATACTTCGGTTTAGGATAAAAAAGTAGAAATTGTTGTTTGTTTAAAAGTTTGGCTTTTATTATTGGGCATGAATGACAAATATTTTTGTTATTGCAAAAGTAGGGGGATTGTAGGTTTTATGACAATTGTTGGTCCCATACAATGACTCACTCTACCTCTCTCTTTATTTTTACATTAAAAAATCCAATAAATTATAAAATAATAATATCTTTTTTTATAATATATTTTCTCTTTTTTACATCACATCGAAATCCAAATCCAAATCCTAATCCTAAACCAGCCTACAAACCAAACAAGCCCTAAATCATAAAGACTATTGACCTATTTGCTAATATTTGACCGTCTCTTTCATCCTTCTTCTTCAGCACCTAGTTCTCGAGTTTTGAGTGAAGAGAAATGGAAAAGAATAGGAATGGGAAAAGAAAAGGAAAAGGAAGGGAAATATTAGTTGATATGTTCTTGAGATAGAGGAAAGGAAAAGGAAAGTAATCATAAATCATGTTCTTGAGTGGGAGGAAAGGAAAATAACTTGTTCAAATTACATGTATGCCCTTTACTTGTTAATGTCAAATGTTTTAAAAGGGGTATTTTAGTTTGATGGATCTAAACACACACCTTGTGTTAGATAGATACGTTGAGTATTTACTTTTTAGCACGCGGAATTTACCACAAAGTATTTAAAAGATGTATATGAGTGATGTGTATAAGTTGTATATAAATGAAACAATATGAACACAGGAAATAACAAAACTTTTAGCTTCAATATTATAAAGAATAATACGAGTGATCAGAATATCACTAGGGTTACACCTTGAAGCTCTTGCTATTGATACATACATCAACCTAACCCTAGGACCCCCTTTTATAAGACACAAGGAGTCCTTTACGAGAAAAGTATAAAACTAACAGCATAAAATATACAGAAGATCTTTTTTATACTTATCTAATATACGGTTTCCTAACAATTATCCTGTAAGCAGTGGTAATAATATGTATTAGCAGTGATAATAAGTTTCCACTGCTAGTGCATTCTTCAGCAGTGTCTTCTTCCAAGCTTAACAGTGGTAACTGTTAGTATGATTCCCAACAATGCTCCCCTAAACTTATGATTCCTGAGCAAATCACTAAGGTTCTTGGAATCAACCTTCTTCATTGATGATGGGGGATTCTTCCAAACACCTATCTTCCCTTCCTTAACTCTTTATCAGCTCTTACACTTTGATCATAGATTCTTTGCAGCAAATCTTCTATAATTGCATTCCTTTCCCAGCATCTTAGCTTTACAGATATCATAACAGTAAGAATTCCTGTTCTCAAAGGATATTCTTTCTCAGCTAACATGAATACATCAACACCATCTTGTGTAGAGACATGATGTATTATACTTGAGTCGTAAAATTTCCACAAGTGTTTAGATTATTGGCTTCAAATCTCCAATATCTGTCACTTGAATCAGGCTCATACAGTCTTTTAAAATGAACCCATAATTCCTTGGCTTTGACTTCAATGAGTTCATCTTTCTTGAACTTATCTTGAACCATCTTCCACAAAGTATCCAAGTCTTCCCTGTCACAAGATCTGACAAGGTCTTCAAAATCTCTAGAGATACTTGTAACACCTCCAATTCTGATAATCTTCCAAGCATCCCCAAAGTCATTGGAATATACCTCCCATCCAACAACAGGGTGCTTTGATTGTAGAGGTTCTATATCCAATACTTCCGGTTTAATATAAATGATCCCTGAGAATTGCTCTTCTGTCAACTTGACATCATCTTCTTTTGCTTGAGATAACTCTTGAGTCTTAGACTTCTTACCAGTTTTGGATTCAATAGTTACACCTGATCTTTTGTATCTTCTGGCTTCTTCTTCTGAATTCATTGGTAGAAAGTCTTTATCTCTTCTGAAAGCCCTATAATACAATCTTTCAATCTCTTCATGTGATTTTCCTTTAAGCTGAGACATCTTCCATCCAGCTACATGACATAAATACTTCTTCATTCCAGCAATGACACCTTGGATGGTTGTTTTTGTTTCTTCTGATTCTTCTTGATTAAATTAACCATAGCATTGAGAGCTTGATCATTCTTCATCATAATAAAATCAGCTAGTTGAGCTGACCTTTGTTCAGCTGTAAGACTTTCATCAGCAATAAGCTCAATAGCTTTCTTCTTGACAACTGGATCTGATTCAATCATATGTTCAATCTCTTCTTCAGTTAGCTGATAAAAACTATCAATGTTTGGAATGGGAACTATCTCTTCAGGTTCTATGAACTCCTTTTGAATTCTTTGTTGTTCCATAAACCTTGCTACATCCTCTTCTTCATATTTCCTAGCCAATTCAGCATCCATATCAATCTAAGCTTGAGTTTTTGGTTTAATCTTTCTGAGTACTAGGGTTAAACAATAATAATGATAATAAACATGATACGCAGCGGAATAAACAAACATCATTATTATTGAAACATGATTTCTTCGTCATCATCTCTAACAACTAATCTAGGCGTATACAATAAGACTACGCCTAGACACACACACCTTTACTAGACGTTTACATCTTTACTTTGTGCACACAAAACTAATGACCCATGTCCTCTTTATATACTAGTGGATTAGGGTTTACAAAATACTACGAAGGACTATATTGTAAAAACTTCTTTGTAAAGCAAGTCCCTTATATTTTGCATTGTCTTCATTGTTCACTTGTAGTTTTGTATTTATCAACTCAAATATAATTCCCAACACTTAGTCTGAAGGGTAGTATGAACAAGAAGGGTGGTGCATGGTTTGATTGGAATAGTGAGGGGTGCAAGATGACCCTACTTGGTCCTTTCAATGTACTACTAAAGGGGCATGTAGATTCTCCCTCAAGGTATGTGTTCCCAGGTCCTTGAAGCCTTTTGTAAAGAGGGAAATTTAAAGGGCCTGGTATAGCCCTTAACTGGAATGGTTAGGGTGGCTATAACCTTCTCAATGATGCCTCTCCATTCTTCCACTTGGTTGTTGTGGGTGCTGGTTAAAAGGCCAAGGTTTGGAGAATGGTTATGGATTGTAATTGAGAGGTTATGGTCTTTGGTGCATGTAAGGGTGAATTCAGTTCTATGCTGCTTAAGGAGGAGTTTGAGTAGCTAATTTTTAGTCTTGTTTCATGTCTGTGGTTTTAGATACGCACGACCTATTATGGGTTGTTGTTGGGTCACTGAATTCCCAATCTTTCTCTAACAAGGATTTGAACGTAAAATCCCCTAAGTGTAAACAAGTCACTGAGTGAACAGTAACTCAGTGAGTCACCTTCAGGATGCTAAGACCGAGCCTAAGAAGAAAAGTTCTCCATTCAGTGAGGCGGAACTCAGTGAAGTGTGATCTAAGCCAAGAAGAAGGTGATGGGTTCAGTGAGGATGACAATAACTCACTGAACCCCATGACTCCTCAACAACTTCATAGTACTGAAGACTGATGACAAGAAGACTGAAGTTTTGGCGGGACTGGGCGGGAAAGTCTGAGCTGCTTTATTAAAGTGCTTTATCACTTTAATGTCAAACTTTCCCAAAATGGTTAAAACCAGTCTGTCATCAGAAAGTGCCTTTTGGACTTAACTCAATGAAGGTTCCTTGCCAGAAGAATAATATCTTTCAAGATATTGTTAAGGAAGCTTTATGTCCAATGTATAATTTGTTGTTCTATACTTGTGTATAAATAGGAAGCATATGTGAGGATTAAAAGTTGAAAAGTTTGTGCAATTAATGCAAAGCATTCACAAACCACTTTTACTCCTCCAAAGAACAACACAACCCCTGAGATAGCTCAGTGGGTCTTGAAAGTTGTCACTCAACATTGATTGAGTTTAGTGAGGAGTCCATACAATACTTGTCATTTTCAATCCCAAGTGTTATTCCGCAAACACTTGGGTACGATTCTTTTTGATTAACTTCTAATAAAGAATTAAACGTTGAAAATATTGTCTCTTATCTTTACGTTACTTTGTTGTTAATCATTTCATACATCTTTGTTTAAAGCGATACAACTTGGTTACTTTAGCTTCTTAGTTACTGATAACCAAGTAAAAGGGACCAACAAGTGGTATCAGAGCCTCTGATTTGTAAAACTTAAACCTGTTTTCAAAACTTAAGAGTGCTCAAGTTTTTAAAATCAAGATCCCACTATGACTGACATAGATGTTCCCCAGCTTGTCGACAAAAAGGGTGGAAGTTATTCAGCAACTGCCCCTCGACTAGAAGCTGGCAAATTTAATAAGTGGAAAAAGCGAATGCTTTGCTACTTAACTGGGATAGAACCATATTACATTAAATTGATTAATGATGGTCCAACTAAACTAACCGGGCATGTGATAAGGATCTTCTATTTACGGAATAGATATCCTTACCCCGGATAAGCACCACAAGTGCGAAGAGTAAGGAGCAAGAAACCTACACGGTTTTAGCCCCTATATAAGGAATGACATCTCTCATTCAAAGGTACGATTCACAAACCCTAACACTTAACGAGAACCCAAAATCGATTACTTACTCTCACGCCAGAGTCTAATCGTGGGAGACAATCCCACGATAAGCCTAACGGTGTTGTTTATTTTTCTTAGTGAGCAGGTCACAAGTGCTAAGAAGCGAATTGGTACGAGAGCAAGAGCCCATAATCAGGAACGCCCAACTTTTGTATCAATAAGTGGCGCCATCCGTGGGACCCTACTAAGAACTAAAGACTAGGATGACAAAGAATAAGAATTCAAGCCAGCGGACTCCGCAATCGGAAAAACGTGACCATCAGAGGAGGAATCAACAAGATCCGACCTCTAGACAGGTTGTTGGGACAACCAACGCACCCGGTCACCAAGAGGCGGGAACAACCCAACCTCTTCCAGAGGTAGAACTACCAGTAAGAACTACCCAAATCATCCCAGTGGTCCCAAGCGCTGAGGAACTTCAGCGCACTCTTTTCACCACTCCTCACCAAACCATACCCGCAGTGAACAACACTGTGCCACCGGATGCGCCTAACCGAGATAGGGTGCCTAATACTGAGACAGGCACTCTTGCAACAACCGAGGACGCACCCAATCTCACTTTGGGAAACTTTGTATCCCAAAACTATGAAACTTTAACCGCCCTCATGCAGGAAGAAGCAAGGAGAAGGGCAAGTACGAGCTTACAAGCTTGACTAAATTTTGGTCCTGAACGCGAACCATCACCACTGTGCCACCTACGAGGAAGACACGCAGAACGTACCACTATCCATGATAGGCTGGGTACGATATCTGATTCACAATACTCAGAAGATAGCGAGAGGCGCACTAATGTACACTCAAGACTTGGCAGTCGGGGGATACAAGACCGATTAGGACCTCAACATTCGCCAAGCCAAGGATCCTCCAAACCTGGAAGCAAGAGGACTCAAAACAGATTGGGGAGAAGAAGATCCCCAAGTAGAGATTCCTCAAGCTCTTCTTCTGAAAGAAGCCGGCGCAAGCGCCGAAAAAGAGACTACTCCTCCAGTGACTCCTCGGACAACGAGGATAAAGAGACAGGACACTGGAAGTCAAGAGGAAGGCGTCGCGATGAAGAGAACAAAGATATGTCTCTTCCATGGCGTCGCCAGAAAGTTGACGCGTTTACACGGCGCATCAGCGATTACTCAGACCGCAAACGCAGGCGCATGCCCACTAACGTGAAAACATATGATGGAACAGCTGATCCGGATGATCACCTAAAAGTTTTCGAATCAGCCGCCACTATCGAAAACTGGCCACAGCCTGTGTGGTGCCACATGTTTAATTCTACGTTAGTAGAAAACGCGCGCACATGGTTTAGCAAACTCCCACGTAGGAGCATCGGTGGGTTCGAGGAATTACGGAAAGCATTCCGTCTCAACTTCACCCAGCGAAAGAAGTGCGCTAAAAACCCTGTTGAGCTAGCAAGAGTGAAACAGCGTCAAGGGGAATCAACCATCGCTTTTATGGAACGCTTCAAGGATGAGTGCATACAAGTCAAAGCATGTCCTGAAATCCTAAAAATTTCAGGGTTCATGAATGGGATTAATAACCCAGAACTCATCTGAAAGCTAAACGACAAAGTTCCACAGACTTTTGATGAGCTAACAAAGCGCACTAGATCCTTTATACAAGGAGAAGCAGCTGCTGCGGACAGCAAAAAGGGTTATTCGAATTATAGGCAGCAAGAGCAGCCTCGGAGACAATCCAATGATCAGAATAACAACCGCAGCAGGAATTACCGTAGTGGAAGAGACAATGACAAATATACCCCTCTTACAAAAACTCCGAGGGAAATATTTTTAACAGAAGGTGCAAACTTCCCAAAACCACCACCAATGCGCAATGCAGAGGAAAAGCGCATAGGGAGCGGATACTGCGAGTACCATGGTCAAAAAGGCCACACAACTAATGAGTGCATCCAGCTAAAACAACTAATTGAAAAGTTAGTAAGAGAAGGCAGGATGGACCACCTTGTAAAACACATTAAAGAAGGGAAAGACAAACAAAGGAGCGGAGGTAAGAAAGAGACCCCCAAAGAAAAAGCTGATACCATATACATGATACAGTCATGGCAGCGCAAGATATAGCAAAAAGTCAGCCAAAAATTCTCTCCAGAAAAAGAGATATCTTTCCCTACTTTAGCTGCGGACAACGCGGTCGTAGAACCTCTGACCATTGAAATACATACGGGAGGACATGACATCCACCGCATGTACATTGACGGAGGAGCATCCGCAGATATCCTGTATGATCATTGTTTCAAGAGACTGCGACCAGAAATCCAAAATCAATTGATACCAGCGACAACGTCATTGACTAGATTCACAGGAGAAAAGATCTGGGCCATGGGGCAGTTACGCCTGCTAGTGGTCGTAGGAGATGAACAACACTCAACCGCAACATGGATAAATTTCATGGTAATAAAATCTCCCTCACCATACAATGGTATCATCGGGAGACCTGTGCACGCAGTACCATCCACAGCGCACGGAATGCTTAAGTTCCCAGTGGAAGGAGGAGTTGTCACCCTCTATAACACAACAGTACCACCAAGAGAATGCAATGCGGTAACAACTGAAGCAGAAACTATTCCAGAACAGCGCGCAGAAAAAACACCAAACCTGAAAGTCGCTATTCATCCCGATTACCCGGAACAACAAGTTTCGATTGGTGGATCTTTATCTGACAAAGGTAAAGCAGCCGTATGCGCACTCTTGCAGAAAAACCTGGACATCTTCTCATGGGAACCAAAACACATGACAGGAGTGCCACGTTCTATCACAGAGCATAAGCTACAAATCCGACAAGGATATCCCCCAATACGACAAAAGAAGCGCGGCCAGGCCCCAGATCGTGCAAAAGCTATTCTGGAAGAAGTACATAAGCTCGTAGATGCAGGCATCATGCGCGAAGTGTACTACCACGACTGGCTTTCTAACCTAGTCATGGTAAAGAAGAGCGACGGCAGTTGGAGAATGTGCGTGGACTTCACGGACCTCAACAAAGCATGTCCACAGGACTGCTACCCACTGCCAGAAATAGACTGGAAGGTAGAATCCCTGTGTGGATACCCTTTCAAATGCTTCCTAGACGCATACAAAGGGTATCACCAAATTCAGATGGCAGTCGACGATGAAGAAAAAACAGCTTTCCACACCAGTCAAGGAGTGTACTGCTACACAAAAATGCCTTTTGGCTTAAGGAACGCAGGCGCGACATACCAACGACTGGTGGACACAGCTTTCGAAAAACAAGTAGGCCGCAACTTGGAGGTCTATGTTGACGACCTTGTCATCAAAAGCCACACAGAGGATGAATTGGTGCGCGACATAGAGGAAACGTTCAGAACATTGGGACAAATAAATATGAAGTTAAATCCCAAGAAGTGCACCTTTGGCGCAACCGAGGGTATGTTCCTTGGATACTTAATAGAACCCGATGGAATCAAGCCTTGTCCTGAAAAAACAAAGGTTGTTATTGATCTCCCCTCACCGCGCACACTCAAAGAAGTCCAGTCATTGAATGGAAAGTTAGCAGGGCTAAATCGTTTCTTATCCAAGTCAGCAGACAAATCTCTTCCTCTCTTTAAAACACTCACGAAGTGCACTAAAAAGGGAGATTTTCGCTGGACCGAAGAAGCGGAGGAAGCCTTCCAACAACTAAAACACCATCTGGCATCTCTTCCCAAACTTGTCGCACCGCGACCAGGGGAAGAGCTAATCATATACTTATCGGCAACCCACGGAGCAGTTAGCGCAATGCTATTGACAGATAGGAATTCCGTCCAGACGCACATATACTTTGTATGCAAAGCCCTGAAGAAGACAGAGATTAACTACAGCGCTATGGAAAAGCTGGTCTTAGCCCTCGTATTCGCAGCCAAAAGGTTGCGCAGATACTTTCAAGCGCACCCAATAGCTGTAATCACTGATCAGCCAATCAAACAAGTTATCTCTAAACCTGACGCATCAGGACGCTTACAGAAGTGGAGTGTACTGTTAAGTGAATATAACATCTCATATAGACCGCGCCCTGCAATCAAAGGACAAATCTTAGCCGATTTCATTGTGGAAAAGCCAGATAATGACAGTCCAATATCTGCAACCAAACCGGATCTACATGAACCCTGGATCCTGTTCACAGATGGATCCTCATGTGTAGATGGATCAGGCGCGGGCCTTATTCTTACAAATCCAGAAGGTATGGAATTCACCTACGCGCTGCGCTTTGAATTCACAACCACAAACAATGAGGCAGAATACGAAGCCCTACTAGCCGGACTACGCATCGCAATCCAAATGGGTGTACGCAACCTGGAAGCGAATGTAGATTCTCGGCTAGTTGCTAACCATGTGCTAGGTGAATATGAAGCCAAGGATGAACACATGATCCAATACCTAGAAAAGACCAAGTCCTTAATAAAAAACTTTGACAGGTTCACAATAAAACAAGTGCCCAGAGGAGATAACAGGAAAGCAGATGCGCTTAGCAAAATCGCATCCACAAGCTTCGCGCACCTCTCAAAACAGGTATTGGTAGAAACCCTAAAAAACAAGTCAATCTTGGAAATGGAGATATCCATAGTGATAGAAGAACAAGTTCCTACATGGATGACCCCTATCATTGAATTCATCAGCAAGGGAATCTTACTACAAGATCATAAAGACGCTCGAAGAGTGCGGCACACAGCGCAACGGTTTGAACTACGAGACAACATACTCTATCGACGCTCTTTCTTACAACCCTGGCTCAGATGTGTTGGACCTGTTCAAGCAGACTACGTACTCAGAGAAATCCACGCTGGATCATGTAGTATGCACTCAGGGCCACGATCTGTGGTGGCAAGCGCTCTAAGGTCAGGGTATTATTGGCCAACTATGCATCGCGACGCACGCAATCTGATAAAGAAATGCAGCAATTGTCAAGTACATAGGCCAATCCCGCGCTGACCACAACAAGAGTTAACACCTATTACCTCACCATGGCCATTTTATAAATGGGGCATTGACATCGCAGGACCCTTTCCCGTAGCAGCCGGAGAAGTAAAGTTCCTTATCGTAGCCATAGACTACTTCACGAAGTGGATTGAAGCAAAGGCGGTGGTGAGCATCACAGGAAACCAAGTCAAACGCTTTGTCTGGGACAACATTGTCTGTCGCTTCGGACTACCAGGAGAGATTATATCAAACAACGGAAAACAATTCTGTGATAACCCATTCAAAGATTGGTGCGCGCAATTGAACATCACGCAACACTTCGCTTTAGTGAAACACCCACAAACCAATGGCCTAGTTGAGCGCGCAAACCGCAGCCTAGGCGAAGGAATAAAAGCGTGCCTTGACAGACATAAAGGAAGGTGGGTGGATGAGCTCTCGCATGTCTTATGGGCGCATCGCACAACAATCAAAACCAGTACTGGCGACACGCCATTCTCCCTAGTCTATGGAACAGAAGCCGTCATACCAGCTAAGATAGGAATGCCAACCATACGCACAGTAGAGGTCAACGTCACAACAAACGACGAGGAATGGCGCATAGATTTAGATTTACTGGAAGAAAGGCGTGAACGCGCAGCTATACGCGAAGCAAAGGCTAAGGCAAAAATGAAGAAGTATTATGATGCAAAGGTCAAATACACTTCATTCCGACTAGGAGACTTTGTTTACCGTGCTAATGATGCGAGCCATGCAGAAGACACAGGCAAGCTCGGACCAAAATGGGAAGGACCTTACGTGGTCACAGATGCGCTTGGCAACGGCGCAAACAGACTGCGCGACATGAAGGTCACGACCTAGCGCGCACTTGGAACATCTGCAATCTCAAAAGATGTTACTTTTAGGCTACGGCCACTACACAGACACCTTTGCATCCTACGAGATGCCCAATAAGTGTTTGTTCTTCTTTACTTTCCTAGGAATTGTATTTTTCTTTTTTCAAAAACTTGCAAGTATCAAAAAAAATGTTATGGTTTCTAGCTAACTCCATAGCGTATTTCACTTTATTACATACATACTTATATATGTCAATATTGTTATCTTATATTTTTACCTACATGGCGTGCATGCACTAATTAAAGACCCACGAAGGCATAAAGGATGAGTTAACCTACTAATTCACTCGTTGAGTAAGAGGGTTGCAAACCCATCAACATTGGATCACGCATCCTTGCTAAGCGCCTTACTTTTGAGACGTCGAAGTAAGTTTCACGTGCGCATCTCACGACGGGTGCGTAAATATTAAGTACACCGTACAAGCTTAGCAAATAACGAGCCAAGACACTTGGTCAAAATTAATAAAACTTAGCAAACAATGCAAGTATATTTCTTAAAGTCACGCACTTAATGAGCCAATACACTTGGTCAAATATAAACAATGCAAGTATAATAACGCAGCCAATATACTTGGTCAAAAATAATAAAACTTCGCAAACAATGCAAGTACATTTCTTAAGTTATGCACTTAATCAACAAAAAGGTATCTTAGTCAAAATTACAAGGAATGATACATAGTACATATACAAAAAAGCCTACACGCTATGGCGATGCTCAGGGCTCTCCTCCGGAGCAGCAGAACTCCCTGCCTCCTGCAGCTTCCTCAGAATTAAAGCATCCTTAAGAGATACGGTAGGAACACTTACGGGCACACCATCAGACCTAGGGATGTGCGCAGCGCCTACGCCACACAACACTGCCTTGCCCTTGATGCCCTTCTTCTGAGCAACCCTCTGTTCATGACGCTCCAAAACCTCTTTCAAGGGAATCTCCCTTTCAAGAGCAAATGGGTTAAGGATATCATGAGGCTGCGCAAATACAGGAATCTACAGCTGCGACACATCAGGCTTCAGAAAGTAATCTGATTGCCCCTCTGCATTCTCTCCAAGGTGGCACTCCAACGTCAACCCCGCCATAAGTACATCTATGGGGTTGTCTTGGTCGCGCTCCAACCTCCCAATGTGCGGCAGCTCGAGGACCTTTAACCCCGCCATAGCCTACATCAGCTCATCATACGCAGTTGCACTATACCCAGGGACTTCCGCCAAGTCCTTCTTCAGCAGCTTAGCCTCATGGAGATCCTCCATAGCCTGCGATCTCCCACGAGCTACCGGGTAGTGAACAACTGTTAGCCTTGCTATTTTATAAAAGATAACGTCACACATAAAGAAATGGACTAGATATTATACAAATAGTACTTTAGGGACTATTATTGTAATATAGGAAAACATGTGATGTAATGAGCCTATAAATACCCCTCATGACTCTCCATGAGGGGTGTGGGAAAGTGTGTGTAAAGTTTAGTTTCATTTCATTTTAATATAAACCCTTTTCTCCACCTTTCTCTCTCTACTTTCTCTCTCTAAAACAATGATGTATTTCGATCAACCGCGACCTCCGGAACGTGTTTCTTGGTCATAAAAAGTGGTATCAGAGCTAACCGGGGGCGAATCGTGGTGTTTTTGGGTGAAAAATTGTGTTTTTGGGTGAAATAAGACGAATCGGTACTGTTCATCGCAATTCTATCGAGTTAGGATTTGATGATTATCGAGTTTGGTAATTTTATCGAGTTTGAGATCTGCTTATCGAGTTAGACAGTTTTTTTGGCGAGTTAGGAATATCTTTATTGAGTTAGGATTCAAGTTCTACCGAGTTTGGGTTATTTTTATCGAGTTAGAAGCTGTTTTTTGCCGAGTTAGGCATGGCTCATCCTTATCGTTCATCGAGTAAGGCCTCTCTTGGTTACTCCTAAGTCGAAACTCTGCCCAAATTTTACCACATTATCGAGTTAAGACTTCACTTATCGAGTTTGAATTTCTCATCGAGTTAGTAAGTTTTTACCGAGTTAGAGAATTTGAAATCCTTACCGAGTTTGAATAAGGTTATCGAGTTTGCAATGTTACCGTGTTAGGAAATGTTCCCGAGTTTGGAAATGTTACACAGCTAGGAAATGTTACCGAGTTAGGGACAACTATCGAGTTAGCAAAAAATAAAAAATAAAAAAAAATAAAAAAAAATTTGAGTAAAATTTATTTTTTACAGGAGACTAAACATTCAATTTTTACGCGAGATTTTAATTTTGGTATAACGTTGAAAATTTTGGCCCGAAATTCAAATTTTTAAGCCAAAATTCAAATTTTTTCGGTGAAATTTTGCGTAAAAATTTTCAAAACTCAAATTTTTCTGGTAACCTTAGAATTGCATTTCATAGTGATTTCCAAATTATGGGCGAGAAAATTTTCCAATTTTATTTTTGGAGGGAAAATATGAAATCACTACGAATCACCCGAAATAGAATTTCAAGCTTCACCAAAACACACCACGGATTGCTTAAACGATCCTGATCAAGAATCACATTCAAATGACAACGGCTAGTATCAGATTTTTGTGACTACGGAGTTTTTGTACGATATTGCTTATTTGGGTTTAAAGTTCATTTCACGGGCATGTGTACTTATTTATCTCAAAGTCTAGGGGTGGATGGATGCATGACTTTCGGAGATACTTGTTTAGGCAAACACTGGTAGAGATAGTGATTAAGACTTGGATTATCTAGTTATACCCGATGTAAGGAGTTACATTGTAGTACTCACGGGTTATAGCTATCACTTTAAGGAGTTACGTTGTAGTACTCAGTGTCACATGAAGTTGTGGAGATTCCAAGAGGTGGATATTTCATATACTGTTTGTTGGTTTGGGTATATGGCACTACCTATGCTTAAAGGAGTTACGTTGTAGTGCTCAGTATAGGTTCTTAGTCACACCTTCGTACAAGATTAAGTCACATATCTATGAGATGTTTACTTCATTCTCAGATTGGTTATATTGGGTTCTCTCCATACAGTGGTCATTTACTAGCTGGTTGGAATTTGAAGAGGTCGCTTAAAGGTTGAAGAGAAGAGAAGAGATTGTAGAATAAAGAGAGTCATATCCTATCAGCATATTCTCGCAAATTATGCTTTCATGGTCTATCTATACTGCATCAGAAGTGTAAAGTACGGGTAATTTTGGCATGTACACACAATAGTATGATGATTTCGATACATCGCAACCATCAGGAGGGAGAAGAACATGCCAAAAGAAGTAGTGTTTCATCTCTAGTACGTTGGTTGTTCGAGGGAATTGTGCTTACACTATAACCGATGAAGTACTAATGATGTGTACATCGGAGCGTATTACCAACCTTCTGTGCAATACTATGTGAGTTATGCTATGATGCTCCCAGAATGACAACCATGGTGCAAACTCATTAGTATCTACCTTATCCGCTGCGAGATGAGAAGAGAGTTGTCAGTTCAGGAGGGAGCAGTTGAATAAGAATAAAGGCTCACTAGTTAGGAGGGAGTAATAACCTAACTAGACCATTACTGTTGAAGTTCAGAGCTACAAAGACCTTTGCCGTCAGTGTCAAAGATCATACGCCGAGATCGTCGGAAGAGAGAACTTCAAGTCTGCCTCAGTATCTAGACTACAGAGACTCTGCGCTTCAACAACGTCAACATAGTTTACTATTGTTGTAATCTACATGTTTATGTGATTATAGGTCTCATTGTATCCATTCATGTGTGATGATATCTTGGAGGGAGATTGTTAGCCTTGCTATTTTATAAAAGATAACGTCACACATAAAGAAATGGACTAGATATTATACAAATAGTACTTTTGTGACATTTCAAAATTTTCATGTCACTAATTTTAATATTTTATTATTTAACTATTTTTTTTTATAATTAACTTCGTCGGAAGTTATCCGCGTACGTCATGATTCGTTCAATTTATTCAACCACTACTATACTATGTCTACTCTACATTTTTTTATGCATTTTTGTTTTCTTACAATCCTATTTTAAAAAGTCAAATTTTCAATTTTTCCATTTATACGAAAACCTTGCACCTTTTAAGTTTTATGCGATTTAAATTTATGTTTTAACTTTTTAACAAATGACCCAACCCTAAACAATAATGATTTACATATTTTATGAATTTTTAAACTATTTCATATTTATAAATGAGTTTTATACTTGTCATGTCATTTTTATAGCTTACGTCACTTTTATCAAGAACCGGTGTCACCAAACGTGTTTTTGACTCACCATTTCAGTTTTAACGACGTTGAAACCCTACGATGAACTCACCACTCATATAAAATACTTAAATAGGTTATGTTAATAAGTTTTAACACTTTTACATGTTTTACATTTTATTATTACCCGATTTTACGTTTCGCGTCTTAAAAACTCCACGTTTTAAATACCGGGATCAAACTATACCCTCTAATAACTAAACTATCATTTTATAACAAGATAAACATACAAATATCATCTTATCACCAACTCATGCCACCACCAACTTACACAAATTAACACATGTCTCATACCACTACCTCTTGTCTTCCACTACTAAAGTTATAATAGAAACTAGTCATTTCTACATGCAAACAAAGATCAAAACTTCATTTTTCACTTCCTCTCTTGATATAAACGACCCAAAACAGCTAAAATACACATATTTCATCAATAATTTTACTAATATATTGATCTTGGACTAAAGATCTTGAAGCCCTAGTCTTGTTCTTGGTTCATTACACTCAAACAACACTTTATTTCATCTTAATCTTGGGTTTATTTGGAGATTTATAAAGAGTGTTCTTACAAGGGTTTTCTTGGCGATTTTTACAAGGATTTTATAAAGTATTTTCAAGGGTTATAATGGTTATTAAATTTGAGTAAAAGTGTAGAAGAAAGGTGCAAGTGTTGATGGGTTAATATAGGATTAGTGTTCCTTGGTCTTGTATTTTTCTTGTTCTTCATCTTTTGTAAGGAAACTCTCCACTCAATTTTCATTTTATTTTTATTTTCACCTTTGTAAATTTTATATATGTTGATATATTTGAACATTATATAAGTTATTATGCTTAGTTAGGCTTGGTACATAACTTAGAAAACAATAAAAACACTAAAGGACTAGACATGCAACTGTGAATCTGATTCAGGGGTAAAAACGGAATAAACTGATTTAATCAGTAAACACTGGACCTAAACTAAAAATATGCAGTTGTAGCCCTATGTCTTGTGGTCATTTTGACGGGTATTTCATCGAATAACTCATTACGATGATTAAACTATAAATATTTTCGTAAAACATGTCATATTCTGAGTAACAGATTTAAAACGTGTATAAGTCATTTTTTTTTGTGAATAACCCACTGTTACTCAAAACATAAAAGTTTTATATAACATCTTGACTTAAACGTGGCCGAAAGCGGGGAATTAATTGGACTTGTAAAACTCTAGATATCACATTTTTCGCGGGACTGTTGTAATTTTGAAAGCTGATGGACTGAATAGCATGGATAACTTGATAGTTTTATTAATATTATTTAACTTTTGGCTTAGTAAAACCTACAAGACTAGTTAGTACAGGTAAATACCTTTCCGGAAATATAAAGAACTTAAACTTTTGACTTACGGTTTAAGAGTAATGAATTTTCTAAATTGCGCAAATTATAAAAAAATGTTAACAGATTTTGACTTTAAAAGTGTAAAGAATTCAAAAACTCATATGATTATATTTTTAAAACTTTATTTTGAACGCTTCATATAGATAGGGATTATGTACCAAGCGTAGACAAGATAATAACTTATATATGTTGCTGAGTTACATCAATGTTTATTTACTAAAACCTAAGACAAACGTATATCTATTTAGGTTCATCGTAGAGCTTCGCGACTAATTTTCATCACTTGCTTGTTTCATATCACCTCCTTTGTTCACGGTGAGTTTATAGCATCGCCTTTACTCATTTAATGTTTTATAAACCTCGCGAGGGGGATACATGCTAGTTTTTACAAACTGAATACAAGTAGTTTTTGGTATGCTGGACCTGATTATACGATTATAGATATTGAATGATTTTTGCCAATTAAGTCCCCTCATGAACCGTTAATTACTCGAGTAGTAAACGCTAGTATTATGGATATGCATATTAGGCTTGGCGGGCTTGTTCGGGATACGGACACATAATAGTTAGAATTGTGGTAAATGGCAAATTTTTACCTTCTCTGGGGCATTATTAAATTACGTTAAGGTTCGGTTGCATGAACTCAATACTATAATCAGATAACCCGACATGTAATTGCAATACTTGTAGCCCGATAAATAATGCTTGTATTCAACTTATTACTTATTAAACTCTATGAATTCACTCAACCTTTGTGTTGACTTTTAGCATGTTTTATCTCAAGTCCGTAAGTGACTTTCGACTTGGATGGGCGGCGCAAGAAATGGATATCTACTTGATGACTCATGTTTAATAAAAATAATTCATTCGATAATGTTTTAAACTTTTTAACTCTTGTAACTTAAGTTTTAAATAAAAATTGTTGGGACCTTTGTACTCTGATTTATCAAATCGAATGTGACATTTTATTAAATGTCTCTTTTAAGGTCGTTTTATGTAACTTGTTTTTATGAACTATGAAGTGACACCCAAATTGGTATTCCGCTGCGTTGTAAAATTTTGGGGGTGTCACAACTTTAGGGACTATTATTGTAATATAAGCAAACATGTGATGTAATGAGCCTATAAATACCCCTCATGACTCTCCATGAGGGGTGTGGAAAAGTGTGTGTAAAGTTTAGTTTCATTTCATTTTAATATAAACCCTTTTCTCCACCTTTCTCTCTCTACTTTCTCTCTCTAAAACAATGATGTATTTCGATCAACCGCGACCTCCGGAACGTGTTTCTTGGTCATAACAACAACCTTCCCAAAGGCCTCTAATACCTCTTGGGACTCAAGAGTACCCATTGCTGCCAGGCGCAGCCTGTGGCTAATCAACCACCTACATCAACAAAGATAAGTTGTGTTAGTAACAAGCATAGCAACAAAAAGAATTACGAAGGAGAAAAATACATAAGAAATACCTGCGCTCAGCAATGGTCGACATCAAATGAGGATATAACTCCTCGTCGTACTCAATGCTCATGTTGCGCAGCTTGTCCTCCTGCAGCTGGACAATCTTCATCATATCTTCCTTGAACTTAACAATATTAGCAAAATGCTCCACTTTCTTCTCCTCCAAGAAGCGCACGGCCCAAGTCAAGTCAGACTTATAATGATGAAGTTCTCCACGCGCCTTCTCTACCTCAGCCAAGGCGGACAACTTCTCATGGGTGATCTTCTCGGTATACACCCGCGAAGACTCCAATTCCACCTGCGCATCCGCCAACTGCGCACGGAGCTTCGCCAGCTCCTCATCCTTCTGGGCGAGAGTACTGCTCTCCCCAGCATACTTGTCCCTCAACTGAGCAACCAGCTCAGCCTGGCGCGCAGCAGTCGCAGCCAACTCATCTATCAACAGCTGCACCTCTCCACCCTCATCTACCTTGGCTTTCCCCTCCTTGTTTTCATTCTGCGGAGAGGAAACCACATCCACGAAGACTCCATCATTCTTCGCGGCATCATCCCTACAAAAATATAAAGAAGATAGTTAATAAATATTGCGACAAGTAATATACAAGAAAATATAATGCAGATGCAGACACTTACAGAACGGGAGAGGCCTCAGCAGCCTTCTTATCCGCACCAGACGCAGATGTAGCCTCCGCAGATGACTCCGCATCCCCAATGAGGTAGCGTCGTCTCTTCTTGGGGCCACTGGTCTCCGCCTCCCCTTTGCGCTTAATATTCTGCGCCACTTCTTCCTTCAGCACCTCCTCGGGCTTTAGGATCTCTATGCTGTCGGATGACTCAGCGCGCGCCTCTTCTTGCACCACTTCAACCTCAGGCGCTATGCTTTGAATAGGCGTCACCTGGAGCGGTGGCGTGTGCTCAGGGATAACCTCTAGCAGCACGGTCAAGCGACCCTCAGTCGCCTCCAATAGTGGCTGCTCACCGTCTCTTAGAGGGCGCACCCCTATCGTCACCTGCTTCGGCCTGTCCAGCTTCACAACGGCAAATAGATCCATCTCTGCGCACATAAACAAAACAACAAAGAAGAAAGGATTAGTTATTAAAGGTGCGCATACAAAATAGACTTACAAAACGTGAAGAAGAAGGGACGAACACCCACCCCGGCCATCCTCACTAATAAAGGTTGGCACCTCGTCCGCAGCGCCGTAATAATTGCGACTCGACCCCATGTGAACCAAAAATGCCTCCAGATAAGGGTTAATGGACAAGCGGTTGGCATCAAGAGTCTGCGCATCAACCAACCTATAGGAACCGGGTGCGGGGCGCCCATCCCTTGGCAATGTATCCTGAGTATAAAACTCATAGGGCGATGGAAAGACCACATCATCAACCCAGAAAAAATACTCCCTCCAATTTCTTAGGGAGTCTACTTTATCGGTGTAACACTGAAGCGCCCCGGGGCGCTTCGCAAAATAAACCCATCCATTGGCGCTTCGCAAAATAAACCCATCCATTTGACCACGTAGTGTGGTTAAAGGAGCGGAACAAGGCTATGGTTGGCTCTATCGCAAGTAAACGGCAGTTTACTTCAAAATTCGACACCTTAGCCGCACCTATACAGTGCAGCTGTGAGATGTGGAGGCGATAGTGATTGAGCAAATCGCTCAGAAAAATAGAAATTGGCACGCGGTAATTTGCGTACTCAAAGAATTTCGTGCATAGCCCTATTTTCCCTTCGGGGAAATCAGCTATACACGCGTTAACGTCTGGAGCCTCTGGACGCATGTCCAGAGGAATAAAATAGTCAGATGAAAACTCAGTGACATCCTCAACTGTCATCGCAGAGCGAAAATCCCCCAACTGGGCAACCATTTTCATTTATTCACTAGAAAAAACGCACCTACAGAAATGCTTTTTTGCAAAAAGATAGCTTTCAAGAAAGTGAAAATATTGAGTGTGTGTTTTACTGTGTGTAATTGTAAAAAGGGGGCCGGTAACTATTATATAGGGAGGAAGGAAACCCTAGATTATCCCCACGTGGATCCCACTAACAAAACTTTGTGGCTGGAACTGAACCGGTACATGCACTTTTTCCCGATTTACGAGGGCCACGTGGACACTACCCCCAATTTTCGAGGTATACGTTTGAAATACCTATGACTAGGTGCATTGCACTTTAAATGGGCGGCAATATTTCAATGTTCTCCCGCCACGCTTACCGCTGTTAATATTAGTCTAGTATCCGCGGCTACGAGCCGCGCACACTAGACTGGGGGGACATGATGACGTATAGTCAATATATGGGCCATGAGCCCAAATGATAAAAATTACTCGGCCCAAACCCACCATGAGTGGGCTATCATAATGAATGATGGGCCATAATAATAACGGCTTGGGCTCACAAAGCCCAAAGCCCAACTAAACTAACCGGGCATGTGATAAGGATCTTCTATTTACGGAATAGATATTCTTACCCCGGATAAGCACCACAAGTGCGAAGAGTAAGGAGCAAGAAACCTACACGGTTTCAACCCCTATATAAGGAATGACATCTCTCATTCAAAGGTACGATTCACAAACCCTAACTCTTAACGAGAACCCCAAATCGATTACTTACTCTCACGCTGGAGTCTAATCGTAAGAGACAATCCCACGATAAGCCTAACGGTGTTGTTTATTTTTCTTAGTGCGCAGGTCACAAGTGCTAAGAAGCGAATTGGTACGAGAGCAAGAGCCCATAATCAGGAACGCCCAACTTTTGTATCAACAAATACATAAACCTTATTCACCAAAATATGAAAGATCAACAAGATGAAATAAACAAACAACTTAGATAGCAAGATGATACTAAGTTGCAATACTTCTAATAGAAGTATTCTTCTCTTTGCACTTGAGTGTTGAGGCTTGAATCACTTTGAAACAAAGATCAAAGTATATAAGATCAAGGGATTTTTAGAGAAAGGAAATGAATGTTTAGATCAGAAAGTTTCTAGTGCAAAAAGGTGAGAAAAATATGTGGAATGATCCAATATTTATAGGGCCAGAAAATACTGTTCTGGAGTGTGCCGGTCCCCTTAATTAGTGGGCGGTCCCCTAAATTATTAAGGGGGCCGCCTAGTAAAATTAAGGGGGCCGCCCTCCTGAACGTTGGATTTTCTTGTCCTTTTGTGAGGGAAATTTTTCTGGATTAGATTTGCCATTTTTGGTTGAAAATTTGAATTCATAAATTTGTAATGAATTAAACATATTATTTTAATACCAAAAATGTTTTACAAACGATATAAAATGTTTTGTGACATTTTATAAGTATTTAGTGATTAACAAAAGTGTTTCTTTGATCTTATAATACATTAGACACTTTGTTTATTCATACCTTAAGTGATTAGATGGTGAAGATGAGTATTTACTACTAAATACTTGTTTATGTCATAATCTTTGGTTTGATGAGTTTAGGTTTTGTGATTATCAAAACATAGAGATATCGAAAGATATGAATAATGTTTTTAGTCATTTATTTATATCAACAAACTTTTTAAGACTAATTTAAAATATAAATGTGTGACCATATATGACATTTGGTCACACTGTTCAAGTGTATGACATATATTTGTCACTTTTAAATGCATATCGTGACTAATGCTTCAAACTTACTTTTCAGTTGTCACACATTTCATTCATATGTGGCTAAATTTTCAACAAAAACTAACAATCACATTTAAATAATGTGTGACAAACTTGAGTATATGATTTAGCCACATACAAAATTACTTCATGTGACTATATATGGATTTTGGTCGCGCTGTTCAATTGTTTGACATATATTTGTCACATATGTGTATATATATATATATATATATATATATATATATATATATATATATATATATATATATATATATATATATATATATATAGTGTGACTAGTGTTTCAAACTTATTTGTATCCATCACACGTCCTAAATTATAAGTGACTAAATAATCAAAACAAGTTTTACCAGATACCTCTAGTCACGAAAATATTCAAATGTGTGGCTGTATCTTCAGATGTAATTATGAAATGGTCACACAAGTCGGATCAAGTGTGGCTATTTATTTTATTCTAGTGCATTTAGTCACATAAAAAAGTAACTGTTTGGCCGTTCGAAAAACAACATGTGTGACGAAATCCCAGTTTTGTACTAGTGAGGTGTTAAGCTTGAGTCTATTCTTTGTCCTAACTGCTCGTCTTCACCTGAAACTTTGCATCATTCGTTATGGACTTGTATCCATGATACATCTGTTTGGCTCAAAGTTTTCAATTGATTAGAATTACCTTACCCAACTCCTTCATCCCTTCAGGATGTACATGAGTACGTTGATCAATTGCATTTTCAAAAGGAGAGGAAATTGATGCTAGAAGCTATATTTGGTGTGGTGTTGTGGACCTTATGGAACTTTCAAAACCAACTCATTTTCAGCCATTGTATGGTCAAAAATGAGATCTTCGACAAGATCACTGGCACTTCGTTCTTTTGGTACACAAATAGGAATAGGAAACCTAATATGTCTTGGAACAATTGGCTTCAAAACCCATTGATTCCTTGTATTTTGAAATTTGCTTTCCCTAACTTGTTGCTAGTTTTTAATAAAATTATGCTGTTACGAAAAACAAAATTGTAATTTGTGTTGATCTCATCTCCTTGATGGATGGAGGAAGGAAGAAAGAATAACTTCGTAATACTACGATCTCATCTCCTTGATGGAGGGAGGAAGAAAGAAATAATAAGTTTATAATACTACGTAACACATTATGTAACTAATAATTTGTAATAGAATGGTGGGAGGAAGAAAAGGGTTTAGAGGATGATGAAGGAGGTTTATGGTACGATGGGGGATTCATGGGAGGAATGAGGGGTTTATTAAATGTAATGTTTAATTACGAATTTTATGATGTATTGCGAAAAAATTCAAAAATTTTCTACAAAACAGAGCAAAATCAATATGAGCTTGAAGAGCATAAAAAATATGTTTATGGGTGTAATGTGTTTGATGAAAAACTTTATAATTTTACATATACACGAGATTAAAAGACGTTGGTGGTGTTTTTTTGAATGAAAAAGAGTGTCAGATTTCGTAATTGCATAAGTTATAATTTGCATTTAAAGTGAGGATAATTTCATAAAAAAAACCTAGTTAAAGCAATATGCAAAATCAAATTAGAAATAAGTGCACCTTGAATCATTGTTTTGCAAATTTCTCTATTTATTTAGCTTTGTTACAACACGAGAATATCAAAATCTTGTTTAGAAGGATTGGATCCCACCATTTGTGTGTGTCTGGGGGGGGGGGGGGCGGCGCTCCTTCTCAATGCTCTGTCTATGCAATGAAACTTAGAATGCTCACTTGCTCTTCACATTATCAAGTTATTCATGCTAATACGGGTACGGTGGCAGATTCAGGATTTAAACGCAAAGTATGCACTATATGTCTACCACAAAAAAAATTTCGATCCAAATACTCTTGGTTCAGGTCGGTTTTTATGGGTCGGGTTTTCTTGGGATTTTTTTAACCGGATCTTCATAATCACTTTTTGACATGATTTTTTGTTTAATAATCAACTAATCATGTTTTAAATTTCCTTTTCTTTGTTGACGACTCTTATCATCATTGTGTTTTTTCCTTGTATTATTGAAGAAACTACGAAGCTACTAATAATGCTCAAAGTATACATATTTCTATATGTGTTATCCTTGCTTTTATGAATATGTATTGATGAATTATATGAGCTTTCGATACTTAATAGACTATATTTGATATTATAGGGTGTCATGGAAGAAGTGGAAGAAAACACAAAGAAATAAAGCTTAAACGAAGAAACAAACTCAGGTTAAGATCTCCCGACACATGTCCCCCATTTTGGCCATAAGTTGAGCATACAAACTCTGATTTAGTTGATTCAAGTAGCCACGGAAAGCTAAGAGATAGAGATACAACTTTCATTCTTGTGCCAAGAGCTGGAAACGACCACAAGTATGTCGTACTTGGCAATAAGTAAGATGTACTTTTCTATCAGCAATTAATAACCTCATTTATGGAGCTTATAACTTCTTGCATTCATTATATCCGATCATATACTTTTCCACACTTCCTCTCCACGTTTCTGGGCACCCCTAGAGCTTATAAAACAGACCCTAACCTTACTTTATCAAAGAGATTGGCTAGAGAGAAGATCACTGCCTAAAAGGGTGAATTAACACCAAGTTCACCCTTTTATCAATATCACATTTAATCACAACTAAATTGGACGAATTAGCCACTTGTTTCTCATCTCCAAGAGGGTAGTGACAGTACCTAAAGGATTCGGGACAGTAAGAGTTTGGTATATTGAGTTTTGATTTATTTCTCGGCTTGTAAGCTTGTCTATTTCACCATATTTGATCTTGTAAACAATCGGTACTCTTCTATTATCTTTTGATATGAAAGTTTCTGAATTTTATGAGTTTAATATGTGTTTTACTTCTGTGATTATGGAGTAGTAGGCTTATGTTTGTTTGGGCATCATGGGAAATTTGATATAGTCTTGTATGTATTAATATGCTTTTCAATGTTTATGCTTGTATGCTTGATATGTGATTGTATGGATCATTGTCTATCCTTTGGTTTGTCATTATCAATTGATATAGGTCGAAAGGGTCAATTGTTGTGGTTGGTTTTGAGACGTTTTGGCCAAGAGAATTAATATTAGACTTGTTAGAAATTGGATAGTAAATTGCTAGACAACCCGTATGATTATGTGTTTAAGGCCTAATCTCATGTCTAACGAACTTGATTAGGAGAAGTATACTTGTATGAGCATTGACCATAAACCTATCTTAATGCGCTTGATATGCTTAGAATCATAGGTCGAAAGGGGTTCTTTGCATATTCGGTAGATATACTAGTGTTGGTAATTACCCGTTATTCATCACTTGTATGCTTTGTTTGTGGTTGCATATCGCTATATTCATTATTGGACTCATGTGTCTCTAGCCTAAACAAACATGTTTTTAATAATCTTGATAACAATCTCAATCATTTCTAACATTTGGTTAATTTGATACGTGACAACCCGTATGATTATGTGTTTAAGGCCAAACTTTCCTCTTATTAGTTAAACACAAATCTAACTAATAAGAGGAAAGTTATTTGGTTAATATGTTTTTCAATGTTTATAGTGAGGAAAGTTATTTCCTCTTATTAGTTAAAACACAAATCCAATTGATTATGTGTTCTAACATTTGGTTAATTTAGATAAATATATAGTGGGGATGAGTCCCTTGGTATATAGAAAAAGTTTGGTATGTAAAATAACTTTCCTCTTATTAGAAATTGGATAGTAAATTGTTAGACAACCCGTATGATTATGTGTTTAAGGCCTAATCTCATGTCTAACGAACTTGATTAGGAGAAGTATACTTGTATGAGCATTGACCATAAACCTATCTTAATGCGCTTGATATGCTTAGAATCATAGGTCGAAAGGGGTTCTTTGCATATTCGGTAGATATACTAGTGTTGGTACTTACCCGTTATTCATCACTTGTGTGCTTTGTTTGTGGTTGCATATCGCTATATTCATTACTGGACTCATGTGTCTCTAGCCTAAACAAACATGTTTTTAATAATCTTGATAACAATCTCAACCATTTCTAACATTTGGTTAATTTGATACGTGACAATCATTTTAACCTTAGCATATTTATAACATTCTGAGAAAGCTACAATTCCCTTTGAACGACCTGGTCTTACCTAAAAACCTTTACTATAAACAAGGGTTATACTTTACCCGTGTGTTTTGTGTATTAAGGAATCGGTAAAATTAGTATTAAAAATTTAAAGCTTTCGAAACACATCAGCTACCCAAGTTAGAAATATGTGAATTCCATAGTTTGGTATGTAAATTTTTTTTTGTCCAAAATGTATCAAAGTGTCTATCTATAGAAAGATAATTAAATGCTCGTCGTGACGGTATATGTTTTTTCGCTTAATGATTAACGGATTGAAAGATATTAATATTTGAAAAAAATGATGAAAATGGGTTTTTTAAATTATTGGGATTAGTCTCATCCATTAGATCAAATAAAGATGGAGGGTGGAGATTAGTCCCTTTATATGTAAAAAGAGTTTGGTCCTCAAATGATCTTAAATCAACTAATAAAACTATTGTATTATAATGAAATTTAATGTAAACATAATCCAATGAAAAAGAAAAAAAATGAAATAAATAGACATAATGTAAATTTAATTTACGCAGGCTACTTTGAGTTGATTGGGCTTTTGGGAGGAGATATGGGTCATGTTGGACTCAAATATCAATGTCAAAACTATATCATAATTAGGCCAAGAAAATACATTCAGGGCCCGTTTGGTTTGTGGTGTTATACTTCGGTTTAGGATAAAAAAGTAGAAATTGTTGTTTGTTTAAAAGTTTGGCTTTTATTATTGGGCATGAATGACAAATATTTTTGTTATTGCAAAAGTAGGGGGATTGTAGGTTTTATGACAATTGTTGGTCCCATACAATGACTCACTCTACCTCTCTCTTTATTTTTACATTAAAAAATCCAATAAATTATAAAATAATAATATCTTTTTTTATAATATATTTTCTCTTTTTTACATCACATCGAAATCCAAATCCAAATCCTAATCCTAAACCAGCCTACAAACCAAACAAGCCCTAAATCATAAAGACTATTGACCTATTTGCTAATATTTGACCGTCTCTTTCATCCTTCTTCTTCAGCACCTAGTTCTCGAGTTTTGAGTGAAGAGAAATGGAAAAGAATAGGAATGGGAAAAGAAAAGGAAAAGGAAGGGAAATATTAGTTGATATGTTCTTGAGATAGAGGAAAGGAAAAGGAAAGTAATCATAAATCATGTTCTTGAGTGGGAGGAAAGGAAAATAACTTGTTCAAATTACATGTATGCCCTTTACTTGTTAATGTCAAATGTTTTAAAAGGGGTATTTTAGTTTGATGGATCTAAACACACACCTTGTGTTAGATAGATACGTTGAGTATTTACTTTTTAGCACGCGGAATTTACCACAAAGTATTTAAAAGATGTATATGAGTGATGTGTATAAGTTGTATATAAATGAAACAATATGAACACAGGAAATAACAAAACTTTTAGCTTCAATATTATAAAGAATAATACGAGTGATCAGAATATCACTAGGGTTACACCTTGAAGCTCTTGCTATTGATACATACATCAACCTAACCCTAGGACCCCCTTTTATAAGACACAAGGAGTCCTTTACGAGAAAAGTATAAAACTAACAGCATAAAATATACAGAAGATCTTTTTTATACTTATCTAATATACGGTTTCCTAACAATTATCCTGTAAGCAGTGGTAATAATATGTATTAGCAGTGATAATAAGTTTCCACTGCTAGTGCATTCTTCAGCAGTGTCTTCTTCCAAGCTTAACAGTGGTAACTGTTAGTATGATTCCCAACAATGCTCCCCTAAACTTATGATTCCTGAGCAAATCACTAAGGTTCTTGGAATCAACCTTCTTCATTGATGATGGGGGATTCTTCCAAACACCTATCTTCCCTTCCTTAACTCTTTATCAGCTCTTACACTTTGATCATAGATTCTTTGCAGCAAATCTTCTATAATTTCATTCCTTTCCCAGCATCTTAGCTTTACAGATATCATAACAGTAAGAATTCCTGTTCTCAAAGGATATTCTTTCTCAGCTAACATGAATACATCAACACCATCTTGTGTAGAGACATGATGTATTATACTTGAGTCGTAAAATTTCCACAAGTGTTTAGATTATTGGCTTCAAATCTCCAATATCTGTCACTTGAATCAGGCTCATACAGTCTTTTAAAATGAACCCATAATTCCTTGGCTTTGACTTCAATGAGTTCATCTTTCTTGAACTTATCTTGAACCATCTTCCACAAAGTATCCAAGTCTTCCCTGTCACAAGATCTGACAAGGTCTTCAAAATCTCTAGAGATACTTGTAACACCTCCAATTCTGATAATCTTCCAAGCATCCCCAAAGTCATTGGAATATACCTCCCATCCAACAACAGGGTGCTTTGATTGTAGAGGTTCTATATCCAATACTTCCGGTTTAATATAAATGATCCCTGAGAATTGCTCTTCTGTCAACTTGACATCATCTTCTTTTGCTTGAGATAACTCTTGAGTCTTAGACTTCTTACCAGTTTTGGATTCAATAGTTACACCTGATCTTTTGTATCTTCTGGCTTCTTCTTCTGAATTCATTGGTAGAAAGTCTTTATCTCTTCTGAAAGCCCTATAATACAATCTTTCAATCTCTTCATGTGATTTTCCTTTAAGCTGAGACATCTTCCATCCAGCTACATGACATAAATACTTCTTCATTCCAGCAATGACACCTTGGATGGTTGTTTTTGTTTCTTCTGATTCTTCTTGATTAAATTAACCATAGCATTGAGAGCTTGATCATTCTTCATCATAATAAAATCAGCTAGTTGAGCTGACCTTTGTTCAGCTGTAAGACTTTCATCAGCAATAAGCTCAATAGCTTTCTTCTTGACAACTGGATCTGATTCAATCATATGTTCAATCTCTTCTTCAGTTAGCTGATAAAAACTATCAATGTTTGGAATGGGAACTATCTCTTCAGGTTCTATGAACTCCTTTTGAATTTTTTGTTGTTCCATAAACCTTGCTACATCCTCTTCTTCATATTTCCTAGCCAATTCAGCATCCATATCAATCTAAGCTTGAGTTTTTGGTTTAATCTTTCTGAGTACTAGGGTTAAACAATAATAATGATAATAAACATGATACGCAGCGGAATAAACAAACATCATTATTATTGAAACAAGATTTCTTCGTCATCATCTCTAACAACTAATCTAGGCGTATACAATAAGACTACGCCTAGACACACACACCTTTACTAGACGTCTACATCTTTACTTTGTGCACACAAAACTAATGACCCATGTCCTCTTTATATACTAGTGGATTAGGGTTTACAAAATACTACGAAGGACTATATTGTAAAAACTTCTTTGTAAAGCAAGTCCCTTGTATTTTGCATTGTCTTCATTGTTCACTTGTAGTTTTATATTTATCAACTCAAATATAATTCCCAACACTTAGTCTGAAGGGTAGTATGAACAAGAAGGGTGGTGCATGGTTTGATTGGAATAGTGAGGGGTGCAAGATGACCCTACTTGGTCCTTTCAATGTACTACTAAAGGGGCATGTAGATTCTCCCTCAAGGTATGTGTTCCCAGGTCCTTGAAGCCTTTTGTAAAGAGGGAAATTTAAAGGGCCTGGTATAGCCCTTAACTGGAATGGTTAGGGTGGCTATAACCTTCTCAATGATGCCTCTCCATTCTTCCACTTGGTTGTTGTGGGTGCTGGTTAAAAGGCCAAGGTTTGGAGAATGGTTATGGATTGTAATTGAGAGGTTATGGTCTTTGGTGCATGTAAGGGTGAATTCAGTTCTATGCTGCTTAAGGAGGAGTTTGAGTAGCTAATTTTTAGTCTTGTTTCATGTCTGTGGTTTTAGATACGCACGACCTATTATGGGTTGTTGTTGGGTCACTGAATTCCCAATCTTTCTCTAACAAGGATTTGAACGTAAAATCCCCTAAGTGTAAACAAGTCACTGAGTGAACAGTAACTCAGTGAGTCACCTTCAGGATGCTAAGACCGAGCCTAAGAAGAAAAGTTCTCCATTCAGTGAGGCGGAACTCAGTGAAGTGTGATCTAAGCCAAGAAGAAGGTGATGGGTTCAGTGAGGATGACAATAACTCACTGAACCCCATGACTCCTCAACAACTTCATAGTACTGAAGACTGATGACAAGAAGACTGAAGTTTTGGCGGGACTGGGCGGGAAAGTCTGAGCTGCTTTATTAAAGTGCTTTATCACTTTAATGTCAAACTTTCCCAAAATGGTTAAAACCAGTCTGTCATCAGAAAGTGCCTTTTGGACTTAACTCAATGAAGGTTCCTTGCCAGAAGAATAATATCTTTCAAGATATTGTTAAGGAAGCTTTATGTCCAATGTATAATTTGTTGTTCTATACTTGTGAATAAATAGGAAGCATATGTGAGGATTAAAAGTTGAAAAGTTTGTGCAATTAATGCAAAGCATTCACAAACCACTTTTACTCCTCCAAAGAACAACATAACCCCTGAGATAGCTCAGTGGGTCTTGAAAGTTGTCACTCAACATTGATTGAGTTTAGTGAGGAGTCCATACAATACTTGTCATTTTCAATCCCAAGTGTTATTCCGCAAACACTTGGGTACGATTCTTTTTGATTAACTTCTAATAAAGAATTAAACGTTGAAAATATTGTCTCTTATCTTTACGTTACTTTGTTGTTAATCATTTCATACATCTTTGTTTAAAGCGATACAACTTGGTTACTTTAGCTTCTTAGTTACTGATAACCAAGTAAAAGGGACCAACAAGTGGTATCAGAGCCTCTGATTTGTAAAACTTAAACCTGTTTTCAAAACTTAAGAGTGCTCAAGTTTTTAAAATCAAGATCCCACTATGACTGACATAGATGTTCCCCAGCTTGTCAACAAAAAGGGTGGAAGTTATTCAGCAACTGCCCCTCGACTAGAAGCTGGCAAATTTAATAAGTGGAAAAAGCGAATGCTTTGCTACTTAACTGGGATAGAACCATATTACATTAAATTGATTAATGATGGTCCATATGTCCCAAACTGCCCAAGGTTTAATTAAACCTGAAGCTCAATGGACCCCAGATGAAAGGAGGGTGGTCAATCAAGACCAGCGCCTGAAAAGCATCATTATATCATGCCTTCCTGATGATATAATGGAATCAGTGATCAACTGTCCCACTGCCCAGCAGACATGGACTGACCTGGTTCATAGCTATGAAGGGCCTTCTGATACCAAAGAGAATAGAATCATGGACCTGAAGCTTGAATTCAACACCTTCAGGGCCAAGGATTCTGAAAGTCTCTCTGAGACTAATACTCGGTATAAAACCCTCTTGAATGAGCTGACCAATGATGGTGTTATACTGTCAAAACATGAAATCAATGTTGGTTTTGTCAACAGTCTCCCTGAGAAATGGTTAAACTTCTCTCAGGGATTGACAAATGCAAACCACATTCAGAACCTTGACCTCCCTGCCATCTATGGGAAGTTTGTCTATGAAGACAATCTTATCACCAGGAGATACCCTGGTAAAGCTCAGGAGACCAAAAAGGCCTTGACAATTACACCCATATCAACTGCTTTCTATTCAAAAGGTGTTGTGCAGGATTTTCAGGATGGATCTGATGATGAGGTTGACCAAAGAACCAGTGAGGAGTATCTTAATGATCTTCAAATTGAATTTCATGAAAAAGCACTCCTTGCTAATTCTAAAAGGTTTTTTAAGAAAAACAAATTTCCTTCTAAAGCAAACGACAACACTGAATGCTTTAAATGTGGCAAAATGGGGCATTTTGCTAAAGATTGTTTTTCAAAAACAACCTCAGAACCATCTTTCAAATTTTCAGGAAATAACTCTTTTTCAGGCCCCAGCAAATTTCAACCAAAAATGCTTCAGTCTAGTCAAAGATTTGAAAAAGTCCCTCAAATTGACTTTGAAGCAAAGTACAGAAAGGCAAAAGCTAAACTTGCCCTTCTTGAATCATCCTCAACAGTCTCTCAGCCTCCTCAAGCTCCAAAGCCTACTCAAGCCAAGAACAAAGGGCTTGTTGCTGAAACATATGACTGTGATGAGGTTGAAGTGTCCTCTGATGATGATGAAGTTCACATCAGTGCCCTGATGGCTCTGTCAGAAGACAACAAACTTGCTGTGGGGAAGAGTCATGCAAGAAATGGTGAATGGGTCAACATCACTACGAGAAAGGTAAATCTCTTACTTTCTATGGATGATAATGATGATTGGAAATCTTACTTAGACTATATTAATGTTGATCTTAAGTATGTTGAAGAGCAAAGACTTAATTTGTTTTCAAAATTTAACAAACTGAGTTTTGAATTAAATCATTGTAGAGATGAATTACTTGCCTTAAAACAAGCCAAGCTTGAAAGTGTTACACTTCAAATTCAAAACTCTGAACTTGTAAAACAAAATCAAGCTCTTCAGGAAGAACTTAAGAAAGAAAAGGAAATTATTTGGAAATGGACTTAGAAAAACCCCAAACTTTATGAAACACTGAGTCTCTCACCCAGCCCCAAAAAGGCTGGTCTGGGTGATGATCAACTCACTGAAGTTTCTGGGGAGAGTAGCCATTCTACAACTTTTTTATTAACCAACATACTCTCTAGCAAAGAACTAGCTCCCAAACCCAGTGATTGGATTGAAAGAAACAATCATGATAGTAAATTGCCAAATTTTAACACTAGAAGAATCCTGGAGCCTGAAAGTCAGGCTATCAAGGAGCTGCTAGGAGTCACTGATGAACTTGGTCCTACTGAGTCCATCACTGAGTCTAAGTCTGATTCACCACTCCCTCCACTGAAACAACTTCAGGGAGCAGAACCCAATTCTGACCTTGCACCATTAGTCTTTCAACCACATTCTCCTAAAGAGAAATCAGGGTTAGGAAGGACTATTCTAAAAAGACCTACTCCTGCACCCACTGAACACCAAAAACCTTCAGTAACTACTGAAGTGAAGCCTGAAAGCATTGACTCAAAGGTTGATCAGCTTGCTGAACTTGTCAGGATGCTGAGTGAGAAAATTGAGTCTACTGAGAAAAACTCGGACTCAAAATCTACAATGCCCTCAGTATCCTCAGGTTCTTCCAAACCAAAAACCACACCCAGACCCTCAGGGAGATGTGAACTGTGTAATTATCCAAATCACAGCACTGATAAATGCTACAGAGTCCTGTTTTGTATGATATGCAAACAAGAGGACCACAGAACTTGTGATCACATCCCCCACACTGCTTCTTTAAAAGCAAGGGGTCTATACAAAACCCAAGGCTATCAGTATGCCACACCTTCCAAACAAAGACTGAAGGCTAAGCCTTTCTCACCATGTCCTCACTGTGGTTTCAATGATCATCTTCCTGATGATTGTATGATGAAAGAATGCTGTGACATCTGTGGAGATCCCTCCCATGAAACCAGGGGACATGACAAAGTGATTCAGTCCAGAAGGAAAAACCAAACCAACACTTCTCAGTCACCTGAGGCATCAACCTCCACAAAATGTAAGACATGTGGAAGCTCAGGTCACACAACTTCAGACCATGATTCATTAACCGAGTTCAAAAAGTCCCTGAGGACTAAGCCCACTAGAAAGTGGGTCAATAAGAAAAACTAACCCAGTTTACTGTTTGTGCAGAAACACATCAAGGACCCTACTTGGCATCTAGACAGTGGATGCTCCAGAAGTATGACTGGTGTGAAAAGTTTTCTGCACAAATATGTGGAAGAACCAGGACCCAAAGTAGTATTTGGTGATAACTCATCAGCTCCCACTGAAGGTTATGGTTCAGTAAACTGCAATGGTATAGTTTTTACAAGAATAGCTTATGTTAATGGTCTCAAGTACAACCTAATAAGTGTTTCCCAACTATGTGATGCCAAATACATAGTTAAGTTTGATGACAAGAGAGGGACCATCTTTAATGCCAATAAGGAAGTTGTGTTGATTGCCCCCATGAGGGATGATGTATATGTCCTTGACATGTCATCCCTGACTCAGAATGGGACTTGCCTATTCTCAAAGGCAAGTGAGACAATCAACTGGCTATGGCATAGGAGACTCTCTCATCTCAACTTCAAGAGCATCAACAACCTGGCCAAACAGAACAAAGTTTTGGGCCTTCCATCCCTGGTGTATACCAAAGACAAGCCTTGTTCTGCTTGTGAAAAAGGAAAACACCACAGGGCATCATTCAAAACCAAACAAACTTTTTCCATCAAAAGCTGCCTACATCTCCTTCATATGGACCTTTTTGGACCTGTCAGTCCAATGTCCATTCACCATGAGAAGTATACCCTGGTCATAGTGGATGAATACTAAAGATATACTTGGGTTTACTTCCTGACCAAAAAGAGTCAGGCAGCTGAAACAATCATGTCATTTGTCAGAAACATTGAAAATCAAAATGATATCAAAGTTAAACAGATCAGGACTGACAATGGCACTGAATTCAAAAACCAAGACCTTGAGTGTTTTTGTGATGAGAAAGGAATTTCTCAAAATTTCACTTCTCCCTATACTCCTGAACAAAATGGAGTAGCTGAAAGGAGAAATAGAACACTCATTGAGGCAGCAAGAACAATGTTGAATGGCTCAGTCCTCTCAAAACATTTTTGGACTGAGGCAGTTAAAAACAGCCTGCTACACTCAAAACAGGTCAATCATTGTGAAAAGGCATAATAAGACTCCTTATGAGATATTCAAAGGAAGGATTCCTGACATCAGCTATTTTCATGTATTTGGGTGTCATGTGTTTATACATAATCACAAGGATCACTTAGGTAAATTTGATGCCAAAGCTGATGATGGATACTTCCTGGGATATTCCCTGGTTTCTAAAGCCTTCAGGGTGTTCAACACAAGGAGACAACAAAATGAGGAAACTTATGACATTACTGTTGATGAGAGCACTGAATCCATCAGGTTCTCAAATTCCTCAGTAGAAGAAATTGGTATTGATGAATCATCAAGATATCCTCCTGATGAGTATCATCCTGAGAACAATCCCTCAACCCAATACCAAGCTGATGCTGATGTCTCCTATTACATCATCCCTCACAACCTACCCCAACCACCTATCAGTGAGTTCATAGAAACTCGGCCTGTCTCAAATGAGACTAACACCACTGAACAAATTGTTCAAGAACCCTCAGAACAAATTGTTCCTACAGTTGTCACTGAAGCACATATTGATGAGTTACCTCATGTTCCTGAGTCTGAACCTAATCAGGCTCCTACAAGCTCAAATTCCTATCCCAAACCCCAGGATAGCTGGACTAGATCCAAAATCATTGAGCTTGTGAACATCATTGGTGAACCCACTGAAGGCATGCTCACAAGAAGCAAGGCTGCTAAACTCAAGGCTGCCACTGCCAATATATGTCTTTATGCTGACTATCTCTCATAGATTGAGCCTAAAAAGGTCAAAGAAGCCCTGACTTATGAAAGTTGGGTTCAGGCCATGAGAGATGAATTGGAACAATTTGACAGAAATGATGTCATGACCCTTGTTGAATGCCCCCAGGGTGTTTTAATCATTGGTATGAAATGGGTCTTTAAGAACAAGACTGATGAAAATGGCACAGTCATCAAAAACAAAGCAAGACTGGTTGCCAAATGATATAATCAACAGGAAGGTATAGACTATGAGGAAACCTTTGCACCTGTTGCAAGAATGGAAGCCATCAGGATCTTCCTTGCCTATGCACCTTACATGAACTTTAAAGTTTACCAAATGGATGTTAAAAGTGCATTCCTGAATGGTAATATCAAAGAAGATGTTTATGTGCAACAGCCTCCTGGTTTCGAAAGTAGTGAATACCCCAACCATGTCTACAAGCTAAACAAAGCCCTTTATGGACTGAAACAAGCACCCAGGGCATGGTATGAAACTCTTTCAGCCTTCCTGATCCAAAACAAGTTTGTTAGAGGAAGAATTGACAACACACTGTTCATCTACAGAACAAAGGATGATGTCATTCTTGTCCAAGTATATGTTGATGACATCATCTTTGGCTCAACAAGTTACAAACTTTGTAAACAGTTTGAGAAACTGATGACCACAAAGTTTGAAATGAGCATGATGGGTGAACTCACATACTTTCTTGGACTCCAAATAAAATAAACTGATAAAGGAATATCCATTTGCCAAGAAAAATACCTCAGGAACCTACTGAAGAAGTATGAGCTCACTGACTGCTCTTCAGTAAAAACTCCTATGGTTCCTCCAAACAACCTTGGCCCTGATCTCACTGGAAAATCAGTGAATCAAACCCTATACAGAGGAATGATTGGCTCCCTGATGTACTTACTTGCCTCAAGGCCTGATATCCAATTCTCAGTCTGCCTGTGTGCCAGATACCAGGCTGACCCTAAAGAATCACATCTCACTACTGTCAAGAGAATCATCAGGTACCTGAAGGGTACTCCAAACCTTGGTTTGTATTACCCAAAATGTTCAGGATTTGATCTCAAAGGGTACACTGACTCTGACTATGCAGGATGTAACATGGATAGGAAAAGTACTTCAGGATCCTGCCAATTTCTTGGTGGTAAACTTGTGTGTTGGAGTACAAAGAAACAACAGTCAGTGGCCATGTCCTCAGCTGAAGCTGAATATATGGCTGCTGCAGGATGTTGTGCAAATGTACTATTGATGAAGAGCCAACTGAGTGACTATGGCATTCAGTATAAGATGGTACCTATCTTTTGTGATAATACAAGTGCCATAGCCATCTCAAACAACCCAGTACTTCATCAAAGAACCAAGCACATTGACATCAGATACCACTTCATCAGGGACCATATCTCTAATGGAGAAATTGAACTACATTTCATCCCCACTGAGTATCAGCTAGCTGATATCTTCACTAAACCTTTGGATGAACCCACTTTCACAAGATTGAAAGCTGAACTGGGCATGTTGGACATAGAATCAGGGAATTGATCAAAAGTGTTCCAACATGATGAAAATTCTCTAGGTCCCTGATCACACCCTTCCTGAAATATTTTTTTTGAATGATAATTCATTCAGGGGGCTCAGGATGAAAAATGACATTGAATACCCTAACTAAATGCTCTAAGTATTTAGTTAGTTAATGTCCCAGGTAGGTAACTGAATCCTATTAAATATAGGAATATATGTCACTTACACAACTGGCATCCACTCCTTGGGCCCCCACATCTCTCTCACCAAACACCACTGAGCATTTAATGCTCCCTCACACACAAAAGTTGTGATAATTTCTACTCTGCAAAAGTGCATTATTTACAGAGCCGCACAACTGTTCACCCACGATGTGAGAGAAAATAGGGTAATGGGAATCGTGATATTTAATGCGGATATCAAACCAAAATTATTATGCCGTTTTGGTTAAATAAATTAAACCTTTGGTATCCGCAACATCACTACCCTAATTCTCACCCTATAAATACCCCCACAAAAAGGGAACACACACACGCTTTTAAAATCATAACAAAACTCTTGCAAATCATTTTCAAAACTGCGTGTGTTTCCCTCACTGATACCCATTTTTCAAAAAACAGACTTTTATCTAAACCAAATTGCTTCTTCTAAGGTCATAAAATACGCACCCAATGTGGATTTCCAAATGGAAAGCGTAGACCTTACTAAGAACAATATGGTGGGAAACTTTGCCTACCCTGCTGGGTACCCTGAATACAGGGATGTGGTGAAGTTCCTTCAGAACTGCTTCCTGACCACCTCATTCACAAAAACCCCCTCAGTCATCTATCATGACTATTTGAGGGAATTTTGGTGCACAGCGGTGGTTGAAAACCCTGATGCGCCAAAAGAGGCCAAAATAAAGTTTACAGTCAAGAATGGAACCAAGTCCCTAACTCTTGACTATAAAACTTTTGTCAAAGCCACTGGCCTTGACTACACCACGACCTTCACTGCCCAACCCTCTGAGAAAGAGGTAAAGGAGGTCTTACTGGAATTGGGACCCTATGACAAAAATCACCTTGAGGTGACACCAGGGTCCCTATTATCCAAAGCCCCAATAATTAAGACCTGGTTCCCAGCTCCCTGGAGGATTCTAATGACTTTTGTCATTCAGGTTCTCTAGGGAAATAAATCCTCTACTGAGCAATTGAACACTACTCAGGCAATGATAGTGTTCTGTCTCATTGAGGGTAAAATGATTGACCTTGGAGAAATCATCTTCAGGGACCTCATAGCAAAGTTAGGGGGAAGTCTAGGCAAAAACACATGTCATATCCTAGATTTGTTTCATGTGCCCTACAAGACTTGCTTGGGTCTGAGTATGATAAGCCTGACATAACAGGTTTTGAGCCTGATGTCCTACTGATGCGTGGGAATCGCAACAGGCTTTACCTCTCGAGGGATCTCGAGAAGCTTACAACCCCCACCAGGCAGTGTACCTGATCGTTGTAGTATAGTATAGTGACAAGTACCAGGGGATTGATCGTTCAGCTAGGAATAGTGTCGTTAGGATTGAAATTAATCTAACTAGGTCTAAAGGTGAAGGATGATTCTTTTTGTATTTTTATATTTTATGAAAAGCAAGTAAAAATCTCGGGTTTTGGAAGAGTGGGCGGAATTAGTTGCTAATCAACTAACCCAAAAGCTACTAATTAAACTAATTAACAAGAAAACTAAACTAAGGTTCTACAAGATAAGTGAAACATGTCTACCCATGATATGTTACTCCTTGCTAGCTATCCAATCTTACCTATTGAATTGTAACCTTGTTTTAATTGACGGGTTGTATTCCTTAATACCATTCATGGGGTGGCATACATAACTCCCCAATTCTATGAGCTCTTATCTCCTCCTACACCATGCCCAGCACAACTATAGGGATTGTAAACAGTGGCTCATGCATTAAATACAACCAATAAAGACCTAGTACGCCTCGGTTCATGTTTCTTAAGATGTTCAAGCATGTTACCATTTGGAGATCTGCCAGTTTTCTTAAGCCTCACATATAAATTATTCAATCAAAACAAGAATCAATAGGAAACAAGGATTATAAACTAAACCAATTAGATCTATCGAAGTGTCACGCCCTAATTGATGAAGATAGACACAAACATCAACAAGGAATCAATAAGATCTAATCAATTATATACAAGTTTCACACAATCATAAGTAGACACAAGGTGAATTAACAAAACATAATCAAAGAAGGACAATCAACAAGAATAATGAAAGACATAGTTGAGATAGAATCATCAAACCAATACATGATGTTTATGAAGTGATTGAAACCCTCTAAGTTACTGGAAAAACACCCACCTAAACCCAGGAATCGACTTTAGGGTTTAGGGCTTACAAAAAGTGAAGTTATGAAGTTATATTTATAGGCATGTTTTCTGTCAGCCCTTCGTGACAGCGTCAGCCCGTACTCTTGACGCAGTCAAGACCATTTTTTCACCAAATTGTAGATCTCTTCGTCCTCTTCGCGTGGGCTTTTGAATCACCTAAATCCGAGTTCGTATGCAAAAGTTATGACCAAAACAATATCAGCTACTTCGCGCGCAAGTTTTGACAAGTTTACACGTGACGGCCTTGGTGACGCCGTCACCAACCACGGTATTTTATTCTTGGCCTTTTGATGCCGTCAAGAGCAAGTCTTGACGCCTTCATGCACTGTTCACAGCATAGAATTTGGAGACTTTGCCGTTTTCTTCACTTTTATGCTCCAAAAACGTCCAAAATGGCTTCTTTTCCAGAATTCACTCTCCAAGTACCTAAAATCACAAAAGGAACGATTTAAGGCAATATTTGATCAAATAAAGTCGGATTCGAGCTTAAATGACCCCCTAAAAATGGATCATTTTTCGCCTTATCATATATCCCTACACTTGGGATTTGCTTGTCCTCAAGCAAATGAGCTTTTCCACCAATCAAAATACAAGTTAGGGGTCATTTAACACTAATATAAAAGTAATTACAACAAATGATCATTCCACCTTAGTCAAAACAAGCACGGAAATTATACACTAGCACCTCACATTAAGTATTTGGATACTCTCATCTCTCGGGTGTTTTAAATTTATATGTCATAATTGGAAATGGAGAAATATCACTCTCTACCTGTCATAGCAAATAGATTACCATAGGCTTGGGAAAGGATCAAACCTCCACCACTTGGCGTAAGCACCTAGGATAAACTATCAAAGAGGTCTTTTAAAGGGTTATAACGTTAGGTGTAGGGGATATGGAAAACACGGTTTTGTTGGATAAACGGATATTTTACTGGTGGCAAGTCAATTGTCTTAGTTAACTACATGTACAATAAGGCGTTGCTAAGCCAAGACTCGACTCAACTTAAACTAACCACAACTCTTTTTTGGATTTTCAAGACACTATTTGACTTAAACATAAATAAAAGAAACGGATGGTAGCTCGTATGTTTTTCTCTTTTCCTTTTCTATTTTTTTTTTCTTTTATTTTTTATTTTTTTTTATTTTTTTTTTTTTTTTTTGCATACACTCTTACTCTACCATCCAAAACAATACATCAAAGGGAGCTCGTTTCCTCCCTACACTTGAGCTTTTACATACTTTACAATCAACTATTCTAATGACTCGAATCAAGATAATCAAAACACTTGGAGTACTTTTAAATATTAATGCACATATGGGGGTAATAATTGACATCATCCCCATTACTCCATTACAATAGTACTTTACCCATGAGTCCCAATCGTCCCAAAACAATATGTACAAGATATGACTCGACTTAGCAACCATGTAATCAATTAGACAACTAACAAAGGGTTTAAACAATTAACAATAATGCACTAAAGATGAGTGCATACAAGGAAGGCTAAGGCGATTTGGTTGCACATTTGGGGTGGATTGTAAACAAATTCTTCCTTTAAGTAAAATGCTTAAAGTTAGAAACGAAAAGATAGGCTCAGAGGGGTGTACTAGGGGTTTCGTGTACTAAAAATGAGTACAACGCTAAGGGTGTGGGAGAATTACTTGACCTATGAAGTCAATGTAATTATATTACAGGTGTAGAACAAGGGTTATCCTAATGCCTCTTATCATGTAGTAAATCCTAACTACACGAATGTAGTCTCACTAGCGGTCTCGGGATGCATCGCTATCACAAGTTCTAGAATCTAAATACTACCGGTACACTCATAAGCACCAACAATGAATGCTTTTTCCTAAAGATCTAAGGGCGAACCTCACATATTTGGGGTGGAAATTTTTGAGTGGTATGGTTTTTGTGCTAGTCATACAACTCCTATCCATGAGACGCTTATTAAGACTAAAGTTTCACTCCTACATGTTGCAAAAAATTTTAAATTTGGTGCTAAAATTGCCCTAACAAATATTTCTCTCAGTTTTATTACACATTCACTATTAAACAAAACAAAAACCAAGTGGAGTAATAGTTTCTAATATACCCTCCCTACACTTAAACCGAACATTGTCCCCAATGTTCTAGATAAAAGATGTAAAAGTAAATAAATAAGAATGAAAGAAACTAATACTCCCCTGATTCGTTCACCGTGGATAATGTGACAACATGGTAAAATCTACCTCCAAGAAGACGAACGTTGAAAGCTTCCCTCCAGAAATATAAATCATCTTCTTGTCCTGTAATCAACAAACACAACAACCAAAGCATCAAACCGAACAAAAATCACAACTAGATGTAATTCCAGACTTAGAAATAGAAACAAGACAAAGCAACAAAAGGATAGGATACTTGTGGAATGAATTACAAATAGGAACTCATAAAACATATCCACAATTATTGACACACAAACAAGATAAAATATATGCTAATCATGAATTGTGAAGTCTTCATGTTTGAATTTAGTTCTTTTTAACAAGATATAAATTTCCCTACACTTATCTTTTTGTAAAATACCTTTATATGCAATTAAGACGAGGTTAAAAACAAAATAAAGCATTTTCACAAATTATTCGAAACATGAAAATTAAACAACTATGATTAAGCATATATGACACAAACAAACAAATAAAATAAAAACATCAAACAATTAAAAACATGGGTTGCCTCCCAAGAAGCGCTTGTTTTTGTTCGAGTCACGAGCCTGACTCTACCCTTATTTCACGGAAATAGGGGAGGTTTTCCCTACACTTAGGATTAAGTGTGGGTGGAAGTAGTGATACACACCCTTAGGGTGGAAATATGCCACGTGAGGTGAAGGGGGTGAGTGAATGGCTTCCTTCATCCTAAAACTACCCGGATAATATAGGTTGATGGGTGGGTCGGTTCCTCTTTTGTCTCCTAGAAATAAATCTAAGGATGGGAAGTTGTGTAAAGGTTGAGGTTCCGGTTCATCAACACTAGGAAATTCCCTAGAACTAAAAGTAAGGTTATCACTACAAGTGTTCAAACCTATATCCTCTAGTGGTGCTTGGTCCAAGGGTTCTACCTCAATTGGGGTTCCTATAATCTCTTCTACTTCTTCCGGGTAAGTCACGGGCGGTGTATGTGCCTCAAATGATGGTAGGACTTGTGGGGTACTTTGTGGGCTTGGATTATCCACCTCATCCTCCATTGTACCTAGATTACCTATGTGTTTGTTTTGTACTATGATTTTAGGTGACATCCACGCAGGTATCCCTAAGTAATCATCCCCAGACAAACTTCCTGTTTGCTCCTTCAAACTCGTTATTGATTGATTTGTGATGTTGTTTGTCGGGTTGTCTACTCTATAATAATATTGGGCACAATCTTCTATGGCATCCCATGCTTCTTCAGCATTTAATTCCCTAAGGTCCTCGTTGGCAAAATCATCAATGCACCTTTGGTCATACGGGTGGACACTATAGTAAAAGATTTGATTTAGGTACCATAGATTGAAACCATGATGAGGGACTATTCGTAGTAAATTTTTAAAACGAGTCCATGCATCATAAATAGGTTCATTTTGATATTGTTTGAACATCAAGATGTCATTAGGAGTGAATGGGTTTCGTGGTCGGTAGTATGGTGGATTCGCATTCTCCATAATGGTGAACGGAAGAGTCAATGGAAGGGTCTCTACGAACAAATGCACAAAGAAAAGATAGACTACAAGAAAGCTAATAAAAAGAAAATAAAAATCTCACTAAAAAGGAATCTAATGAGTAGACCTAATAAAAATCAAATTCAACCTAAACAATAACTATTCCCCGGCAGCGGCGCCAAAAACTTGATGCGTGGGAATCGCAACAGGCTTTACCTCTCGAGGGATCTCGAGAAGCTTACAACCCCCACCAGGCAGTGTACCTGATCGTTGTAGTATAGTATAGTGACAAGTACCGGGGGATTGATCGTTCAGCTAGGAATAGTGTCGTTAGGATTGAAATTAATCTAACTAGGTCTAAAGGTGAAGGATGATTCTTTTTGTATTTTTATATTTTATGAAAAGCAAGTAAAAATCTCGGGTTTTGGAAGAGTGGGCGGAATTAGTTGCTAATCAACTAACCCAAAAGCTACTAATTAAACTAATTAACAAGAAAACTAAACTAAGGTTCTACAAGATAAGTGAAGCATGTCTACCCATGATATGTTACTCCTTGCTAGCTATCCAATCCTACCTATTGAATTGTAACCTTGTTTTAATTGACGGGTTGTATTCCTTAATACCATTCATGGGGTGGCATACATAACTCCCCAATTCTATGAGCTCTTATCTCCTCCTACACCATGCCCAGCACAACTATAGGGATTGTAAACAGTGGCTCATGCATTAAATACAACCAATAAAGACCTAGTACGCCTCGGTTCATGTTTCTTAAGATGTTCAAGCATGTTACCATTTGGAGATCTGCCAGTTTTCTTAAGCCTAACATATAAATCATTCAATCAAAACAAGAATCAATAGGAAACAAGGATTATAAACTAAACCAATTAGATCTATCGAAGTGTCACGCCCTAATTGATGAAGATAGACACAAACATCAACAAGGAATTAATAAGATCTAATCAATTATATACAAGTTTCACACAATCATAAGTAGACACAAGGTGAATTAACAAAACATAATCAAAGAAGGACAATCAACAAGAATAATGAAAGACATAGTTGAGATAGAATCATCAAACCAATACATGATGTTTATGAAGTGATTGAAACCCTCTAAGTTACTGGAAAAACACCCACCTAAACCCAGGAATCGACTTTAGGGTTTAGGGCTTACAAAAAGTGAAGTTATGAAGTTATATTTATAGGCATGTTTTCTGTCGGCCCTTCGTGACGGCGTCAGCCCGTACTCTTGACGCCGTCAAGACCATTTTTTCACCAAATTGTAGATCTCTTCGTCCTCTTCGCGTGGGCTTTTGAATCACCTAAATCCGAGTTCGTATGCAAAAGTTATGACCAAAACAATATCAGCTACTTCGCGCGCAAGTTTTGACAAGTTTACACGTGACGGCCTTGGTGACGGCCTTGGTGACGCCGTCACCAACCACGGTATTTTATTCTTGGCCTTTTGACGCCGTCAAGAGCAAGTCTTGACGCCTTCATGCACTGTTCACAGCATAGAATTTGGAGACTTTGCCGTTTTCTTCACTTTTATGCTCCAAAAACGTCCAAAATGGCTTCTTTTCCAGAATTCACTCTCCAAGTACCTAAAATCACAAAAGGAACGATTTAGGGCAATATTTGATCAAATAAAGTCGGATTCGGGCTTAAATGACCCCCTAAAAATGGATCATTTTTCGCCTTATCACCTACACAAGGCAAATTACTCTCGTGACCCTCTTGAGGTTACACCTGTCACCCTGACTATGTATATGCGTTCTGCTATCCAGGGTGACAATAAAGTTTCACCAGTCCCCTCTCCCACCAAGAAGGTGAAGAGGAAGAAGGGACATGGGTCCAGGAAGGTGGCTCAACCCAAGCCACTCGACACTGAGATCTCTGATCCCAAGCCTACCATGACGCAACCACAACAGACCTTGACTGCTGACACCATGAGAATAATTACCCAGTCACTAGGCCTGCAACAAAAGCCATCGGAGGGCACTGAGACATCACACTCAGTGTCCTCGGGCATACCCGTTCCCAAAGACTCTACTGTCATAAACAAGACAGTTGAGCCGGAACAAACCAAACCTTCACATCCTGCTAAAGGCTCTGGAAAATCACAACCAGAGTCTCAGGGAGTAAGGGATCCTAAATCCTCGGTGGAGCAGCACTACTCCACTGAGAAGGGGGTCCACAAACAATCACATCCTGCTAAAGGCTCGGGTAAATCACAACCCAAGCATCAGGGAGTTCACGTTCCTAAATCTTCGACAGGCCAGAACAAGCCTGTTGGAAAGGGGGACATAACCACTCAAGTGCCTGATGAGGACATTCGCAAAACAACGCTTTTGTCTGAGGGCACAAAAACTCATCCCAAAGACTCAGAGGGAAACAAACAACCCGCTGATAGGGACACAATATTCACGACTCCTCAGGATGACATTGGGAAATACCCATCAGTGTCTGAAGGGGTCACGGGGGACAAAGATTCAGAGGGATATACACCACCCGCTGATATGGAACCCATAACCACTCCCGGAGGTGCGCATTACTTGGGAACTGGCCTTAAAGACCAGGTAGGTAAAACCCAACCTACCGGATTTGAGGGGTCAGGACCTGGCCAAAACGAAGGCAAATCTTCTTATGAAAAGGAGCCGGATAACCTCCACTTGTTGCAGATTACCTCCCTGGCAGATGCTCAGGCTGTCTTATTTTCTGATGATGAATTTAACAGTGACGAGGAAGTCTTCACGGCCGGAGATGATATGGAGGTTGAGGAGACAGTCCCTGAACCTGTTACTCAGTCTCCTCAAACCTCTAACCATGATGAAGATGAAACACATTCCGAGCCAGAAACCTCAGAAGACGCTCAAACTCCTCTTACTGAAAACGCCTTCAAAAGATTCATCAAGAAAATGACTAATGTTTTGTACAGGGGGGTCACTGAAGAGGTGTTTGACATGCATACTGAGCAAGCAGTCCTCTATCACCTCCTCAAACATGCTATTGAAGAATACAATGATGATGTCAGGGAGCAAAATTCCACTGTCTCTCACTCCCTGACACAAATGGCTTCTCACATCAATCAATTTTTGGAATCCCTAAAAGAGCTGGCTACAGGGGTTAAGTCAGTTCAAGAATCAGTCAAAGATGATCCTGAGCTCACCAAGAAAATACTTCAGACATCTGAGACATACCAAGTTAACACGGCAGCTCTTACTGAGTTACTTGGTTTGATAAAGGGTTCCAATGTTCAGAATCTCATCTCCACGGTGGAATCTCTCAAGTCTTCCTTCACTCAGTTGGAAGCATTAGTGACAGCTCAATCCCTGAAGTCCACATCTCTGGCATGGACAATGGGATCCAGGATGATTGCCCTTGAAAGTTCTCAGGCTACACTTGACTCCAAGGTATCTCTCATCCATCAGGATACTGCGGAGATCAAGTCAATGATGACGAAAATGTTTCAAGTCTTCATGGGCACCTCTACTTCATCTTCAGTAACTCCAACACTTCCCATCACTGCAGCTCCGGCAAATGTTGAGGGGGAGAATGTTCCTGAAACCCCTATTACTGATGAACAAGAAGAAGCTGGACAGCCCTCTCACACTGAGGGGGAGCATGTCACTGAAGCCACGCCAATCACCGAAGTTCCACCTCAAGAGGAACCAGTCTCCTCCACTCTCATTCAGGACAGAGGAAAAAGTATTGCCACCACCTCAGAACCTGAAATTATACTCCATCCTGCCTCCATAATCGTCAGAGTTGACCCTGATGAACCTATCAGGGTCCCGTATGAAATCAATGGAAAAGTCTATCAACTCACCCATGACCAAATACAAGACTATATGGAAAGAGTTGAGAAACTGGCAAAGGTAGCTGAAGAAGAGAGATTGAGCAAGCCTGAACTGATACAGGTTGTTCATGAGGAAGCTGAAAAGATTGGTCTGGATGCTGAGGCACTAGCTACTGAGCAAGCTGGTGCAGCCTTTAAAAAGGCTCAGGAAGAACAGATGAATGCTCTTAAAAGGGAAAGGGAAGCAAAGCTGAAAAGGGATGCTCAAATCAGAAAGACCAGGGTTGAAAGATATCATTGGGTGATGAAGGAAAGGTTGAAGCCTGAAACCATCACTGACATTAAAATCCACAGGAACACCAAACCTGCAATGGTCACTGTCTTCAGGGGGGCTGATAAAAGAATCATTGACACTCATAACCCATTCAGATTTGCTGACTTTGGGATTACTGAACTTGATGAACTCCGTCCTATCATTGCCAAGAAAAACAATGTTGTTGTACATGACCTTCTCAAGTCACTGAAGGAAAGGTATGACAGACTGAGAGCAATGCCTGAAGCCCTCAATATTCCCTCCCTTCTTCCTGCTCCAACAACAGGAACTGCTTCATCAAAAGCCACCAGGAGAAAAAGGAAGCACATTGAATCCGAGCCTGAGATCAAGGTCCCAGGATTGGATTGTGATAGGTCCGTTCCTGAAGGAATCACCTTCGTGAAAAACGTTGTGCTTGAACACCCTGAAAGAGGTCTATGCTTCATGGATGAATATGGAAACCCTGCTTTCCAAAGATGGTCTGATATGGACAGGGCAGGGGTCAAGGCAATGTTAATATACCTGATGTTGGCTTCTCCTATACAAAGTGCTGAAAACCAAAGGTTCTGTCAGGACCTTAGGGCTATGATTGAGAAGCATCCTGAGAAACACCTGCTAAGATCAAAGAAAGCTGAGATTGAGGGACTTGGCTATCATCTGAACATCTGATCTGCAACAACTATCTTTATTTTATTTGTAATTTGTAGGAAAATGTAATAGCTATGAATAAACTGATGTTTTGTTTAAATAAGTTATGTCCTACTTACAATTACAACAAACATTCAGCAAGAGTAGAAGTATCCTGACTACTCATGCTGAATCAAGTAACACTTAGGCTATTTGTATGTTCAAATAGGGGGAGATTGTTGGGTCACTGAATTCCCAATCTTTCTCTAACAAGGATTTGAACGTAAAATCCCCTAAGTGTAAACAAGTCACTGAGTGAACAGTAACTCAGTGAGTCACCTTCAGGATGCTAAGACCGAGCCTAAGAAGAAAGGTTCTCCATTCAGTGAGGCGGAACTCAGTGAAGTATGATCTAAGCCAAGAAGAAGGTGATGGGTTCAGTGAGGATGACAATAACTCACTGAACCCCATGACTCCTCATCAACTTCATAGTACTGAAGACTGATGACAAGAAGACTGAAGTTTTGGCGGGACTGGGCGGGAAAGTCTGAGTTGCTTTATTAAAGTGCTTTATCACTTTAATGTCAAACTTTCCCAAAATGGTTAAAACCAGTCTGTCATCAGAAAGTGCTTTTTGGACTTAACTCAATGAAGGTTCCTTGCCAGAAGAATAATATCCTTCAAGATATTGTTAAGGAAGCTTTATGTCCAATGTATAATTTGTTGTTCTATACTTGTGTATAAATAGGAAGCATATGTGAGGAGTAAAAGTTGACAAGTTTGTGCAATTAATGCAAAGCATTCACAAACCACTTTTACTCCTCCAAAGAACAACACAACCCCTGAGATAGCTCAGTGGGTCTTGAAAGTTGTCACTCAACATTGATTGAGTTTAGTGAGGAGTCCATACAATACTTGTCGTTTTCAATCCCAAGTGTTATTCCGCAAACACTTGGGTACGATTCTTTTTGATTAACTTCTAATAAAGAATTAAACGTTGAAAATATTGTCTCTTATCTTTACGTTACTTTATTGTTAATCATTTCATACATCTTTGTTTAAAGTGATACAATTTGGTTACTTTAGCTTCTTAGTTACTGATAACCAAGTAAAAGGGACCAACAGTACGTTGTTGAGGTTAATTTGGCTTATTTATTTATTTATTTATTTATTTGTTCTTCATATTCCTCATACATCTTCTTCGTCTTCCTTGTTTATACCTCTACTAACATACACAAACCCCAAATAACTCCACCACCATCACCATGAACTCCTTCTGCTATCACCACCACCCCCGCCTCCACCCCCTGTCGCCGCCCCGCCACGACCACCCGTTGCCGTTACACCTCACCACCATTGATCGGAAAAAATGGTTTGGAAAATTAGAGAAGATGACCGAAAAAAATTGTTAGAAAGTCGGAGAAGGAGAACGGAAAAAGTTGTAGAAATATTGTTGAAGATAAAGATAACATGACGTCTACATGGCATGCACATGTGTAAATTGGCATACACATGTGTAAATTACTGAAATTTACAGGTTAAAAATAAGTTAATAATGATGTCAACATGAAAATGACTAAGCTTGTAAGGTATTATGATAAATGTTTGGGTTGACGTCCTATACGTGAATATTTGAAAATCTACGTTTGCTAGTAGATGAATTGAACACTTTATTAAACACAGCTTATCTTGGTATACTTTTTACACGGGTAAACACATGAAACTAACACTCGAAAATCCTTCATTTAATACTAGCTAATCCCTCTGGCGAAATGTACACCCTATATATACTTGATAGTGCATATACCATACTCCGGTGTTTGGAATCTTTGTGGCGGCCTTTCTTCAGGTGATTTTAGCTAGTAGTCACGACGACAGTTTAGGAAGATTGCTTGAACATGAATAAGTCCTTTTGGTATTGTTCATGCACTCTTGCGTGATCCCAATATATCTGCTTTGCCTAGAGGGTCGTTCATAGTGAAGATGTCTCGGCATCATTACGACTGTGCAACAAGAAACCCCATCCAACCGTAAGAAATCTGGATAAAGAACTTATCATTTTTTATATTTTATTTTTTGTTTCCAAAACACCAAATTAATAACGGAAAAGTTAAGAAAATAACACTTTACAAAATTCAATAATTAAGCTGCAACAAAAATGTGATACGGAACCTTTTGTTGTTTCATCATGTGCAAGTCCTTGTCTTGCGTTAAAAAATTTGGATCTTTCACAGGTTTCCATAGCAATCCAAAAGTACAGACACGAGGTCATGTTCGGACACAACTTATTATTTTTTTTTTATCCTTATCATTTAAAAATAAAATAAATTGACCGGTCAAAGATGCTTGTTCTCCAAGTATTAAAAAAAGAAAAGAAAAAGAAAAAAAAGAAAAGAAGATACTAGCAACAGCCAAAGTAATACTCCGTACTTTAAGAGCAATGCTAAACCAACTCAAAAAATCAATACGAAAAATCCACTCGCTGATGTGTTAGCGGGTGATTGGTGCATTTTCAGACAGTTTCTCTCACCTCGCTCTTATAAAATCAATCACTCGTTGACATGTCAGTTCGTGGATTTTTTGTTTGAATTTTGTGAGTGTTTCTAGCCTTTCTTATACTTTAATACAATCAAATAGCTATGGTACCACTATTCAAACGTACGTAATTCAAGAACTTTAATTACTTGCTTCACAAGCATCTAAGTAAGACAATTCAAGTTCAAATAGTTCCCAAGATGATGGATGGATGGAAAAACTAACGTATGGGACTTAAATCCAACTTTGGTGACACTAGCAATGACATTTTGTCTCGCCAATATATACCCTTGAACAAACCACTACAACCTCAAAATTCATTTTATTTGCACCTATCTAGTTCCGTGTTCTTTTCTTCTTTTTATACTTTTGTGGTTAAGAATTTGTTTTTGAAAAATGACGGAAAAACAAAGCGACAAAACACCACACATTCTACTCTTCCCCTACCCTTCACAAGGCCATATGAACCCTATGATCGAATTTGGTAAACGCTTAATCTCAAAGGGCGTAAAAGTGACACTAATCACGACCATCTACATCTCAAACACCATCGTTTCCCATAACAATGACACTACCTCCTTAGAAATCCAACCTATTTCAGACGGCTTTGATGAACACGGTGATGCTGGTGCAAGTAGCTCTGATGACTACCTCGAGAAGTTCAAGGAAGTCGGGTCAAAATCATTAGGTGACTTGATTAACAAGTTACAAAGTGAAGGGAATAGTATTGATGCAATAGTTTATGATTCATTTATTACTTGGGCTTTAGATGTGGCTTTAGAGTTTGGAATAAATGGTGGTGCTTTTTTTACACAAGCTTGTGCCGTGAACAATATATATTATCATGTGTATAAGGGCTTAATTCCGGTGCCACCGGTTTCAAGTGTTTCGGTTCCTGGATTGCCACAGTTTGAGTACTGGGAGACACCATCTTTTGTACACAATTATGGACCGTACTACTACCCTGGTTGGACTGATGTTGTGTTTAATCAGTTTACTAATATTGATAAAGCACGTTGGGTCTTCACGAATACGTTCTACAAACTTGAGGAAGAGGTATGTTTCGCTCTGTTTGATTTATGTTTCTTACCCCTTTTAGTACTTAATTAAGCTCATAACTTCATGATAAGGACGTTTTTGTACATATTTTTATGCATTTGAGAATATAAAAACTTATGAAGCAACGTACGTTTCAATTGTACGTGATGAATGAAAAAGAAAATAAGGCGCAGAGTGTTTATATGGTTCACTTGAAACGTTTCACTTATTATTTTGTTTGTAATGTCTGTATCTTGTATGAAGTATGATCGATACACTCATACACAAATAAACATGTAAAAACCATATAATTGTAGTTCGTAATATTTTGTTTTGGTTTTATGTAGGTGATAGAATGGATGAAAAAGATGTGGCCCATGAAGGTAATTGGGCCAACACTTCCATCCATGTTCCTTGACAAACGATTAGAAGACGATAATGATTATGGGATCAATCTCTTCAAATCAAACCATAATGAATACCTGAACTGGCTAAATGACAAACCAAAGGGATCGGTTGTTTATGTAGCCTTTGGGAGCAATGCAAAACTCGGACCTGAACAAATGGAAGAAGTTGCTTGTGGTTTGAACGATAGCGACGCGAATTACTTGTGGGTTGTTAGAGGCAACGAAAAGGAAAAGCTCCCAAAAGAGTTTGAGGAGCTTAAAACAGAAAAGGGTTTGATTGTGTCATGGTGTAAACAATTGGATGTGCTAGCACACGAGTCAGTAGGATGCTTTGTTACACATTGTGGGTTTAACTCGACCCTTGAGGCAATAAGTTTGGGAGTACCGGTTGTGGGAATGCCTCAGTGGACTGATCAAATTACAAATGGCAAATGCCTGGAGGATATTTGGGGTGTTGGAGTAAGAGTTAAGGCTGACGAGAAAGGTATCGTGAAACGAGAAAACTTTGTGTCATGTATAAAGGAGATTATGGATGGAGAGAGAGGGGTTGTAGCCCAAAAGAACGCGAGAAAATGGATGGAGTTGGCGAAAGAAGCTGTTAGTGAAGGCGGGAGCTCGGACAAGGATATTGATGGTTTCATATGTGAATTAAAGCAGTAATATTGATTTAGCATCATGCTAGCTTAAATTAGATTAAGAAGTCAATTTGTACTATTGATTGTTTAAGAGGATTTGTTTGGATGCTAACATGAGGTTTCAGTTGTAATATTCGTGTTTCATATTTGATGCATATTGTTGTACTGAGCTATAGAGCGATCAAATTCAAAATCCTTAGCTTTTAAAATCCCAAGTTGTCTGACGATACATAATATCGAATATAAAGTTAACACAGGTCGTATTTATAAAGTTACCGTGAAAGAGACTGGAGTTTTTCGAAGATATTATACAGCAATATTTTGGAGCCCAACTAAGGTTGGCATCATAAAGGGAAAAAAATAGCATAAAAATGTTAAAGGGATTACATGTAAAAAAAAAACCCAACATTTTTCAAAAAAATGTTAAAGGGATTACATGTGTCTAAAATTGAGTGTGGCCCATGTCACATTGGGCGCAACTCAAATGGGTTTCTCCAAAGTGTACCATATAGTAATGGTTGGTGTGTCTGTATGTAGTCTTTGTATTTGTTTTACTTCAAAATAAATTAAAATTTGTGTTCGTTTACTTTCATAAGCCCTTTGCCTTATGTTTCTTTACACTGTTTTTATGTTTTAATTTGATGTTTGGAGAAAAGAATCAAGGAGGAATTTGAAAATAAAAAGCTTATGTTCAAAAGTTGTGCATGACCACAAAGCAAAGAGAGAAGGAGGGGAAATTCTGCGAGATTTTCTCTCAAAATTGAAATGATCAAGATAAAAGCAAATTAACTATTCCTTTTATGATCAAGATAAAAGCATTGTAGCTAATTCCTTACAATTTTAACTATAAATTGTGGGTCTCTGAGTCCTTCTGTAGGTCCCTGATTGATTTTCTTTTGTATTTTGGTGGAGTATTGTATCCAATTGACTACAATAATTGTAGCCAAACTATCCTCATATATATATATATATATATATATATATATATATATATATATATATATATATATATATATATATATATATATATATATATATATATATATACTTCTTACTCAAAACATAAACTACGTTCATTTCACCCTCTCTCATTTTTACCTTTTCTTTATGGCCAGAATATATATTAGTACCTTGAATTTGGTTAATCGAATCCTCTAGTACCATGAATGCTTAAAGGTGCATAATTGTAACTTGATTAACCGGATACCTTAGTACCCTGACTCTATTTAACCACTCACATGATTTGATGACTTTCCCGTTTGTTTGTTAACTGGAATTTGGTATGAACAATCTGTAAACAAATATCTTAGTATCATAAGTTACTTGATATATAGAAAATGCAACATAAATATCAAAGCTTTATAAAAAAAAAATAATAATAATATCATAAGTCATTTCATATATATAAATGCAACATAACGCTTACAAAATCCAAATTCTGAAAATACATCCATGAGAACATCCATAGTTTAGTAAAATTCCAAAAGTCATTACATATACAATATTAAATCCAACAAAAAAAAGTTCTTGGATAGTTCAAACAAGATTATGCATAGTTCCATGTCTTGCTGCACTTTTTTCTTTTAAACAGTTCTCTTGACTCGTTTCTTATGCTTGTTGCCGGTTCCATTTCTTGGTGCACTTGCATCATGCGAGGTGGATGCACCCCGAAAACGTGATACCAATTATAAGTGTTAGAAAAGCATATATCCAGTATATAAATAAAACAAAAAAAAAAAGAAGAAGACAAGAGTGTTTTTGTTTACATCATAAAGAGAGCATGTCTTTGAATTATGAGTGTTAGAATTGCAAATTCCAAAATGCATGTCTCTTCCATGGCGGGTGATGCGTGCTATGTCACGTTGTAGTATAGGGGTGTTTATGCCTTATCAAGTTTTAAATTTATATTTTGCCGACTTATCCTATAACACACACTAACGAGCAGTGTACCCGATCAATATGTAGATAGTGATAAGCAGAGTATCGATCACTAAGAGTGGAACGTAATATCTAGTTAGTCTTATCAGTAATTTAATTTCTAAATTAGTTTTACAACCTAATCTAACGCAAATGGAGGTTTAGTCTGAGAAGCTAGCACGATTTGGTTTGATTAACTAAAACTATAAGACTAATGAGATAGAATTACAATGAATGGCAAACATGTACAGAAATAGATAGTAGATACAAATACGAAGGCCTGACTAATGATTAAGTAGCTTGTCACTTGTTTTATTACTAGTTTTATATGATGAATATCATAATCTTATCTGTCTTGTTGGATCTTAAGTATAGGCGAGTAAACCCTTAATGATTACTTATGTCTAAGAATTAATTTACTAACTTATTAGGCTAGTGAATTAATCGTGGGAGGAGGTATGGCAGCCCCGAACAAGCCACTGATAGACACAGAGGTTATCAATGCACATATAAAAAGAACCAAAAAAACATCATATAAACTTTAATCGAAGAGAAAGCACTTTTAAGGGGAGCAATATGGCGGTCACAAGCCCATCAATCCTGATGGATTAATGCTTACTATTATAATAAAACAAAACTACTTAATAGAGTTAAATTACAAGCAGGACCTTCTTACTTCTATAAGATCTTTAATGTGGTGTGTCTTGTGTTACCTTTTCGTTGTTCTTCTTCTCCTTAGGGTTTATGTTGCAGCTTCTCTAGGTTTTGTTACATGTAATTCGGCTGTATCTTGGGGTATTTATAGTTTCTGTCTGAGGGAAAGACGCAGCGCATCAACTAAGTTGATGCGGCATATCTAGATAACTTTGCGTGGGGTCCAAGATTAAAATATTCTGAAATATTCGTACACCGTCTTCAGATGCGGCGTATCTTGAATCTTTATGAGGCGTATGTCCTTCAGTATCGTGGATTGTCTTTGGTGAAGTCTTGATAGTGATACGCCGTATGTCAAAAGTGTAATGCGGCGTATCTTGAGTAGAACAAGTTGGTTCTTCTTCGTTGACCAAAGTTTCATATGCGGTGCATGATAATAATCAGATGCGGCGCATTCTTCAAAATCAGGCAATGGTCTTCAAATTCATCTAAGTATGATGATACAGCGTATCTGTCTAGAATGATACGACGTATCTCCTTGATTTTAGTAGACTTTTTCTATCTTGATCATTTAGCTCCATATTTCGTCCAAAATCATTAAGTTTCACCAATTGCTTATTTTTACCAGAGAATTACTGAAGTAAATGATTAAGTATCAATTCTCATATGTAGAACCGTAGAGGGGGTGAATACGGTTTCTTCGACTTTTAGAACATTTAAAAACTTTAAGCCTTGAAGACAACCAAGTGGTCTAGAGAACAACCACTATTTCAAACTCAACCAAAGTATATAAAGCAAGTAAAGAGCACCACGATATGTACTGGTTCGGGATGAGGGGTTTATACCATCCGTACGTCCAGTTGAGAATCCACGACATGATACTATTCACTAGTATAATCCTTTCGGTGTACTACAAACCGTTACAATTCACTCTACCGATATTCGCCAATATCGATGCTCACAAAGAAGGAGTTACTCCCACGGTATTCCGCCCTCGGAAACCACCCTAAAGAATCTCGTGATTCGACCTTTGGTCACCAAGACCACAACCAAAACTTCCACCTGGAAGTATCAAACCCCAACTAGATCCCCAATGATCTAGGCTTGGTCACCAAGACACAAGACTTTCCTTACAAACAATTGAATGAATAAAAGTTTGTTTGATCAACCAAGCCCTAACCTAACCTAGAGACTCGATTGTAATAGAAAGGGTATAAGAAGAAGACCCTCGACACAATTACAAGAGTGGATTAAGTTCTTGTGATTCTTCCCTTGCAAGGAGATGTGTTCTTTCAAAGATGTTAGTGTATTTTACTAAAAACACAAGATAGAATTAGAGGATTAGAGAGACAGAATGTAAAGAGAAAGAGTAATGGCAAGGGGTGAGGAATACAAGAGACAAGGGGGTATTCATAGGCCAAGACCCAAACTTGGGAAAAATTTACCGAGCCCGGCGCGTTGCCCACGCGTCAACGCGTGGGTGACGCGCCAGAGGCTCTATAACATTTTTCCCCAAATGTTGAGTTTTGGTCTTGTAAATACCTAACCTTGCTAAACCCCCAATTATACTTCACACTAAACCTTAACATTAATCAATCTAAGGTTTACCAACTCAAATAACAAATTTGGAAAATATTTTGTGAAGTGTTTATTAGAAAACCAATTATCAAAGATAGAAAGAAAGAAGAGATAATTGGGTAGGGGTAGAATGGGTATTCCTCATATGGAATAAAAGAGAGAAGAGAGTATGCCATGGGATATTCTTCTATAGGGAAGAGTGAGTGAGGTTAGGTTAAGAAGTAACCATGGTTTGGTTTAGAAAGAAATGTATAGAGATTAAACCATGGTTAGGTTAGAAGGTGAACCATGGTTAGGTTAAAGGGTGTATCCAAGGGAATGTTCCATCCTTGGTGTGGTTAAGAGTTAACCATAGTTGGGTAAGAAATGGGTGAGTTGGAAACTAAACATAGTTTGGTTAGAAGTGAACCATGGTTGGGTTGAGATAAGCATATTCCAAATAATGTTCCATTTCTTGGGGAGGAAGGAGAAATGGATGGTTGAGATGTGTTGTAGAGAAATGGATGGTTGTGATGAAGAGTGTGTAAGGAATATAAGAGATGAGTTGGATTGTGTAAGAGTGAAGAGATGTGTGTAAGGGAATATATAAGAGATGGATGTGATGGGGAGCCTAGTGTGTGTAGAGAATGGGATCGTTGTGAGTAGTGTGTGTAAATTTGAAAATAAAGTTGTTGTGGTGTAAGAAATATGTTGGTTGGATAAGATGTGTGTAAGAATGAGTTGAATTTGTAAGGAATAATGTAAGAGTGATTAGATGGGGATTCTAGTGTGTGTGAAGAGAGGTATGTGAGTGAAGTATGTATATTTTGAATGAAAAGGTATATGGATGTGAGTTGTGTGTGTAAGTAGTGTGTGTAGAAAAAGTGTATATGGGGAATGTATAAAGTAGATGGAATATTGTAAAAAATGAATCTTTTGTGGGAAAGTATGGAAGTCAAAGTTGTAAGAGTATAAAAGGTGTAAGGAAATATTTAGAAGATGTTGGGAGGTTTGGAGGCTTTGTCTCTTGTAATTAAGAAAGTGATTAAGAAGAGATTAAGAGATAATCAAGTTGTCATTAGAAAGAAAAGGGTTTGGACAAACATGATTATAGTTTGAGAAAATCAAAGGTTACTTATAATCTCAAGTAACTCAACGTCAAGAATCCATAATCTCATAACTCGTGACTTTCCACGACTCGACGTATTCAACTAACACCATGGTACAAATGAGCCAAGTGCTTTGCCTTGATGAAAAGCATATCCCATGCGGGAAAGGATGCGTTTACACAAAGTGACATTTGACTTAGTTTGACCAATAAGGAAGTAAACCCGTTACGTGATTAGAGAAGATGTAAGCACGGGCTATGAGCATATGAATGCTTTCACTTGATATTACATGAAATATATAAGCTCCCTAGGTTTAGAAAAGTCTTGGCTAGAGGTGAGAGTTAGAAAACATGAGTTGGCGTTTTCCCGAAAATGGGTATTTAAAAAGTTAGATCTCTCTAATCCCAAAACTCATTTCAAGTGTTCTTAATTAAGCACATAACATATTCATACCTGTATTGAAAGATCCACATTTTTCGGGTGAGGGGAAAACCGACTTTCAAAATTTGTCCCAAAAACATCAGACGCCTGGCGCGTCGCCCATGCGTCAACGTGCGGGCAGCGCGCCAGCGTCAGATATTGAGTCGAGGAATTTTTTCTAACGTTTGTTATTTTATGCGTTTTGAAAGTTTATTTGTCATCATTAAAACATTAAGGGATCTCGTCAATGTTGCCTCAACATCATAGATAATATAATAAAACAAGTCAAATAAATATGATAAATGATGAAAATATAATGTACTTATTTGATGTCATCAAATATTCCCCCCACTTGAATTTTACTTGTTCCCAAGTAAAGCTTAGATTTAAACTTATGAAAATGTATTCTAAAAGATATTATGATGTATTTTTATAATTAAGCACTTATTCGTTTGATCATAATTGCACAACACACTTAACGAAGTAGAAACAAAATTTTTCCATATCAAAACAAATCTAAATCGTTTAATTGCTCGGTCGTGATGAATATTCTATTATAGGCTTGGCAACTATATACATCTCCCCCACTAAAGCTAAGGAATGACAAGTCTAAAGCGGTAAAAAGTGTTTTGAGGCTTAGGGATTAAACCTAGCTTTGTTCAAACGTCTCCTGCATAAACTTAGTAGATCGCTGGCGCGAGTCCTTGATGATTCAAACAACGGATGGTCACTAGTATGCTTTTTGGATCGTTGGCGCGTTATTTGCCTAACGGATGGTCACCAAGTCACATACCAGATTGCTGGCGCGTTATTTGATTAATCTAATACTCGGATGGTCACTACCTTATTCATACAGTTGACATTCTCACTTAGCCATCACCATATCCGGATGCTCGAAAGCTAACAATGAATACAATAATACGGTTAGGTATGGATACTAGTTGGGATAAAATTGGTGTGAAATAACAAAACAAAAGAGATTAAGTCCTAATGTGTGGTTAATCACTTTCCCAACCATCCCATGAATAAGACTCATATCATTGAATAACTCACACTTTTAACACTTGTAACTCACGCTTTTGGTAGACACGAATTAAACTCAATAAAATCTTAAACAAATAATAAACCTTAGTTGGCGTTCCTATAACGGCCAACTCCCATTCAATCCATAAATATAGTACCACAAATAGCGGCGATATCATCCACTTAATACAAAACTTTACAATGTTGGTTTAATAAACTTCCAACTTTCTTATTTCTTTTTCTTTTCTCACTTTTTCTATTTTTTTCCTTTTTTTTAAACTTTAATCTAAATGGTGTGAAATTTCACCACATCACTATCACAATAATTCTGGATAATTTTTCTTTACTTTTCATAACTTCAGAAATAAAAATAATAGTGAAAGTAGTAAATACACAAAAAACAAAACTAAAAATACACAATATATACTTTCACTCCAATTGCATTGTGCAATTTTCCGACCTAACCAAAGATAATGAATTACACACACGAACACAGGTAATGCAAGGAAACACACTTTACCTAAAGGAACTAACCACGGACTTTAATCTATAGGGTAGGCTAAGGTGTAAAGGTGTAACGAAATATTTTAACATAGGTGTAAGAAACGAAAGGAATGGCACTGAGGGTTTTTCTAGGGGTATCTTACTATAAAGATGAGAGTAAACAAAAGGGTTTATACGGGGGTTAACTAACCAGTGTAGTTAGTTAATATCACAAAACATATATAGGCTTTTTGGGTGTAATCCTAGAAATTACCAAGTTTGACAAGTCACTCCAATTATATCGATAATACTTATTATGGTGGTCTCGAATAGTATACAAGCCAAGTTCTAAAGTTTTGACGAGGCGAAAAATGAACCACTTTTAGGGGTCATTTAAGCCCGGAATTGAATTTATTTGATCAAATATTGCCCTAAATCGTTCCTTTTGTGATTTTAGGTACTTTGGGAGTGAAATCTGGAAAAGGAAGCAATTCGGACGTTTTTTGAGCATAAAAGTGAAGAAAACGCCAAAGTCTTAATTTTCCTTGCTGGGAACAGTAGGTGACGGCGTCAAGAAGGAATTTCTTACGGCGTCAAGAGTAATTTCCATGACGACCCAATACAGATTTGGCGGCGTCACGAAGTAGGGCGTCAAGAGTAAAATTCATGACGGCCTGGAAATGCATAACACATGACGGCGTCAAAAGTAGATCAAGGCAGTCCGAGAAGTATTTCGGCGGCAAGGTGACGGCGTCACAAGATTTGTCTTGACGCCGTCAGACCCTATTTCCTATATATAGTTTTCTAATTTTCACATTAAAAAGAGAGAAGTTTTGGAGAAACCCTAAGTACGAACTTGGTGCGAATTTTACAGGTTTTTCAAGGGTTCTAAGCCTTTGATACCTTTCATGTGTAATTGAGATAAGTATTCTTTTAATTCAATCAATATGTCTATGTGTTGGTTGTCTATATCTTGTTCTTGTCTTAATTCCATCATGCTAGGCTAGATCTATCTTGTGTTTGCTTGGATCTAATGAAACCTAGATGTTAATTATGTGTTGATTACTTGTTTATATTTGTATTGGATGAATGAATTCGATGTTAGGCTTAAGAAAACTGGCAGATCTCCAAATGGTAACATGCTTGAACGTCTTAGGAAACATGAACTGGTGTGCACAAGGTTTTATTGGTTGTATTTAATGTATGAGCCACTGTTTACAATCCCTATGGTTGTGCTGGGCATGGCATAGGAGGAGATAAGAGCTCATAGGATTGGGGAGTTAAGTGCGCCACCCCATGAATGGTGTTAAGGAATACAATCCGTCATCCACACAACTATAACAAGTAATTAACATGTAAAAGATGTTTAGGGAGTAGTGAAATCTAAGTAAACACATTTTCTCCACTTATTGCTCACAACTTTAGTATAATTTAGTTTATTTTCATTTCTAGTATTTTATTTTGATTGCATCTTTAGTATTGGGTTAGTTGACTAGCAACTAATTCCGCCCAAATCCTTCAAACCCGAGATTTTTACTTGCTTTCTAAAAAATATAAAAATACAAAAATAATCATCCCTCATCTTTAGAACTAGTATTTAGGTTTTCTAATCCTAGCGACACTATTCCTAGCTGAACGATCAATCCCCCGGTACTTGTCACTATACTATACTACAACGATTAGGTACACTGCCTGGTGGGGGTTGTAAGCTTCTCAAGATCCCTTGAGAGGTAAAGCCTAGTGCGATCCCTACGTATCAAGTTTTTGGCACCGCAGCCCGGGGAATAGTTATTGTCTAGGTTAGAATTTCTTTTTATTAGGTCTACTTGCTAGATTCCTTTCTAGCAAGATTTTATTTTTATTTTTTTAGGATTTCTTTAGTCTATCTTTTTCTTTGTGTGTTTGTTCGTAATTTCCATTGACTCTTCCGTTCACCATTATGGAGTACGCGAATCCACCATACCACCAACCACAAAGGCCATTCTACCCTATTGACATCTCGAATTTCAAACAATATCGAGATGAACCCATATATGATGCATGGACTCGTTTTAGAAATTTACTCCGAAAATTCCCTCATCATAGTTTCATTTTAGCATCCCTAACCCCGAACCTTTTACTATCGTGTTGGTCAATATGACCAAATGCGCATTGAGGATTTTGCCAATGGGGACTTTAGGGAATTAAGTGCTGAAGAAGCATGGGATACCATAGAAGATTGTGCCCAATATTATTATAGGGTAGACAACCCAACAAACGTTAGTACAAGTCAATTGAATATAAATTTCCAGGATCATGAAACAAGTTTGTTTGGGGATGAATATATTAGTGTTGAGATACCTAAGTGGTTGTCATGTAATGCCATAGTACAAGTTGAACACAAAGGTGACCTTGATGTGATGGAGGATTTAGCTGAACATGATCACGTTGATCAAAAAGACCTAGGTCCTATGATCGATGATGATGAATCTCAAGAAACATATGATGAATCTCTTGGGCAATTTGTATATAGCAGTCAGAATATTGAGGATGGTCCATATGATTCGGACATAGAAGTTGAGATGCCTAAAGAAGCACGTGAGATACTTGGGAAAATGTTAGGGTTAGATTATAATAAAACACATGTTGAGGATATAGGCGATCGTGACACAGGGAATGATGAAGTAAAAAACATAAGCTCACTAAGTACCCCACAAGTCTTACCATCATTTGAGGCACACATACCACCCGTGACTTACTCGGAAGAAGTAGAAGAGACTATAGGAACTCCAATAGAGGTAAAACCTTTGAACCAAACACAACTAGAGGATATAGGTTTGAATACTTATAATGATAACCTTACTCTTAGTTCTAGGGAAGTTCCTAGTTTTGATGAACCGGAGCCTCAACCAAAACCGTTACCTAATCTTCCATCCTTGGATGAAAATTTAGGAATTGAAATAGGTTCCGATCCACCCATCAAACCATATAGTCCGGGTAGTCTTAGGATAAAGATAGTGGACTATAAGCCTTGTAGAGAGGAAGCTAATATAGGAGTGGAAAATGACCTTACATGCTTACATCACCCATTTATGACTGATCACAAGAAACATTATGGGTTTAAACCGGGTTTATTAGGTCAAGATGGATCCCCAACTAGTAATCTCTTGAAGTTGATTAAAAATGATCCCTTTCTAGGAGAAAATCTTAATCCACCCATTAACCCGATTGAATTAGGTGAGGTTATGATGATAGGAGCACAACCCTTTGAGTATATAATTCATCCACCACTCTTTACTCACATGACATATTTCCATCGCTACTTTCACCCGCACTTAATCCTAAGTGTAGGGAAAACTTCCCCTATTTCCGTTAAATAAGGGTAGAGTCAGGCTCGTGAGTCGAACAAAAACAAGCGCTTCTTGGGAGGCAACCCAAGCCCCTTTTTATTTGTTTGATTGTTTGTTTGTTTGTTTGTTATTTGCTTTCGTGTGCATGCTTTATTTTTATTGTTGGTTGATCATGTTTCTAAACTAAATAGTGGAAATACTTTACTTTGTTGTTTTGGCCTAGTCTTAACTCCACCTAAAAGTATTTTTGCAAAAGATAAGTGTAAGGGGAAACTCCAAATATGTTTTTAAGAAACAAACCGATCATGATTCTCCACAATATTAAATGAACATGTGTATTCGTATTTGTTAGAGTCAAATGCTTGTATTGAGTCATAATGAAGTTTCGCAGGATTTTCCAGGAAGTAGGACCAAGTTTTTCCAGAAATTTTCCGGAAACTTAACATAAGAATTTCTGCAGGTCACTTATGACTGCGTCACGAGTTAACTCTTGACGGCGTCACGTGTAAAAATCTGAAAATTTTACTAGTTTTGTTTTTCTAACAGAGTCTTATGGTTTTTGTGAATTATTAAGTTTTATAATCTCCAGGAAATCTGAAAACTTCATTCCACAAGCATTATATCTTATTTTGATTTCTAGGATTTAGTAACTTATATAGGATGCCGCCGATTTTACGCGAGGTTATTTTTGTCTATTTTCTCAAGATTTACAGGTTATGTATGACAAGAAGATGATTTATATTCTGGAAGGGAAGCTTTGATTGTTCATTTTCTTGGAGGAAGATTTAACCTGGCCACCTTATTATCCATACCGAGCGAATCAGGGGAGTATTTGATTTCATTCTTTTTACTTTTTAACTTTTACATTCTTTACTTGAATATTGGGGACAATGTTCATCTTAAGTGTAAGGGGAGGGTAAAAAGATGATACCTTACATATGCACTTTCGCTTGAGTTTGTTTTGTTTAATGGTAGATGTGTAATAAAACTATGAGAAATACTTGTTAGTGTAATTTTAGCGCCAAATTTAAAAAATTTTACAACATTTAGGAGTGAAACTTTAGCCATAGCAAGCATCTCATGGATAGGAGATTATATGACTAGCACATAACCGTATATTCAGAAAAATTTTCCACCCAAATATGTGAGGTTCGCCTTTAGATTTGATAGGAAAAGCATTTACTATTAGTGCTTATGAGTGTACCGGTAGCATTTAGATTCTAGAACTTACGTTAGTGATGCATCCCGAGACCGCTAGTGAGACTACATTCATGTGGTAGGATTTACTACATGATAAGAGGCATTAGGATCACCCTTGTGTTAAACCCGTATTATAATTACTTGACCATTTATGTCATATTACTTGGCTAGTTAAGTCAACTAGTTTTTCCCACACCCTTAGCGTTGTACTCATTTTTAGTACACGAAACCCCTAGTACACCCCTCCGAGCCTATCTTTTCGTTTCTAACTTTAAGCATCTTACTTAAAGGAAGAATTTGTTACACCCCACTTAAATGTACAACCAAATCGCCTTAGCCTTCCGTGTATGCGCTCATTTTTAGTGCATTATTGTTATTTGTTAAACCCTAAGTTAACTATCTAATTTATTACATGGTTGCTAAGTCGAGTCATATCCTTGTACATATTGTTTTGGGACGATTGGGACTCATGGGTAAAGTACTTATTTATGGAGTAATGGGGAAGAACATAATATTATTACCCCCATATGTACGTTAATCTTAAAAGTGCTCAAAGTGTTTTGATTTTCTTAATTCGAGTCATTAGTTTAGTTTATTGTAAAGTATGTAAAGATTCAAGTGTAAGGGGAATATTCAACCCCTATGATGTATTATTTCGGATGGTAGGGTAAGAGTGTATGCACACAAAAAAAAAAAAAATAAAAAAAAAAAAAAAAAAAAATAGGAAAACTAAAAATAAAATAGAAAAAGAAAAAGAGAAAAAACATACGGACTACCATCCCTTTTTATTCTATGTTCATTTTATGTTTTTGTTATTTTTCATTTATTAGCTTATGTCGAGTCTAGTCTTGGCTTAGCAACGCCACATTGTACATGTAATTAACCAAGATTGTTAACTCGCCACCAGTAAAGACTGCCTTTATCCAACAAAATCGTGTATTTCATATCCCTACACCTAACGTTACAACCCTTTAAAAGACCTCTTTGATAGTTTATCCTAGGTGCTTACGCCATGTGGTGGAGGTTTGATCCTTTCCCAAGCCTATGGTAATCTATTTTTCTATGACATGTAGTGAGAGATATCTTCCGTTTCCATATTGTAATTTATACTTTATTACACCCGAGAGATGTGAGTATCTAAACACTATTTGTGAGGTGCTAGTGTATGACCTCCGTGCTTGTCTATTGGTCTTTAGTGGAACGATTATTTGTTGTAATTACTTTTATATTAGTGTTAAATGACCCCTAACTTGTATTTTGACTAGAATAAAAGCGCATTTGCTTGAGGACAAGCAAATCTCAAGTGTAAGGGTATATGATGAGGCGAAAAATGAACCACTTTTAGGGGGTCATTTAAGCCCGGAATTGAATTTATTTGATCAAATATTGCCCTAAATCGTTCCTTTTATGATTTTAGGTACTTTGGGAGTGAAATCTGGAAAAGGAAGCAATTCGGACGTTTTTGGAGCATAAAAGTGAAGAAAACGCCAAAGTCTTAATTTTCCTTGCTGGGAACAGTAGGTGACGGCGTCAAGAGTAATTTCCATGACGACCCAGTACAGATTTGATGGCGTCACGAAGTAGGGCGTCAAGAGTAAAATTCATGACGGCCTGGAAATGCATAACACATGACGGCGTCAAAAGTAGATCAAGGCAGTCCGAGAAGTATTTTGGCGGCGAGGTGACGGCGTCACAAGATTTGTCTTGACACCGTCAGGCCCTATTTCCTATATATAGTTTTCTAATTTTCACATTAAAAAGAGAGAAGTTTTGGAGAAACCCTAAGTACGAACTTGGTGCGAATTTTACAGGTTTTTCAAGGGTTCTAAGCCTTTGATACCTAACATGTGTAATTGAGATAAGTATTCTTTTAATTCAATCAATATGTCTATGTGTTGGTTGTCTATATCTTGTTCTTGTCTTAATTCCATCATGCTAGGCTAGATCTATCTTGTGTTTGCTTGGATCTAATGAAACCTAGATGTTAATTATGTGTTGATTACTTGTTTATATTTGTATTGGATAAATGAATTCGATGTTAGGCTTAAGAAAACTGGCAGATCTTCAATTGGTAACATGCTTGAACGTCTTAGGAAACATGAACTGATGTGCACTAGGTTTTATTGGTTGTATTTAATGCATGAGCCACTGTTTACAATCCCTATGGTTGCGATGGGCATGGCATAGGAGGAGATAAGAGCTCATAGGATTGGGGAGTTAAGTGCGCCACCCCATGAATGGTATTAAAGAATACAATCCGTCATCCACGCAACTATAACAAGTAATTAACATGTAAAAGATGTTTAGGGAGTAGTGAAATCTAAGTAAACACATTTTCTCCACTTATTGCTCACAAGTTTAGTATAATTTAGTTTATTTTCATTTCTAGTATTTTATTTTGATTGCATCTTTAGTATTGGGTTAGTTGACTAGCAACTAATTCCGCCCAAATCCTTCAAACCCGAGATTTTTACTTGCTTTCTAAAAAATATAAAAATACAAAAATAATCATCTCTCATCTTTAGAACTAGTATTTAGGTTTTCTAATCCTAGCGACACTATTCCTAGCTGAACGATCAATCCCCCGGTACTTGTCACTATACTATACTACAACGATCAGGTACACTGCCTGGTGGGGGTTGTAAGCTTCACAAGATCCCTTGAGAGGTAAAACCTGGTGCAATTCCCACGTATCAAGTTTACAAGTCACCGGCACAATAAAAAAATTTTGAAAATAAAGTTATGTGTGCGGCTATGCAATTTAGATTTAACAAAAACATGCTATTTTTTTTTAATTTGACATATTAAGCATGGATTAAAGCATATTTTTGAAAAATTTAGGACAAGTAACGTTCTAATTCTCCATCCCCCACTTAAGTTAAACAACGTCCTCATTGTTTGTATTTGAAATTAAAAATAGGAAATTAAAAAGAATTAGAACGGAAAAACTCCCCTGAGATTTGCTCGGTATGATCCTCCATTATGCGTTTGCGAGCAACTTATAAATACCACCATACTTAAAACACACCTGAGTTAAAAAGTCAAACTTGTACATAATTCATTAGTAGCTAGAAAATAAAACCTAAAAATTAAAAATTAAAAATTTCATCAGGTCAGTCGATACGCCGTATTCATGGAATCGGATACGCCATATCGAGCCTGGAATTAATTCGAGTCAGAAAAGTAGATGCGCCATATCCTTAACGAGTGATACGCCGCATTAAATAAACTGACCCAATGTTTATAGTTCAAAAATAAATAAACAAAATGCAGAAAAATAAAGATAGGTATGATCTGAACAGTTGATATGTCGCATCTATTGAATGAGATGTGCCGCATCTACTGCAGATCTGACAGACTCGATAAACAAAAACAGGAAAAGGGATAATCCGGGTTGTTACCTGGTGAGCACTTTTCTTTATTCCAGTGTCTTCAAGTTAGACTCATCTTCAGCTCCTATTTTGCTTTTAGGAGATCTTCAATCTCCATGTCTTTTACAATTCCGTTCTTGAACAAGCAGGTATTCTTAATACTAATCGGGACATCATCGATGTTGATCCGCTTCATTCGAATGTGGCATCTATCATCAAACTTTGGCCTAGCAACTCCCGAACCATAATCCGCTCGGGTCTTGTTCATGTACTCCTCCATGGTAAGTTCCGTCATTGTTTCTGGTACTTCTTCCTCTTCACTTGGTTCCTCCTGTTCAGAAAATCAAGTTCTAACGAACTTGAAAAATTAAAGCTTTTTGTGTTGAAAAGCCTTTTAAGTGAATGACAAGCTCGTCCAGGACCGTCAAAAGGTTTGGTTAAGTTCTTTGTTAAATGCTACTTTGTAAAAGAAAATATTTCTTAAAAGAATTTGTAAGTGTCAAATTATGTTCTTAGAACTAATTTACGAAATATATATTTTTAAAAGGAGTGTTTGGGATAACTATTAATTTAGTGAAAAAATCATCTCCGTAAATATTTAGATAAGTCAGATTTATAGAAATGTTGTTGAATATGTGTTTTATATGTTTACTATCAAATTTAGTAAGTCCTACACGTTTTCTTTATGTCAAAATATGAGTTTTATTGAATCTGTCTGTCAGACCCCGCGAAACCTTTCTCCTCAATTGACGGAACCCTCAAAAAGGTTACTTGAAATCCGTCAGTTCAGTATACAGTTTTTGTCCAACTTTAAAAATTCATAACTAATTGACTGTAAGTCCGTATGAATAATAAGCTCCTCCTCTGATTATTAATCTTCACCAGCAGTTGTATTTAAGTTGAACAGATCAATCAGTATGAATAATAAGCCCCTCCTCTAATTAGTAACAACAAAGATATTAACTTTCATCCTATACAAGAAATCGACATATATCTACAGCATAAATAACAATGATAGGAGTGGGTTTGAAGGATTTTGGGGTGAAGAAGATGAACTTGTGAGTTTGAAGGATTTTGGTGTGTTTTTGTTGTTTAATATATGTGCGTGTTTGATTTTTGTTGTTAGATTCACTTGTGTTTTTAATCAGGTACCTTTGTTAAATGTGTTTGTAAAATAAGAGAAAAAGAATGGGCATTTTAGTAATTTCACAAGGCATTTAACCGGCCAAGATAACGCCCGTTATCCAAAACCGGGTGCCAGGGACCAAACGGGACACCGTTTGGTAAAATCAGGTACCACGTATGCTACATATTTATTTTTTAAGACCAAATGCGCGAGTTTAAAAGAGTTGAGGGACGAATGGTGAAATTTTGTCTTAAAAATTTTGTATCTTTCACAGGTTACCCCTTACAAATAATATCCTCTCTAATACTTATTTTATTAAAATATCCTCTCTAATATTTATTTTATTAACATGACATGATAGTTTTTTTCATATTTTTTTATACGTATATTTTGACTTTTATTATCTTTAACTTGTCAAACTGTATATTTTTTGTTTCGCACATTTTTTCGTCAGTTTTTAAACTTTATTAATAAGACAAAACAGTCTTTTATTGTTTTATGCTCTAGATTTTTTGTGTTTTACTACTTTTGACTCACCAAATTTTATATCTTTTGTTTCGTTTTCTTTTTATTTCGCAATTTTATAATCAAATCGAAACTATAAAAATTAAAAAAAAAAAAAAAAAAAAAAAAAAAAAAAAGATGTATTACTTGTATTTGAAAGGGTACGAATATCAAATCTCGAAATATTATCATGTCCGGACACAACTTATTTTTATCATATCATTTAAAAATGAAGTAAATTGACCAAGTATTTGAAAACTAGCAGCAGCAATACTCTAATACAATCAAATAAGATAAATGATTTGTACACTTACATTTTTTATTGAGACACTTTACTCTATGCATTATATATTTAGGGTTTTTTTAACATATGCCCTTAGGCACATGTTAAGAAGTGGGTCATGTGTCCTTTTTGCTCATGAATCCACAAATAGGACACAATAAAATATTTTTTTTATTTGAAAAATGACAAAAAAATTATAAAAAATGACATAATGGCCCACTTCTTAACATGTGCGTAAGGGCACATTTTAGAAAAACTCATATATTTATACAATACTTACAGTATGCTTTAATTGTTTGTATAGTTGACTATCCTAATAAAAAAATGTAAGTGTCCCAATCACTTCCAATCAAATAACTAAGGGCTAAAAAAAAAACTTGCCACAATATATTTTTATATGTAACATATTAAAAAATTTGTTTCTGTGTATTAAACTATCATTTTTGTCTATATGTGTGTACTTTATAACCATTTTGCCCCTAATTTTATTAGCTTTTGAGAGGTAAAATGGTCATAAATTACATACATAAAGATAAAAATGATACTAGTTTAATACATAAGAAGAAAAAAATTTATTTAATACATATAAAAAGATAATGATCGACAAGCATGATGTGTTTTTTTATTAGCCCAATAACTAATGGTACCATAATTCAAACGCCCGTACTTCAAGACCTTTAATTACTTGCTTCACAAGCGTCTGTTTTTTTTCTGAAATTAATGTCTTTATTCTTTGGTTTCAAAGAATCATTATTATTATTATTTATTTATTTATTTATTATATTTTTTTCAAATTTATAATACTAGTAATATCTGACTATCTAAGTAAGACAATCCAAGTTCAAATAGTACTTCCAACATGATGGATGGATGGATGGATGGATGGATGGATGGAAAAAATAACATGTGGGATTTACATCCAACTTTGGTGACATTAGCAATGACGTTTTGCATGTCTCCCCTATATATATACCTTAGAACAAACCACTACATGCATTACAACCTCAAAACTCAATTTAATCTGCACCTATCACAACCTTTTGATACAGTAGTGGTGGGTGTTCACCGCCGTCATTCTGGTATCTGCTAGTTTCTTGCTAGTTTTATTTTTAATAGTTGTCTTTCAGAAAATTAAATCTTTTGAAAAATGGCGGTATCTGCTAGCGATAAAACACCACACATTCTACTCTTCCCCTACCCTTCACAAGGCCATATGAACCCTATAATCGAATTTGGTAAACGCTTGATCTCAAAAGGCGTAAAAGTGACACTAATCACGACCATCTACATCTCAAACACCATCATTTCCCATAACAATGACACTACCTCCTTAGAAATCCAACCTATTTCAGATGGCTTTGATGAACACGGTTATGCTGGTGCTAGTAGCTCTGATGACTACCTAGAGAAGTTCAAGGAAGTCGGGTCAAAATCATTAGGTGACTTGATTAACAAGTTACGAAGTGAAGGGAATAGTATTGATGCAATAGTTTATGATTCATTTGTTACTTGGGCTTTAGATGTGGCTATAGAGTTTGGAATAAATGGTGGTACTTTTTTTACACAAGCTTGTGCCGTGAACAATATATATTATCATGTGTATAAGGGTTTGATTCATGTGCCGTTGGTTTCAAGTGTTTCGGTTCCTGGATTGCCACAGTTTGAGTACTGGGAGACACCATCTTTTGTACACAATTATGGACCGTACTACTACCCTGGTTTTACTGAGATTGTGTTTAATCAGTTTGTTAATATTGATCAAGCACGTTGGGTCTTCACGAATACGTTCTACAAACTTGAGGAAGAGGTATGTTTCGCTCCATTTGATTTATGTTTCTTTCCCCTTTTACTACTTAAATAAGCTCATAACTTCATGATAAGCTCGTTTTGTACATATTTTTAAGCATTTGAGAATATAAAAACTTATGAAGCAACGTTTCAATTGTACGTGATGAATGAAAAAGAAAATAAGGCGGCAAAGTGTTTATATGTTTCACTTGTAACGTTTCACTTATGGAGTATTATTTTGTTTGTTAATGTCCATATCTTGTATGAACTATGAACGATACACTCATACACAAATTAACATGTAAAAACCATATATTTGTAGTTCGTAATCTTTTGTTTTGGTTTTACGTAGGTGATAGAATGGATGAAAAAGATGTGGCCCATGAAGGTAATTGGGCCAACACTTCCATCCATGTACCTTGACAAACGATTAGAAGACGATAATGATTATGGGATCAATCTCTTCAAAGCAAACCATAATGAATACCTAAACTGGCTAAATGACAAACCAAAGGGATCGGTTGTTTATGTAGCCTTTGGGAGCAGAGCAAAACTCGGACCAGAACAAATGGAAGAAGTTGCTTTCGGTTTGAATGATAGCGACGTGAATTACTTGTGGGTTGTTAGGGGCAACGAAAAGGAAAAGCTCCCAAAAGAGTTTGTGGAGCTAAAAACAGAAAAGGGTCTAATTGTGTCATGGTGTAAACAATTGGATGTGCTAGCACACGAGTCAATAGGATGCTTTGTAACACATTGTGGGTTTAACTCGACCCTTGAGGCAATGAGTTTGGGAGTACCAGTTGTGGGAATGCCTCAGTGGACTGAACAAAATACCAATGGCAAGTGCCTAGAGGATATTTGGGGTGTTGGAGTAAGAGTTAAGGCTGACGAGAAAGGTATCGTGAAACGAGAAAATATTGTGTCGTGTATAAAGGAGATTATGTATGGAGAGAGAGGGGTTGTAGCCCAAAAGAACGCGAGAAAATGGATGGAGTTGGCCAAAGACGATATTAGTGAAGGCGGGAGCTCGGACAAGGATATTGACGGTTTCATACGTGAATTAAAGCAGTAATATGGATTTAGCCTCATGCTAGCTTAAAGTAAATTAAGAATAAGAAGTCAGTTTGTACTATTGATTGTTTAAGAAGATTTGTTTGGATGCTAACATGAGGTTTCAGTTGTAATATTCGTGTTTCATATTTGATGCATATTGTTGTACTGAACTATTGAACGATCAAATTAAAAATCCTTAGCTTTTAAAATCGCAAGTTGTCTGACGATACATAATATCGATACCGTGACGGAGATTGAAGTTTTTCGAAGATATTGTATAAGTTTTTTGGAGCCAAAGTAAGGTTGCATCATAAAGGAAAAAATAATAGCATAAAAATGTTAAAGGGATTACATTAAAAATAAATAAATAAATAAAATTTCAAAAAAATATAAATGGATAATGGATTACATTATACGTAGTACTATATATTAGACCACGTGACATACGATACCGTTTTACTACCGCTTTTCCCGCCAAAATTTTGGCCCAAATCCTGACCGAGTTTCCTAGCCAAAGTTATCTACCAAAGAGTTTCCTAGCCCAAGTTATCTACCAAATAATGTCTCGGTGGCCCGTATTAGTTCCCGTATAAAATATTATTAGTAAAGAAAACGTACAATGTCTAAAAGGTCTAGACGGGTCGATTATCCATTGCCGTATCTTAATCTTCTTGTATGTTTTTTACCATAACTTACATGGTTTGTGGCTGTCATCTTAACGAAGGTGCAATTTGCACGTGAACTTGCACGTGTGGTGTGAATTATAGTACCATTAGAAGTTTGTATGCCATGGTATTTTGTATCAAAAGCCACCAGTTCAAAGAAAATTTCTACCAGGAAAATTGCTTAATAATAATAATAATAATAATAATAATAATAATAATAATAATAATAATAATAATAATAATAATAATAATAACAAAGAGATCAGCAAGGTTTGGAGGAGGTCTGTATCATGTTTTTCCTATCTGTTGAATCATATCGTTGTTGGTGGTTAGTTGTGCTATTTTTTACGCTTGTTGTTTAACTTGCATGATACATAGCCTGTGAGATCTTAGAAAAGGTATTGTGAAACTCACTCATTTATTGTGGTTTTTCCGATTGATAATGGTTTTAACTTTACTTTAATCATTTTGCTTTGCATGTATACACTGTTAATGATGCATATGTATTTCAGTTTTAACAAATGCATGTAAATTTGCTATATATCATGCTATGGACACAGTCCCATACGTTTGATGCACACTTTATGCTGCCTTTTTTAACTTATAGCCGCGTGTAATCGATTAGATTTTCGATCAAATATTGACCGATCTGTTGGAATATATGAATAATACAAAACTATAAACATATAAACATCAAAGAGTACGCAGCGGAATAGATCAAATACAAATAATAAATTAACCGAAATATAAATGGATACACACCTCTTGATTGCTAGCAAGAACAAGAACTTATAAACCCTAGGAGAGGGCTTATATGGATCGACTAGGGCTAGTCACACGGCAAGATCACCGTTAGCAAAAGTATGCTAACACTTCGTTCTCACACACACGTACTATAAGCGTTTCAATGGAAATGCTAGATTCGTAGTACACAAAAAGATTAAACTATTTGTCCTATCGATCGAAGATCGATTAGACACAAAGAAAGAGATTAGAGAAGATTAGGTTGCAATGGAACCAAGGGATGATTAGAATGAATGAGAGGGGTCTCATTATATACTAATCAAGAGGCTTGGAGCAAAAGCTATCCCAAAACCCTATGGGAGGGGGGCCTTGGCCGGCCATGGGTTTTCAAAGCCCAACCCGAACCAAACTTTCACTCTTATCCATATTTAGTCCTTCATGTCTCGTCCAATGGTTGTTAGTTACCGTTAAGTTTATATTTCGTGTATTTAATAATTATTCGTCACTAAAACAATAATTATTAATTCATTGAAACTCATACGTAAAGTGTGCAATCCCGAAGTCTCGAGTTCGAGTCCGGTCATGATATATTAATTTATTATCCGTCAAACTAACAGCTCCCACTCGGATATAGATTAATGTAACAATGACAATGGTTAGTCTAGCATAACACGCCAATGCCCCCAGAAAGATCTCGAGTATGGTTTCCTGGAAAAAACCACCTTTGATGATTCATCATCATACTTATCCTTTTGATTCTAATACTATGTTAATTTGGATATGGATTGAAGTCATTCCATAATTAACTAGTGTTTCTCGTTATTTATGATTAAGCAAGATTACCAACTCTTCTGAACGTATTCCAGATAGACCTTGGGCATGGCCATGCAAACATCTTGTTAATCCTACGAGCGGCCAAACAGTATTATACTTCAAAACAAATTTGAAGGAACCAAATCCTGTATTGACTACAAGCATAACATATGAATTTCGCATCACCTCTGAAAATAATCCTTATAACTACCAGTTACGGAAAGCGTTAGATTATCTCACAGAAAATGAGCTACATCCACAGTAGTTACCTAGTATCTCAAGTCTGAGGATAAATATTCATGATTTACTATAATGACAACATTCATAAGTACAATCATGTAGTTGGGATTTTGTCCTATATTCAATTTATCCAGTATTGAATATCATGTGAATTTGGCATGTCTACGCACCAATATAATTTATATATATTATACCAAATCTCACATTTGTCTTAGTTCAATGATACTCCCATATCATTAATTGACAACGGACAATTTAGAATAACTTAAGTTATTCATGGATTAAACATGCAAATATAGGATACAATATTTATGAATAGAAATAAACATAACACAATACTTCATTTCATTCGAATAATTATTGTTTACAATCCTTTATCCAAATACTAACCACAGATTTACATGAAACTACTAGCTAAACGAAGTCCAATGCCATCAGCAAGTCGAGTAAGCTTTTCCTTTGATAAAGCCTTCGTAAATGGATCAGCTAGATTGTTATCTGTGTGAATTTTGAGTAGATTGATTTCACCTATGTCGACTTGTTCTCGAACATAGTGATATCTTCTTGGAAAATGTCTGGCGCCCTTCATAACTCCAGGTTCATTGGCGAATGTAACTGCGGCAGAGTTGTCACAATACATATTAATAGGTAATTCAATTGACGGCATAATACCAAGCCCCGAAATGAATTTCCTGATCCAAACAGCTTCCATTGCAGCTTCCGATGCAGCAATATACTCAGCTTCTGTAACAGACATCGCAATTGTTGTCTGCTTCTTGCTCTTCCAGTCAACTGCTCCTCCATTAATAACAAAGACATAACCCGTCTGAGACTTTGTATCATCTTTATCAGTTTCAAAGGACGCATCACAGTAACCTGTAACATCAAGTTCTGCTTCTGGATTTCCCCCATACACTAGAAACATATCTTTAGTATTCCTTAAATACTTAAGAATGCTTTTAACAGCGTGCCAGTGCTTTCCACCTGGATTCTGTTGATAACGACTGGTCATATTTTGTGCAAACGCCACATCAGGTCTTGTGCATCTAACTGCATACATGATAGATCCTACTGCTGAAGCATACGGAACCTTCTTCATGATTGCAACCTCTTCAGGTGTTGAGGCACATAGTTTGCTACTTAAGCCATGTTCCACTTGCATTGGCAAATATCCTTTCTTGGAATTTAGCATATTAAATCTCTTCAATACTTTATCAATGTAAGTACTTTGACTTAATCCAATCAACCGCTTTGATCTATCTCTGTAGATCTTGATTCCAAGGATGAATGTTGCTTCTCCTAAATCCTTCATAGAAAAACATCTACCAAGATAAGCTTTAACTTCGTTTAAACTTGGTATATGATTTCCTAATATTAATATGTCATCGACATATAGGATAAGGAAAGTAACATTACTCCCACTAGCTTTCTGGTATACACATGGCTCATCAAGATTTTGACTAAATCCAAAACTTTTGATTTCTGCGTCAAATCTCTTATTCCATTGACGTGATGCTTGCTTTAATCCATAAATGGATCTTTTAAGTTTGCATACACGGTTTGGAAATTCTGGATTCACAAACCCCTCAGGCTGCGCCATATAGATGTCTTCATCTAGGCGACCATTCAAGAAGGCGGTTTTGACATCCATTTGTCATATCTCATAGTCATAGTAGGCAGCTATGGCTAAGAGAATCCTAATAGCTCTAATGTCAGCAACAGGAGAAAAGGTCTCCTCGTAGTCAACACCAAATGTTTGAGTATAGCCTTTAGCTACCAAACGAGCCTTATAGATGTGTACAATGCCATCCATGTCTGTTTTCATTTTGTAGAGCCATTTACTTCCAACTACCTTAGCATTTGGAGGTAAGTTTACTTCTTCCCAGACTTCATTGTCTTTCATGGACTGCATTTCCCCATTCATAGCACTCTGCCATTTCTCCTTTTCAGGACCATTAATGGCAGCCTTATAACTAGTAGGTTCATTAAGATCCCCTAGTATCGTTTCCTCACACTCTACGTTAAGACATAGACGTTCGGGTGCTTTCACAGTTCTTGAAGATCTGCGAATGGGTACCACTTCCACTTCAGGTGGAGGACCTAAACTTTCAGGTTCCACAGGAAGTGTGCTAGTGTTTTCAGAAGGTGATGTATCTTCATCCTCTAGATCATAAACTCTCCCACTGAATTCTTGAGATATAAGATTCTTTTCAAAGAAATCTCCATACCTAGCCACAATGACTTTATTCTCTGGTGGAAAGTAAAAGTAGTAACCCATTGTTTCCTTTGGGTATCCTACGAAGATACACTTAACAGATCTCTGTTGGAGTTTATCTGGTGAATCACGTTTAACAAACGCGTCACAACCCCAGACCTTTAAGTAAGAAAAGCTAGGAGCTTTTCCTGTCCATAATTCATATGGAGTCTTATCAACCTTCTTTGTTGGAACCATATTCAATATGCGAATAGCAGTTTCAAGGGCATAATCCCAAAAGGATAAGGGTAGAGATGTAAGATTAAACATTGATCGTACCATGTCTAGCAAAGTACGATTTCTCCTTTCAGATACACCATTTTGTTGTGGAGTATAAGGAGCCGTGAGATGCTGGACTATACCACACTCAGTTAGATAATCTTTAAACTCTTGGCTTAAATATTCACCGCCTCTATCGGATCGAAGTGCCTTAATCTTCTTACCGAGTTGTAATTCTACTTCACTTTTAAAAACCTTGAAGGTATTAAAGACTTCATGTTTATGTTTAAGTAAATAAACATAACCATAACGACTATAATCATCCGTGAAGGTTATGAAGTAGGTAGCACCACGTCTTGACACATGTCTAAGTGGACCACACACATCAGTGTGTATTAATCCAAGTAGATCTGTTGCCCTTTCCACTTGTGGTGAAAAAGGTTTCCTTGTCATCTTCCCAGATATGCAGGACTCGCATTTATCAAATGATTCATCATTGATCTTTTGTAAAAGCCCATCATGTTGCAGCTTTTGCATGCGATCCTTGCCTATATGAGCAAGACGACAATGCCAAAGATAAGACGAATCCAAGTTAGACTTGATTCTCTTATTGTTAATGCTATACACAGAATTATTTCTATTGGACATGGAATCTTCCATATCAATTTCAAACACACCATTTATTGGAATTGCATTAAAGTAAAAAACATTATTTAAAGAAACAGAAATTCCATTATTAATAAATGTGTGAACAAAACCATTATCCAATAACAAAGAAACTGAAATGACACCCCTAACAATAGAGGGTGCAAAGTGACAATTATTCAATACTAGTATCATTCCCGAAGGTAAAACTAAATCGAAAGTCCCTATGGCTTCAACTGCTGCACGTACTCCATTTCCTACGTACAAGTATCTTTCTCCATAGGCCAGCTTCCTTGCTCCTCTAAGTCCCTGCGACGTATTACAGATGTGAGTACCACATTCTGTATCATATATCCAGGAATTATTCTTACGAGGAAAAGAAAATAACTCAATCATAAACATACCTGAAGTGCTTGCGACGTTACCAGGCATTTTACTTTTGTTGAGGCGCAACTCCTCTAGAAACAATGGACAGTTTTTCTTCCAATGACCAGGAGTGTTGCAGTGGTGACATTTAGCCAAATCCTTATTGAAATTTTCCTTCTTCTTCTGAAAAGGAGGATTTTGCTTCTTAGGCTTCTGTTGGTGATTTGCAATCTGCTTGCCTTTACCATTACCATTGCCTTTACCCTTGACGTTTGCATTATGCGGTTTGTTGGGTTTCTTGGTGATCCTACCACCCTGTATCGCCATTACAGCAGGTGTAGGTGCCTTCTTATTCAGGCTTTTCTCATAATCTATAAGCATTGCATGAACTTCACTTACTGTCTTCCCCTTGCAATGCATATTATAGTTGCGTACAAACTCACTATACAGATCCAGATTAAGGGATCGCAAAATGAGACCAATGCACACACTTTCCTAATATCCGCAACCAAGTCGCTCCAATTGATCCATATAGTATTTCATGGATAAAAAATGGGCACTCACGGATTTTCCTGCTTCCTGCTTACAATTGTGCAGAGATTCTATTAGATCATATAATTCTGCAGCAGGTGGTTTCTCAAACATTCGTCTGAGTTCATTGATCATGTCCATGGGACCAAAGTTCTCAAACCGCTTTTGCAATTGAGTATCCATCCCAGCCAACATGAGACAAGCCACATCATTGTGCTTCTCATATTCAATGTTGCATGCATCCTTTACGGCTTGTGTTGCATCATCAGCAGGTTTCTCAGGTAGAGGTTCACCAAGATAATCATATCTTCTGGCCATCCTTAAGGTGATTCTTAAAGATCGATACCAGTCATTGAAATTTTCACCAGTCAACTTGTCTCGATCAATCATTTGCTTGAACGCAGAACTCATGTTGCTCATATTAGTGTTTTCAGGTGTAGCCATTTCTACAGAAAAAATTCAAAAGTTAGTACTTTCGATAATTAAATTTCAATAAAATTAAATACCCTAGGTTCATAAACATATAACCATTTTAATTTTACATTGAAATACTAGGATCCAAATTGACATAAGTTCATCACATCAGTTGATCTGCTAGTAATGACGTTATTCAATAAGGTACGGGTCGTGTCCCAATTGCCAATATTCAATTGCAATTCCTAGAATCGACGGGATTTACATTATTTGCCAACCGCAGTTGCAATGTAAACATGTTTTATCCCCATCTTCTTATGCCTTGAGTGATCAGTTCCCACTATCAACTCAATTAAGTTAACCAATTTAAGAAACAACAAACTTACATAATGACACCACACCAGTTGATCTGCAAGTGATGAAATCATGTAATTTGTCCTTTCATTGCAATCTAGTCAGGTTACGCCCTGGCGTAGATCCAATTTCAGGTGTTTCCGTTTCATTGGATGGCATATAACTTAAATTTAAGGGTAGTATTTTTGATGTGTGTAATCAAAATATATGTACAAAGATGTCATGCATTCATCTTGTAGCATATGTTTCATGTAAAAAAACTTTTACTCATTAGTTTCTTTACGAGCTTAAATCTCCAAACTTTTGATTGAGGCGTTGAGAAACTTACAACTTTGCCTTAAGTGCTTCGTAGTTATCATGGATGTTAGGTAAAGACTAAAATATGACTCACAGGCGAGCGGTAAGCCAGAATGGAGGCTCACTAAGGCCGCAATTTAATGCGTAGCCAACCTTATACCCACTTTAATAGTTTGTCATAATTAGTTCCACCTTTCAACCACTTAATACAGTCGCGATCAATCAACCAAAAGTTCAAGATTTATAAGTAAGCTCAAAACAAGATTTCACCATTATTAAGTCCGTTTAATATTTTATTTCTTGAAATTACCCTTTGTTACTATCATGTTGCAAAAAACATATAAAACAAAAGTAATAAAATAAAATAAACAAACAACAATAATGGTCATGCAAATTACAATCAATATAAAACACACTATTGATTTAATATACGATTAATAGGGTCTTCCCTAATTTTATAATTAATCAAATTTTAGTAATCTTTATACATAGTATTTACTAAACCATTTATCAATTATAATAAATCGCATAAATAAGCATGAAATCAAAACAAATCATAATCCATAACAACACATGCATAGTTTGTCATGGATGCCCATATTGCACATATTATACAAATAATCATGTCAATCAAGGAACGCAACCAAACGGCATATAACAGTATCCATACACATAAATTACATGCAACCTATGGTTTCTACAAGTTTTTATTACATAATTCATCAAACCCTAATTTATTTTTAAATAAAAAAAAAACTTTCGACATATATATAAAATAAATTCGAAATAAAAAAATAAAACTAGGGTTTATGAAAAAATAAAAACATAAGAACACCAAGCATGTTATAATCAAACGATTCAATTTTATGTGTTTCGGTAATTCATTATAATGTATTAACGGCTCTCTGATACCACTGTTGGAATATATGAATAATACAAAACTATAAACATATAAACATCAAAGAGTACGCAGCGGAATAGATCAAATACAAATAATAAATTAACCGAAATATAAATGGATACATACCTCTTGATTGCTAGCAAGAACAAGAACTTATAAACCCTAGGAGAGGGCTTATATGGATCGACTAGGGCTAGTCACACGGCAAGATCACCGTTAGCAAAAGTATGCTAACACTTCGTTCTCACACACACGTACTATAAGCGTTTCAATGGAAATGCTAGATTCGTAGTACACAAAAAGATTAAACTATTTGTCCTATCGATCGAAGATCGATTAGACACAAAGAAAGAGATTAGAGAAGATTAGGTTGCAATGGAACCAAGGGATGATTAGAATGAATGAGAGGGGTCTCATTATATACTAATCAAGAGGCTTGGAGCAAAAGCTATCCCAAAACCCTATGGGAGGGGGGCCTTGGCCGGCCATGGGTTTTCAAAGCCCAACCCGAACCAAACTTTCACTCTTATCCATATTTAGTCCTTCATGTCTCGTCCAATGGTTGTTAGTTACCGTTAAGTTTATATTTCGTGTATTTAATAATTATTCGTCACTAAAACAATAATTATTAATTCATTGAAACTCATACGTAAAGTGTGCAATCCCGAAGTCTCGAGTTCGAGTCCGGTCATGATATATTAATTTATTATCCGTCAAACTAACACGATCTACTCTTCTCAATATGAAGACTAAAAAAGGGTGATACGTAGGGTTAGTTCTGTTGCTTCTTTAGAATCTACGGATATTTGTGCTTCTGCTCAAGGGGGGGAATCTTATAGTATAGATATAGAAGCAAAGAGCCTGGTAAGTGACGTAGGTAGTGTTGACCAATATTTATATTCTGTTAGTAAGAAGCCGTGTAATTAATTCTCCGCCCGTTATCAGTGGAAACAATCACGCCATCTTGCACCATGTTTTCACCGGTAACAGTACAGACTGTTTCGGACATTCTATAGAAGAGACAAACACATCAAACCCAAAAACATGCGATCCGTTTGATGTAAATCACAAATGCAATCACATAAGTACTATGTTGTCGTATCAACCCTTTGAAAGTATGTCGCCAGTGACCAATAGAGAAGTGTATACAACTGATGACAGACATCTTCGATATGATATCACTAATATTGGTTTTGAATGAATACAAAGTAATAAAGTTTCTGTATGTCGAACAGAATTTTGATATATATACTAATGATACTTTTATTGATAATTGAATTGAGTATTTGATTACAGAATGTATCCTATATATACTATGTGAATCGTTGCCTTCATGCCTGTTGAACAAAGAGACATGTCGATTCCCTAATGACTAATCTAAACGTTACAACCCTTATTCTAAAACGGTTATTTTCTTGACCCAGCCCAATACTAAGTTTCTTGGGTTTACAGAATTTCTAAACTAAATACATAATACATACATATACTACCCCTATCTTTGCTTCTATAACATTAATGGTCCAACATTCACCCCCTAATGTTATAGACGGCAAAGTCTTTAATTCTTCAAAGTTCTTTTATAGCAATGGTTCATCATCTTCGTATTGAATCAGATTTGCTTCATCCTTTTTATTTTCCCATTTTGGACATTCATTGCTAAAATGCCCAAGTTCATTGCATTTGAAACACTTCACGTTGCTCTTGTCCCGTTGTGCTCGACCATCTCCTTGACTTCTCCCGGACCCCCGACCTCGTCCTTGGCCACATCCAAAGTCTTTCTGTCTTGCATCACAACCGCAATATTCACACTTGTGTTCCTTGGTCTTCTCCTTTTCATCCACTTTACTGTAAAGCAGGCTACTGGACCCGTCTTCCTCTTTGACTGCCTTTTTTGTCCGTTCTTCGAAGGCTTTTAATCTCCCCACGGCTTCTTGAAATGGCATCGTATTCAAATCCGAAAATTGCTCAATCGCCGCTACTATTTGAATAAACTTTTCTGGCACTGATCCTAGAAGTTTTCGAACCTGTCTTTTTTCATCTAAAGTATGTCCAAGATTGCTTGCTTGTGAAACAATCTCACTAATCTTTCCCGCATAGACATCTAGTGGTTCATTTGCACCCATTTTTAACGATTCAAACTCTGACTCGAGTGTCTGAACGCGTGCTTCCTTAACCCTTTCAACTCCCACGTGTCGAACCTTTAATGCTTCCCAAATATCTTTTGCCGAAGTAAGGTTTGCAATTTGCAAAACCATATTTTCTGGAATTGCTTGGTATAACATTGCAATTGCCATGTTGTTTTTCTTTTGATCAACTTCAGCATCCGTTGTTGGTTCAACTGCTTCCCAGATTCCATTGACATTGAATAACGCTTTAATCTTTACTGCCCAAATCGTGTAATTCGTTGAATTGAGAACCGGGTATTGGAATGTCATTGATGTTCCACTATCCTTCGTTGGTTCAATCTTATCGCCTGCCATTTCTTTTTCTTCCTACCTTTTCCAATCTTGATTAAATTTCCCTTTTTTCCCAAATACTAATCTAGTTTCTTTTATTTATGCCTCCAAACCAAATAATAAGAGTAAAAGAAACTAATTATATTTATAAAAGATTCTTAAAAAAAAACAAGCCTGGTTTTCTTTGATTTATGGGTGTGTGATTAAACCCGCCTTGCTGTTGAAAGCCAAATCCGTCTAGCAATCAAACCCGCCTTGCTATTGATCTTGATCAATCCCGCTATTCCGCTGTTGATAATCAAGCCCGCTGCCCCGCTGTTGTTTACCAATCCCGCTAATCCGCTGTTGATCTTAAACTACCCTATTTTCAGTGCCCTTCTGATCTTCCTTTTCCTCCTTGAATCGAACACACGCTCTGATGCCAATTATTGGTTTTAATTGAATACAAAGTAATAAAGTTTCTGTATGTCGAACAGAATTTTGATATATATACTAATGATACTTTTATTGATAATTGAATTGAGTATTTGATTACAGAATATATCCTATATATACTATGTGAATCGTTGCCTTCATGCCTGTTGAACAAAGAGACATGTCGATTCCCTAATGACTAATCTAAACGTTACAACCCTTATTCTAAAACGGTTATTTTCTTGACCCAGCCCAATACTAAGTTTCTTGGGTTTACAGAATTTCTAAACTAAATACATAATACATACATATACTACCCCTATCTTTGCTTCTATAACATTAATGGTCCAACAACTAATGTGTTGCCTGGTCTACCTGCACAAACAAGATAGGTGCGTATCATATTCCTTATGCTCATTCCTGTACGTTGCACTACTAATCGCTTTAAACATGGTTGTCTTTTAAATACGGTTTCTATTACTGTATTTCAGATGAATGTAGAGTACAAAAAACATAGGACAGAAATATGTTCAACTTAGGCGGCCATCTTCCATGTCATGCATAGACTAAAGCTTTAGTAGATAAAGAAAAATTACAGAGAAAATGTATGACCTTTGTAATGAAGATCAATCATTTGCAAAAAACGAAATAGAATTCCTATGTAATTTGCAATCACCTTTCCGTTTCATTTGCTATTATATATGTTATTCCTTGGATTCATAACCATATCGTATGTCTTTGATACAGGTACAGAAGATTTCCTTATAATGGATGACAATCAACCAACGATTATACCTGAACGCCCTAGCAACAACAACCATCATTTACCTGTCAGAACCATTTTACATGGCGCTGGCCCTTCATCTAATGAAGGTACTCGAAGACGCATTACATCAACAGCTAACGAGAGTCTAACTCTATAAATGAATGACCAACAACGCCGACCCCAGGGTTTTATTACCTTTTTTTGAAACACTATTTTTAATCAGTTTCCTCTTACTTACTAGCTTTTCTTTTATTTGTTACAGTTAGAATGCATTCTACATCAACCAGATGACAACGTCCATTTAACATGCGTAATAGACCTACAAGATCTAGGCAATGTGTGCTACCGCCTTAGTTTGTCCTATTTGCTATGTAAAATAAACAAGACACATTTATTTTTCCCAGGTTTTTTTCTTTACACTTTCATTTTTGTGTTTCCAAAGAAGGCCCTCCGGATACATACATACATATGGGCTGATGTGACCAAATCTGCCAGCATTGCAATCGACGTTTCTGAAATGATGAAAGGGTTATTCACAATCACAGAAGCCGTGCAGAATATCATAAGTGTTGCAATGCCGGGAAAGTTAAGCTGGAAGGTCGTGACGAATACCCAGACTATATAAAGGAACTTTTCACTGATCGTCACTTTATGGAAAATATTTGTGCATACAATAAGATGTTTGCGATGACATCGTTGGGTGTAGAAATAGACAACTCCATAAACACGGGACGTGGTCCTTATGTATTCAAGATTTCCGGCCAACTTTACCATCGGATGTGAAGCATGTGTCCAGGAGCAGGAGTGTGCCCACAATTTCTGCAGCTTTATATCTATGACACAGAAAATGAAGTTGCAAATCGTTTAGAAAACTTTCAAAGATCTAGCCATGGCCTATGTGCAGACATTGTAGAAAACTTGATCGAACTTCTGGACGAGCACAATGAACTGGTCCAATTATTTAGAACAGCAAGGAATAAAATGGTCGAAGCTAATATTCCACAGTTTAAGGTCCGTTTATTCGGTGTTGTTGGTTCAAGGCAACATGAATTGCCTTAGGGAGATTCTATTGGCGCAATTATTTTTGAAGGTGGACCAGACATGGAGACTGACTTTGATGTCATCATTGAACAACACAATCGCCAACTGCAATGAATAAACAAGTTAAACCCTTCTTATATGTCACTGCAATTTCCATTGATTTTTATCTATGGCGAAAATGGAGACCATTTGGAATGTACATGATTAAGCAGAGGTTCATCGTCCGACCCACCCAAAAAAATAAAAATGAAAATGTACTATGCATACAAGCTACACGACCATTTCAATCACTATAGCCTACTGACGAGAAGTGGCAGACTTTTTCAACAATATGTTGTAACAGCATACTGTAGCATCAAGCAATCAAGGCTTAACTTTATAAGAGAGCATCAAGATGACATTTGCAATGACTACATGGCCAGATTATATGATGCTATCTCACGAGGTGATCGAGATGGCTCGGATGTCAGTTCAAGGACGATATTGCCTTCATCTTTTACAGGAGGACCTTGCTACATGTAAAGCCATTATTTAGATGCTTTGGCTATATGTCATGTTCATGGGAACCCGTCATTCTTTATCACGTTCACGTGCAATGTCAACTGGCCTGAAATCCAAGAATATATGCAAGACTTTCCGCATGTAACAGTTGCTGACAGGCCCGATGTTGTAGATCGTGTTTTTGAAAGAAAGATACATGATTTGGTGACCTTCTAGTATGTGTGAATACACATACACCTATTTAACCTAAAACACTAAAAACTAACCATAAATGCCAAAGATATATGTGTTTTTGTGTTTGTGATTGTGTAGGAACAGATACATGGAAAATGGACAAAAACAAAGATAAAAAGACAAAACGAGCACGAAATTTGGAAAAGAGTTTAAAAGCCGAGGCTGTGGAAGCATTTTTCAAGTTTGAATCATTATTATGCTCAATTTGTCAAAGTCAACCTTGAAGAATCATCAATTGGCAAAATAACCCTTGGAAGTATTTTCATAAGTTGGCAAGTGTGTTGTATGTACGAGGTTGGACAAACCAAATTAGGTTCTAAATGGTTATTCAAAAGTTATTCTAAAGTCAATTACAAGTCACTACATAATTACCATTCGATCATCACATCACATCAATTAATCTTGGCTGCATAAATTAAAAGTCAATTACAAGTCAACATGGTTTTCCAAACTTTTAGGGATTGAATTTTATTATTAGGCACGTTTCTGATTTAACATTTTATATGGATGAGAACATATAGGCTCTATCTTATTTGGTAACAAACTTTGAACTTTCTTTGCTACTTCTTGACTTCTAAAAAGTGGCGCCATTTATGTATATTGACTATATATAAAGCAACATAGCCTAGACTCATTTATCACTATCACTCTAATTAAATCCATACTTGATAGCATTGTAATGGCAAACCATCATGACTATCCCCTTCTGTTTAACCTTCCTAACAACTTCCTCAATGAAACCAAGAAACGAAAACGTGAAGAAAATCTGAAAAACTGGAATTGGTCAGATGTGATCGTCATTGACGATGTCGATGTCAAGCATGAAGTTGCTGGTCGAAGATAGTTTTATCAATTCTATAAAAGATACCAATGTTGTGGTCATCTTGATGTGTGGCAAAGTGGGACCTTATGTAGGTTTGTATTTTGAATATACATAAATATGAATGTGGAAAACTAGAAGGGGGTTGAATAGTTTTGTCGTTTTTAAATTTAATTAGCTTTCAAAACTATACGTGTAATCGACAATTGCAAATAATAAACAATAAGTAAAGTGCAAGTTAAAGAAAGAAACGATCAAACCATAACACGGATGTTTATAGTGGTTCGGCTACAAAGACTCTTTTTCCATGCCCTACTCCACTCCCCGAGTATCCAACTAGAGAGTTCTTCACTAGTCAACAAGCTCCTTTCATTGGCGGAGAAAACCTTACACGTCGCTTACACAAGATTACCGACACAAAGCTAGATGTAAAGTTCTTTTACAAGGGTACAACTACTCCCGTCACTCTATGTATTTTAAGGACTAAAATACTAAACGATCACTACTGAATTAATACAATCAAATGCGTGTATGAACAACAAGAGTTCACACAATGCTAAGCAAACAAGTCTTGCAATGTAACGTTGAAACTTGTAAAACTTTTGAATAAAGTTGTGATTTTCTTGCTACAAAAGAATCTCACAAAGATGAAGTATGAATGAGTTAGATATAAGAAGTGAGAGTATTTATGCTAATGTATGATTGTAAGTGATGAGAAAACACTTTGGTGTGGCTTGCTATTTATAGGTAAGAAGTGCCAAAAAGCCACGGATACGGCGGAACCAAATATTTGGTTCGGTCCGTTATGCAATTTGGATCCGCCAGGGTCTGACAGAAAATTCACAAAAACTCTTGCCAAATCTAACCAAAATATTCACCAAATCTTACCATGATTCTTTGAGTAACAATCTAAACAAAATATCCTCTATATCTTCCAAAGATCTTTAGAAAAGATATGGATGATGTACGGAATGATGTAAACATATATTTCTATTTTTAGATTTATATGAAAATGAAAGTATACTTGTAAAATATTTTATGTAGCATGTAAATGTAGCTAAAGTGATGCTTAGTTTGTAATAAAGGTTTATAAGTAAAAGACTTTAACCATATTTATGTTTTGCTAAAAATAAACTTTAAAATTTGTCGTTAACAAAATTTAGCAAATATCGTAAAATCTAAATAACGTTTTTAGGCGATATTTGTATTTACAATAAAGTACCAAGCATTATCCCATTCGACCAATGTTCCTGACTTTCTTATTAGGAATAAATGATATATTCAACCATATACTAATTTTATAAAATCTCAAGTGCACTGCAACTGAAGACGACCGCGTCAACACAATTCCATTTAAACCTTCCGATTGTTGAAGCAGTTGCATATAACAACAGGTGAAACTTAACATGCAGTTACAAGAGCGAAATATACCTTTAAGTAGACTCATTTCCAACAGGTAGTTTACCAGTCTTATCACCTTTAGTTTGTGATTTTATAGGCCTATTCATCCAGTCATCTTTACATCTCCGTATCTTAAGACGGATGAGCTGAACGTAACACCTATTCCGAAAATTTATAAGCGCCTAGCTAATGGCGTTGATGTGGTAATTAACTTAATGTTATTCATATGGATTATGTATATGGTTTACGCTACCAATACTCCTAATTTTGGTTTGTTGTTATTAGGGAACGAGGTTTTTTGTATATGGAATGGTGATCAGTATCGACTTGGTTAATGATCGGAAATACATCCAATGTACCAAGTGTTGGAAGAAAGCAACAATAGAAAACAATCAATATTATTGTGATGGATGTAAAAAAATTGTCACGAACCCCCGTCAAACATAAGTATAGATTTTTAAATAAATGTATATTTTTTTTATTAACATTTGTTTCTAATAGGTACAAGTTAGTCATAAACAGTCCAAGATAACAACGAAGAAATGAATTGTGTACTTTTCAACTCAGATGCCATTTTACTACTAGGCCCTACGACGGAACAGTTGATTACCATGTCTATAAAAGAGGTGAATTTTTTATATATTTACAAATCGAACTAATACATATATATCATATTCAAACTTAATAGATGTGTCATTGTTTATTTCGGGTGCTGGAAACCCTGATTGGATACTGGATTACTTAATTGATAGCCTCATTGCTAGGTGGGTTGCTCTCGGAATCAAGATTGAAAGTTATAATCTAGCACCTACATATGTACGTAGGTACACGGTTACCAAATATTATGGTCACGATGTTAATGCCTTGAATAAACATGGTGGGAGTTCATCAAGTTCATCAACACTTATGGTTTACTCAGATGTAAACATATGATACGTGGGAATTGCACCAGGCTTTACCTCTCGAGGGATCTCGAGAAGCTTACAACCCCACCAGGCAGTGTACCTGGTCGTTGTAGTATAGCATAGTGACAAGTACCGGGGGATTGATCGTTCAACTCAGGAATAGTGTCGCTAGGATTAGAAAGCCTAAAAACTAGATCTAGAGGTGAGGGATGATTCTTTTTGTATTTTTATATTTTTATAAAAGTAATTAAAATCTCGGGTATTGGAAGAGTGGGCGGAATTAGTTGCTAGTAAACTAACCCAATAACTAAGATGCAATCAAAATAAAATAACAGAAATGAAAATAAAGCTAATTAAACTAGTGGTGTGAACAATAATGGGGAGAATTGTGTTTACTTAGGTTTCATTACTCCCTAGATATTTTTTACAGGTTGATAGTTTGTTACAATTGCGTGGATGACGGGTTATATTCCTTAATACCATTCGTGGGGTGGCGTACGTACTTCCTCAACTCTATAAGCTCCTACTTCACTCCTATGTCGAGCCTGCAAGAAGCTCCTAACATGAGATCATTAGAATTCGCTCATGCATTAAATACAACCATAATAACCTAGTACGCATTGGTTCATGTTTCTTAAGACGTTCAAGCATGTTACCTATGGAAGTCTGCCAGTTTTCTTAAGCCTAACATCGAAATCATTCATCCGTAACAACCATAAACAAGCAATCAACCCATAATCAACATCTAGGTTTCACTACATCTAAGCAAACACAAGAGATCTAGCCTAGCATGTTAAATTCAAGACAAGCGTAAGATATATTCAAACAACACATAGACATATTGAATGAATTGAAAGGATACTTATCTCAATTGAACATGAAAGGTTTCAAAGGGTAAAAACCCTTGAAAGAACAGTAAAATTCATGCTAGGGTGTCTCCAAAGTTATCCCCTCTAAAGTTCTATATAATGAATGAAAATTGCAAAACTATATATAGATTTTACCGGGTGACGGCGTCAAGAAGGAATTCTGACGCCGTCAACTCGCCGCCCATAATGAGATCGGATTGCCTAGATCCAGATTTGACGCCGTCATGTGTAATTTAGTTGTAGGCCGTCACTATATCATGAACCATGACGGCCAAGCTTGACGCCGTCACGATTTCTCTGGATCGTCACCACTTCCACCTCTTGTTTACTCTTGACGCCGTCACATGAGGACTCTTGACGCCGTCAGGTACTGTTCCCAGCAAAGAAAATTAAGACTTTGTCGTTTTCTTCACTTTTATGCTCCAAAAACGTCCAAAATGCTTCCTTTTCCAGAATTCACTCCAAAAGTACCTAAAATCACAAAATGAACGATTTATGGCAATATTTGATCAAATAAATTCAAATCCGGGCTTAAATGACCCCCTAAAAACGGCTCATTTTGCGCCTCATCAACATACCATCGTCAATAAACGATTTTATGATGGATGATTATGTTCTTATTGGTGATGAAAAAATGCATTCAACTATAAACCGGGATGAAGAAATATGATGGATGATCTTATGTGGGATCAAGCTTTTAATTGGAACATCCTATCACTCATATAAAAGACGGTGAGGGTCATCTAGCAGCTAATACAAGCACAATGGATGAAATTATGAATGACCCCAACAAATATAAACCCATAGTCGAGGTTGATGATGTTCAGTGTGAAGCGAAAGATTCCTTACATGCTAAAGTTCAATATGTGCCTGCACATGGAATGGGTGTGAACACAATTGTAAGTTTTTCCTTTAGTGCATCAGATGATATAAAGATTGACGTTTCTGAGACTCAAGTTGAGGATGCTACAGTTCAAGACAATCAAGTTGATGAGGGTGAGGTTAATAAGGTTGTGGTTAGTGAGCCTCAAGCTGATGAGGCTGATATTTATGACGCTTGAGTCAATCGTTTTTAGTCTTTGTGAAAAACTAGAAGGGGGGGGGGGGGGGGGGTTAAATAGTTTTACGTCTTTTTAATTTATTTTGAAAAACTTTGTTTGCTTTTAAAGCTTAAATTCGATCTTTATATGAACTCAACTCTTGAACGATATAAACAATTATATGTAAGTAAGTAAAGACAATACAAGTAAAGTAATGAAAGTAAAGAGATGGAAAGATCTAACCGCGACACGAAGGATTTATAGTGGTTCGGCTACAAGGACACATTCCTTGCCCTACTCCACTCCTCGAGCACCTAACTCGAGAGTTCTCTTCATTATGTCAACAAGCTCTCTTATGGCAGAGAAAATCTTATACACTTTCGCTTACACCAATTTAACGACACAAAGCTAGATGTCGAATTCTAATCCTAGCTACAACTAAATGGTTATTCTAGGTTCCTTACAAATATAATTGTTATACTAGTATAAGTTATTCTAAATGGTTATTCACTTGGTTATTTGTGTATTTTATACCTTATATACTATAGTGGATCATCAAATTATATTAATTTTAAATGTCAGACGATGATTGTTAGATTTTATTATAGTTTCTTTCTCTTCTTTCTGATTAAGCTAACCACTATCTGATACGTCATTTTGTGAAAAACAAATTGTGAATGTAATAATACCCCAAAACTTGATAAATTGAAATTACTAATCGTATAGGATGACTAATCATATTTTTTTCTAAATAAGCCTCAACAAGCTTAGTAAATTTTTCTAAATATAGGATGGCTAATCATATTTTTTCAAAAAAAATTTAATTAACTTTATTTTTCTTTTTATTAATATAATATTATATTTAGTTAGAGAATAAATATATTTTTGAAATAATGGATAGTGAATTTATCACACTACTTTTAATATATAGATATCCATAATTATATATTTAAATGTTTATTTCAAATAATTTAAAGACCATAACAATTTAAATATTTGTTTTTTTATTTATATGAATGTTATTAATATACTAGTTACTCCAATTGTTGTTTTTATATGAATAACCAATTATCGTTATTATGAATTCTATAGTATAAAAAAATTGTTAACTTAGAAAGGTAACTGATTCATTAAGTGATAAAAAAATAATAAATGATGGAAAGTTTGGTAAGCGGGCAAGATATGAATGGATTTGTGAAGTTTGAGGTGTAACATGCTACTAAATAAAATGTTATATATGTGAGAAATAAATATGCATTAGGTACATAAGGGTAAAATGAGGCAAAAGTAATGTGAATCAAGGTACTAGATTTGTCAATATACCACAAAAAGTGTCTCTAAGTTGTAAATAAGTGACATTTTGGGTGACCGACATGCAAATTTTCCTATTCGTTTCATCGTTTGTAGATAAAAAATATTTTTTTACTCATAAAAATATTCGCTTGTTTAGTTCTGGATCATCATGCATTATTGCATTGGTTCTCTTTTACAAACGTTGACTTGTTTAGTTCTTAATCATCATACATTGGTTCTTTTTTACAAACGGTGACTTGTTCATCATACATTGTAAATAAGTGACATCTGATCATCGTACATTGGTTATTTCTCTCTGCATTTGCACTTCAAATTTTAATTCAAAATGGTAACATTACACAACCTTTTTTTATGTTTTCTCTAAGACAAAAGAACACAAACTTACAGACATAATTTAATGTGCAGGAACGACCCAATAAGTTGCAACTATATTCATATCACAGGAGTTCATGTGCTTTTCGTGTTCGTATGGCTCTTAACTTAAAAGGTCTTTTCATTTATTAATGTGTTTAGTTATTAATGTGGGTTGTATTAAATTTTGATGTTAATAGTAGAAGGATAAATTTAAATTTGTTAGATGATTGTATTTGTTTTTGTGTGTGGATTGTAGCAGGACTTGATTATGAATACAAAGCTGTTAATTTACTTATAAAGGAGAACAGAATAACCCCGGTAACATATTTCATTATTTCCTTTAGTTTACGAATTTGTTGTTGTTGGCTTAGTTTGTAACAAATGCGATAAGGAGTGTTTGGTTAAGCTTATATGAATTGGCCTTATGCTTATGTTTTATATTATAAGCTCATAAGCTCATTTTGAGTGTTTCGATTAGCTTATGTTTAATAAGTTGATAAGCTCAAGTGTTTTGTAAGGTAAATGACCATAAAGGACATGGCTAGTAAGCTCATTTGCTAAAGTTGTTTGGATTAGCTTTTGAAGCTTGTCAAAACCCTCTTTTACATGTTTCTTTCTTAACCTGAATAGCCATCTTAAAATACTGAAATATCCAAAATCAATAGGGGGAGAATAGCATATATACCCATCAAAACTCAAATACTAGTATATTTCCCCAAAATACAAGTTTTTAATGCATGATATACAATGCAAGTTAAACATATTTTGGGTCAGGGTGTTCCTGCCAATCTACATCTTTTTTTTGGATGTTTTGGGTATATCTATACTAATTATAATATATTTAGACACTTCACTCTTATTAATTTTTTAATATTTCCTAATATAGATTTTAAGTAAATACTACTTATAAAACATAGTTTACAATTACTTAAAAAGCGCGTGCACACACACACACACACATATATATATATATATATATATATATATATATATATATATATATATATATATATATATATATATATATATATATATATATATATATATATATATTATCTAATAAAATTAATACACTATTAAAAACACCATTAACTCAAAATATAACTATTTAAGCATAATGTACAATATAATTAAGCTTTCAAAATATTAAGCTTCCACTCCTTAAAAAAAAATTACACTATTAAAAATACCCTTTATAAAAAATATAACTTTTTAACCACAATATAAATATAATTAAGCTTCCAAAATATTAAGCTTTCAAAACAAAAATATGTGATCCGGCAACCCGAAACTATAATTCGAGATATTCGTCACCGCAAATTTTATTACAGGTTACCCGCCGCCACATCACGCGGGTACCCTGCTAGTATGCAAATATGCAAGTTTTAGTTGGTATATATGCACTGCCCAAATCAATAAATGATTCAAACTCAAAAAACCAAAATATATTCGGTTGAATTCCCAAAGTCCCACTTTAAAAAGAACAGATACATGATACATTACATTTTGTATCTAATAATGAAAAACCAGTGTTTTGAAACCCAGTTCGACCGGTTCCGGCAAAAAAAACAGGTAAAAAAACTCGGGTTTCTAAAACCGGGTTAACCGGTTAGACCCGTCAGGTTTTGGGTGACCCGGGTCAACCCGGTTCTCGAAACCCGGCCGGGTTTCTCTTTTCAAAAAATTTTAATAAAAAACCGGGTTGACCCAGTGGTCGAACCGGTTGATCCGACGGTTGAACCGGTTGACCTGATCAAAAAATAAAAAAATAATAAATTGAAAACCGGGTTGACCCGGCGGTTCAACCGGTCAAACCGATTGACCCGGTGCCCGGTAACTCGACCGGGTCGATTTCGAACCCGGTTTTCAAAACATTATGAAAAACTAAAGAAACATCTTAAATTCCAATTATATAATAAGGAGTAATACTTTATAATCAAATCAATTCATCCAGATACATAATCTTTTGTAACAATCTAAAGTCAAAGATCAAAGAAGAAAGAAATACTACTACGTATTAAAACTTTAATCACTACAAACTTCCAAAAATATGTCTGAGAGATCAGATGTGCAATGACGACGATTTAATGGTGGAGATGGGGGAGTAGCACGGGATGTCATGGGAGGTGGGTGTGGAGGAGGAGAAAAACAAGTGAGTTATTTGGGGAAGGAGATAGAAAATTGAAGAAACACTATTTTTACTTGTTGGGTTAAGGAATTTCTCCATCCAAGATGATTAAGCAAAAAAGAAACAACCCCTAGAGTAAAGACTTTATGAATTGCGTAATCTATATGCATGCGACCATCTATAGCAGGTAAAATAATAAACTGACATCAGCTGTTTTGATGTCATGTCAGTATGTCACAATTTTATATATGTCCGTTGCAAATTACTAACAGTTTGTTGCATCAAAAAAAAAAAAAAAAAAAAAAAAAAAAAAAAAGATTTTTTAGCATACAAGGAAATTTGATAACCTGCTAGAAAATGAAAATTGTAAAGAGAGTTCAAGGTTTTTAGCTAATTATGTACTAATGATTTTAGAATTTGTCGCTGCATCAAGAGTGAAAAGTTGGGGATTGGAATTACATCTATAACGTGTTTGTCTAACTTAATTTCCTTTTCAAATTCAGAGTTTTTAAAGATCAACCCAATTGGTTATGTGCCTGCACTGGTAGATGGTGATGTAGTAATTGCGGACTCTTTCGCAATTCTAATGGTGAGTTTTGGTGTTAGCTTTGCTGATATCTGCTTTAATAATGTTCAAATTATTCATTAAACTTTTGTTCTATTTTTCACCATCGTGTCTTGTTCTGTATAGTACCTTGAGGAGAAGTATCCTCAGCATCCTTTGTTGCCTAGAGACCTTGAGAAAAGGGCAATTAATTACCAGGTGAAAATCATGGCTTCTTGTTCTCTTAGCATTCTACATTAGGTGCTATATTTGATGACAACGTTCTGGAATAATTCTTAAAGTGTATCTTCAACGCTTAGCTTAACTGCTTATTACTTTAGTTATGACATCTTAAGGCCATTCGTGACTGTCCCAAGTACGTCAGAGTACTCTTTGGTCCCACAATCGATTTCCCTAATAACAAAATGGAGCCCAAAAGTTTCATGTATCTTACATGATTATCCAGAAATATTGGCTGTCAAGTTGACACTGTTAGGATCTTGGAATAAATATAGTCTTCAATAGGACATTATATGATATGATGATTATTCAGAAATAGTCAGCCGACTATCCGAACATGTTTGAAAGTGAGACTCTAATATGTTTAGTGTTCTCGTTAAATCAGCTAATGGTCAAGCATTCACTTCTTATGTAGCATGCATCATGCACATAAATAGATCTTCGCCTCGTATCCAGTTTCTATAACTAAAAGTCATCTACATATAATCTGTAGGCTGCAAATATTGTTTCCGCAAGCATACAACCTCTGCAGATTCCAGCTATTTTGGTGAGTAAGAAATTTTGTTACTGTTGACATCCAAAAACCTTCACTGAAATTGTTTTAACAATCTTGCTTATCATGTTTTTGAAATAACTTGCAGAATTACATCGAGGAAAAGGTTGGTCCTGATGCAAGGCTTCCATGGGCTCAAAAACATATTGGTAAAGGTTTCACAGGTATGTTCCAACATTACTTTTTAAGCCAAACTAACCAGAATACTAAATCTTAAAAACACCTCATAAGAATTAAAAGAAAATAAATTCGACCAATGTGGTGTAAAATGCAATACTAAAGGAACGACCATTGAAATATCCATGGTCATAATACTGAGCAAATGGTAAAATTTACTTTAATATGCTACAAAAGTTCAGTTTACCGGGCTTACGTGATTTTATTACTTTGCAGCACTCGAGAAATTACTAGAAAAACATGCTGGAAAATACGCCACAGGAGATGATGTTTATCTGGTATTTTCCTACCTCTTAAATGTCCTCATTTATTTAATCCTAATTGTTGTCATCATTTTCTAAGAACATAACTAAGGTTGATTTTTTATTTTATTTTATTTAGTTATTATTATTATTTTTATTTAATAGACAATATGAATTTCTAACAATACACCCATTTTTGTAGCTGGCTTAGTATAGCAAATTTTTGCATGGTAATTGGTGTTGTTTGAATTTCTTCAATTCTTGCAGGCTGATGTGTTTCTAGCACCGCAAGTCAATTATTCAGTACAGAGGTTCAACCTTGATATGGTATCGTCTGCTATATATGGTTTTCATCACACGTGTCAAGAATTATAAATCACTTTCTGAATTTCATATTGTTTTGATATACTGTATTTTTTTTTTATTGTCCATAGCTATATACTGTATCTCGTTTGAGTAAATCTAAAATCTTATAATTTGTAATCGGTTAATGCAGAGACAGTACCCTACCCTGTCTAGGGTTCATGAGGCATATATGCAGCTACCTGCTTTCCAAAATGCTTTGCCAGAAAATCAGCCAGACTACCCTTCTAGTTAGCGCAGATGGCTAAGGTACAAAAATTATCTGAGTTTTTTTTTAACTTATATAGTAATTAAAAGGTTGCAAGATCGGCTAGTTGGATGGATTAGGTAACGGTTTAGAATAGGTTTGGGTTGAACATGTCAATTTTACAGGCCCGGCCAGTTTGGAATTGTCTGTAAACACTTTTTGTGTACGAAAAAATTTGTTGCTAAAATTATGATTACAATAAATTACTATAGTAATTATCTAAATCTTCTGCATAAAAGATAGACATTGGGCGAGTTTCAAGTTTCAACCCATTTGACTATTCCTTTTTAGCTCAATTTTTTTCGACCCTTTTTAGATGAAACCCAATTTTAATTGGCTTCAATCATATGTAACTCGGTTGAAATTGCCACGTCTAATTATTTTTTTCATATGTGCGAATGTAATTTCGAAACTCTTTTATGTAACTTTTTATCTTATTTTATTCATCAATTCCATTTGCAGTTGTATCACATGGATCATCTGCAGGAAAAGTTGAGTAGCATTATTGCTGAGCTGTTTAGGCGAACGTGAAATACCTGATGGTGATTTAATACTTTGATGTATGAAACTTACTAATAATTGCTCAAGTTTTCTGCGAGCACTAAGATGTATATCATCAATATAATAGACGAGATATTCTTACACGCGCATTGCAGCGGGTCTAAAAACATTTATTTTATATCTGCGATATAAACTTTTAAATAGTTATTTTTTTATTTTTTTTTATTATTATTATTTTTTTAACTTAATTAGTTGTTCACAGTTGGGACATTGGCTAATCATTTGATTAACGCTCACCATTTACATTTGCTCTTCAAGATCATCAAAAGTTGGAGACGATGATGCATGGACGTTTATTATTTTAGTAGTTACAAACCTAATTGTTTATCGAATCATTGACTTATTATTTATTATTCATTAAAGAAAATAATAGAACATGTTTACGTTCATCGTTGTTTCTCACTTTAGTCACACACGGAACTTCTTAATAAATAATTTCTTTAAAAATCCCCGTGATTCCACGGGTCAAAGGAGCCAATTAAAATTAGGAATACCTTGATACTATATATAACATTTTAAATTAGCATTGTTCCGCGCAGTCACAAAGATTTAAAAACATCATGATAAGAATTGTATTTTCGTGTAGCTCAACTGTTTGGAAGTAGTTTTTCATCCACCTAGTGTACAATATACACATATGCGAATGTAGCACATTGAAATATACGTAAAGATGATGAAAAAGACTTTTTTTTTTTTTTTTTTTTTTTTTTTTTTTTTTTTTAGGTATGGTTTGTCGGTAAAAAGGTTTTTGATAAAGTTTCTAAAGAATGTGCCAATATTTGCCTAGCAGAGTTGGTCAGGGGACTTTTTCTCATGCGAGATGTCTCGAGTTCGAGTCTCCATGGTGGTTTCCTCCTGTAAGAGTATGAGAGTGTGCTCTCACTAACTACACTATGTCACTAACTATATCTGCTCTCACTAACTACACTAAGTCACTAACTATATCTGAACTAACCAACCGTTCTAAAAAAATAAATAAATAAAAAGTTTCTAAAGAATGTGATAAAATAAAAGAATTTGAGCTTAATGATTCGAGTGAAGTTGATAATAGTTACAAATGCTTTGTGCGTCTTGATAACTTTGTTGAAAAAGTTGATAAGAATATCGAAATTAATTCACTTGATCATAGTTCATTTGTCTTGGTTGAAACTGTCAAAGAATTAGTTGAGTTGAAAAATGGATTGACTAATGATGTTGTTGATCATGATCATGTAGCACATGATGAAACAAATGTCGATGATGAAATTTTGAGTAAACAAGAAGATATTGATCACCTACAAAATGTCAAAGTCTTTCAAGAGTAGGAATATGTAGAGAGTGAAGTGATTGAAATATGAACGGATATGTGAAGTTGTGGTGTTGCATGCTATTAAATAAAATGTTAAATTACTATATATATAATACACGAATAGAAACGACGCTGTGTCGATTCTTTATACACTGTAGCTACAAAGTTAGCCCAACCGTATGTTGCATGATCCATTTTTGACCCAATCCAAAATTCCACCGCCTTATACTTTGGTAGATGTGCGTCTTTGATTATCTCACGAAATACTCGGTATAACCAGAAGTTTCCACAGACACACCACCGCCTCTCTTTTTCATTGTTATCAAAAAACCATCGTCAATGGTTCTCTAAAAAAAACAGGTTGATTGTCATAGAACCTAATAGGGAGGAATCAAGTGAAGCCGGGTTGTATGGGGTTGGCAACAATCAAAACAAACTAAGGTTGGTGCTTTTTATTTTTGCAATTTTTTTAATTTTCGTTAATTTTAAATAATGTTTATGTTTAATTTGGGGCTTTGTTTTTTTGTTTGTGTTTGGTTAGCACCACAGGCGGTCCACAAGTAACGACGGTGATTTTATCAGCTCCCGTTTGATTTCGTGAACTGTCACCGGAAAGTACGGGTTAGAATAAAACTGGTAAGTTCTTTTTATTTGATTTGTTTGAATGAGGATTTTGAATTAGGGTACTTTTTGTTGTTTTGTTGGGGGCGTTTGGATGAAATTATTATCCCAGCTTATTAGCTTATTTGATTTTGCTTATGGCTTAGGGTTGTTTCGTTGTTTTGTTAAAGGGTGTTTCTATGAATTTATTCCAGCTTATGAGCCTATTTTGATTTTGCTTATGGCTTATTTGATTTTGCTTTTGGTATATACTTTCTAAAGGTATACAAAAACACTTTGCGGGTACTTCAGAAGGCGCTGCTTCTGATGGCCACTGTTGATGGATCCCGAAAGAAAAGGTCGTGTGTGTCCAGTGCAGGGGGGTAGTCACCGTGTATCGGATGAAGCTTCATTGAGCCATGAATTTGTATGTGTATAAGTAGTTAACAGTAACGAGTTTCAATTATATTGATCATTGTTTATATGTCGTGGTTGCATTTTCTTAACAGGCATTTGTGAGAACCAACAACAAAGCAATTGTATTTCTGACAGGGTAGTCGACATGTAAATTCTCTATGTGTAGGTAATTCGGTCTCTCTTTTAGTTTGCGGATTGGACACTTAGTATTCAATCAGGCTATGCCATTCATAGTGGTTTTCTAATGTAGGCTACGTTACTGCAAACTCAGGAAGAGACCGTAATGATCGAAGGCATTTATTATATCAAGGTACGTTACATACAATTATATATATGTACATAAAACATTGTGTTACACACATATTATTAGTGTCTTTAGACCACTATCTTGCTCTTAACATTTTTCAAGATAAAAGATTTGCGCCTTTAATGAACCCTATAACCATGTTTGTTTAGAGTATGAACGTAATTACCATCTGGTGAAGACTTTGTAGTTTAAGAGTTTTTTGACTTTTGAAATAAGATTATTGTATTTAAAAAGCCTTTCAGGAGTTATGCTCCATATCTAAATATATAAAGTTGAAAGTAGTAAACTATGCAGTTTGAAAAACTTTCTATTGCAATTGTGAGTATAAACCTCCTGTACGTATTCAAGAATATGACGAAATAACAACTTTGTCCTTTTAAAAGTTTCATGTTTGCATATTATGGTTTATTTGTAGCAATAAAAACATTGCCAAAAAGCCTCGCCTCCAAAAAATACCATGCAATGATTTTTAGTTTTCAGATATTGTTAGATTCTCGCTTCACCAACAGTCGCCTATACAAATTTAATGAATATTATGATTCTTTCAGGTGAAAGCTTGGTTGGTGATGTTGTTAACTCTCTTTTGTGAGAACCACTTACAAGCTATTTTGCAATTCTCTTTTGCCGGTGATGTTGTTAACGACATTACATGTGTGTTTATAGATGTTTTGCCATGTTATTTGGTTTCAGCACTGTATATCTTCAATGCAGAACTTATGCTTCGTTTTGTGTTGTTCTGTTTCCAGGTGCGGGTTCGTCCCTTACCAACAAACGAATACCAGAACACCGTGCTGTGCTTTACGGTTAGCATTCAATTTTAGGTTGCCTTTGGATGTCTGTTATAATTGAGCGTACTAATTTGTGCTTTGTTGTTATTGTCACAGCTCAAAACACTGAAGTTCGTGCACCTGGTCTCGACGATGCTCATTTAAATTGTCGTGCAACTGCTATCCAATCGCACACGCCCTCAGGTGCTTACCGACATAAGTTGTGGCAACCTCGATGTTAGGATTTTTTTTTTCCTTTTCCTGAATCCTGATACTACGACTATTTTTTCAGCCACAACAGCCGCCTCTCATTCCAGTTGTCATGCGACGACTTCACAGTCACAGCCATTGGCGGATTCTCAGCAATGTATGCTGGATATTTACTGCCCATTCTTTCATACTTATACTCTTTGGTTTTACCATTTTATGGTTATGCTATAATCAGCTACTTCTTGCTGTCATTTCTAATAACTATCAATGGTGTTGCAGCAGCGGGAATGCCTGGTCCATGCTCCATGTTTCACCCGTCTGCTGAATCCACGGCTTCGCCTGTCACATCTGCTATTGGTGCACCGCAAAGAAATTCGGCCCGTGCCCGAACCAGCAACATGATTCCAGCCTCTGGCAAGCGTACACGCACCCGAAGAGGTACAACTCTTGGCTATTCATTATTACCGCTTGCGTGGTCTGTTTGACAACCAGATTCATGCTGTAATGATGCATGATTTCCTGTTACTGTTTGCAGCTACATTGACCTTCATTTTATTTGGCCTCATTGCATGACCTGTGGGTACATAAAATTGTTTAGAAGTCTACAACACTACTATAGTTATGCATACATGAATGATGAAAACAAAGAATCAGGTAATGTGTAACACAATGTAAGTGATAAATACTGATCTATGAGATGTACATGCAATCATATCTTATTCATTTATTTACAAGTAACTTTATATTTAGAATTATTATATCATATGTTTGCAACCATTAGAATTATATCATATGCTATGTATGGTAAAAAAAACTTGGAAAAACCACTCCGGCAAAGTAATATTGTAAGACTCGGTTCAAATTAAAAACAACAAATTATAAAAGTTAGACTATATAAAACCGGTAACTACAATGCCCCGCCGCAATGCGGCGGTCCGAAGCCCGACTAGTTGTGAGAAATAAATATGCATTAGGTGCATAAGTCGTAAATCACTAAATAAGTGACATTTTAGGTGACCGAAAACAGAAAAAAGTCATAAAAGAAGAAAAAGTTGAATACTGTTGTTTAACAAACGTTGACTTGTTAGTTCTTGATCATCATACATTGGTTATTTCTTTCTGCATTTGCACTTCAATTTTTATCCAAAATGGTAACATCTCTCTCTCTCTCTCTCTTTTATTACAAACACAACCTTTTTTTTTTTTTTTTTTTTTTTTTTTTTTTTTCACACAAACTCACAGATATAATTTAATTTGCAGGAACAACCCAATAAGTTGCAACTATATTCATATCACAGTAGTTCATGTGCTTTTCGTGTTCGTATTGCTCTTAACTTAAAAGGTCTTTTCATTTTCTTTATTTCTTCTTTAGTTATTTATTAAATTATTAATGTGGGTTGTATTAAATTTGTTATATGATTGGATTTGTTTTTGTGTGTGGGTTGTAACAGAACTTGATTATGAATACAAGGCAGTTGATTTAATTAAAGGAGAACAATATAACCCCGGTAACATATTTCATTATTTCCTTTAGTTCAACTTTTAATTAATCTCATTTTGTATGATATTATTTGTGAATGTTTACGACTTTGTTGTTGTTGGCTTACTTTGTAACAAATGCTATACGGGGTGTGTTTGGTTAAGGTTATGAAATGGCCGGCCTTATGCTTATGTTATCATAGATTATAGGGTAAAGTGCAATTTCGTTCTTAATATTTGCCAAAATTGCATATAATACTTCGAGAGAAAAAATAAATTGCAAATTAGCCGCCGAGAGTTAAAGTTGGGTGCAAAATAGCCACCGAGAGCTAACGATCGTTAGTGCTCCCGTTAGTAAGGTCAAAGCGCATGTGAAACGACTAACATACCCTCGTCTTCTTCCCCATTTAAATTTCTTTTGAATTTCCAATTAATTTTAAGGGATTGATACTTACACATATGAAATCGATTATCACTACCTCAATGGAGTTTTTGGATAACGATTAATGGAACCACACTTTTCCTGCAATAAAAATCAAAAAGTAATCCCAACCATGGTGTGTTTGTGTCTGTGGGGTAGTGGGTTTCTAAATTTAAAGAAGTAAAAATAATTGCAAAAAATATTTTTTGTTCACATTGTTTTTAAAAATTAAAACACCACATCAGTTAGCCAAATTAGATGATATGTCAGCAATAAATTATACTACAGTTTTTATAAACTTAAAATCACATACTCTGTATTATGTTTACTCAATTGCAAAAAAAAAAAAAAAAAAAAAAAAAAAAAAAAAAAAAAAAAAAATGAAGGAATGTTACTTTAATTTTTTGTGTTCTGTTCCGAGTTATCTTGAATCATTGTACATTAACGAGGCTTTTTCTTGGATTAGTTTTGTTAATGTGGATTGATTTGATGATGTATTTCTTGTGATTATAATTTGATGTTCATTCCAATTGTAAAGGATGTGACATTTTTTTTTTAAAATGTTTTGGGTTTTGTTCTTGATGTTCTTGATTTTGGAATAAAATTAATTGAAAATTCAAAAGAAATTCAAATGGGGAAGAAGATGAGGGTATATTAGTCATTTTACATGCGCTTTGACCTTACTAATGGGAGCACTAACGACCGTTAGCTTTCAGTGGCTATTTTGCACCCAACTTTAGATTTCGGTGGCTAATTTGTAATTTTTTTTCTCTCGGTGTGTTATTTGGAATTTTGGCAACCATTAGGGACAATTTGCACTTTACCCTATATTATTAGCTCATAAGCCCATATTAAGTGTTTGGATTAGCTTATGTTTACTTTTCTGCGCACTCTCACTGTACATACTTGCCGAAGGTTTTCTTGGAAGCAGTCTTCTTACTTTTGGGTTTATCCTGAGGTAGGGTAGAATCTGTCTACATTCTACCTCCCCCATACCTCTCCTCGGCAGGATTGGGTATGTTGTTGTTGTTGGATTAGCTTATGTTTAATAAGTGGATAAGCTCAAGTGTTTGATAAGGTAATTGACCATGAAGGACATGGTTAGTAAGCTCATTAGCTAAGGTGTTTGGATTAGCTTTTGAGACTTATCAAAACCCCCTTATATAAGCTTATAAGCTCACTCATATAAGCTTAGCCAAACACTTGGTTTGGGCTTCTTTGAGTCGTATAATCTAATAAGACCGTCGTATAAGCTTACCCAAACACCCCTAAAATCAGTAGAAGTTGTTTTTTAGAAATATCAATCTAATCTGTAAGCACATGCTTATTTAAAACTACTTCTTTTGACCAAAAGACGCTGCCAGCAGAAGCAGTTTGGATGATCTTCAAACTGCTTCTTTAGCAGATAAGCAGGAAAATAATAATAATAATAATAATAATAATAAACACGTGAAAGATGAAGAGTGTTATTTAAGGGGTGTTTGTGATTACTTATTTTAAAGTGTTTATTTGCTTAAAAAATAAGCATTTACTAACCTGCTTATTTTTTAGTGCGCAAATGAGCAAATTATCCAAACTCTCAAAAACTGATTATTAGCAGATAAGCACTTAGAGTAAAAACTTTATGAATAGTGTAATCTGTATGTATGCGACCTTCTATAGCAGGTAAACTAATAAACTGACATCAGTTGTTATGATGTCATGTCAGTATGTCACAATTTTATCTCCGTTACAAATTAACAGTTTGTTGCATCAAAAAGTCAAAAAAAAAAAATCATGAAGTTTCAATTTCAAGGAAATTTGATTTTGCTATAATATGAAGATTGTAAAGAGAGTTCAAGAGTTTAGCTAATTATGTAATAATGATTTAGAATTTGTTGCTGCATCAAGCGTGAAACATTAGGGATTTGTGTTACATCTATTACGTGTTTGTCTTACATTATTTCCTTTTCAAATTTAGAGTTTTTAAAGATCAACCCGATTGGGTATGTACCTGCACTGGTAGATGGTGATGTAGTAATTGCGGATTCTTTTGCAATTCTAATGGTGAGTTTTGGTATTAGCTTTGCTGATATCTGCTTCATTAAAGTTTAGTTCTTTTTTTTCCATGTTTTATCATCGTGTCTTGTTCTGTACAGTACCTTGAGGAGAAGTATCCTCAGCATCCTTTGTTGCCTAGAGACCTTGAGAAAAGGGCAATTAATTACCAGGTAAAATCATGGCTTCTTGTTCTCTTAGCACCCTACATTAGGTGCTATATTTGATGACAACGTTATGGTATAATTCTTAGAGTGTATCTTCAACGCTTAGCTTAACCGCTTATTACTTTAGTTATGACATTTTAAGGCCATTCGTGACTGTCCCAAATACATCAAAGTACTCTTTGTTTGGTCTCATAATCGATTTTCCTAATAACAAAATGGAGCCCTAAAGTTTATTATCCGGAAATATTGGCTATCAAGTTGACATTGTCAGGATCTTGGAATAAATATAGTCTTCAATAGGACATGAGATGATATGATGATATTCAGAAATATTCAGCGGACTATCCGAACATGTTTGAAAATGAGACTAATATATTTAGTGTTCTCGTTAAATCAGCTAATGGTCAAGCATTTGCTTCTTATGTAGCATGTATCATGCACATAAATAATTCTTCGTTCCTTGTATCCTGTAGGCTGCAAATATTGTTTCCGCAAGCATACAACCTCTGCTGAATCTAGCTATTTTGGTGAGTAAGATATTTTGTTACTGTTGACATCCAAAAACCTTCACTGAAATTGTTTTTAACAATCTTGCTTATCATGTTTTGAACCAACTTGCAGAATTCCATCGAGGAAAAGGTTGGTCCTGATGCAAAGCTTCCATGGGCTCAAAAACATATTGGTAAAGGCTCCTTAGGTATGTTCCAACATTACTTTTTAAGCCAAACTAATCATAATTCTAAATCTTAAAAACACCTCATAATGTCACAACCCACTAACTTCCCCTTAGGTTAGAAATGCCTTATTAACTTAACTTAGGCCCTCACTAGCACACTAGGATTAGAAATTCCTTATTAGCTTAATTTAGGCCCTTATTAGAGCACATTAGGATTAGAAATGCCTATAGGATTTTCCCGAGCTAAATTTTTTTGCTTTAATATATTATTATAACCTAACTAACCTTCAGACAAGCTCACGTATCTATCTATACCAACCACTACTATGTTTACTTAAGGTAAACATCTCGGTATGTCAAGTCAAGGTAATAAACATATTTTCACTAAGAAAACTAGTACTATAATACCCCATACTTGCTAGAAAACCCTAAATGCACCTATGTGTTTCCAGTTAGTTTTAAAACCCTAACTGCTTATCTGAACTTACATGAAAAGTGCTTAGGGCTTAGATATAAGTTATAATAGTTGCCTTAGATTATATTAGAACCCTTAGGACATAGTACAACCCCTAGAACTTAGGTACAAGTCATATAAGCCCAAAACCCTAATTAGGTTATAACTTCCCGAAACTAGGTTTAAACTATCTTAAATATTTACCATAAGCTACCATCACTTAATATAAGCTACTGATACGTGGGAATCGCACCAGGCTTTACCTCTCGAGGGATCTCGAGAAGCTTACAACCCCCACCAGGCAGTGTGCCTGATCGTTGTAGTATAGTATAGTGACAAGTACTGGGGGATTGATCGTTCAACTCAGGAATAGTGTCGTTAGGATTAGGAAGCCTAAAAACTAGATCTAGAGGTGAAGGATGATTCTTTTTATATTTTTTATATTTTATGAAAGCAATTAAAATCTCGGGTTTTTGAAAGAGTGGGCGGAATTAGTTGCTAATCAACTAACCCAATAACTAAGATGCAATCAAAATAAAATAACAGAAATGAAAATAAAGCTAATTAAACTAGTGGTGTGAACAATAATAGGGAGAATTGTGTTTACTTAGGTTTCATTACTCCCTATATATCTTTTACAGGTTGATAGTTTGTTACAATTGCATGGATGACGGGCTATATTCCTTAATACCATTCGTGGGGTGGCGTACGTACTTCCCCAACTCTATAAGCTCCTACTTCACTCCTATGTCGAGCCTGCAAGAAGCTCCTAACATGGGATCATTAGAATTCGCTCATGCATTAAATACAACCATAATAACCTAGTACGCATTGGTTCATGTTTCTTAAGACGTTCAAGCATGTTACCTATGGAAGTCTGCCAGTTTTCTTAAGCCTAACATCGAAATCATTCATCCGTAACAACTATAAACAAACAATCAACCCATAATCAACATCTAGGTTTCACTACATCTAAGCAAACACACAAGAAATCTAGCCTAACATGTTAAATTCAAGACAAACGTAAGATATATTCAAACAACACATAGACATATTGAATGAATTGAAAGGATACTTATCTCAATTGAACATGAAAGGTTTCAAAGGGTAAAAAGCCTTGAAAGAACAGTAAAATTCGTGCTAGGGTTTCTCCAAAGTTATCCCCTCTTAAGTTATATCTAATGAATGAAAATTGCAAAACTATATATAGATTTTACAAGGTGACGGAGTCAAGAAGGAATATCTGACGCCGTCAACTCGTCGCCCATAATGAGATCGGATTGCCTAGATCCAAGTTTGACGCCATCATGTGTAATTTAGTTGTAGGCCGTCACCATATCTTGAACCATGAAGGCCAAGCTTGACGCCGTCACGATTTCTCTGGATCGTCACCACTTCCACCTCTTGTTTATTCTTGACGCCGTCACATGAAGCCTCTTGACGCCGTCAGGTACTGTTCCCAGCAAGGAAAATTAAGACTTTGCCGTTTTCTTCACTTTTATGCTCCAAAAACTTCCAAAATGCTTCCTTTTCTAGAATTCACTCCAAAAGTACCTAAAATCACAAAAGGAACGATTTAGGGCAATATTTGATCAAATAAATTCAAATCCAGGCTTAAATGACCCCCTAAAAACGGCTCATTTTTTGCCTCATCAGCTACTAATAGTTACCAAACATCATTAGGACCTTAAATAAGACTCTAGAACATAGATAAAACCTTAAACACTTATTAAACAAAACTAGATTAAAATTAGACTTAAACACCTAAACCATGTTACTTAAGCACCTTAAAATGAACAAGCAACCATCCTAGCACCTCTATATGACTAAGCTAGCACCCTAGCACCTCCAAGCACCCAAGCTAGGAGGTGCATCACCTCCTTGTCAACACCTTTGCTCAAACCGCCACCCTCGGCTCATAACCACCACAACCGTCCTACCCCGGCCCCTAGCTACCACCATAGCCCATCCTCATCACCATCTAGACCTGCCACACCACCCCAATAGCTTTTCTTACTCTCTCATCCCCTCCGTGACACCTAGCAGCCGAAACTTGGGCACCACTCCATGCGAGGGCTATAAAAAGCCAAGCCTCCCTCATTTCTTCTTCACACCTTTCTCTCCTCTCTACCTCACACCTTTCTATAGTATTAGACCCTTAGGAGCTGTAGAAGACGAGTAGCGAAGCCCTGGCCTAGGCGAGTTGTGGTTTGAGTCGAAGGAAACCCTAGAAACCTTAGTACCATCGTTAAGCCCTCCCCTGACCTAGGTAACCTTTACTTTACGTATAATAGACTTAGAATAGACTTAGAAAGACCTTAGGACTCTTAGCTAGGACCTAGAACATAATCGTTTGCATGCTTTTATTTTAAAACCCTAGTTAGATCGAATTGCATGCTTAGATGTTATATAGCTTATTTACTTGATATAATCTGAATTATGTGGCTTATATGAACCTATATGAGTTAGTTATAAACTTAGAAACAAGATTGCCATGCTAAATTATGAATTACATGCATTTAGGACTACTTTTGCAAAATAGTACATGCATAGGGGTATATATTGTAAATTCCTGAAACTATAAAGTCTAGGGACTGTTTTTGACATTTCCTAGAAGATAATAGTGTAAGAACTAGATGTGTAATATATTAAACCTTAAAATAAACTATTAAAACAAATATTAAACTAAAAGGACTAAAATTGCAAATATTATAAATATAAGGGTAAATAGGGTAAATACTAAAAATTAGTATAATTTAGGAACTATATATCATTTCTTTAAAATATATTAGTATAGGGACTAAAAATGCAACAGTTAGAAAATTATATGCTTAATTGTTATAAGTTTACAAGTTTAGGGTAGAAAATGTATATATATATATATATATATATATATATAAGGGGTAAAAATGGACTATTTTAATAAAAATATAAAAACCTATTTAAGTTAGAAGCATAACACAATACTAGGGAGCTTCATGCGAGGAGTACTATGTGGATATTTCGTTTTGACGAGTTTGTTGGGTTTACGAATTAAAGTGCCCTGACTCCTCGAAAGATTATTGCATATACTTCTGAGATATGATGGCCTGAATGGTGCTATATTATAACTAAACCCTAATAACAACATAACTCAATAATAGGGAGCTTTGTGTGAGGAGTATTAACTTCTGAATTATGATGGCCCGAACGGTATTATGTTGATCACATAATGCAATAGTAGGGAGCTTCATGTGAGGAGTCATATACTTCTAAATTACAATGGCCCGAACAGTGTTATGTTATATATGAAAACCTAATAGTAAATAGTTAAGAAAACCGAGACTAAGACTTGACATACGTACACCCGTACTACCCCAGGATACGTGAGTGAGTTGTCTAAACCCCTACTTTAATTAGCTAGAGACTCAGGTGAGTTTTCATAGCCTCACACCTTTTAAATGCTTTCTAAATGTTTCACAAACCCTGTGAGGGGGATACATGCTTTAAAACCAAATACAATTCTTTTTTCTGGTTATTGCACGAGTAAACTAACTGCCATCATTAAATAACCAAAATTCATGAATATAATCGTTTGGGATATTTTACCCACGCGAATATAGTTGATAGATCTATTGGAGTTTGACAACTCCCGTTGGTATTAACACCCCAGTAGGTGGTACCATAAGTGCTATATTTGAACCCACTGAAGGTTTAACTTTGGCAAGTTATCCTTCTCATCCCCTCATGGTTTGGTCTGCAGACCCCATGACCTGGATTGTTAACGTGTGGTTCATGAGCTTAGTGCAATATACCTTCTAACACTAACACTTTTCCACACATAGGGTTTAAGCTGAACCCTGTGGAACTTGTATTTATACTTTAACTTTTTAAACCTATGACTCTCACTTAACATACGTGTTGACTTTTAAGCACGTTATCTTAGGTAATTAGGCACTATAGGAACCCTGGCACGGGGAACCACTGGACATGAGGACGTCCAAAATAGTTAATTCATCAGTTTTGTGTCATAAAACGTATCTTAGGGACCTCTCTTTTGGTAAAAATAGATCTTATACTGTAAAAACTCTGATGAATAAATGAATGATAACACCTTTTTCAAAAACGTCTCTTTTCGAATCGTTTTCTATTATCTTGTCTTTGTTTCCATGAGTAATACCCTAAACACTTTATCCACTGCGATTAGTGAAAAATGGGGGTGTTATAGATTGGCATCCGAGCCTTGGTTATAGTGAACAAAAGGATTTTCCTAAAACTATAACCACTTTTTCCAAAAGGTCCTTCGTGCCATTAGAATCCCCAACTGCTTTTAGGTTAGAATCCCCAACTGCCTTTAGATTAGAATCCCCAACTGCCTTTAGGTTAGAATCCCTAACTTGCCTTTAGAATTAACTTGCCTTTAGACTAACTTGCCTTTAGATTAGAACCCCTGAATTGCCATTAGGATTAAATATCTCACTATTGCCCTTAGGATAGAATCCACACTATTAGAATTGCCTTTAAGATGCCTATTTAGGTTAGAATTATGCTAAGATATTCCTTCGGGAATTACAGTTAGATATGTCATCCTTTAACAATCCTATCATCGTGTTGGATACCGATGATACGGATACTTCATCCGATGGTTATGAGTATGCTCCGGCTACTCCTACTCACTCATTTACTGGTTCTAATTCTCCGGAAGAATTAGCCTATAATATCTTAACTAACCTAAGATTAAAACTTTCCCCGAATGATCCCTATATGCAAGCATATAATGGGTATATGCAGGCATATGGTGGAAACATTCCTACTGTACCTACTATAACCCCTACCCCACCTAAACCCCACTATACTAGTCAAGATCGTTATGTTCTCGAGATAGATTCACCACCCCTTAAGAAAATACATTTTATACCACCATCACCTCCCCTAGGTTTAACATAGGTAGTAGTTCATATAAAACACCTTTAGAAAGGCATGATGAACAAATAGATGAAATACTTAGTCATCTAGATAAACTATCTTTAGAAAGAATGGAAGAAGTAGAAATTAGGATTAGGGAATTAGGAATAGGTAAAAATAGGTTAGAAAATGAATTAGAGAAAACTCGCAATCAAGTCTTTAGGTTACAAACAAAATATGAAGGACACTCTGACGAAGTAAGTACCGCACATGTTAGACTTTCCACTATCGAAATGATTATCGAGGAACTTAGGGATAATCATAGGTTTGACATAGATGAACTCCTGGAGGCCATTCAGGATCTTAAGAGTAACATAGAACAAAAATAAGGTTATAGGCTTAGATAATATAGGTTATTGGTAGATGACTTAGTTAAACGGGTACTTGCTAGGTTTTCACTTAAAAAAAAAGTTTTCATAAAACTCCTATCCCGTATTAGGATTCCCCATTGCCTTAGGACACACTATAGATTGCCTTAGGACTTAAAAACTAAAACAAATAGGAAAAATTAAAACAAGTAGACATACCTAGGAATAGTAAAAACTTAGGATCCCTTAGAACCACTATGCCTTTAGACGGAGGGGGAAACTAATTTCGGTGAACCGTAACGATTCTTGCTAGGAACTTGCCCTTTTTAATACCCATCCGGTATCAGAAAGTGCTGAAAGCACTTAAAACATAAACTATAACAAAATTCTTACCACATATAACCTTTAGAATGATACGTACAAGAACGACCACACTAGTTACTCCCACTACTCCCGCCATGACTCAGGAAGATATCTAGCGACTAGTGACTGACAGTGTAACTGCAGCGCTAGGAGCTAGGGATGCAAACATGGCTAGAAACCCTGAAATCCCTGGAGTGAAGAAGAGTAACTACAAGAAACTTATAAGCTGTCAGCCCTTCAATTTCAAGGGGACAGAAGGGGCCATAGGATTAATTCATTATTTTGAGAGATGTGCGGTATTTTCCCGTAGTAATTGTACAGAGGATTGTAGAGTTAAGTTTGCAACGGGAACGCTTAATGAGGAAGCGTTATCTTGGTGGAACTCGTATGCCCAGCCAATAGGAATAGAAGAGGCATATAAGTTATCTTGGGTTGAGTTTAAGAAACTTATGATTTAGAAATACTGCCCTCGACAGAAGTCAAGAAAATGGAGGATGAATTTTATAACTTGACTGTGAAGGGGAACGATGTTAAAACTTATATTAGGAGATTTCAAGAGTTGGCTACTTTGTGTCCTACAATGGTACCAACTATTGAAAAGACGATAGAAGTTTTCATTAGAGGTTTGCCCCGGAGTATCGAAGGGAATGTTACAGCCTCTAAACCTCAAACGTTAGAGGAGGCCATTAACATAACCTTAAGGTTAATGGACCAAGTAACAAAGCACAACTCTGTGCCAGTGCCCTACGATAATAAATGAAAGTTCCACGATAGGAGAGCTTTCGGTAACAACCGTAATAAAACCAGTGGTAATCATACAAATCCCTATCTTCAACCAAGGTAAGATAATGCAAGAGCTTATGCCACCACTTTAAATAAGAAATGTAGGTATGCTGGAAGTGACCCTCTGTGTAGGAGATGCAGCTGGCATCACACAGGGCCTTGTGTCATTAAATGTAACATATGTAACAAGGTGGGGCCATTACCCAAAGGATTGCAGGAACAAAAGACCAGTTACTGGAGGAAATCCACCACCAGCAACAGTCTTTTGTCATACTTACGGGGAAAAGGGACATTATATGAATAAATGCCCAAAGAAAAATACTGATGGTGCCCAGGGTAGAGCATATATGTTGCGAGATAGGAATGATCCACAAGATCCAAGCGTAGTCACGGGTAAGTTTCTTTTAAATAATCATTTAGTTAAAATATTATTTGATTCTGGAGCAGATAGAAGTTTCGTATCCATACCCTTAGCCTCTAGACTTAGGATTAAACCCATAGCTTTAGATAATTATTATGAGATAGAAATGGCCGACGGAAACTTAGTTAGTACTAACACGGTCATTAAGGGTTGTACCCTAACTTTACTTAACCACCACTTTGAGATTGATCTCATACCTATTAGACTCGGTAGTTTTGACGTTGTTGTGGGAATGGATTGGTTGTCCAAGAATCAAGCAAATATTCTTTGTGACGAGAAAATCATTCATGTACCTATCAACGGCGAGACTTTAACTATCCGAGGAGATCAAAGTAGAACTAGACTTAACTTCATTTCATGTATCAAAGCAAAACGATACATGTCACGAGGTTGTCACCACAAGTGACGGAGACTAAGCCAGATGAAAAACGACTGGAGAAGATCCCTGTAGTCAGGGAATACCCAAAAGTTTTTCCTAAGGATTTACCTGGCCTACCTCTGATTCGTCAAATTGAATTTCAAATCGACTTAATTCCCGGAACAGCACCTATAGCCCAAGCACCCTATAGGTTAGCCCTTCAGAGATGAAGGAACTCTCTGAACAACTCCAGGAATTAATTGATCGAGGTTTTATACGTCCAAGTACATCACCCTGGGGAGCTCCTGTCCAATTAATTCATAAAGAAGAAAGACGGATCTATGAGGATGTGTATCGATTATCGTGGATTAAATAAACTTACTATCAAAAATTGATACCCATTACCTCGTATTGATGACCTATTTGATCAACTACAAGGTTCGAGCGTATACTCAAAAATCGACTTACGATCAGGCTATCATCAACTGAGAGTAAGGGAAGAAGATATCCCTAAGACCGCTTTCAGAACAAGATATGGGCACAATGAATTTCAAGTTATGCCATTTGGTTTGACAAATGCACCAGCGGTTTTCATGGACCTCATGAATCGGGTGTGTAAACCATACTTGGATAAATTTGTTATAGTGTTCATAGATGATATCCTTATCTATTAACGTAATGAGGAAGAACACGCTAAACACTTGAGAGTAATCCTAGAACTGCTTAAGACATAGAAACTTTATGCAAAGTTCTCTAAGTGTGAATTATTGATTAGTGTTGTGCAATTTCTCGGACACATGATAGATAAACAAGGACTTCGTGTCGATCTAACAAAAATCAAAGCCGTTAAGGATTGGTCGCAACCTAAAAATCCTACTAAGATACGACAATTCTTAGGACTTGCGGGCTACTATCGAAGGTTTATTGAGCGATTTTCAAAAATAGCTAAACCTTTGACAGAGCTAACCTAGAAAAACAGGAAGTTTGACCGGGGGTAAAGATCAAGAGATAGTTTTCCAACTTTTGAAGAGAAAGTTATTTGAAGCTCCGATCTTAGCATTACCAGAGGGAAACGATGATTTTTTCATTTACTGTGATGCTTGTCGAAGAGGTCTTGGAGCTGTGTTAATGCAAAAGGATAAAGTAATCGCTTATGCATCACGACAACTCATGACACATGAGGAAAACTACACTACACATGATCTAGAGTTAGGAGCAGTAGTGTTCGCTCTAAGAATATGGAGACATTATCTATATGGCACTAAGTGTACGGTTTTCACTGAACACAAAAAGCCTACAGCATATTCTTAATCAAAAAGAGTTGAACATGAGACAACGTCGATGGGTAGAACTGCTTGCTGATTACGATTGTGAGATTCGTTATCATCCTGGCAAAGCTAACGTAGTAGCAGATGCTTTGAGCCGAAAGGCATGAATCAAACCACTTAGAGTTAGGTCGTTAGTAATGACTCTTCATTCGAATCTACCTTCTGAAATACTCAAAGCCCAGAATGAAGCCCTCGAAATGAAGGATCGTAAACTTGAGAATTTACGAGGGATAGATAAGGCTTTTGAGATAAGTTCAAACGGAACTCGTTGTATTAAGGGTCGAAAATGGTTACCCTATCATGGTAACTTAAGGAACGTAATAATGCACGAGTCCCATAAATCTAAGTACTCCATTCACCCCGGTTCTGACAAGATGTATTAGGATCTGAAGAAACACTATTGGTGGCCTGACATGAAGGCATCCATTGCTAGATATGTGGGCAGGTGTTTAACATGTTCTAGAGTAAAGGCTGAATGCTAAAAGCCGTTTGGTTTATTGGAACAGCCTGAGATTTCCATTTGGATGTAGGAAAGAATTACGATGGATTTTATCACCAAACTACCTAGAACATTCAACGGGCATGATGATATTTGGGTAATAGGTGATCGCCGTATGAAATCAGCACCCTTCATTCCTATACGAGAAACAGATGATATGGAAACCCTTGCTAGGTTGTACCTCAAGGAAATAGTTTCCCGACATGGAGTGCCAATATCGATTATATCGGATCGTGATTCTAGTTTCACGTCAAGATTTTGGCAATCTATGCAAAAGGCCTTGGGTACTCAGATAGACATGAGTACGGCATATGATCCACAAACCGATGGTCAAAGTGAAAGAAGTATCCAAACACTCGAGGATATGCTTCGAGCGTGTGCGATAGATTTTGGAAAAGGATGGGAGAAACACTTACCATTGGTAGAATTCTCATATAACAATAGTTATCACGCTAGCATTAAAGCAGCACCGTATGAGGCACTTTATGGGAGAAAGTGTAGATCTCCGGTCTGCTGGGCTGAAGTTGGAGAAGTACAACTCACGGGTCCGAAGATAATCCATGAGACAAATGAGAAAATAGTTCAAATCTGACAACGCTTACAAGCTGCAAGAGATCGGAAAAAGAGTTATGCCGATATAAGACGTAAGCCTTTAGAATTTCAAGTCGGAGATAGGGTTATGTTGAAAGTTTCACATAGGAAAGGTGTCTTTCATTTCGGAAAGCAAGAAAAGCTTAGTCCGAGATACATTGGACCTTTTAAGGTTTTAGAACGAATTGGTCCAGTGGCATACCGACTTGAATTACCGGATGAGCTAAGTAATACACATGACACGTTTCACGTATCAAATCTTAAGAAGTGTTTATCGGACGAGTCACTTGTTGTTTCTATTAAAGAGCTTCAATTGGACGATAAGCTCAATTTCACTCTGAAACCAGTGGAAATTATGGACCGAGAGGTCAGAAATCTGAAACATCACCGAATTCCTATCGTTAAGGTACGTTGGGACTCCCAAAGAGGACCAGAGTATACTTGGGAATGAGAGGATCAAATCCGTGCTAAATATCCCCATCTATTCTCACCATCACATACTAACCATAGTTAAATCTCGGGACGAGATTTTCTTTCAGGATGGGAGACTGTCACAACCCACTAACTTCCCTTTAGGTTAGGAATGTCTTATTAACTTAACTTAGGCCCTCACTAGCACACTAGGATTAGAAATGCCTTATTAACTTAACTTAGGCCCTTATTAGAGCACACTAGGATTAGAAATGCCTATAGGATTTTCCCGAGCTAAATTTTTTTGCTTTAATATATTCTTATAACCTAACTAACCTTCAGACAAGCTCACGTATCCATCTATGCCAACCACTACTATTTTTACTTAAGGTAAATATCCCGGTATGTCAAGTCAAGGTAATAAACATATTTTCACTAAGAAAACTAGTACTATAATACTCCATACTTGCTAGAAAACCCTAAATGCACATATGTGTTTCCGGTTAGTTTTAAAACCCTAACTGCTTATCTGAACTTACATGAAAAGTGCTTAGGACTTATATATAAGTTATAATAGTTGCCTTAGGATATATTAGAACCCTTAGGACATAGTACAACCCATATAAATTAGGTACAAGTCATATAAGCCCAAAACCCTAATTAGGTTACAACTTCCCGAAACTAGGTCTAAACTATCTTAAATCTTTACAATAAGCTACCATCACTTATTATAAGCTACTAATAGTTACTAAACATCATTAGGACCTTAAATAAGACACTAAAACATAGATAAAACCTTAAGCACTTATTAAAAAACTAGATTAAAATTAGACTTAAACACCTAAACCATGTTACTTAAGCACCTTAAAATGAACAAGCAACCATCCTAGCACCTCTATATGACTAAGCTAGCACCCTAGCACCTCCAAGCACCCAAGCAAAAGGTGCATCACAACCTTGTCACCACCTTTTCTCAAACCGCCACCCTCGGCTCATAACCACCACAACCGTCCTACCCCGCCCCCTAGCTACCACCATAGCTCATCCTCATCACCATCTAGACCTGGCACACCACCCCAATAGCTTTGCTTACTCCCTCCTCCCCTCCGTGATACCTAGTAGCCGAAACTTGGGCACCACTCCATGCAAGGGCTATAAATAGCCAAGCCTCCCAGCATTTCTTCTTCACAGCTTTCTCTCTTCTCTACCTCACACCTTTCTATAGTATTAGACCCTTAGGAACTGTAGAAGACGAGTGGCGAAGCCCTGGCCTAGGCGAGTTGTGGTTTAAGTCGAAGGAAACCCTAGAAACCTTAGTACCATCGTTAAGCCCTCCCCGACCTAGGTAACCTTTACTTTACGTATAATAGACTTAGAATAGACTTAGAAAGACCTTAGGACTCTTATTTAGGACCTAGAACATAATCGTTTGCATGCTTTTATTTTAAAACCCTAGTTAGATCGAATTGCATGCTTAGATGTTATATAGCTTATTTACTTGATATAATCTGAATTATGTGTCTTATTTGAACCTATATGAGTTAGTTATAAGCTTAGAAACTAGATTGCCATGCTAAATTATGAATTACATGCATTTAGGACTAGTTTTGCAAAATATTACATGCATAGGGGTATATATTGTAAGTTCCTGAAAATATAAAGTCTAGGGACTGTTTTTGACATTTCCTAGAAGATAATAGTGTAAGGACTAGATTTGAAATATATTAAACCTTAAAATAAACAATTAAAACAAATATTAAACTAAAAGGACTAAACTTGCAAATATTATAAATATAAAGGTAAATAGGGTAAATACTAAAAATTAGTATAATTTAGGAACTATATATCATTTCTTTAAAATATATTAGTATAGGGACTAAATATGCAATAGTTAGAAAATTATATGCTTAATTGTTATAAGTTTAGAAGTTTAGGGTAGAAAACGTAAATATATATATATATATATATATATATATATATATATATATATATATATATATATATATATATATATATATATATATATATATACTACTTTAATAAAAATATTTAAGTTAGAAGCATAACACAATACTAGGGAGCTTCATTCGAGGAGTACTATGTGGACATTTCGTTTTGATGAGTTTGTTGGGTTTACGAATTAAAGTGCCCTAACTCCTCGAACGATTATTGCATATACTTCTGAGATATGATGGCCTGAACGGTGTTATGTTATAACTAAAACCTAATAACTAGATAACTCAATAATAGGGAGCTTTCTGTGAGGAGTATTAACTTCTGAATTATGATGGTCCCAACGGTATTATGCTGATCACATAATACAATAGTAGGGAGCTTCATGTGAGGAGTTATATACTTCTGAATTACAATGTCCCGAACGGTGTTATGTTATATATAAAAACCTAATAGTAATTAGCTAAGAAAACCGAGACTAAGACTTGACATACGCACACCCGCACTACCCCAGGATACGTGAGTGAGTTGTCTAAACCCCTACTTTAATTAGCTAGAGACTCAGGTGAGTTTTCATAGCCTCACACTTTTTAAATGCTTTCTAAATGTTTTACAAACTCTGTGAGGGGGATACATGCTTTAAAACCAAATACAAGTCTTTTCTCTCGTTATTGCACAAGTAAACTAACTGCCATCATTACATAACCAAAATTCATGAATATAATCGTTTGGGATATTTCACCCACACGAACGCGAATATAGTTGATAGATCTATTGGAGTTTGACAACTCCCGTTGGTATTAACACCCTACTAGATGGTACCAATAAGTACTATATTTGAACCCACTGAATGTTTAACTTTGGCAAGTTATCCTTCCCATCCCCTCATGGTTTGGTTTGCAGACCCCATGACCCGGATTGTTAACATGTGGTTCATGAGCTTAGTGCAATATACCTTCTAACACTAACACTTTTCCACACATAGGGTTTAAGCTGAACCTTGTGGAACTTGTATTTATACTTTAACTTTTTAAACCTATGACTCTCACTCAACATACGTGTTGACTTTTAAGCATGTTATCTTAGGTAATTAGGCACTATAGGAACCCTGGCACGGGGAACCACTGGACAGGAGGACGTCCAAAATAGTTATCATTCATTAGTTTTGTGTCATAAAACGTATCTTAATGACCTCTCTTTTGGTAAAAGTACATCTTTTACTGTAAAAACTCTGATGGATAAATGAATGATAAAACATTTTTCAAAAACGTCTCTTTCGAGTCGTTTTCTATTATCTTGTCTTTGTTTCCATGAGTAATACCCCAAACACTTTATCCGCTGCGATAAGTGAAAAATGAGGGTGTTACACATAAGAATAATTCGACCAATGTGGTGTAAAATGCAATACTAAAGAAACGACTGTTGAAATATCCATGGTCATAATATTGAGCAAATGGTAAAATTTACTTAAATACAAAAGTTTCAGTTTACTGGGCTTACATGATTTTATACTTTGCAGCACTTGAGAAATTACTAGAAAAACATGCTGGAAAATACGCCACAGGAGATAATGTTTATCTGGTATTTTCCTACCTCTTAAATGCCCTCGTTTATATAATCCTAATTGTTGTCATCATTTTCTAAGAACATAACTAAGGTTGATTTTTTATATTATTTTATTTATTTATTATTATTATCATTTTTTCGATTTAATAGAAAACATGAATTTCTAACAATACGCCCACTTTTGTTGTTGGCTTAGTATAGAAAATTTTTGCATGCTAATTGTAGTTGGTGTTGTTTGAATTTCTTTAATTCTTGCAGGCTGATTTGTTCCTAGCACCGCAAGTCCATGGTTCAGTACAGAGGTTCAACCTTGATATGGTATCGTTTGCTATATATGGTTTCCATCACACGTGTTGAGAATCATAAATTACTTTCTGAATTTCATATTGTTTTGATACATTTTTTTTATTGTCCATAGCTATATACTGCATGTATCTCGTTTGAGGAAATCTAAATTTTATAATTTGTTATTGGTCAATACAGACACAATACCCTACTTTGTCTAGGGTTCATGAGGCATATATGCAGCTACCTGCTTTCCAAAATGCTTTGCCAGAAAATCAGCCAGACTACCGTTCTAGTTAAGCGCAAATCGCTAAGGTAAAATAATTATCTAAAATTTTATAACCTGTACATTATCTAATGGTGACATGCCAATTTTACGGGCCTTGTCAGGCTGGAATTGTCCGCAAATACTTTTTTTGTTCTACAGCAATTTCTTAAAACATCTGTAAATAGTTGATGTGTTAATTATGATAACAAAAACTATATGCTATAATAATTATTTAAATCTCATGCATTAAAAATAGGTGTTGGTCGACTTTCAACCCATAGCTAATAAATTTAATTCGACTTGTTTTTGGTGACACCCAACTTTAATCGACTCATTTATATGAGTAAATGGGCTAAAAATGGCCACACATATTTTTTTTGGGTGTTCGGATTTAAATTAAAAACTGGCTAGTGCAGTTTAGTATGTTTATCATATATATTTCATCAATTTTGTAGCTGTGTCACATGGATCTTGAGTAAAGAAAAGTTGAGCACTTCGTTGTATGTACGTTATAAATAATTACTCAAATGTTTGATGTGCATTATGATGTATTGATGTGTCGTTGTGTGTAGGTAATATTTGTATTCAAGTTTTACTATTTATTTTGTGCCGACTTTACCTATTAACTATCACTAACGGGCAGTGTACCCGATCGATTGTAGGTTCGTTGGTAAGTAGGGTGTCGATCACTAATAGTGAAAGTTAACACTTAAATTTATCAGTATTTTAATTATCTAAGTCAATCTAATTAAACTTAATTCTAACGCAACAAAGGGTTTTCAGCCTGAGAGACTGACACGAGGTTAGAATTAATAAAATTTTAAATGAGAATAATAACACACACAAGTAGAACACACAGACGATAAAGAAGAGGTCAAGCCGATAATAAGGAGAACGTATTAACCAAGTTAATCAAATAAATGCTAGATTTGTCTACATGTTTTAGTGATTTTACTTCATTTGTTGGTGGTTTTCCAATGTAAGCTAGGTGGTACTTTCCCTAAACTCTAGGTTTTAAGTAGATTAATCCTGTCACAATTAACCGAATCCGCATAAAGTCTTATAGTTTATTAAAATTTATCCGCTATACGATATCGCTACCAAGGTGAACAATGAGTGCTTTATTACGAATTTATACCCTAACCTTATACCTAGTATCCTAATGGTTATAGCGCTATTGATTTAGTCATACAGCCAAGTAATATGTGACTCTCCCGAAATAATGTTGATCATCCACTTTACGCTACGCGAATTAAGGACTATCAATGAATCAATAATCAGTTGAATGAGAGATCTGACATATGCATAAACGTGTATGAAGTGATAAACATAATCGACATGCAACGAATAAGTAAACAATCCACATAAACAAATCAAAGCATCAAATAATCATAACTTGGCTAATACGCTAATACCTATAGGTATTAGGCCATAATCTTAGTAATCATATACGATATCATATTCAGAACAATTAAAGTATAAATCATAAAGAAAAAATACGCTAGCTGAACGATTATAACGTAGTATAACAATTATAAGAGTTCTCCTATGGAATTATAGCACTAGCAGGACCTTCTTGGTCTTCTTTAGTCTTTTAGTTTTGTACTTAGTGGTCTCTCCTCCCTAAAAACCGGACTTTAGGTTTTCTATTTATAGGTTTTCGAATATTGTTGATATGGCATATTGGTTTTAATCAAGGTTGCAAAAATCATGAATCGGTAGTCGGGCGGTCGACCCCCCTGTAGCTTGTAATCGGTCAAGGAGAGATTAATCGGTGATTAATCGGATTAGCATTTTCGATAAGTTTTCTGTATTTCCAGAAAGTTTTAGGTATTTCCGTCAAATTTTAGGTATTACTGGCAAGAGTTTTCTTAAAAGAAACATCTTGAAATAGATATAAACAACAAGTATAACTTATTAAACAATTTTATGGCGAGTTTTGGGTATTTACAGTAAGGTTTGAAGGTTTCGAGCAAGCTTGACCAGCGTTGACCGTATTAACCGTCGTTGACCATGGTTGACCTAGTTATTTGACCGATTTACACAAATCTGAAAGGTTGGTGGCCTTGTAGCACCTAATCGGTAATTAATCGGCCTTGTAGACCTTGTTTTGCAATACTGGTTTTAATACGGCGTATCCGGGTAACTTAGCGTGAGGTCAAAGATTAACATATTCCAGAATATCCGTACACCGCCTTTCTGATACGGCGTATAATGTAGATGAATACAGCGTATCAAGTCTTCTTATCTTGGATATCTGGTGAAGTCATTGTGCTGGATACGACGTATCTTCAGAAGTGAATATGGCGTATCTGGACTAAAACAAGTTAGTTCTTCTTGTTGACCAAAGTTTTATATACGACATATCCAATATTTGGATATGACGTATTCTCGGATACAGATAAACTTATCAACGGATTCTCTATCCTCTCTTTTTCCATTTAAATTTAAGTATTTATGTTCGTTTTCATTATAGGATAATAAGATGATTAGAAATCCTTTACTTTTTTCAATCTAATCGCTCTTTTGATTTTGGATTTTTTTTTATCAATATACTGTTTCTTATACACATACGTTTCCATTATGAAATGGAGAATGATAATATTTAGGCAATGGTCTTGATAATCGTCCAAGTCTTGGTATACGACGTATCTGTCTAGAATCATACAGCGTATTCTTGTCAGTTTAGTGGACTTTCTCTAACTTGACCCATTTTGCTCCAAACATGTCTATTATTTCTAACTTTCACCATTTGCTCAATAATAACTCAGATTGAAACATTTACGCAATTAAATACCAAACATGAGCAATATATGTAGGACTTTCACCATTTGCTCAATAATAACTCAGTTTAGTGGACTTTCTCTAACTTGACCCATTTTGCTCCAAACATGAGCAATATATGTAGGATACACGATGCTATAAATATGACCTTATATGATATCATCATGTATAAACCTTATCAATACTATACGTGTTGTTCAAGTACAGTGTTGCAAGTTACTAACAATGTTTGGGAGGAAAGTTCTACTCTATTCCATTTTGCCAAATGATTTTTGCAATGTTATTGTGAACTTTTAACAGTCTCGCCCAGGCTTGAGTCAGGACTGAAGCCGGTTCCCTTTAGGCCTGGAAGAGTTCGTTCATTATTGATCATTACTAGTTTATGTTCAAAGAGCACCCTTAGGCCCAAATTTCCGATTCTGACGGTTGGTACGAGTGCATAATGTTGTTTGACATTTATCTTCTTGCATATTACATATGTCTCTCCCTTTAAACCTGAAAGCCTTAAACCCCCCCCCCCCCCCCCCCTAAAAGGACTAGAGCTAATGGATGTTGTCGAGTGCTACTATAACTTAGCAACCATTATCATGTTATATAGCGAGATTTTCTTGTGTATGCTAATTAACCTTCTTTACAAATTTAATTATCTTTGCATAAAATAAAAATCTAAGTTCATAAGTTTCGTCTAGCAACTAAAGAAATATAGAATATGTTTAGCAAAACTAACAATAACAAAGTGTTTAGTAGTATAACTATAATTGTAATTATGAAGTATAAAATGACATAAACGATAAACATTGTTGCCAAATAAACTTTATATCATAATTGTGAAATGTTAAACGCTCTAAAAAGCTTGTTTCCATAAAGAATTAAAAAGTGAATACCATAAAGAATTTTCGTAACAGTAACACTTTTAAAATACAAAAAATAACCTAAATTACATGTGAAAATTAGTTGACATTCATATATTCCTATTTACTAGCCTCAAGGCCCGCCCGATGGGCAGCTAGCTTTAAGAATTATTAAAAATGTGAAAGTAGTAACATGCTTGATACAATAACGTTAAATTAACGAATATTGTGGAGAAAAAGAATAAAAAAACAAACTTCTAATCTAATAGCTTCTTTATATAAAGTATCGTTAAAATTGAAGATGTGAGACAACACAAACCATCTTGGCTTGTATTAGAAACTACCAGTTCTGAACAAACATCATTGCAACAAAAAGTTATTAAAAGTCAGAATTATGAATCTACTAATTTCATGTTCCGGCTACGCACAATATGTTTGCTTCCATTGCCATAGTAGCACTATCCTTTGGTACGTTATCACCAAAAACTACAACTTTCAATAAAACAACACATTAGCGCCATTAAGGCCTGCACAAACTAATTCAAGAACTAAAGCAAGTTCGGTACCAAACCTTCTTTGCTAAGCACCTCCTTTTGTGCCTATTTTCTCAAAATCTGATAAGATAAAGCAAGAAGCACTTGCCAATGCAAAAACTAAAAAAAAATGCTTTCATTTATATAAGATGCAATGCACACTCGAAAATAAGCAATACACACAAGCTAAAAATAAGCAATCCCAAACACCCTCCAAGACAAATCTTCACATTTGTTACTCAATCACATGCACAAAAATAGTACTATTAAAACTCGATAAACGAAAAGCCACATTGTTATTGTACGCAAATGAGCCTTGTTTTAATCCTCATAGTCACTAAGAGGACACACATCCAAAAACCACTAAGATAGCAAATAAGCACTTTTCCTGATCTAAACAGTACGGGTATGATGTTAACTAAGCAGTAAAGATGATACAAATTAGCACTTTTCCAGATCCAAACAATCTTTTCGGCTTTCAAAATATGCAATTAGCATATAAACAACATTTGAAGGTAAATTTGGCCCGTTTTTGGAAACCACTACAATGCAGTTATGCCCAACGATAACATGCGTTTGAATGCAATAAGCACTACCTGAGTTATCAATCCAGGGGATCTTCCATTTCCCCTTGTAATTCGAATTTTTAATTTTCTATAGCAACACAAGCAATTCGTTTAAATAAATTACCAAAAAGATCTTAACTTTACAACACACATTAACCAAAAAGTTCATAGCTTTACAACACTAACAACAAAATTTCCTCATATGTAAAAAATACAGTCATTCAAAAGGGAAAAAAAACAATTACTATGGTTCCCGTGCCATTTAATTAATAAAAAATTCTATGATCACCATCATTATTATGTCAATTTTAAACTGAAAAAGTTTGACATGTGAATTCAATTTCAATCGTCAGTAAAACATACTCACTTTTTGCCCAACCTGCTTGAAAACTTAAGGTGACTATGGAAAATGAGTCAAAAGTCACATAAAATTCATTTATATGAAATCACTTTTATAGTAATGCAAGAAGACCTCTAATTTGCTTTTAATATAAAAATGTAGGCCATAGAAGCAATAACTGTCTTTGTGGAAAAATAAAAGAAATATGTTTCTCGAAGGTCTAACCTTAGTTTCGCCAATTGACTGCATCACAATTGCTTTAAGGACACGATGTACCTGAAGAATAATTCCCCAGTTACATATATGTTTAGTAACAATAAACTTATTAGAAACCAATAGTAAAAAAAACTGCTTGCTTCATCTACAGAAGCTTTAGCTTCCTGAAGTAATTCAATGATCCATCAATAAGGCGCCTATAACCTTGTTCAGGAGCAATCTAATGTGGCTGTTAACCATCTGCCTCTGATACAATCTTCTTCACATTCTGTAGTGAAAGATGCCTAGTTCCTTAGAGCAGCTGGAAGCCTTATTGATCTCTCTTTTTCAACTTCACTTGCAGCAACAATGATCCTTATTACAATTGAACCTTTAAAAACCAGGACATTAGTTTTAAAAGGATCAGGTTATAAAAAGAGGTGCTCGAAACTAATTTATACCAGTGGCTAGAACACAAATGGTTATAAGTTATAACAAAATAGTAAGTACATAATGTTCCAGCTATTTATGGCCAAATTAAGTCAAGAGTAAGGTTTTAAGAACAACATAATAAACAGTCTTTTACGTGATCCACACACACTTTTGAGAGATCTTACACATAATAGATTTTAAGATTTGTTCTTATGCTACAATCTAAGGTGAGGCAATTTAGGTGGTCAACAATAAAGTAGTAAATATGCAAGCATACCACAAATGATTAAATGAGACGACCTTTTTTTTTTTTTTTAATAAATTTCATACTTATCAACACTGTTTCCATATACTGATGTAGACCAAGTACAATAGAGAAATTAAAAAGAACAATAGCACGGAATAAACAGTTTAGAATGCGAGTGATGCATTTCATTCCTTCGTATACTTATATTAACTGATGTTCTTATATTGACATCTAACTTTCTAATCCAGATAAGTAACCTACCATGAAGGCAGGACCGACTTAAGGAAGATATTTAAACATCCTGCTTACATCTTTGCATGTTTTGGAAATATGTTAGGTGTGAACTTCTGTGTTGCACTCAAACTGCCTTTAACCCTCATTAGACCCCTACATGTATGAACATAATATGACCCACCAGATTTCTAGTGGTAACATATAATATATGAAATTATGACGATTAAGAAATGTGATTTGACTTTTCAACCACAGTTTTATCCATTTTTGTTTCAAATCAGCTATCAATTTTATTTAGGTGCCAAATAAACACTATAAATTGCTACTCTGGATAATTTTAGCCACACATTGTGTAGAGGTAAAGTGAAAACACAAAGCATGCTACGTGGTAACTTTGGTCCAAAATCAGTTATATTGTTGCAAAATGTGGTACTAATCTTGCATTTTCACAAGCATAATATGTATACAATGAAGAGCCAAGGACAAATGATTTTGAGAAGTCAATAGCTTATAAGAAATTACAATAGATAGTGATTACCTCATGAATGAAATTTGAGAGTTCATTTTCCTGGTAGCAACCTTGTAGAAGTCCTCATCCGTGAAAGAAAATGTGGCATCTGGCTTTCCGCCTTCATAAGGACCTGTACCAACAAAAAATGGTGTACAAAGAGATTAAGATTTATGTCTGATTATATTGAAAATACTAATAGGACGTTACAAACTCTATGCCAACACTAACATAAAGAGGCTACTACAAATGTACGAAAATAAGCCTAAATAAAACCATATACTTTTATTATACCTGATAAGTACTAATTTCAATTCCCTGAATGCATATCCATTCAACTATCAAGCTGATCATCAATAACATACATAAAACAAATATTGATGAGTAACATAAAAATACAATAGTTTCTTTGTAGGCTCTATTGGAGTTCACCACAAAAGTTTAATAACCAGAATTCTATAAGCTTAACCAAACACCTTCAAAGTGTTTAATAGCTCTTCTATACATGTATAGATATCCGGGAAAGCTTCTGATCATATTATAAGGAATCATTCTAGAAATTGAATTAATCGGGGCTAATAACCTTTTAAACGACCTTTAAAAAAATAAACACTTATATAGATTTTAGTTATTAATCGCTCATAGAGCTCATAGAAAACATACGATTTTAGGTAAGCATTAGCTTCATCATCAACTCTCAAGATGCTTCGCTTGGAGACACACAGAGGTAGTTTGACTTTAAAACTGTTAAACCTTTTATACTCTTCTCTTAGACATTTAATCAAAAACTTGGTAAACACCTTCATCAAACACCTATTACCAAAAGATAATTGGTTAGACATAGCATACAACCATCAAAGATTCATAAATCCATTAAAATAAAAAAGTTGATAACCAAGTTTAATTCATTAAAAAAAAAAAGTTGATAACCAAGTTTAATTCATTAAAAAAAAACACTAATCCAATCACGTACAAAATTAGATACAATATATAATTAGTACTATAAAAACAATCGTTCATTCAAGAGTCCACCAAGACATAGATTAAAACAAACATCTGTAGTGTACCAAATTCATCAAATAGTTGACGAATTTTCATTAATCAAATCCAAAAACTAAATATGTCAGATGTGGCTGCCACAGATCTATCATGACTTCATGTTTGCATCATCAATCACAAAAACTTCAACATCCAAATCATTTTCTTTGATAATGAAAACATGTAAAATTATTTAAATAAAAATTTACCCCCGATTGATTTTTTTAGAGATTAAGTAAGAATTTTTTGGCAAGAATTTAAGCTCCAAGTACACATAAAAACCATCCGTTTGAAAAAAAACACCAATTACAAAAACCCTAAAAATCAAATTCAAAAATTGGTTAATTCATACAATTGAATGATTGATTATTGGAGTCGAAAACAATTGATTTTGGATACTGAATAATATTGGTTTATACAACGTTTTCGGTTTGATGATTTTGCTATTGAACTGAATTTTTGATGATGTGCTCTTAGTTAAGGTTTTGTATTTAGGGGATCTGATATGTGTTTTGCTTGTAGACAAATTAGGGATGAATTGATTTGGGGGAGGTGATGATTTGAAGGTTTTCGGTTATAGATGTTTCCTTGTATATGGATTATTTTGTTGACCAATTAAATGCAATCAGAGAAATGCAATACAGACCATCCGATCAAAATGAATTTCCAGGTGGTAGGTTTTAAGCAATTTTGAGAATGAGATTACTTTTCAAAACCCTGTTTTATTAATATAGTAGATTATCTATTTAACAAGTCTACCCTTGTTTTATTTAAAAATAAATATGTTTTAAGATATAATTTTTGGTCATTTCAATGTTTTATAACATGTGACATGCCGTCACAAGTTAGAAGAATCGAAAGTTCAAAATGCAAAATCTAACACAACATAGTCAGCGTCGTCAAACATGCTTCTCTCATTGTGGGTTGGGGGGGGGGGGGGGGGAAATTATAGATAGATCTTACTCCTACCATGATGTCAACCTGAGACTGCTTCTAGAAATGCCTTCGGCAAGTGTAATGAAAAACCAAATAAACTACAAGGACCAATTATCAATATAATAAAACCGTATCCAACCCCACATTTCCAGCTAAACATAAAATGGAACCACGACTCACAGGCCACCGGTGCGTGGAATTCAAACTACCGTTAACATACTCCACCGCCAACTTTAACTTATAAAAGGCGGTATGTAGTCATGGGTTTTTAATGATAACATCTAATCAGTGGGCCTACTTTTAAAAACACTTAAACGACCGTTACAATTACTTATTAATCATGAGAACGACGAAGATGACGTCGTTTCGGAATCATCTGTACTTGTTGAAATATCTAAATGTTACGTACTTGTGCTTGTTTTTTATATGGATTCACTTTCTACTCAGCATCACCAATCATTAACGGTTTGTTGATATATAAATTTTTTTGAAATTAAGAAAAATGTTTAGCCATTTAATGAAAATAACGCCGTGTTTTCATTTCCTCATTTACTCCATTTCATTTCGTAATCACATTTCTTATTTTTGGTTGCATGTTCTGTTTAGTATGCACTGGTGTGACTCTTCGGCATTTTCGTGAAGGCAAGTGGTTTGCACATAAACCCTTCAGTTACAAGCAGATGAAGGTATCATTAAAAATGTGATGCAAAAGGTCGAGAAGATAGGTTTTTTTTTTTTTTTTTTTTTTTTTTTTTTTTTTTTTTTTTTAGATTGAAGTGAGATTTTTGTACGGGGCGGCTTCTTGACTCCGCAGACAATTTGGTGCAACAAAAAAAGGCTAATGAAAAAGAGGAGGTGCGTGCAGGTGTTGGTTCAAGAGGAAAAAGATACCAGTGAATCAAAAGTTTCGGCTAGCAAGATAGAGGAAGCATACAATAACTTTTAGATGCATAGGAATGTTGATGATAGCTCAGGCCAGCATAAATGTGTGATTTTTCCGAGGAGCTCTACTTCAAAGCTTGATTTGGCTACAAGAAAATGTTGGATATGGAAGTTGTTGTATTTACGGGTACTCAGATTTTTTTGGAACAATTTAAGAGTATAATCATTTATGCGCAATGAATGTAATAGGATTAGTTGCGACGTTGTAGTTTTAGAACAATGTGTTAAACGTAAAATTGTTATTTTTTATTTTTATTTTTTGACACTGTGTATGACACTTTGATAGTATATTTATTTATAATGTCCAACAAAGTACGATAATGGCCTTCTAATTATTAGCATACATTACACATTATACTTGATTTGTGCATTATACACAACTTTCTATCACTAACCATTACATGCCTCACAAATGTCATATACTAAAATTAATTTTTGACAAATGTTTGTTTACATTCCCGTTTGCAAATTAAAATATAATACAATCATTACACCGCATTATGGCTTATGCTAAAAATTATCTGGCACAAATATTAGACTTAAATTGACTCCGAGCAACGCGCAGCAACCAACTTACTCGTTAAATAGATAAAGGTAAATGGGGCAAAACGTGAATTGTGGTACTAGATTGTCAATATACCAAAAAATGTCTATAAGTTGTAAATAAGTGGCATTTTGGGTGACCGAAATGCAAATTTCCCTATTCGTTTGTAGATAAAAACAAAAAATATGTATTCTTTTACAGAAAAAGTCATAAAAGAAGAAAAAGTTGAATACGGTTCTGTTACAAACGTTGACTTGTTAGTTCTTGATCATCGTACATTGGGTTACTTACTTCTCTCTGTATTCGCACTTCAATTTTAATCCAAAATGGTAAACATCTCTTTACACACACAACCTTTTTTTTTTTTTTTTTTTTTTTGGTCTAAGACAAAAAACCGCAAACTTACAGACATAATTTAATGTGCAGGAACAACCCAATAAGTTGCATCTATATTCATATTACAGGAGTTCATGTTCTTTTCGTGTTCGTATTGCTCTTAACTTAAAAGGTCTTTTCATTGTTGTTTTTTTTTTTTTTTTTTTTTTTTTTTTTTTTTTTTTTATATATATTATAAACAGAGAATATAAAACTGAATATTATTGTTTTTGACTTTTTGTTTGTGGGTTGTAACAGGACTTGATTATGAATACAAAGCAGTTAGTTTACTTAAAGGAGAACATAAAAAGCCTGGTAAATGTTATTTGATTGCTTAATTTTAATCCTAATTGATTCAATTTTGTTTGATATAAATGATTGATATTAGTTGTAAATGTTTACTTTATACACATTTGTTTTAGATGGTGTTTGGGATTGCTTATTTTTTCCTGCTCATCTGCTTAGAAATGAGTATTTTAGAAACTAGGCGATTGCCCGTGCATAGCAGCGACAGTGTATAGTAGCATTAATATGTGTGCGCAATTTTTTTTTAAAGTATATATGGTTGTGGAGTAATTAAATATTTGAATATCTAATAGATCATAGATTGCATTGCCCTTTTTAAAGTATATAACAGTTTTTGCTAAAATATAAGCCACAAAGAAGGGAAAAAAAAAAAAAAAAAAAAAAGAAGCAATCCCAAACACCCCCGTAGTTCTTACTTTGATTCAACTTGAATTTGATATTTTGTTTGAAAGATGATTACAAGTATCTGATGACGAAGAGTCCTAGTTTTTCTGCACAAGTTTTTTTTTTTTTTTTTGAAAAAAAAAAAAAAAAAAAAAAAAAAAACAATTTGGTAACATAATAAAAGTTTGTAACATCAAAAGGCTAAAAAAGTAGTTCGTACAAACAATTTCAATTTGGTGAAAGTTCATTAACTTAGAATTCCAGGGAATTGGTGCTAGAGTTTACTAATTGTGTATTATGATTTCAAAATTGGCTGTTCTATATCAAGAGTGGAACATTGGGGGTTTGTTTGACATATACAAACTGTTTTTAGTGACATTTATGTCGCTTTATCTTATTATTATTTTTATAAATGTAGAGTATTTAAAGATCAACCCGATTGGGTATGTGCCTGCGCTAGCGGATGGTGATGTAGTAATTTCGGATTCTTTTGCAATTCTAATGGTGAGCTTTAGTGTTTGCTTTACTGATATCTGCTTCAGAAATGAGTTAACTTGTTCAACTAAGCTTTTTTTTTTTCATGTTTCACCGTCGTCTCTTGTTCTGTACAGTACCTTGAGGAGAAGTATCCTCAGCATCCTTTGTTGCCTAGAGACCTTGAGAAAAGGGCAATTAATTACCAGGTAAAATCACATGGATTCTTGTCTCATTCTGCGTCTAGTGCTATATTTGATGACAATATTATGAAATCTAGAGTTTGTCTTGAACAGTTAACGTTTTTTACTTTTATTATGACATTTTAAAGCCATCCGTGACTGTCCCAAATACATCAGAGTACTTTTTGGAACATGATATGATATGATGATTATTCAGAAATGTTCAGCTGACAATCCGAACAAATTTGATAATGAGACTCATATATCATAAGATCTGGTGCACCTGATAGGCTGATGATGTCTGCATTTGCTTAGTGTCCTCATTAAATCATCTAATGGTCAAGCATTCACTTCTTATGTAGCATGCATCAGTATCATGCACATAAATAAATATCAGCTCTTTGTATCCTATTTCTGTAACTAACAGTCATCTACTCTATAATCTTTAGGTTGCAAATATTGTTTCCGCAAGCATACAACCTCTTCAGAACCTTGATGTTTTGGTGAGTGAATTGTTTTGTTACTGTTAAGTTACAAAAATCATCGTGGGAATCGCTTCCGTGATCTTGCATCTTATGCGTAAACCGACTTGCAGAATTACATTGAGGAAAAGGTCGGTCCTGATGCAAAGATTCCATGGGCTCAAAAACATATTGGTAAAGGCTTTGCAGGTATGTTCCAACATTAGCATTTGTTCCACAAATGTTTCAGTTTACTGGGTTTACGTGATTATTACTTTGCAGCAATCGAGAAGTTACTAGAAAAACATGCTGGAAAATACGCCACAGGAGATGATGTTTATCTGGTATTTTCCTCCCTCTTAATGTCCCCGTTTATATAATCCTAATTGTTGTCTTCATTTTCAAACAACATAACTAAGGTTGAAAAGTTTATATTTATTGATTTAACACAAAACATGGATTTCTAAAAATTACACCTACTTATGAAGATTACTTGCTTTATGTAAAATTTTGAGTGCTGATTGGTATTTTTGCAGGCTGATGTGTTTCTAGCACCACAAGTCCATGGTTCAATACAGAGGTTCAACCTTGATATGGTATGGTCTGCTTGTATATGGATTTTTTACACGTGCTGAGAATTATATATTACTTTCTAAATTTCATATTCTTTTGATATTCATATTATTTTATATCTTCCACAGCTATATACTATATCTATTGATGAATTTAAAACTTATAAGTTGTGATCGGTTGGTGCAGACTCCGTACCCTACTCTGTCTAGGGTCCATGAGGCGTATATGCAGCTACCTGCTTTCCAAAATGCCTTGCCAGAAAATCAGCCAGACTACCCTTCTAGTTAGTACAAATGGCTAAGGTAAAAACCTTATCTGACATTATATATTTTACATTATATTTAAAAGTGGCAAGATCAGCTGGTTGGACTTGGATGGGTTGGGTAATGGGTCAAAATAGCTTCGCGTTGAACAAGTCAATTTTATGCATCCGTCAGTTTGGAATTGCTCACAAACAGTTTTTCTTTACTTTCTTAAAATTTCTATAAATAGTTGTTGCCTTAAGTATGATTACGAGAAATATATACTATAATAATTATATAAATCTAATGCATTAAAAATAGACGTTGGTCGAGTTTCAAACGATTTGATATAATATTTACTTGACCTGTTTTTGATACAACCCATCTTTAATTGACCCATTACTACTAAGTAAATGGGTTAAAATTGCCATGTACAATTTTGGTTTTTTAAGCTGTTTGAATGTAGATTGTAAACTCTCAGACTGGTGCAACTTAGTTGCTTGTAATCAACTCGCTAATCTTATCATATATTATTAATTTCATTTGCAGCTGTGTCACATGGAATCTTCATTACTGTCATCAATGCAAAAGAGCTGTTCAATATCGCGTTGTATGAACGATTATAAATAATTACTCAACTGTTTGATGTGCATTGTGATGTATAAACCTTCTCAATAATAAATGTGTTCGTTCAAGTATAGTGTTTTAAGTAGGGATGAGCATTTGGACCCGAATCTCGGTACCGAACCGGTACCGACTCCTAATACACGGTACGGTACCGGTACCATGAACCGAGAAAAAAAATCAGTAACACTAATATGGTACCGGTACCAAAGCGGGGGAAGTACCGTAAAAAATCCCGAAATTTGACTAGTCATGTTTTTTTAATTAAATAACTTATCCGAACATCCATTTGGCCCGTTCTATGTCAAACAATAGTCATGTAAAACATAACAAACTAAACATTCGAAAAACTTATTGTGGCAAACTATAGATCCTTCATAAACGCTCTCAAAAATTAAACCCGAACCTATTTTAAAAGTTTTGGAGCGTTTGTATGTTACGACTATCTTGGTGATATATTTATTTAAGTTTTCGTTGCGTTTTGTGCCACGTCATGGTTTGAAATCACTTGAAAATGTTTTTTGTTTACTGTTTTTTTATTTTGTTTTTGAATCCTTTTTGTTTTAACAAAAACGAGAAGAACCGTATTGGTACCGAGTACCGGTACCGGTTCCGTTACCCAAATCCCATCCGGTACCGGTACCCACTTTCATGCTTGGGAAAAAATCGGTACCACTAATTCGGTATGAGTTCGGTATCATTCTGGTACCGTGCTCATCCCTAGTTTTATGTAATAAATGTGTTCCTCGAAGCAATCTCCATACTCCATTTATCCTTGGATAGGGGTATGATCTGTCTACATTCTACCTCCCTCCCATACCTCGTATCGGCGTGATTGGGTATGTTGTTATTGTTGTTTAAGTATAGTGTTACAAGTAACAAATAATGTTTGGAGGAAAGTTCTATGCTATTGCATTTTTGCCAAGTGATTTTTGTAATGATTCTGCAACTTTTCTACATTCTCGATCAAGCCTGAGTCTGTGCTGAAAAGCCGGCTCCCTCCAAGCCTGGATGAGTTTGTTGGTTTTGCGTCAGTACTAATGTCTGTTCAAAGAGCACCTTTGGGCCTGAATCTCCAGTTTCTAAGGCTGGTTCAAGTGCAAAATGTTGTTTGGCATTAATCTTCTTGCATGTTACATATGCATGTCATGTAATATAGACGTAGGCTATGTTTGGCGATACGTAGCAGTAACAATAAGCAATAGCAGTAAGCAGTAACAGTAACAGTTAGCACTAAGCAGTAACTGCTTTTTTTAAAACGTGTTTGGTAATGTAGCTGTAACTATAATTATAAAGCGTAAAACAAACAAATATTTACTGCTTGTCGCTTACTGCTTCTTCAAGAAGCATTTAAGATTGGAGCAGTTGATCATGTTTCAAACGCTTGTAGAGGTGTTGCCTAACAAGCAAATGCTTACCGCTTGTCGCTCATAAATGCTATATAATGCTCCAAAACACTTGTTGCCAAATACAACCGTAATTTTCGTGCTTATGCTACTTATTATTATTATTATTATTATTATTATTATTATTATTATTATTATTATTATTATTATTATTATTATTATTATTAATTTTTTTTGTACCTACAACTGTAATTATGAATTGTAAAATGACATAAATGCTAAACACTTACTGCCAAACGAACATAATAGTAGTCGTGTGAAGCTAAACGCTCAAAAGAAGCCTCACGTCTTAAACAATTAATAATCATAATTTTGACATACATTTTCATGATAAGTGATATATAATAATATGTAGATCCGCATAATTTTACAAAATTTATTAGAAAAATAACACTATAGTAGGATGTTAAGATCCCGATCCGATCTTACGATCACAATATTGCAAAGACAAAAATGATCATAGGCAGGATCGTGAATTCGTGATCTTAAAAACCTTGGTTTTTCTTTATTTTTTAACAAGTTAAATATGCAAAATCAAATACAACAGGGTGCGTAATAAACAACCAAACAAACCATAAGGACCAATCCTCAATATATAATAAAATACATATTTCGAGAATTTCACATTTCACAGTCAAACAGAAAATGGAACGACCACCACTCGCGGCCCACCGGCGCGTGGAATTCAAACTACCCTCCACCGCAGACTTCAACTTAGAAAAAGCGGTATGTAGTCATGGGTTTTTCATGACAGCACCTAATCAGTGGGACCCACTTTCTAAAACACTTAAACGACCGTTACGGCTACTTATTAATCATGAGAATCAAGACGACGTCGTTTCGGAATCATCTGTACTAGTTGAAATATCTGAACCGTTGGAATGTTGTTACCTAGTTGTGCGTGTTTTTGATATGGATACACTTTCTACTGAGCAACAGCAATCATTAACGGTTTGTTGACCTTTTTAAGGGGGTGTTTGTTTAAGCTTATATAGCGGGCTTATGACTTATTTGGTTTTCGGCTTATGTTTCATAAGCTCATTTTTCGTGGCTTATTTGGACACTCTTCGGCTTATATAAGCTTATCATGTCATAATAAGCTTATATATAAGCCAAAAACTTTTAAAATAAGCCACAAAAAATGAGCATATATGAGTCCTATAATTTAAGTTTATATGCACTTTCTCATTATTTTACAAGTGTAATAGGGCCTCTTTGCTGTTATTTTCTAGGGCCACTGAAAACCACGAGACGGCCCTGGTTAGGACATATGAGATATATGTCATGCATGTATATATTATGAGATATTGTAGTTAGTTGCCTTTAGAAAAAGAAGATGCCGCAAACGACTTTATAAGAAGGGAGTTGATTTGCACACACACCCACTTTTGATTCACACATCAAGGTACAGGCAAGATAAGCAAGATCCCGGGAGTGCTACTCTTTTTTTACTCAGATGTACGAACCCTTCCCTGGCACCCCCAAATGTACACATGTAGCGAGGTTTCAACCCTTAACCACTCTTGTGAGGAAACCAATGACCTTATCACAAGTCCATTTTACCATTAGGCCATTTGGTGGTGGTTTACAACATGAGATGATGTGCATAAATAAAATTGGATGTGTGCGAATCACCTCCCTTACAAGAAGTTAGGCTAATTTGATAACTTTTTACTGCATTTTTTTAAATGGGTTGGTTTGGTAATAAGTACATTTATTGAGATGTACCACTTTGATGATTTGTATGATTTAGTTGTTTATGTGAAGATGATGTGGCATTGGGTGGGTGAAGTCAGTAACGATGGATATGCTCTAATAATAGGGATGCAAGACAATGTGTGTTAAAATTATTGCTCATTTCATGAAAGTATACTGACTAAGTCGGGTCTTAAGTATGTTGGTATTCCATGATATTAGTCCTTACAATAATGCGAGTAGATAGTTAATTACATCCCCTGTCCAAAAATAATTGTTCACTAACAAAAAAACACATTTTAAGATATGTGCATTTGATAGTATGTTTAATTAACTTAGTGTCAGTTTACTAAGATGGCAATAGAGTAGCAAAACATATAAGATTGCATGATGATGGTAATTGGGGGTGAATGGAAAATCCGAAAATTCGTAATTTGTGACTCTTAATTTTTAAAATTGACAAATTTTTTTTTCTGGGACGAATTAGAATGGAAAGGTTACTTGTTATGTACTTAGGAAAACGTTAAAGATTAAATAAAAATAGTAATTAAGGGTCTCAGTTGTAGTATCTATTTTTGAATGTGGGCAATTGTTTTTGGGAATAATTAGTAATTGCTATACACATTCATTGACAATATAAAATGAAGTGAATGTGGCTTCTAAATTTTGGAAGTTTGGAAAGTATTGTGGTGCTTTTAGCTGTTCATTTGTGTGTTTGGATTGGATTGCAGGAACAAGTGAGGAGAATGCTCCGTTTATCAGATACGGAGGAGAAAAATGTGAGGGAATTTCAAGAATTGTATGGTGAAGCTAAAGCGTCAGGTTTTGGGAGGATCTTTAGGTCTCCGACGCTGTTTGAAGACATGGTCAAATGCATTCTTGTCTGCAATTGCCAGTTAGTTCTCTCTAATTCCTCTAAATATCTATGTATATTTCTGGAGGTGCGCGATATGTTTGCGTTATATCTACAATACACTAGAGATTGTTGAAATTAAGATAAAGCTGGATTTGATAATCTATTGATGTTACTCTTTAGTATGATCATGAATCTTTTAGCAAGGCTGATTTGCAATATTAGAAGTTGAGGGACTAAAGGACTATTTGCTCTATCTGTAGAGGTGTAGTGTCTTAAAATATGTCATTTAGGATTTTTGTTTATTTTTGTAATGATATGGTTTTCAGAATCATATCTAATACACTAATTACTTAACAGAAGATGGACTAAAGAGGGACCCGTTTTGACCCGTTACCCAACTTGCCCATTTTTGCTATCTTGACATATCCCTGACCTGTATTTCCATTGTAGGTGGTCAAGGACTTTGAGCATGGCTAGAGCCCTTTGTGAGCTGCAGCTGGAGCTGCAGTGTCCGACACCCACTGAAACCGATAAACACGAAAATCCCATGACTACATTTGCTCCAATAACCCCTGCAAATAAAGAAACAACAAAACGAAAAATGAACTCAGAACAAAAATCAAGAAATGTTGCAAAAAGGTGTTCAGAGATTAAATCAGCAATCGAAGCAGAAGCAACACTAAGGGTGGACTGTACTGAGACATCTATTGACATACAGGAGGCAAGTATTGCTGGCTTTGTCAACGAGCCTAGTGAGAAGACAGAATTGCCCTTCCCCAGCAGCATGGGAAATTTTCCTAGCCCAAAAGAACTAGCAAGTCTTGATGAAAGCTTCTTGGCAAAGCGGTGTAACCTTGGTTATAGAGCTAGTCGTATATTGCGTCTTGCTCAAGGTGTCGTTGAAGGTAGAATTAATCTCAGGCAAATTGAAGAAGATAGTCGAGAAGCATCTTTATCTAATTACATGAAGCTAAATGAGCAGCTGGGAGAGATCAATGGTTTTGGTCCTTTTACACGTGCCAACGTACTCATGTGCTTGGGATTCTATCATGTAATTCCATCAGATTCTGAAACACTAAGGCACTTATATCAGGTTTCTTTTTAACTTTTGTAGATCTTTTTACTGTCTTTTCTAGAGCTGGCATTTCAACCTGTCTTCTTATGAGTGATAGGTTCATTTATGTTATATCAATAGCGGGTCAAAAGATTTTAAATAAAATAATTTTCCAAAAAACTAACCCGACCCAACCCATTTCACCGCCTATCAAAATTTACCCATTTTGTGAACTCGGCAGATTTACCATATATATATATATACTAGTTTGCTGAGATGCTTTTACATATGTTGTTTAGGTCCACAAAAAGAAGTCAACAATTAAAAACATCCAACAAGATATTGAAAGGATCTATGGAAAGTATGAACCATTTCAGTTCTTGGTGTACTGGTATGCTTCTTCTGTCGATTTCTTTCAGTTTTGTTTGTGGACTAGTTTCTTATCCAGTTATGTGACTGTATTAGGTCAGAAATATGGTCCTTTTATGAAGAACGATTTGGAAAGATGAGTGAACTCCCTAACTCTCATTATAAACTCATAACAGCCGCAAATATGAGATGCAAGAATGGCATAACCTGAAGAAGCATATTTTATTATGATTAACTTACCTGATTAGTGACTAATCAGCTTCAAGTTTTTGTTGAGTTTGGGGGGGGGGGGGGGGGGGGGGGCATTCGTTCGATAATGTAATTGCTATGTTAAGCACTTCAAATGTGTGAACTTCTTCGGTGTATGTTCTCTTTAAACTTCAGGGGTAGTCGGTGCATATTTTTTTCTTATCTTTTGGTTCGGTTATTGTTCTCCTGGTATTATAAAATGTACCAGGCTTCTTGTATTTTGGGTGCACATCTATCTCTAAATGTTAAGCGGCTAATCCTATATGTTCAAAATTGTAATCTTGCGAAAGTTTAATTTGATGTGTACTAAAGGTGGAAAAACTGGCGGTTTGGTTGACGGGTTAAAACTGGCTGGGTTGACCTGAAACACCTTTCCATTAAATGATTCAAATTTCTGAATAAAAGGATTAAGCAAGTTTTATGCAGTATAAGTTTTAAAATACATTTGAGCTATTTTTCCACTTTACCTATTTGACCTGTTGTAAGTTAACTCGACCCATTGGCCAGGTTGGCACCTTTACTGACTAGTTTTCTGCTATCTGAAGCATTCTTTTGGTAAAGAGAATTTGAAAGGTTTCTCAATTTGACCATTTCTCTTTTTCTTCTTAATAAAGATGATTACATTAGTTCCTTATTACAAATTGTATCAAACGATATTATTCTTAGTTATAACTTAAGATGATTGAATTGATTTTTTATTTTCCACTTGCTTATCGCATCGTATGCATGTTTGACATTTTGAATCTTTTTACACTCGGTGATAGATAACATAATCTCAACTTGCTTAAGATGATAACAACTTGTATCAAAATCATGACTAATCTTTTGATCAGCATTGTTTTAGTCATGCTTACATGTGTACCTTCTTTTTAAATGACCACGTCAAACCTAAACGACAAACAAAAATGGACATAAGCATCATACATAAACCACTTTATCGGATACCAGATGACCCATCTGGGACATAAAATCACCTTCTTATGACTTGATAGAACAACATACAATTGTACATTAATTCATGAAACGAAAAAGAAAACTAAAAAAATAACACAAATTAAATGCCACGTAACTTGCCAACTTCATCAAGTTATCCTCAAGTGTCACTTCACTATGCTAACTCGTAAGTTTCACTGTACCTGCTTAGGAGGTTCACATGACACAATCTTGTAATGATACAGCAAAAGATAAAATTGTACAATGACCAACATAATTAACCGACCTAATTAAACCCAAAGATGGGCTCGGGCCTACCCACATAATAATCCTCTAATATAGTGACCAAAAGAGTGACAATAGGGTCCTCACCTTAACCTGTTTTGGTCACTGCTAGTGACAATCATTTTGGTCACCAATCAACATTAGAGATGATCCACACCCTTACTGATATGTCCACTTGAATCTTTCTCACTTATCTCATAGTGACAGTATTTTTCAATTAGTAACAATATCTTTCCGCCACTTTGTAATTTGTAGTGAAATTATTATTGATGTCGACTTTGTTTGATAATTTCTACGCAGGTAATTTCTACTGCATTATCATAATCGATAATTACCAATGAAAACTCTTTCGGTAACTATATACATAGTAGTCAAAAATATTTTCAGGTAAAACTTAGTAATCAATCTCTATCTACACTCGTATAGTGTTAGACTTTATTGAACACAATTCGGACTGCTTACTATTTCAATTCCTACCATGCAAGACGCAACCAACCCAGTTGACTTTGCATGTCTTTTTCACAACGCATTTCTTCTTATATTGCATAAACTATATTGATCTATCAATTTATGTCTTTTCGCTAAAGTATATAATATCAAGTATATATGAAGTCAGTGGTTTGGTATAAACCTGTATTAACTGAATTGCGAGTCTCAGTTTTCTTGTCACTTCACATCTAGCTGCATTGACTTTGAAGAATGGGTACTAAAATTGGGATATTTCTTTTGATCATTTTCGTGCAAATTTCGATTTCATATCAGAATACAGACCGTAAGCTGTTCAGTTCCATTAGTATTCTTTGTTCTATTTAATTTGTTTTTCAGATGAATGGAAATCTTAGTTTGCTGCTTGATCTTTGATTAATTTGCATTATTGTTAGATAAACTGTCACTAATAAATTTTTAAAGGTAAAACTTTTATGGTGTAGTCGTTATTCTGATGGCTCTCCAGACTGCTTGGCCAAACACAACACTCAACTGGAAAGGCTCAGACCCTTGTGATGGGACTTGGCATGGCATCGGTTGCACTAACTCTCGTGTGACCTCCTTGTGAGTCATTCTATAATTCCGTTGAAGTAATATATTAACAAAAAATTTCATTATTTCCTGTTTTTGGCGTTATGCATGTGTAATTTCTTAGAGTCTTGTCAAGCATGGGATTGACTGGAGGAATCCCAGGAGACATCGGGGAGTTTACTGAATTGCAGATTCTGTAAGTCCCTTCATTATATTCTATAGCTGTTTTGATGTTTTACTTCTTATCGTCTTTTTGTTGGAAAACTCTATGTTTGTTTTTCTATGTAGGGATCTATCTTACAACACAGGTCTGACTGGAACACTCACTCCGGCAATCGGGAATTTGAAGAAATTAACAAACTTGTAAGCAATTTTACATTGAAAATAACGTCATTTTGGTTTTGTAAATTTAACATATGATCTTGTTTTCCAGAGTCATTGTTGGTTGCCGCTTTACTGGTCCAATTCCAAGCACCATCGGAAATCTTGAAAATCTTCAATATATGTACGAAAGCTCCTATACACAAACCAAACTTACTAGAATTAGGAATTTTTGAGGGAGCGTGTAAGAACTCGTTTCATATTTATTACAAGATAAAACAAGAGACCTTTGGCGTATACATTAATGGTGAAGTGTGTGTCGATTTTCCGTTAAAAAAATATTTAACCAAATGGTTGTGAGTTCTTATTCCAAATCAAACATATATAGGTGAAGGGCGTGTCTCTCTCTCTTTTTTTTTTTTTTTTTTTTTTTTTTTTTTTTTTTTTTTTTTTTTTCATAAAAAGAAATTTAATATATTAGAAGATAAGAATATTTTGAATACCTGATAAATGGTAAGGTTTAAGCTGCTAATAACATCCACGGTGGTTTAAAAGTTCTATTTGTATTGTGTAGGTCTTTGAATTCCAATGGCTTCACCGGACCAATTCCAGCTACACTTGGAAATCTTAAGAATATCTATTGGTTAGATCTCTCGGCAAACAAGCTCACAGGGAGATTACCAGTTTCTGATGGGCTAACACCTGGTCTTGATTTGTTAACTAACATAAAACATTTGTATGTTGATATCAATTTTTATTCTTTAACTTAAACCCGCTCATAAATGGGAACCACGCTTATGTTTTACTCCGTATTGTTTTCAGTCACTTCGGAGACAACCAGCTTTCGGGAGATATACCACCTTCGCTCTTCAACTTGAACATGACTCATATTCTTCATATGTATGTTTCAATCTAATAAGTATATGATCAATACATGTGAAAACACACACAAGTTAAGGGACGCCAACATTTACTAACTTTACTTGATCAGATTATTTGATCACAACCAGTTTAGTGGCAGAATTCCCTCCACAGTTGGATTTTTGCAGTCTCTGGAGATCATGTGAGTTTCATTGGTTACTTGAATTTTTTTAACTTACACTTTATTTATTGAGTGCAATTCTTTTTGAATCAGACGATTTGATGTAAACCATTTGTCTGGCCAAGTACCGTCAAACATCAACAACCTTACCAGTCTGAAGGAGATGTAAATATCGACAACTTTAATCAATCGGTTTACTATTTCATTTAAATTAAAAGATGTATGATGTTCGATATTCTTATCTCGTAGGTTCCTGTCAAACAATATATTAACTGGTCCTATACCCAATCTCACTGGCATGAACCTCCTCAGCTATCTGTAAGTATCAATTCGTTGACCGTTAAAAAATAAGGCTCGATATATTTATCTTTAACGTGATTGCACATTTTGCAGGGATTTAAGCAATAATAGTTTTGACCAGTCATATATTCCATCATGGTTTTCAACTCTAGGGTCTTTGACAACCCTGTAAGCAAAGTGTTTCAACTTTATTAACATATTAATCTGGCCCGAACGCAACCTAAGACTGAAATGCATGTCTAACTAATTTATCTCAAATGCTGTTATGACAGTAAGATGCACTATACAAATCTTGTAGGAGAACTGCCGGCGGCCTTGTTCAGCTTTCCTCAGTTACAGAATGTGTCAGTATATCAATCTGTTGACTGTTAAAGAGGTATATATATATAATTTGCTGCATCATGATAATTAACTAGCAATGGTTTTTGACAGTGATTTGGGTAACAATCGGATAAATGGCTCCTTGGATATTAGCTCAAATCCTAGCAAACAGCTTGAACTTGTTGATCTTCGGACTAACCTCATTGAGGACTTCGTACAACGAGACCAATATACTTTTGATTTAATGTAAGTCGTGTAATATATATCACACACTGTTTGTATACGGTTTTACGTAGTAACTTTTTAAGACTGAAAAGTGATATTGAGTCTTTCTAGATGTCCCAAGATAATATACCCTTGGGCACTGCAATAAAATATGCAATTTGTACATAACTAAATCTCTCCAATAGAATGGTATGTGGTTTTTCACTGTTCTGTTTTCTTCTAATTACCGCTAACATTCATGAAACTACAACATGCAGACTGGTTGGAAATACAATATGTACGGGATCGGGAGTGACGACAGATAAATTTTGCTCTCTTGTTCCCGTGAATACTAGCACGCTCTATTCGACAAAATATAACAACTGTGTGCCGTCTTCATGTGATTTAGGCCTTTTTCCAAGTCAAAACTGTCAATGTGCATATCCATTTATAGGCCTGATTATGTTCAAAGCTCCTTCTTTCTCGACACTTGAAAATACTACCATCTACGACTCACTTCATGATAATTTAACGGCGTATTATCAGAAAGTCAAACTCCCAGTTGATTCAGTGTCATTAAACAATCCCAACAGAAATTTGGATGATTACCTTGCGATCAAACTGTATATATTCCCGTTTGGTGAAATAAGTTTCAATCGGACTGGGATTATTGGGGTGTCGTTTGCGCTTAGCAGTCAAGGATTCAGTTCACCAAAAGGTTTCAACACATACACATTCATTGCTGAAAACTATCTTAACTTCCTTCAAGGTAATTAATTTCTTTCTTCGTGGTAGAAATCAGTGAAGATTTTTAACCTGTGACCATTGAAGATCATTAACTATAAACCCATTTTACAGAAATATCAGGGCCTGGAAGCACGAATACTCACTCATCTAGCACTGGAATTATCGTAGGATCAGCAATTGGTGGTTGTGTACTTGTGGGTTTATTAATACTTGCAGGCATTTATGCATTACGTCAGAAAGGACGAGCTGAAAGAGCCACTCAACAGAAACAACCTTTCGGTAAATCTGATCATAATAGTTTTGCTAAAATAATAAAACTTATGTAGGAATAACTAAATATTGACACTGTATTTATATATTCAATGTTTAAACAAAATGCAAAGAGCCCGGGTCCCTCTATACAATAGGGCTGTGCCCATATACAATAACAAACTATTTTGGTATAATACCTGCAGGAAACTGGGATCCAGAAGGTGGAAGCGGTGATGTTCCTAAGCTTAAAGGAGCACGATCGTTCACCTTTGAGGAACTTAGCAAATGCACAAGCAATTTTTCAGAGATTAACAACATAGGAAGAGGCGGATACGGGATGGTTAGTGATAGTATGTGTGAGTATAGTATGCTTTAAATTGATATTGAAGTCATTAAAAAAACAAATATAATGTAGGTATATAAAGGAACTCTTCCGAATGGGCAGCTAATTGCAATAAAAAGAGCTCAACAAGGATCCACACAGGGAGGGTTTGAGTTTAAGACTGAGATCGAGCTTCTTTCACGAGTTCATCACAAAAATGTTGTTGGGCTTATTGGTTTCTGTTTTGATCAGGATGAACAAATGCTAGTTTATGAGTACATCGTGAATGGTACACTAAAGGATTCTCTTTCAGGTACTGGATTGTTACTTCTAGTGACAATAGTCCTGTCGCTAAATGTTAAGAACTGAAATTCCGTCATTATAGCCTTTCTAGATTTTCCTACTAACAAAGATGGAGTTGTTACAAAAGACATTACTAAAAGTCTACTATGACCATATATAACACTACTAGAAACGGGCCTTTTAGCGATGATGCATGACGTTGCTAAAGTGCCAAAAGTCGTCTCTAAAACTTATAAGTTTGTGTGACACTACAGATGTGTAAGCTTTGTGACAGAAATCAGAAACTCTTACAGAATAATTGTAATCTTTTTGTTTTGTTATTTTTTTTTCTTGGAACACATTTATTTCAATCGTCATAGGTTTAAAGAGTTCTATTTCTATATGTGCAGGGAGATCGGGTATTAGGCTGGACTGGATTCGAAGGTTGAAGATAGCTGTCGGGGCGGCAAGAGGGCTGCAATATTTACATGATCTTGCTGATCCTCCAATCATACATAGAGATATTAAAACAAATAATATTTTACTAGACCAACGATTAGTTGCAAAAGTTGCCGATTTTGGTCTATCCAAGCCAATGATTGATGCTGATAGAGCTCATATTACCACTCAAGTCAAAGGAACATTGGTTAGTAATTAACAACTGTTCTATCATACTAATTAATGAATCCAGATTGACGTGATGCTAATGGTATCTGATGCCAATAATCTTGTATCCGTATCAACGTATTGTCGAACATCTATCATTCAAACTTAGCATTAAATCAAAGATTATAAATTGTGAACAATATATATTGATGCATGCAGGGATACATGGATCCTGAGTATTACATGACTCAACAGTTGACAGAAAAAAGTGATGTATATAGCTTTGGAGTTGTGATGTTGGAGCTAATAACCGCAAGAAATCCAATCGAGAATGGAAGGTACATCGTGAGGGAAGTAAAACAAGCAATGAACAAGGATATGGAACTATACGACCTACACGAAGTCCTTGACCCGGTCATTGGTTTAAGCAGCCAACTTAAAGGTTTGGAGAGATTTGTGGATTTGTCACTTAGGTGTGTCGAAGAGACAGGAAGACTAAGACCAGCAATGAGTGAAGTTGTGAAGGAGCTCGAGAGCATAATGGCACTGGTGGGGCTTAACCCTGGAACTGGATCATCATCGTCAACTTCAGCCGCAACATATGAAGGTACCGGCAAAGACTTCAGTCATCCTTATAGTAATGACAGCCTTTTCGCTTATAGCGGAGGGTTTTTGCCACCAAAGTTGCATCCAAAGTAAATTAATTATATATGTTGTTTATTTCTATCCCCACATGAAAAATATGTAATGTTTAATAACTTAAGGAACGTTATAATTACAATAAAAATAAATTAACTTGAATCCAGTATATTTAGCACTTACATGTTACTTTTTGCTATTATTAATATTACAAATAAATGTCACCTTTTTGTTTTTATAACTAATGTATGTAGTTAAGTTGTCACGCACATATCAAAAAGGTTTCCTGGATAAAGAAATAAATGCCATAGGACGATCGGTCACTTTCCCCCTTTTTTTTTTTTTTTTTTTTTTTTTTTTTTTTAGTTGTATTGAGAATGAATCACAAGTGATCAAAAAAATGATACATGATAGAAAGATGTGAGAATACATCCTAAAATACAGTTGTTGACACTTGACATAGCGAGAAGCACCCAATTAAAAGCGATCTCTTGAAACTCCTTGAAATCCCGTGCAACATATATGAGATTTGAAACTAACGAATAATCTTAAAGCATCGTGAGCTGGAATTGATGAAACAGCTAGAATACACAAATGTGCGCCTTGATTGCTGGAAGAGAAAAAACCTTGCAACCTTGTTTAAAACAAATAAATGCTTGTGCTTGATACCACGATTGTTGTTCATAGAGGTGGAAGTGGCCTGTCATTCTTGCTCAGCTCGGATAAGAAATCACTAAACTCGTCATTATTTGAGCGCGCCGGTTTTCCATCTAAAGTGATGCCCAATGAAGCCCCAAGACTGTACATAGAAACGGATTCATCATCTTCAGAATCACCTGGAGATAGTGAACACGGTTGATCATCATCACCTTCACATTCAATGTTGTTTTTCCTTGCTTTACTTTTACCTTTTTTCTTGATTTTACCTCAAAATTTTCCGGTATCCCTCTCTTTATTCTTTGAAGATGATTTCTTGTCTTCCCCTTATCTCATTCGACGAGTTGAAAGGGTTATTAATGAGAAAAGGAGAGAGATGAAATGAAAGTGAAAATGAATTATTTCATTGATAGGTAAAAATGTGAGATTACAACAGATATTTAAACTACATAGTTTGGCGAGAAACTTCTAACTAACTAGTTTGACCCGCTTTGACTTTTAGCTACATTACAATACAAGCTTGGAGCTATTTACATGTTACCACAATCAACTAAACACTTATGATGGTGATGATAATTGGATGATATGGAAGCTGTGCTGAACATTGCAGTTTGCTTGACACTTGTGGAGTTAATAGGTTGTTTGACAACTTGTTTGACTTCTTTAAAGTCAACTGTCTTATTATCTCCATTACACAAACAACAAAGCAGTGAATATGACAATTACACAGGAGTCAAACAATGAGGTGTCAAGCAGTTCTACTCAATATGATGCAGCAATGAGTGATAGAATGGATCAGCTCCAAAATCAGCTCAATCAGATGATGCTTATGATGCAGAATAACAAGGAGGCTACAAACTTACCTTTCATGGGCACTGGAGGTAATCTCAGACTCATTGCAGCTCATGTCACTCATTCTCACAAACTTATTACCTCTTATATTAATGCTAGAACTTATAAGGTTATTGCTTCCATTCTAATAAATCAATTGCATCTATGGGTAGTAGACAGTGGTGCCACTGATCATGTTTATATATCACTCACTTTAATGCATAATGTTCAACTCTGAACACAACCTATATATGTTACCCTGCCAAATGGACAAAACACAGTTGTGACTCAAGTTGGATCAGTGCACATAAATTCAGCAATCACCTTGCACAATGTGCTTTACATACCATCATTCTCCTATAACCTCTTGTCTGTGAGCAAGTTAGGATCACACATTCCCTTATCTGTCCTATTTACACCTTTTGCCTGCTACTTCCAGGATCACCACAAGGGGATTGCATATGGCAACCTCTATAATGGACTTTACATCATCAAACAGGAGCCAAAACCAAAACCCTCAACTATCCTTGCTGTGAACACCAACAATTTGGAGCTTTGGCATTCAAGATTAGGACACCCCTCTCTTCCAGTTTTACAACAAATAAAGTCAATTTCAGTTTCAAAAGATTGTAATGTACATAAGTGTGATATATGTCCTCTAGCAAAACAACATGCCTTGTCATTTCCTTTAAGTGAATCAAATACAAAGTCTTTGTTTGAGCTTATCCATATTGATGTTTGGGGACCATATAAGTATTCTACTGTACGTGAACAAATGCACATATTTCTTGACAATTGTGGATGATTACTCTAGAGCCACTTGGACTTACTTGTTACCATCAAAACACCACACCATCTCAACTGTAAAAATGTTCTATGTGTTTGTTCAAAATCACTTCAAGGTTAATATCAAGACAATTAGTAGTGACAATGGAACATAATTTCTTAACCACTCATTAAGTGAATTCTTCAACACCTGTGGAATAAATCACCAAACCTCATACCCAAACACACCTCAACAAAATGCAAGGGTAGAAAGGAAACATAAGCATCTCTTAGAAGTTGCAAGGGCCATAAGATTTCAAGCAAACTTTCCTATACATTTTTGGGGATACTGTCTACAGGCTGCAACTTACCTAATAAACAGACTTCCATGTAAGCCTTTACACAACAAGAGCCCATTTGAGATGTTATAACAAACACCCGCTTCACTAGATCACTTAAGAGTTATTGGACGTCAAGCCTTTGCACATCAACACACCTCAGATAAGTTTGAAGCTAGATCCATACCATGTGTCCAGATTGGTTATCCCACAACTCAGAAAGGATATCTACTTTACAACCTTAAAACACACAAGACATTTGTTAGTAGACATGTCCTGTTTCATGAAAACATCTTCCCTTTTGCTCACAGACCAACACCTACATCACCAATATCTACACCATTAGTAGAATCAACAAACATTGATCCACACAATATACCACAATTCACACATCCTACTCCATTTGCATCCACATCAACAAACACAAATAATTCACCATCTGAACAACCACATCTGCATACACCATCTAACTTACCTAACTCACAAAGTGATGACACTGATCCAGCACACATTACACCAACACCATCCTTCACAGCTCATTCTCTCAACTCACATGAACAACCACCATCTACCTCTGCACCTACCACGTCTGAACCTCCACCACCACCACCACCTCCATCTCTTAGAAAGTCAACCAGAACCACAAAGCTATCACATAAACTCAATGACTTTCACATCACCATCCCCAAACTCTCTCATACACTCAACTCCACCATCAAATTTCATCACTCCAAATATCTAAATTACAACAACATAATCTCACCCGCACACAGACATTTTATCAACACCATCAATCATACGGTGGAACTAAAGCCTTATACTCAGGCTGCAAAAGATCCAAGATGGGTGGATGCAATGAGCAAAGAGTTATATGCCTTGGAATCCAATGGCACATGGATTATTACTTCTCTTCCACCCAACAAGTCTGCTATTGGTGCTAAATGGGTATTTAGAATCAAATACAATTCAGATGGAACAATTGAAAGATTTAAAGCAAGACTAGTTGCCAAGGGCTACAACCAAAGAGAAGGAGAAGATTACACAGAGACTTTTGCTCCAGTGGCCAAAATGGTCACTGTTAGAACTCTTTTAGCCACAGCTGCACACCACAATTGGCACATTGCTCAGTTGGATATCAACAATGCCTTTCTCCATGGTGATTTGCAAGAAGAGGTCTACATGGTTCTACCACAAGGCTACAAACATGACTCCACCATTCCTAATCCTGCAAGTTATAAAAGTCTCTCTATGGTTTAAAGCAAGCTAACAGACAATGGTTCACAAAATTGACTGCCTTTCTTCTCAACCATGGTTTTACTCAGAGTTATGCAGATACTTCCCTTCTCACATACAAGAAAGGCAAAGATTTTCTAGCCTTGGTGATCTATGTAGATGATATTGTTCTTACAGGCAACAATCAGGATCTAATAACTTACTTCAAACATCAGCTAGACTTAGCAATCAGCATCAAAGACTTGGGAAGTTTAAACTATTATTTAGGAATTGAATTCTTAAGAAGTGCTAAAGGAATCACAATGAGCCAGAAAAAGTATGCTCTTGAACTGCTACAAAGTGCCAAGGTCCTTGATTTGAAACCATCACACATTCCTGTCAATCCAATTGAGAAGTTGACTAAAACATATGGAGATTTACTTGAAGATCCTTCACAATACAGAGTATTGGTTGGTAAATTACTCTATTTTACCATAACAAGACCAAATCTATCATATGCAGCCCATTCACTAAGCCAATTCAGTCATAATCCAACAACTTCACACTGGAAAGTTTTCACTAAAGTTCTCAGATACATCAAACTATGTCCTGGACAAGGCCTTTTCTTCCCATCTCACAACAATTTATAGTTAAAGGCATATTGTGATAGTGACTGGGCAAGTTGTCCAGTCACAAAGAGGTCAGTCACTGGTTTCTGCATCTTTCTGGGCCCATGTCTTATCTCCTGGCAATCCAAGAAGCAAAGTGTGGTATCTAGAAGCTCCACTGAGGCTGAATACAGGGCTTTAGCTGACTGTACATGTGAGGTAACTTGGTTAACTAGTCTTCTCAAAGATCTTCAAGTTCCAATAACCACCCCTGTACCAATCTTCTGTGACAACCAATCCAGTATTGCTCTAGCTGCCAACCCCATTCAACATGCCAGAACAAAACACATAGAAATTGATTGCCACTTTAATAGAGATAAGATCAAGTCAAGAGCAATTTTACCTATCTTCAAATTCTCTTATAAACAAGCTGCAGATGTTCTAACCAAAGGGCTCAGTAGATCTCCATTTCATCAATGCATATCCAAGTTTGGAGTGTATGATCCATACACACTGCCAACTTGCAGGGGGGGGGGGGGTAATGGAGATAACAAGATAGTTGACTTTAAAGAAGTCAAACAAGTTGCCAAACAGCCTATTAATACCCCAAGTGTTAAGCAAACTGCAATGGTCATCACAGCTTCCATATCATCCAATTATCATCACCATCATAAGTGTTTAGTTGATTGTGGAAACTTGTAAATAGCTCCAAGCTTGTATTGTAATGTAGCTAAAAGTCAAGCGGGTCAAAATAGTTAGTTAGAAGTTTCCCGCCAAACTATGTAGTTTAAATATCTGTTGTAATCTCACATTTTTACCTATCAATGAAATAATTCATTTTCACTTTCATTTCATCTCTCTCCTTTTCTCATTATTATTATTTTTTTTTTTGAAATTGAAAATGAATTATTTCATTGATAGGTAAAAATGTGAGATTACAACAGACATTTAAACTACATAGTTTGGTGGAAAACTTCTAACTAACTAGTTTGGCCCGCTTTGACTTTTAGCTACATTACAATACAAGCTTGGAGCTATTTACATGTTACCACAATCAACTAAACACTTATGATGGTGACGATAATTGGATGATATGGAAACTGTGATGACCATTGCAGTTTGCTTGACACTTGTGGAGTTAATAGGCTGTTTGGCAACTTGTTTGACTTCTTTAAAGTCAACTGTCTTGTTATCTTCATTAGTTATTGATGCTATACCTATTTTTATTAATATGCAACTTTGCCGGTTGGTGTTTGGTTAATTTTCCAAATTACTATATATAAATCCAATTGTTTTTGGTTTCCACTTGCATGCTTATTGCATCACATGTACATTAATTTGCCAATTTGACATTCATTGCCTCATTGGTATTATGACCAAGGCGTTGCTACAATTTTGTCTGAAAGATCGACTTTAGATCGATTTGGTAATCAAGTGTTGACGTGTTATTTTGTTTAGGTGGGTGCCTTTGTAACAACTTTTTCCTTGCATATCCATTTGTTTGGAATTTACGTATAGTGTATATTATAATTAATACATACCATTATTCTTAAGTTTGTATGAAAATAACTATTTTAAAATATACTATCACAAATTGAGAAAAGTTAATTTAGGTACTAAGATTTTGTTGCAGGACAAATTCCCTTTATTTATCTAGTTTAATCTAATGGTGGAGATTAATCTAAGATTTTATATGTCAACTTAAGTCCATGTCTTTTTCTTTTCTTTTTGTCCTTCTTATTTATTCATTTTTTTTAATGCACGTTTTTTGTTTCACTTTCTTACATTTTCATACGTTTCGTCTTTTCATATGTTTATATACGTTTTTGTCCGTTTTCGAACGTTTTTTTTCCGTTTTTTTTTTAATTTTCATCCATTTTTAGACGTTCTCATCTGTGTTCAGACATTTTCATCCAATTTTATACGCTTTCGTCAGTTTTCGTTTGTTTTTATAAGTTTTCGTTTGTTTTTAGACGTTTTTGTCTGTTTTCGTCCATTTTATACAATTTTGTCCGTTTTTACACGTTTCCGTCCGTTTTCATACGTTTTCAAACATTTTTTTTCCGTTTTCATACGTTTTCATTCATTTTTTATGTTTTTGGCTATTTTCAGACGTTTCTTCTATTTTTGTCTGTTTTTATACGTTTTCGTCCATTTTCAAACGTTTTCGTCCATTTTTATACGCTTTTGTCCATTTTCAAACATTGTTGTCCGTTTTCATACGTTTTCATACGTTTTCGTCCATTTTTTATGTTTTCGTCTATTTTCAGACATTTTCATCTGTTTTAATCCGTTTTCAGATGCTTTCGTCCATTTTTATACGTTTTTATCCGTTTTCATACATTTATATATTTGTGTCCATTTTGATATATTTTTGTCCGTTTTCAGACTCTGTCATACGTTTTGGCAGTTTTTATACATTTTCCTATGTTTTCGTCTGTTTTCTTTCGTTTTCGTCCATTTTTCATACATTTTTCATCCGTTTTCAGACGTGTTTTTACGCTTTCATACGTATTCGTTCATTTTCTTACGTTTTCGTCCGTTTTCATACGTTTCTGAATATCACAATTGATATTTTTTGTGATCTTGTGATATCACTTGTGATATTCAGAAACTTATGAAAACGGACGAAAACGTAAGAAAACGAATGAAAACGGACGAAAACGTAAGAAAGTGAAAAAAATAGAAAACGTAATTTAAAAAAACATGAAAATCACTTATGATATTCTGAATATCACTTGTGATTTTCAAGTTACAAAACATTAGTTGAAAATCACTTATGATATTCAAGATATCACTTGTGACATTTAGGATATCACTTGTAATATTCAGAGACATATAAAAACGTCTAAAAATGGCCAAAAATATTTTAAAACGTATGAAAACGGACGAATATGTAGAAAAACGGACGAAAACATCTGAAAACAGACTAAATGTATAAAAACGGACAAAAACATATGAAAACGTCCAAAAACATTTAAAAATGGACGAAACATATGAAAGCGGACGAAAATGTAAGAAAATGGACGAAAACGTCTGAAAACGTATGAAAACAGACAAAAATGTTTGAAAATAGATGAAAACGGACGAAAACGCATAAAAACGGACGAAAACATATGAAAAAGTCTGAAAACGGCCGAAAACATTTAAAAATGGACGAAAACGAACAAATACGTATGAAAACGGACAAAAACGTCTGAAACGTATAGAAATGGATGAAAACGTATAAAAACGGAGGAAAACAGACAAAAACGTAAGAAAACGGATGAATATGTATGAAAACAGACGAATATGTATGAAAACGAAGAAAACGTATGAAAACGGACGAAAACGTATGAAAACGGACGAAAACGTAAGAAAACGACGAATATGTATGAAAACGAAGAAAAAAAACGTAAAAAAAAACGTAAACTTAAAAAAAACGTGAATTAAAAAAAAAAACATGAATTGGAAAAAAAAAACAAAAAAAAAAAAACAAAACAAAAGAGGACGAAAAAGTAAAAATAAAAAAAATGAATAAATAAGAATGACAAAAAGATAAGGAAAAAACATGGACTTTGTTGATATAAATAATGCGTAAAAAAGTTATTAATATTTATCGATATCCCTATATTTTGACGATCACAAAATATAAATTCATTAAACGTAAAATCATTACGTAAACAAGTATTTAGTAAAAAAATGTCATTACATCCAACTAATTCACTTAAGGTATGAATAAACAATTGTCTAATACATTTTATGATCAAAGGAAGGTTTATTTACTAATTACAAATTATATAAAATGGTATAAACATTTTATATATTTAAGAAAACCACTTTTGGTAATTAAAGGAAAATGTTTATTTCATAATAAATAAATGAATTCAATTTTTTAACTAAATTCAGTTAAATTTTCACCAAATAAACATTCCCCACAAAAGACAAAACATTCTGGCCGTTACAGGTGGGCGGCCCCCTTAATTTTAAGGGGGTCGACCATGAATTAAAGGGGCCGGCCTACGCTCATGTGTCAGAATGTTTTGCCTATAAATACTGGTTCAAATCTGAAATTTTTTCCTCACCTTTTGTACTAAAACTTTCTGTTCTAATTCTCTCAAAACACCTTTCTAAATCCTTTGATCATAAACATATTAGTTTTTGTTTCAGGTGATCTAATCCGTCATTATTCAAAGTGCAAGAGAAGAATACTCCTTTCATTTCAAATCAAGAAGTATTAAAGATTAGTTGTGTAGCTTGTATTCATTGTAAAGTTGTATAGTGATTGTAATTGGTAGATCTAGGTGGGTTTGTAAATCTAGTATTGAAGAAGTTGTGGTGTGAAGTAGAAGTAGTGTGTAGTTGTGAAGTAGTAGTGGTGTGTATAAGTTGTGAAGAAGGTGTTTAGTGGTGTGAGATTGGTTCTAGCTACTATTAGGACTCGACATCTAGCTTAGTGTCGTTAAGTGGTGTAAGCGAAAGTTGTGTAAGGTTTCTCCGCCAAAAGGGGAGTTTGTTGACATAGTGAAGAAAAACTCTCGAGTAGGTGACTCGAGGAGTGGAGTAGGGCGAAGAGGTGCTTCGTAGCCGAACCACTATAAATACCGTGTGTTGTGGTTTGATCTCTCTATCTCTATCTTTTCTTTACTTTCATATTTACGTTATAATTGTTTAGTTGGTTAGATTAAATTGTTTGTGTTGTGCAAGTGTTGATATTCATATAAATAAGAATCGAAGTTTTTATAAAACAAAGTTTTTAAAATCAAAATTGACGTAAAACTATTCAACCCCCTTCTAGTTTTCCACAATTGGCATCAGAGCTACGTTAAATAAGATTTTTTTTTAAAATAAACTGTATTTTAAAACTTGAAACGATCTATGGAATCTGAAAAATATTTAGAAGGTCAATCTATGCAAAGACCACCACTATTTGAAAGTGATGGTTTTCTTTATTGGAAAAATCGATCCGAAACTTATGTGAAATCAAAAGATCTAGATCTTTGGCATGTTATTACTAATGGTAATTTTTCTCTTATACAAAATAATCCCGAAACCAAAAGGGATGAAATTGTACCTTTTGAAAAACAAAACGATGATTTGAAAAAGAAACTTGCTAAAAACAATGAAGCTAAAATGGTTATTTATAATGCGTTACCACGCAAAGAATATGAAAGAATTTTTATGTGTAAAACCGCAAAAGATATTTGGAACTCTTTACTAATCACTCACCAAGGTATTAGTCAAGTCAAAGATAATAAAATAGATCTTCTTGTACAACAATATGAACAATTTACGATTCCGGAAGAGGAATCAATTGATAATACTTTTGCTAGATTTAACACTATCATCACAAGTTTAAAAGCACTAGATGAGAATTTTTCTAGCAAGAATTTTGTAAGGAAATTTGTTAGGGCTCTCCATCCGAAGTGGCGTGCTAAAGTGACGGCTATTGAGGAGTCAAAGAATCTATCAACTCTACAACTTGACGAGCTAATTGGAAACTTAAAAGTGTATGAGGTGATAATAAAGAAAGACTCCTAAATGGTCAAAGGAAAAAGGGAGCAAACCAAGTCAATTGCATTGAAAGCAAAAAAGGACTCTAGTGACGAAGAATGCTCAACCTCCGAAAGTGAAGATGAAGAGTATGTCATGGCCGTAAGAGACTTCAAGAAATTCTTTAAAAGACGAGGAAGATATGTTAGACAACCGTTTAATGAAAGAAAAACATTCCAAAGAAACAAGGATGACAAAATTAGCAAGAATGAAAGAAAGTGCTTCAAGTGTGGAGATCCAAACCATTTTATTGGAGAATGTCCGAAATTGTCAAGAAGTCAAAACCACAAAGCCTTTGTAGGAGGAGCATGGAGTGTTAGTGACAATGATGAAAAAGACACAACAAAAGAAGAAAAGTGTCTCATGGCAAGATCTTCCGATGAAGTACGTTCCGAAACCGAATACTATAGTGATGATAACTTATCGTTAGATGAAAAAGATTTAGATAGCGAATATAGTAGATTATGCAAACTAGGACAAAAAGTCATAGCTAAAAGTAAACTACTCAAACATACCAACAATAAATTAAAGGATGAAATACTTGAATTAAAAATGAAACTACAAAAACTAGAAAAAGAAAAAGAAAGTATTATAGAATGTAAAGAATGTCTAGTTGTTAAAAATGAGAATAAACAAATTAAGAAAGAAATTATTAGATTTGAGAAATTTAAAAATAGTAGTCAATCACTTAGTAAAATAATTAGCTCTCAAATAATTGCCAAAGATAAAACCGGTTTAGGATACGTCTCAATCGAGGCATCAACTAGTAAATCTAAAAATGTAAAGTTTGAAGGTGAAACTAGTGAACTAAAACCTTTAGATTTAAAACCAAAGTATATACTTTTGAAAGATAGATTAGTACCTATTGCAAGTGATGAAGAAATTAAAAGCTTTCGTAAATCGTCTTTAAAACCCGAAGTAGAACCCCTTAAGCCAAAAATAAGATCTAAAACTCCACCACCTAGAAAACCAAATAGTCCTCATCCTAGGTCTAAAACTCCTCAACCTAGAGTAAACCAAAATAGATGAAACTTTCACAATAATCATCAAATGTGGAACTTCAATCCTTGGGGAATGATTCCACCATACATGCACCCAAGTCAAATGCATAACGTCTTTGGACCAAACAACTTTGGTCAAATGAGACAATGGGAACCAACAAGATGAATTCGTCATACCTTGGCAAGCTTGGCTTTCTAACCGCTTCCACATGATCATGCAATCTCTTGAAGACTTTGAAGATTTTCTTGTTGAAGACAAAAAGGTACACGTCTCTTTTAAATTTCCATGTCAAGAGATTGCATGCTTAGTTTGGTATCTAGTTTATAGTTATTATAGCTTGTCTTGTAACTGCTCATAACTATTGTTCTTATATATATATATATATATATATATATATATATATATATATATATATATATATATATATATATATATATATATATATATATATATATACACACACACACATACACATATACATATTATTATTATACATACTATGTGCTCTTATAACCTAGAAAACTCATTAGTTGATTTTCTAGAACTTGAAATTGTTCGTTTACGAACCTTTTCTTTTCCCCTCTTTTGGCCTTCTTGAACTTTAACGTTCAAATATACTTATATTGATGTAGAGAAATGAGTTGAAGAACCTATGGATGAAACAAACTCCTGTCATCTTTTGCATCCGTCTCCCTCTCTTTTTCTCGTCTTATAAACCCATATTATTCATTTATACATACATACATACATACATACATACATATATATATATATATATATATATATATATATATATATATATATATATATATATATATATATATATATACATTAATACCTTCCACATCTTTTATCGTCGACTTGACGGCTTGATTAATTTTATCTAAAATTATCAAGAAAATTTTAATTGACGTAATGTCAAATAAAAATGTCAAGTAATTCCCTTCGTGCGAACTCTCTCTAACGTATTTTTGATTAAAAATAAATTTAATAAATATATATATTTACTTATTTTTATTTTCAGATTCAAAGGCGCGAAAAATTCAAAATTGACTGGGCGCCCCCCTTAAAATTAAGGGGACCGGCAATGTTAAAATGGGCGGCCCCCTTAATGTTTAAAGGGGCCGGCCATCTGATTCACTCCCCACGATTTTTATGTTGTTCCTTTTACCAAACACTCCATTCTCTCTCCTCCCTTCACTCCTACTGCTGCTGTGACGAATTATAAACCCCAAAACCATCCATAATCCATCCTCAAATCTTCATATCAAGGTCAATTAGCAAAGGGCTTTTAACTTTAACACGATTAGCAACAAGTATTGTAAGTTTTTCATAACACATTTATTTTAATTTCATCTAGTTTGGCCATAATCATGATTAAGCATTTTATTTCAATTTCTTCAATTTCATCTTTTCTTTCAAATTGAGTCTAAGATTTCCATAACTAAATGTTTCCCTTAGGATTAGAATGTATAATTAACACTAGAAACTAATAATCGTAAACCCTCTTGTCATTTTTTTGAAAAAGCTCATACATCCGTTTTCAATTTTTTTCTTATATACATTGTTGAATAATGCTATAAAAACTTGTTAAAACATATCACATTATGTTTTCATAACTTATTAATTCCAAAAACAAAGTTTTCGATGAAGTAAAAATATTTTATTGTTTGATAAGAGGGTGTTTGGATCATGTCCAAATAGTGTCGAAAATTATTTCTATATAACCTTTATAATACATTGTCAAGAATATAAGCTTAAAACTAACAATTTAGAGTTGTCAAAATATATAATTCATATATATATATATATATATATATATATTGACATTTTGATAGTAAATTTTCTAGATAAGGAAGCGTTTGGTTTAACTAGAAAAATGGTATTTTTGAGTCAAAATACAAATCATATTTTTGTGTTGTGAATCACTTGCATAAGAAACTCGTTAGAAATAGATAGTTATACAATCTAATGTATATCTAGCAAAGTTTCATGATATATTAAGATGTTTAAAGGGGCGTTTGGACTATCCCATAACAACTTGCTAAACATCATAAAATATATCTAACACAAGTTAAAAATAAAAATAAGGAACATGGTAAACTACTTCTTAAGCTAAAGGTTTTTAGAGTCGAAGTACGTTTACGTTCCACATATGTCATAAAAATATAAACATCATATTTTAACGTTAACTTTGTTTTAATTTTATTTTGTTGTTATTGTGTTTAGGTGAAAATGCTCAAAGTTATTACCGAAGATATTTCCCTAACCAAAAACTATATTCCCAAAGTCTCACAACTTCCCACTACCTCTCCCTCCATTGCACATATCTATCGTCAAATAGAAGATAGAAACATTCATGAAGGTCGAGTCGTAGATCAAACTTACTATCAATCCGATTTCATCGAACGTTTGTTCACAAATATCCGTTTTGAATGTCTCTTCCAAATAAATGAACCCATCATTCCTCGCTTCATTCTTGACTTCTATAGGCAAGTCACGGTTCAAACCGATGATTTTGGTTCCATCTTCATTTCATTCATGATCCAACATGAATTTATTACTCTCACTTTTGCAAAATTTAGTCAAATTCTTCAAATTCCTTTTTTCGGTCAATCCGTATTCACAAATGAATGGGATCTTTGTGCTCTCCAACGTTCTCGTCCTACTCATGGTCCTTATGTCTCCGAAATTCCATCTCCCAAAGATATTCGTCAAATGCTCGGGTTGGAATGTGAAACTGCCACCCAAAGCATCAAGTCCAAATATGTCTCTATTTTTTGAAAACCAAATTCTTCTTAAAGAATTAAGGCCCGACATGGAGCATTGGGAAGAACTAGTTCGTGAGAATGCGTTCGGTTCCGAAGGACACCCTGACCATCTCCCGGCTTGTCTCGCTCATATGTTGTATTGTATTGTTGCCGAGCAACCTTACAATTTGGCTTACTTCTTTATCAAGCGTATTGAATGTGCAAGAGCAAATCCTAAAGCTATTCTTCCGTATGGTATGTTTCTGACTCGTCTCCACAATCATGTCATAGAAAACTATCCCGATCTCGATGATAGTATTTATCAATCTATCAATCCGACCTTCCGTCCTCTCGTTCTTACACAAACCCGCAAAACTCGTAGTGATAAGGTTAAATCTCATCGTCCTAGCATTCTTGTTTCGTTCTCTTGTCTAAAGGATGACGATGAGGAGGACTTATAGTCATTTGCCACTACATTTGGTGGGGTGCTAGGAAAGAAAAAGTAGTGATGATAATTGTGAAATTGGCTTTATTACTCTTCTTGAACAATTTGTAATATGTTACTTATGTGCTATATTTCTGACATATATTCAGAAATTAATATTTGTTGCTATGTGTTTAGGTACATTTGAACTATATTATTGTTGACTTATTATTATTAGTTGCTCTACATGTATGCATGTTTTTATACTTGCTTTTGATCTATGTTTGCATGATTAGTTTATGATTATATATGCTTCTCTAATAGACCAAAACTAAAATAAAATGTTCCAATAGAGCTTGCTGTAAACACAAAACCAAAATAAACGAATTTTAGAAAATTTTTGAAATTTGGTCTTCTGGGATTTTACCACATGGGCGGCCCCCTTAATTAACAAGGGCGGCCCCTTTAATTTTAAGGGGGCCGGCCATGAATTAAGGGGACCGACCACCTGGAACAGTTTTTACACTATTTTCTTTTGCAACTTGTGACTCCTTTTGCTAGTCCCAGCTACCATTTCCCTTAAAAACTAAACTGATTTTGGAATCTAACAATGTAATTTCAAATTAATTCCACTTCTAAACATGATTCCATGCTATATAATCCTTATACACCTTTCATCCACACTCCATCATCATCATATTCATCAACCTCAACCAATTCATCATGTCATCACCAAAAACCACCACCTCCAACAAAGCCAAGAAACAAAAGCTTGTTATCATACCACCAAAACAACTTTTCATTGATCTCACAAATGATGATAATACCGCTCCATCACCACCTCCTCAATGCTCATCTCCTAGTGCTCCCAATGCACTCTCCAAAACACCATCAACTCATGGAACCTCCACCTCTTCCATACCATCATCATCATCCATCAATGACTACATCAACACTCACCTATCACCTCCACCAAGAATTCTACCACCACCACCTCTTGAAAATGTATCCTTAGATATCACTCTTTCATTATCACCCATCACACCTCTTGATGCACAATTTTCACCATCACCACTCAATCAACCAAACTTACATCCCATCCCATGGAGCTTGCTTGAAGCTCATGGTGATACTTGCCTTTGTTGCATCCATAACCGCACCATCATATTTGGCTTAAGAGATGAAATCCACTACATGTTTTCATACATTGAAAGCTTGTTCCCTTAACCTCAACCAACAACATCCACACCTCCACCACCAACATCAACCACACCTCCACCTCCATCAACATCAAACACACCTCCATCAACTCCATCATCTACACCTACAACATTGCTCCTCCCAAACTAAGTATGGATCATATTTGGAAAATAAAAATGTTTAAACCATTTTGATGGCAAGCTCTAGGAAAAACATTTCTATTAGAGTTTTGGTTGCTTGTAAGCCCTTAAGGCTTTAGTTTATTAGTTGTATTGTTCATGCATCTTGAATGCATGTTGTTTGTATTTTCATCAATTTATTGAAGTGTTTTCTTCCATGCTTATATTGCTTGTTATATATATATATATATATATATATATATATATATATATATATATATATATATATATATATATATATATATATATATATATATATATATATATTTGTTGCATGCATATATATTGTATGTTCTAAACATTTTTGCAAGCATTCCATATCACGACTTGTCTTATAACCTTAAAACGAGGGGGAGTACACATCTAGGGGGAGCTCATTCGACTTCGGGATAACCTTTTTGATGTTCACAAAAAGGGGGAGAAGTGATATAAACTCACTAAATACTTGCATATATAACAATTTTTGATTTAATGAGTTTAGATTTTGTAATCATCAAAAAGGGGGAGATTGTTGATATAAATAATGCGTAAAAACGTTATTAATATTTATCGATATCCCTATGTTTTGACGATCACAAAATATAAATTCATTAAACGTAAAATCATTACATAAACAAGTATTTAGTGACAAAATGTCATTACATCCAACTAATTCACTTAAGGTATGAATAAACAATTGTCTAATACATTTTATGATCAAAAGAAGGTTTATTTACTAATTACAAATTATATAAAATGGTATAAACATTTTATATATTTAAGAAAAACACTTTTGGTAATTAAAGGAAAATGTTTATTTCATAATAAATAAATGAATTCAAAATTTTAACCAAATTCAGTTAAATTTTCACCAAATAAACTTTCCCCAGAAAAGACAAAACATTCTGGCCGTTATAGGTGGGCGGCCCCCTTAATTATAAGGGGCGGCCCCCTTAATTTTAAGGGGCCGGCCAAGAATTATAGGGGCCGGCCTACGCTCCTGTGTCAGAATGTTTTGCCTATAAATACTGGTTCAAATCTTAATTTTTTCCTCACCTTTTGCACTAAAACTATCTGTTCTAATTCTCTCAAAACACCTTTCTAAATCCTTTGATCATAAACATATTAGTTTTTGTTTCAAGTGATCTAATCCCTCATTATTCAAAGTGCAAGAGAAGAATACTCCTTTCATTTCAAATCAAGAAGTATTGAAGATTAGTTGTGTAGCTTGTATTTATTGTAAAGTTGTGTAGTGATTGTAATTGGTAGATCTAGGTGGGTTTGTAAATCTAGTATTGAAGAAGTTGTGGTGTGAAGTAGAAGTAGTGTGTAGTTGTGAAGTAGTAGTGGTGTGTATAAGTTGTGAAGAAGGTGTGTAGTGGTGTGAGATTGGTTCTAGCTACTATTAGGACTCGACATCTAGCTTAGTGTCGTTAATTGGTGTAAGCGAAAGTTCTGTAAAGTTTCTCTGCCTAAAAGGGAGTTTGTTGACATAGTGAAGAAAAACTCTCGAGTAGGTGACTCGAGGAGTGGAGTAGGGCGAAGAGGTGCTTCGTAGCCAAACCACTATAAATACCGTGTGTTGTGGTTTGATCTCTCTATCTCTGTCTTTTCTTTACTTTCATATTTACGTTATAATTGTTTAGTTAGTTAGATTAAATTGTTTGTGTTGTGCAAGTGTTGAAATTCACATAAATAAGATTTGAAGTTTTTATAAAACAAAGTTTTTAAAACCAAAATTGACATAAAACTATTCAACCCCGCTTCTAGTTTTCCACAGACTTGATGTATTAAATCTTAGGTAGATCATCACTATTAGATAAAACTAGATGGATAGTGAGGATTTGTCTCTCAGTATGCAACAAAAACCTAGTTACTAAAATAGTTCAAACCCTTTGTTGTATTACAACATTTTATGTAAAGATTAAAACACAGTTTTGTAGAACAAAAACTAACAACTATTTTACGATTGACGTATGAATTGAGTATATTATACTCCCTCGGTCTCAAAATATAAGTCCAGTTTGACTTTTTGACTCGAACTTTGACCTTAAATATTTTTAGTTATATTTTATAATACTTGATACAAAATACATAAATGGATAGTGTTTGAAATGCATTTTCATTTGGTATAATTTTCATCAAGTGATATATAATACAAAGAAAAATATTTAATGTCAAAGTTCGATTGAAAAAGTCAAAGTGGACTTATATTTTGGGACGGAGGTAGTAACATTAAAGTAAATAAACATATATGATAATTTTTAGCGTTTAATTTTTTACTAAAAATTGATGATGGTCGACCTTAATCACTAGTACATTACAGACAATTCCCGACGACTTTTTTTCGTCTGTCCCGACGTCATGACGTCGGTATTTATGTGATGCCGACGAAACTTCGTCGGCCTGAGTTAGTCGGCAATGCCTCGTCGGGACTTACTATGCCGACGATATTTCCCGACGCTGAGGTGGGGCCCACAGCCATTTTCAGTCAAATGAAAACTTGGTTCGACAACTAATATGCCGACGTCCATTCGTCGGTATTGTAATTACAATTAACAAAAATCATTAATTACTCGGTCAATAAGTCAACAAGTCAAACGGTCAATGTTTTTAAATACCGACGACATGTCGTCTGTATGTAAAAAGTCAAACTAAAAAAGTCAAATGAGTCAAACGTGAAAGTCAAACTTGGCTCATAATATACCGACGACATGTCGTCGGTATTTTTTGTTTATACAGGTTGCACAGCAGCTTGCATTGTAGCCATTTTCCAGATTTTTCCTAGAAAATTTTCCAGAAGAAATCTACACAATCCAAACCTGTATACACAATCCAAAGCTCTATACCAATATGCCAATATGCCAAAACAACTTGTAACGGCTAAAACACTTATATATAATCGCTAAACACCCTCAAATACATTAAAACATTTCAAATTATACAAAATGGGCGTTATCAAGCTGCCAATAGCACAAAAGCTGCTATATCCGCAATGTTTAAGTTGCCAAAATGCCAAAGTTTACAATAATAACATACCGGATGAGTCAATAGCATAAGGATGGACAAAGTCAAGGTGTTAAGTGTTAAAGTGTACAACATACGGATGAGGATCAAGCATAAGGATGGAGAAAATGTTAACGTGTACAAAATAACCCATACAAATATACCTCATTGTCCCTCGTCATCATCGCAATCACTGTCTTCATCACCACTCCCCAAGCCAGCCTCGTCACTCCCCGAGCCACTCCCACTGCCACTGCCACTCCCACTCCCACTCCTCGATCCTGCCGCGCCCACGCCAGTCCCACTCCCCGATCCTGCGTCGGTTTGAGACTCCATCTGGCTCATCAACTGGGACCACAGATCGGTGTTTGTCTTCATTACTTTCATAACTGATTTGTGATAAAATCAAGTTATATATAGTATAGTATTACTCAAGAGATTCGCAAAGAAATACGGATAACCCGAGGTCGTAGTCCGTGTGAAGGATGAATGAAATTTCGAATTCCCGATTCGTGAAATGTGTTGTGAAAGTGGTAAAAAGTGATTTTAGTGATATTATACTAATGAAATCACAAATGAAGCACAAGTAATCACTTAAGCACGTATTTCAAATAAACAAACAAAAAACGTAACGTAAAATTGAAACCGTATGCTAAAACGTAAAATAAACGTTAACGGAAATAAAACGCGACTTTTAAGCTACACTACTCCTATGGACTTGAAAATAATTTTAAAAAGTTAAAAATGATAAAAGAAAATTTTAAGAAAAAGAAGAATATTTTTTTGACTTTTTATTTAATTTTTATGAATTAAAAACTAATTATACTAATAAAAAATTAAAAGAAAATGCAAATAAAGTGAGAAAAATGAAAAATAAATTTTGAAAATTTTAAAATACCTAAAAAGTAATTTTAAAACTTAAAACTATTTTTTTTTTGGCTTTTTATGTAATTTTTGAGAATTAAAAACTATTAAATCTAATTAAAAATTCAAAATAAATTCAAAATAAATGGGAAAATTTCAAAATAAATTTCTAAAATTCTAAAATAAATGAAATATATTTCTAAAATATTTTTGGATTTTTCTTGGCTTTTTCTGATTTTTTTGGATTTTTTAGTAATTAAAAAGTAATAAAAATTGATTAAAAATGAAAATTAATTAAGAAAAATAGCAAATAAAGGCAGAAAAATATGAAAAATTCTGGAAAATTCTAAAATTTTATTCTAAACTTATGAAAAATTTAAAAACTTGAAAATAAGCTGTGGAACTGCTGAATGGTTTGAAACTGCTTATATTGGAGTGCTTATTAATAAGCAAAACTTGGCCCAGTTGACCAAAACTTGACCAGACCTTGACAAATGACTTTTTGTTAGGAATACAAATATTCCTATAAAAGTCTCGGTCACCTAATTATTGTAATAGTATTAAGTTAGCTCGTAGTTAGTTTATGTATTAGTTAGTAGATTACTAGTTAGTTAATATGTAAATAGTATCTGTGGAGTGAGTCGGGTCTTCACCCACTGTGCTCGCTCTACAGCCTGTTTCATGAGGCACCAAGTAGTTTGTATAAATACCCTCTCCCACCCAAGGGAGAGGGTTGGAGCTTCCTTTCACTCAATCTAATATTCTCATTTTTCTCTCATCTCTTTCTCTCTCTAGGAATTCCTCCCAACTCACTTTCACTCTCTAAACTTTCTTACTTGATTCAATCCATAACACATAAACCATACATGTTATCATTATGAGTATTTTACAATTGGTATCAAGAGCCATGGTTCTATCCTAGGATTCGTGGTATGCTCGAATTTATAGCTTGGTTTTGTGTTTTAGGATGGTTCGACTTTACTTGGTGGTTTTCATATTAGTTTGATCTCGTTAGGTGTTATTCTTGGCATTTTGATTGTACTTTTGCATCTAGAAGTGTTGTAGGCATCTTGTGTAGCTTTTGGTTAAGTTATTTCATCATTTGTGTTGTTTTTCTTGCTAGAGAGTAGCCATTTCATTGTAGAGGGTTAACAGGTTTTTCTAGAGAGTTGGGTGTAGAGATTTGGCAGTTTACTATAAAGGGAAAAGAAGACAAAAAGCTAGAAAGTGACAGTTTTGTCCTGTTCCTGGTAGAGAGTTGGTTCTAGCGAGTTGGTTCCAGATTCTAGCGAGTTGGTTCCAGAGAGTTGGTTCCAGCGAGTTGATCTAGCGAGTTGACCTATTCAGAGAGTTGGTCTAGCGAGTTGATCTAGCGAGTTGACCTATTCAGCGAGTTGGTCTAGCGAGTTGGCATTCTAGAGAGTTGTCATTGTAGAGAGTTGCCATTCTAGAGAGTTGTCATTCTAGAGAGTTGCCATTCTAGAGAGTTGCTATTTTAGAGAGTTGCCATTCTAGAGAGTTGCCATTCTAGAGAGTTGGTTTTCAGCGAGTTGCCATTCTAGAGAGTTTCCATTCTAGAGAGTTCCTCATTCAACGAGTTGGTGTTCAGCGAGTTGGTCATTCAGCGAGTTGACCAAAGTTGACTTTTTACGTCAAAACTTCAAACGACCATAACTTTTGAACCGTAACTCCGTTTTCAGCGAATTAGCTGTCAAAACATCCGGAACAGGCTGAATATTGTGAGGCTTCACAACGAAGTTGTGAAACGAATTTTTTTGAGGCCCAAATCACCTCCGGAGTGAAGTTATTGAGGTTTTAAGTTTTTAGACCAAACTCTTCAACATTACAATTTGCATCAACCAAACCAAATCATATTGCTTGTTGATAACTCATTGTTGGTTGACTCTTTGTGCGAATTGATAAGTCACTGCTAGTTGATCAAGTTGTTGTGAGGTGACTATACGCTGCGAGTTGAATAGTTCTGTGATTTGAGAATTGTTGCAATTTAAGTTGTTGCAACTTGTCCAATTACAATCTGACGTTGCGAGTTAATTCTTGCAATTTGACTAATTGTGATTTGACTTGGTGTGATTTGACTCGTTGTAACTTGACTTAGATAACCAATTGTACCTTGCAAGGTTTATCATCTCACACTTAATCACTAAAGTCCTCTTGCATCATTTCACGGTTTCTTCTTGATTTTGTAAAATCCCGCGAAAGAATCTATTTCTCGGTTTAAATCATAGAATTGTAAAATCCTGTGCACGTTTACATCATGTCTACCACTTCAGACTCTGTCATTTCTGAGAGAGAACTTCTTCAGCCGCTAAAATTGCCCGATAATGCAAAGGAAAAGTGCATTGAATGCTTTCGACTTCTTCACTCACATCTCAAGGTTCTATTTGAACGACCTGGATACTTAACAGGATACGAACACGCATTCGCTTACGAACGTGCATTCACATCACTCTTTGGCCAAGATGTTCAGACTTTCACAGTCAAAATGACTCTATATTTAGACCAACTTGAACAACAACTTGACAAAGAAAAATTTTCTGAAGGAAGATCCATGGTTGCCTTTTGTGTGATCAATAACCAACTCCAGGTGTTCATTGATTCACAAATCTCTGAGAATCAAACGACTAATAAGTATTTTTCTAATTACACGGGAGTTGAGGTTGACGTGTTCAGAGATACACTACTCCAACTCATGGGCAATGTTAAGGAGTACATTGAGGAAAGAGCAAAGCATGAACCTAAGTATGAAGACAAGGTGAAGGCATGTAAGGTGCAATCAAGTGATGGTATTGTTGATTTGGGAAAAGCATTGGATGTTGGGTCAACTGTCACTAAATGCAAAGGATCAGAGACTGCTAAGCTTAACACTACCAGCAGTTTAGTGACTCTTGTTACACATGATATGAATGCAGATTTTGGACCGGCAAAAGAACAGGAGTCATGTGCTGAGGTACCCTTAAATGATCAACATAATGTGCTTTCTAATGAACGGCAGCATACTGATCATATTAAGCCCAGTTATGACACAAATTTGTTGGAAAAGACTGATAGCAATACCATTTCCAATTCAACAAATATGAGTCATAAAGGGGGAGAAAGTGATCAGGATGCTGAACATGATGATGAGTCAAGTTCTTTGTTTATGGCCGAGTCTTTTAAATCAAATGATGTGGTTGATAAAGAAGTTTTTAATGAACTTTCAAACAGATTTTTACTACTTGAAAAACATTGTATTTCACTTGAAATCGCAATGCAACAAAAGGAAGAAAGTTTTCAAATTAATCAACCATGTAAAAATCCGGAATTTCCTGAGTTCCGTGAATTTTTTGAAATTAACACTTTGAAAGCTCAGCTTCAAGACAAAAACTCGACAATCAGCAATTTGAAAAAGCACATTTCTATCCTGAATGAGAAAAGTAATATAGTCAAAGCTAAACATGACATCGATGTTATTAAATCAAGAAACATCGAATTGGAACTTTATGTGGCTAGATTACTTAAGGAGAATGAGACTTTGAAAAGGCATCACATAGATCTAAGAGATTCTATCAAAGATACTGGTACTAAAACTTCAGAACAAACAACATCTTTGAGGGTCAAAAATGATAAATTCAAATCTCAAATTCAGGAAAAGGGCTTTACAACTGCGGCTCTTAAAAATGAGGTAGGAAAACTAACAAGAAACAGTGTGAACACTAAGTTTGCAAAACCATCAATCTTGGGGAAACCGGTTCTACAATCAAGTAGGAATCATTCAGTTGTTAGACAACCGAATGCGATTAGATCTGAACATCCAAAATTTTCAAAAACTCAGTTTGCCTCCCAAGTTGATGCGAAACAAGTTTTGTCAAAACCAGTCACTTCACATAATTTGCCTAAGAAAAATGCCTCTGGGTTTGTTCATGCTCAACAAGCAGCTACACCTTCTCCTGACTCTTCTAGGATATGTTCAAAAAGAGTGTCAATACCAAACGTTAAAACTCAAAATTCTTATGATATAAATGACTTGTACATGAACAATGATCTTGAAAAGGCTAGGAAAAGGGCTTTACTTCAAAAGGATGGTATCTTAGGTTCACGACCTCATAGGATGCCTTCTAGCTTACTCCAAAACTCGGCCAGTAGCAGCAAACCAAAACCTGTGAGCACTCAACAAACAAATAGGAAGTGTTTAGTTTCCATGAGTAGTTGCACATCGATTAAAGCGATCCCTGTAGCTAATCACTCTAAGAATCCTAGAGTTTGTTCTGAATCCAAACACCTTGTTTGCTCAACTTGTCTGAATTATGTTCTTAAGGTAAACCATCTTAGTTGTCCTACACAATTCTTGAAGAAAGTGAATATTTGTGATAAGGTTCAACCATCTAAAACTAGAAATTACAACAAGCCCGTAGAACCAAAAAGTTATAATCAGAAACCTGGTAGGCAGATTAATTTAGGACAAAGGTCTTCTCTCAACAATAATTCCATTTTACATGAGAAACCAAACATTCCTAGAACTTGCCTTAGGTGGATACAGACAGGTAGAATTTTTAAGATTATATGTCTTAGATGGATACCTATAAAAAGGATGTTCACTGATTGCAAAACCAAGGTTGAAAGTGGAACCCCAAATGGAATAGATGTTGATTTCACTAACCCATATAAATGCAAAAAAAACTCTCAATGTCAGTGCAGGAAGTCTTTACTTAAGTGCAGGTACATCGTTCAATCCTGTTAAGGAAAGACTCAGAGTTTGGCTGCCAAAACGAGTGAAAGCTCATCAATCAGGGGTTACTGAAGCTCAACTTTGATGCTAATGACTATGACGTCTGAATACTTCAGTTCAGGCCTCGTTCTTCAATGGCTATGACGTCTGTTCACATCAGTTCAGGCCTCGCTCTTCATCATTATGACGTTTGAACAAATCAGTTCAAGCCTCTCTCTTCAACGACTATGACGTTTGAATACTTCAGTTCAGGCCTCGTTCTTCAATGGCAATGACGTCTGTTCACATCAGTTCAGGCCTCGCTCTTCATCATTATGACGTTTGAACAATTATGTTCAAGCCTCGTTCCTCAATGTCATCATTATGGCGTCTGCTGACAACACATCAGGCCCCGTTCATCAAAGAAAAGAAAGGTGTACGATTCAGTGCGCCTTATCTTCGAAAGAAGAGAAATCTTCTTGTTCTTGACCGTTCTCAACAACATGCTTCATGCTTTCTCCATGTGCAATCAGTCATCAAGTGGATCTACTTACCGTTGATTACATTCTCATTCACTTGCTCTCAATCAAAAATGGTAAACCTCGTATGCAATTTTTGAGGGGGAGAAGTGTGCATAAACTGCATGTTGATTGATGTTTGAAGAATGGTCATATGACTCTCCTCTAACACCTAATGTTCTACTTACTAAGGATGATTAGGATTTATGTCTGATGATTGCTTCCAAGCTTCAACGAATGATGATTGATCAAGATGCACCTTCTAGAAGTATTACGAATGATGATTGATCACTTGCTCAAGTAATCCAATCTCTAGTTATTCCTCAAGGTGTTGATGATGACTATCATGACTGTGAGGATGCACACATGAATAATGATTCGTCGTTTGGTTCTATAATCAAGGATTGTTGTTCCTATCAATGTGCACTCTTTAAATCAACCCGAAGGACATTATGGAAAATGTCGGCTAAAATGTCAAAACGGCTAAGAATTTGGACATGGAATGTCAAGTAATCACGGAGTTTATTTGGTATCCCTTATTTGAGATTGAAGTTGACTTTCACAAAGGAGTGATCTTAGTTTATCTTGAAGTCGGGGTTGGTTGGATAAAGACTCTTCGAGATCCTTGCTTGAGCTTTTACCTTTACAATGACGAAGACTTGGATATCTAGTTATTTTGGTGATTCTTCTTTTTATTACCACAAAATAACTATCACTTTAAGGAGTGTCACAACTTAGTTGTCGGTAGTCAAGAGGTGATGTACGTCTTATACTTGATGGTTGGTTGGTTGAAGAGTATAGAGTACTTAGGGATTTGATGTTGAACAAACTCTCTACACCGCTCTTAGTCACACACTAGTGCAAGCTTAAGTCACAAAAATGGGGAATTCTACTTCAGTTTCTAATTTGGTATGTTGGGTTTACTTCATCAGTGGTCACTTCAAATAGCCTACATAAGAGGTGGTAAAGATAGTCAGAGAGAGTCTTTTTGTAGCAGTTGATTCTCACCAGATCCATTTAAGCAAAATTTTGTTCTTCTCACAAGATTTCTAGTATGTGTGCATTGAATATGTTGCTGATTCTGAGGTATCAAAACCAGCAAGGGGGAAGGAGACATGCATCTGAATGCATAATGAGTACACGTGATGAACTTAATACTTCGTCTTAATTGAAGTTATGCCGGGAAGACATATGTCACAACCGCAGAGATAATCAGTGTCTTAACTCGTGGCATTTTGTGTATCATTCCAACTATGTGGGGGAAGTGGTCTCTTGATACTTGTGGTATGTATTACTTCAGCATTTAGTGGGAAGAAATATGAGAAGAACAACTGGAGAGTGAGATGATATTGCTTATCGACATCTTCATATGAACTGATATGATTTTTGGTAAAGTACTTCTGGTTAATGCTTCATGTACACAATGTCATGCTGATTCCGATGAGATCGCAACCATCAGGGGAGAGATCCATGTACATCAAGGACGCGCAACAGGTTCACTTGATCGGGCTTAATCATAGATTCCGGAGGTGATATCCGCAGAGATGATCAGTGCTTCAACCTGTTACTTTGGTGTCATCGTTTCGTCTTATGTTGGATACATGCGTACAATATGGATTGAGTTGGCATGTGTAAGTTAACTGGAAAGCATTTAGTGAAATGAAGATGTTGATATCTTACTCCCCTGAATTGACAATTGCTCCAAACCGCAAAATAATGTGAACATCGGGGACGTACAACAGGGTCATGTGATCGAGCTTCATCATACATTCCGGGATTGATTACCGCAGAGATGATCCATGGTTCACCTTGTTACTTCGGTGCTATCATTTCCTTTGGGTCTTTGAGCGTCATACAATGAGACTTTTTGATTCACTTCAACTACTTGGGGAAGTGTTCTCATGTAGGTGATTGTCGGTTTGGGGGGAAGCTACCAAAGCTTCACATTGATGAGGCAATAAAAAATTCATCGATTTGGTGGGTGTCTAGCGATTAACTCAGTTGTGAGATTCTAGTGATTTGTTAACTACTTGTGTTTGGTGAATTGTTGTGATTTAAGTCGTTTCGATTAGTCTGATTGTAATTTGACGTTGTGAGTTAATCTTTACGACTTGACTTATTACGATCGGATCTATTGTAACTTGACTTGTCGCGACTTGACACTTAATGCTAATTGTCACTTATCCAAGATCTCTCTCTAAGTTTAATTCACATATTACATCTTTCGGTTTCTTTTGTTGACTTTAGTAAAATCCCGGGAGAGAATCGATCTCTCGGTTTAAGTCACAAGAGTTGTAAAATCCCGTTTAAGATTATATCACGGCATCTACGAAATCAGACGATTATTCAGGAGCCTCGAAAGCTTTGGTGGTGAAAGTTTAAGAGATGTTGACTACTTACTTCTACAATGAGCTGAACGATAATCTCATTTTGATGCTCATGTCAACATCTCCTTAAACTGTTTGGTATCCTTTGTACATATCTTATACCAATACGTAAATAGTAAAATATAAAACTTATAAAAACCATAAAAATCTAAAAAATCATAAAAAATACAAAAATATTCTTCTCACAACATGTCTCTTGTGTAATCAATATTATGTACGTTTCTAGAAATGTCATTCAATAATGACACGGAATCATACATATGCTTGAACAAGAGTTTTTCGGTTTCAAATAAAGTTTTTTTTCAAAAACATGTCGTATCTCAAAACATTCTTATAAATATGGCTTACAGTTACTTCAGACTGTAACCCGGACTTCAAAATTATGGCTTGTAATCATTTCAGGCTGCAACCCGGACTTCATAAATATGGCTTGCTATTACTTCAGATAGCAACCCGTTTATTAAAATGAGGAAAACACGTCGCCAAAAAGACGGTTGTTCCTAGCAAAGGGTGCCTTTCATCCGAGCGTGAATTACTTTACATTCATGCACCCTCGATCTAATGTACGCTTCAGTGCATTATCTCTTGATAAAGAAGAGAAATCTTCTTTTTATCGCCAAATACTTTCCCTTCTATGATTTTTCCGGAAAGTATTTGTGCAAAACTTGGTGGTACCATGAGATTTTGTTTGGAAATCAATCTAAATTCAAACTTTGATAATTTTTTTCACTCAATCAATGACATAATTTATTTATGTTTTAACATCCGTCATTGATTGAGGGGGAGAATGATTTCTCAAAATTTTATGTATCATCAAAACTTTCCACTTTGTACAAAAGCAACAAAACGATTGGTGATAGTTATGTGTCAGAATGAGTACATTTTAAAAGAGTTTTCGTTAAAACTTTGCATCTTTTGTAAACTCTTCAAATCTGACACATAACAACCTCCCTCACAGATTGAGGGGGAGCAAGAAAAAGTTCGTTTTATCAGAAAATATTAAAAATTAACCGCATTTCTCTCCCAAAATGTTTTCTAACTTATTTAAATCAATTGGGATCCAAAATCTCAAAAGATTTGAAATTTTTGATCGAGGGAGAGAATGTGATTTAAATATGGAATCTGATAATCAAATGTGATCTTTTGGACTCAATAAATGTGCTCCCACATATGTGCTAAACTCTTGCGAATATCGAAGCACATATTGAGGGGGAGCAAAAGGCGTTTGTGGAAGTTATACCAAAGACCGACCATTTATCTTTGTGCATGGAGTTATAAGGCTGGTTAAGGTTAGGTATGAATTCCCATGATCCACCAGAACCGGAAGGATCTTCCCAGGGACAATCCTCTAGATAGATTAGAAGTCCTTATGAATGATTGAAAAAAGGAGTAAAGTGAGAAAGGGAAGAGTGCGGACTGAGATAGAACTAGGACTGGAACAAACCCAACAAGGTTCTAGTAGTGAAGTCTCGGTAAGCACTGAAGGGGTTGAAGAATGAAAAAGAAATGAAATGAGAAAGGGTGAAAAGAAATAGCCCTCCAAATATTCAACCTTAGGGCAGAAACCGGGTTCAATTCATAATCTACTGGCAGTTACTAAGGTAACACCGGTATTGAAGACAAGACGTCATGGACCCAGTGACGCACTGCACTAAACTTCCCAACCACTAAAGTTCTCTTAAAAGAGCTTGTTTCATTCTCATGGGGAACCCTGTGTAATGTATCGACCGCTCATTGCGAGTTATGTTGATACCTAAAACAGGAGACGCCTCCCCAGTCTCCAGAAGCGGATCAAAACGCACTATTGAGTCTAGAGCCATGAGATCATCCATAAATCTCAATAGGACACACTTCCAAATATGCTTATTGCTTCACACAATGTGGAAAATAAGATAAAATATTTAGAGTCCTATGCATTATCCTTGTGGTATTGCCAGAACATCCGAGTGATATGAAAATATTCACAATGACGATGGAAATCCTTCTAGAGCGAACATCTTTCAAGCTCTTGGTAGGTGACATGTGAGATCCGTCTTGGATCAATGATCAAGTGAAAACTGGAAAGCAACAATGGTGCGATTCAAAATTGAATCAAGCTTGTTCCAGGATATGGATTGATGAATACTTTTGCTAAAACCTTTCAATGTGCTCACAAACTAATTTTTCGAGCACATTGATTGTGTACAATCTTTCAAACAAAAGTATCTTTGATGGAAATATGATTCAAAGCATAAAACTCTCGTTGTGTCACAAAATGTTTATTATATGACACGCGAGTGATCTCTATAAATCTATTTCTCATCAATCCGTGAATATCAATTCACCGATTCACTCTATCGTGCTGTCTGCTTTGAGACGTTCCGGTAAGAGAACATGCTTAGTATGAAGATTCCAAAGTGGATTCTTTGGAAAATTCATTACTACAAGCTGGAAATTCCTGTCAAGGAGAGTCTTCTTTAAAAGAGACTCTACCTGATCACAGGTCGGTTTTTACAAAACCGGAGGGTAGTCTGTCATCGCAGAACGAATGACAAAGCCATATTCGTTCTCTATCTTTATTGCTAACTGTTTTATTTCAGGGACACATATAAAGATGGCATTGATGGCTCCTATTTCCAGCTGAATTGGGTCAATCCATACCTCATGCTCACACATTCTCCACACTATCAATGACGATGAGAGACTTGTTACAACAAATGTTGAGAGACTACCAACAATGTTTCTGCAACTCTGATGATAAAGTCTCCTGATCCACAACTCTAATGTAATGTCTCCTGATCCAGAAGGGTGTGAGCATGATGGTCCTAAAGTCACTACGTCACATGAAGGCGATACTACTATGGATGAGCTTGGAGATTTACTATGGTTGATGATCTCAAAGAAGTTCAAAGATCACATATAACAAAGGAATCCAAATCACAAGTTCGCTTGCTTGAAGTACAAAGTGTGCAGAAAAGTGAAGAATCAGAACCTACGAGCTACAAAGACTGAAGAATGCTTAAAGTTCAAAGAACTTAATCTCCAAGGTGACCTCGCTTGGGGGGAGATTGTTAGGAATACAAATATTCCTATAAAAGTCTCGGTCACCTAATTATTGTAATAGCATTAAGTTAGCTCGTAGTTAGTTTATGTATTATGATGCGTGGGAATTGCACCAGGCTTTACCTCTCGAGGGATCTCGAGAAGCTTACAACCCCCACCAGGCAGTGTACCTGATCGTTGTAGTATAGTATAGTGACAAGTACCGGGGGATTGATCATTCAGCTTAGGAATAGTGTCGCTAGGATTAGAAAACCTAAATACTAGTTCTAAAGGTGAGGGATGATTATTTTTGTATTTTATATTTTTTTAGAAAGCAATTAAAAATCTCGGGTTTGAAGGATTTGGCCGGAATTAGTTGCTAATCAACTAACCCAATACTAAAGATGCAATCAAAATAAAATACTAGAAATGAAAATAAACTAAATTACACTAAAGTTGTGAGCAATAAGTGGAGAAAATGTGTTTACTTAGATTTCACTACTCCCTAGACATCTTTTACACGTTAATTACTTGTTATAATTGCATGGATGATGGATCGTATTCCTTAATACCATTCATAGAGTGGCACACTTAACTCCCCAATTCTATGAGCTCTTATCTCCTCCTATACCATGCCCAGCACAACTATAGGGATTGTAAACAGTGGCTCATGCATTAAATACAACCAATAAAGACCTAGTGCGCGTCGGTTCATGTTTCTTAAGACGTTTAAGCATGTTACCAATTGGAGATCTGCCAGATTTCTTAAGCCTAACATATAAATCATTCATCCAAGACAAGTATAAACAAGTAATCAACACATAATTAACATCTAGGTTTCATTAGATCTAAGCAAACACAAGATAGATCTAGCCTAGCATGATGGAATTAAGACAAGAACAAGATATAGACAACCAACACATAGACATATTGATTGAATTAAAAGAACACTTATCTCAATTACACATGAAAGGTATCAAGGGCTTGGAACCCTTGAAAAACCTGTAAAATTCGCACCAAGTTCGTACTTAGGGTTTCTCCAAAACTTCTCATCTTTTTTTTAATGTGAAAATTAGAAAACTATATATAAGAAAAGGGGTCTGACGGCGTCAAGACCAAGCTTGTGACGCCGTCACCTCGCCGCCAAAACTTTTCTCGGACTGCCTTGATCTACATTTGACGCCGTCAAGTGATAATCATTTCCAGGCCGTCATGACTTTTATTCTTGACGCCCTACTTAGTGACGCCGTCAAATCTTTACTGGGTCGTCATGGAATTTTGCTCTTGACGCCGTCACCTACTGTTCCCAGCATGGAAAATTAAGACTTTGGCGTTTTCTTCACTTTTATGCTCCAAAAACGTCCGAATTGCTTCCTTTTCCAGATTTCACTCCCAAAGTACCTAAAATCACAAAAGGAACAATTCAGGGCAATATTTGATCAAATAAGTTCGAATTCGGGCTTAAATGACCCCCTAAAAACGGATCATTTTTTGCCTCATCATATACCCTTACACTTGAGATTTGCTTGTCCTCAAGCAAATGCGCTTTTATTCTAGTCAAAATACAAGTTAGGGGTCATTTAACACTAATATAAAAGTAATTACAACAAATAATCGTTCCACTAAAGACCAATAGACAAGCACGGAGGTCATACACTAGCACCTCACAAATAGTGTTTAGATACTCACATCTCTCGGGTGTAATAAAGTGTAAATTACAATATGGAAACGGAAGATATCTCTCACTACCTGTCATAGCAAAATAGATTACCATAGGCTTGGGAAAGGATCAAACCTCCACCACATGGCGTAAGCACATAGGATAAGCTATCAAAGAGGTCTTTTAAAGGGTTGTAACGTTAGGTGTAGGGATATGAAATACACGGTTTTGTTGGATAAAGGAAGTTTTACTGGTGGCGAGTTAACAATCTTGTTTAATTACATGTACAAGATGGCGTTGCTAAGCCAAGACTAGACTCGACTTAAGCTAATAAATGAAAAATAACAAAAACATAAAATGAACATAGAATGAAAAGGGATGGTAGTCCGTATGTTTTTTCTCTTATTCCTTTTTATATTTTTTTTCTTTTTCTTGATTTTTTCGATTTTTTTTTTTTTTTTTTTTTTTTTGCATACACTCTTACCCTACCATCCAAAATAATATATATCATAGGGAATGAACACTCCCCTTACACTTGAATTTTTACATACTTTACAATTAACTAATCTAATGACTCGAATTAAGAAAATCAAAACACTTGGAGCACTTTTAAGATTAACTTACATATGGGGGTAATATATGTTGTTCTTCCCCATTACTCCATAAACAAGTACTTTACCCATGAGTCCCAATCGTCCCAAAAAAATATGTACAAGGATATGACTCGACTTAGCAACCATGTAATCAATTAGAAAGTTAACTTAGGGTTTAAACAAATAACAATAATGCACTAAAGATGAGCGCATACACGGAAGGCTAAGGCGATTTGGTTGTACATTTAAGTGGGGTGTAACAAATTCTTCCTTTAAGTAAAATGCTTAAAGTTAGAAACGAAAAGATAGGCTCGGAGGGGTGTACTAGGGGTTTCGTGTACTAAAAATGAGTACAACGCTAAGGGTGTGGGAAAAATTAGTTGACTTAACTAGCCAAGTAATATGACTTAAATGGTCAAGTAATTATGATACGGGTTTAACACAAGGGTAATCCTAATGCCTCTTATCATGTGGTAAATCCTACCACACGAATGTAGTCTCACTAGCGGTCTCGGGATGCATCACTAACGCAAGTTCTAGAATCTAAATACTACCGGTACACTCATAAGCACTAATAGTAAATGCTTTTCCTATCAAATCTAAAGGCGAACCTCACATATTTGGGTGGAAAATTTTTCTGAATATACGGTTATGTGCTAGTCATACAATCTCCTATCCATGAGACGCTTGCTATGGCTAAAGTTTCACTCCTAAATGTTGTAAAAAATTTTAAATTTGGCACTAAAATTGCACTAACAAGTATTTCTCATAGTTTTATTACACATCTACCATTAAACAAAACAAACTCAAGCGAAAGTGCATATGTAAGGTATCATCTTTTTACCCTCCCCTTACACTTAATATGAACATTGTCCCCAATGTTCAAGTAAAGAATGTAAAAGTGAAAAAGTTAAAAAGAATGAAATCAAATACTCCCCTGATTCGCTCGGTATGGATAATAAGATGGCCAGGTTAAATCTTCCTCCAAGAAAATGAACAATCAAAGCTTCCCTTACAGAATATAAATCATCTTCTTGTCATACATAACCTGTAAAACCTGATAAAATAGACAAGACAACCTCGCGTAAAATCGGCGGCATCCTATATAAGTTACTAAATCCTAGAAAACAAGATAAGATATAATGCTTGTGGAATGAAGTTTGCAGATTTCCTGGAGATTATAAAACTTAATAATTCACAAAAACCATAAGACTCCGTTAGAAAAACAAAACCGGTAAAATTTCCAGGTTTTTACACGTGACGCCGTCAAGAGTTATCTCGTGACGCCGTCAGAAGTGACCTGCAGAAATTCTTATGTTAAGTTTCAGGAAAATTTCTGGAAAAACTTGGTCCTACTTCCTGAAAAATCCTGCAAAACATCATTATGACTCGATACAAGCATTTGACTCTAACAAGTATTAATACACATGTCCATTTAATATTGTTGTGGTTCATGCTCAATTTCGTTCTTATAAACAAATTTGGATCACCCTTACACTTATCTTTTGCAAAATACCTTTATATGCAATTAAGACGAAGTTAAAAACAAAATAAATCATTTTCACAATTTACTTTGAAACATGAGCCACAAGCAACAAAAATAAAACATGCATACGGAAACAAATAAAATCAAACAAACAAACAAACAAACAAACAAATAAATAAAGCTTGGGTTTCCTCCCAATAAGCGCTTGTTTTTGTTCGAGTCACGAACCTGACTCTACCCTTATTTAACAGAAATAGGGGAGGTTTTCCCTACACTTAGGATCAAGTGTGGGTGAAAGTAGCAATACACACCCTTAGGGTATGAATATGCCACGTGAGGTGAAGGGGGTGAATGAATGGCTTCCTTCATCCTAAAACTACCCGGATAATATTGGTTGATGGGTGGGTCGGTTCCTTTTTTGTCTCCTAGAAATATATCTAAGGATGGAAAGGTGTGTAAAGATTGAGGTTCCGGTTCATCAACACTAGGAAATTCCCTAGAACTAGGAGTAAGGTTATAACTACAAGTATTCAAACCTATATCCTCTAGTGGTGCCTGGTCCAAGGGTTCTACCTCCATCGGAATTCCTAAAGTTTCTTCTACTTCTTCCGGGTAAGTCACGGGCGGTGTGTGTGCCTCAAATGATGGTAGGACTTGTGGGGTACTTAGTGGGCTTGGGTTTTCTACTATCTCTTCCATCACATCAATATCACCTATGTGTTCATCTTGTATTATGGTAGTGCCTAACCATGACATGCAACTAGGTGGCTCAACTCTAACCTCATGTGTGTCGTATGTTTTGGTGAAATCTATCCCGCTCATGCAACTAGGTAGTTCAACATTAACCTTCTCATAATCTTGGTTTGATTCTAAGTTCATGTTCTTAGAAACTAGGTCATCTCGCTCATACGAATCCACCAATTCGTTGAACTTATGGGTAATGGTTAGGAAGCTTTTCTCAAAATTCATCCAAAGGGTCTCACTAAAAGGAATTGATCCTGATAATGATCGTCTAATAGAAAACACACATGCATAAAATTCATCAAACCCATCTAACTTTACACCCATCTCCTCTTGTATATATCTAAGATCACTTAAAAATTCATTGGAACAACAGGAGGCAAATCGATCCGAGTAAACTAATTGTTCCTCTATAGTTAATGAGCTAAATGGAATTTCATCCGCCATGGAGACAAATGAAAATGGTTTTACAAACAAAGGGCACAAAGAAAAAGATAGACTACAAGAAAACATAAGAATAAAAATAAAATCTTACTAGAAAGGAATCTAGCAAGTAGACCTAATAAAAAGAAATTCTAACCTAGACAATAACTATTCCCCGGGCTGCGGCGTCAAAAACTTGATTCGTGGGAATTGCACCAGGCTTTACCTCTCGAGGGATCTCGAGAAGCTTACAACCCCCACCAGGCAGTGTACCTGATCATTGTAGTATAGTATAGTGACAAGTACCGGGGGATTGATCGTTCAGCTTAGGAATAGTGTCGCTAGGATTAGAAAACCTAAATACTAGTTCTAAAGGTGAGGGATGATTATTTTTGTATTTTATATTTTTTTAGAAAGCAATTAAAAATCTCGGGTTTGAAGGATTTGGGCGGAATTAGTTGCTAATCAACTAACCCAATACTAAAGATGCAATCAAAATAAAATACTAGAAATGAAAATAAACTAAATTATACTAATGTTGTGAGCAATAAGTGGAGAAAATGTGTTTACTTAGATTTCACTACACCCTAGACATCTTTTACACGTTAATTACTTGTTATAATTGCATGGATGACGGATCGTATTTCTTAATACCATTCATGGGGTGGCACACTTAACTCCCCAATTCTATGAGCTCTTATCTCCTCCTATACCATGCCCAGCACAACTATAGGGATTGTAAACAGTGGCTCATGCATTAAATACAACCAATAAAGACCTAGTGCGCGTCGGTTCATGTTTCTTAAGACGTTCAAGCATGTTACCAATTGGAGATCTGCCAGTTTTCTTAAGCCTAACATATAAATCATTCATCCAAGACAAGTATAAACAAGTAATCAACACATAATTAACATCTAGGTTTCATTAGATCTAAGCAAACACAAGATAGATCTAGCCTAGCATGATGGAATTAAGACAAGAACAAGATATAGACAACCAACACATAGACATATTGATTGAATTAAAAGAACACTTATCTCAATTACACATGAAAGGTATCAAGGGCTTGGAACCCTTGAAAAACCTGTAAAATTCGCACCAAGTTCATACTTAGGGTTTCTCCAAAACTTCTCCTCTTTTTTTTTAATGTGAAAATTAGAAAACTATATATAAGAAAAGGGGTTTGACGGCGTCAAGACCAAGCTTGTGACGCCGTCACCTCGCCGCCAAAACTTTTCTCGGACTGCCTTGATCTACATTTGACGCCGTCAAGTGATAATCATTTCCAGGCCGTCATGATTTTTATTCTTGACGCCCTACTTAGTGACGCCGTCAAATCTTTACTGGATCGTCATGGAATTTTGCTCTTGACGCCGTCAGGGAGTTACTCTTGACGCCGTCACCTACTGTTCCCAACATAGAAAATTAAGACTTTGGCGTTTTCTTCACTTTTATGCTCCAAAAACGTCCGAATTGCTTCCTTTTCCAGATTTCACTCCCAAAGTACCTAAAATCACAAAAGGAACGATTTAGGGCAATATTTGATCAAATAAATTCAAATTCGGGCTTAAATGACCCCCTAAAAATGGATCATTTTTCGCCTCATCATATACCCTTACACTTGAGATTTGCTTGTCCTCAAGCAAATGCGCTTTTATTCTAGTCAAAATACAAGTTAGGGGTCATTTAGCACTAATATAAAAGTAATTACAACAAATAATCATTCTACTAAAGACCAATAGACAAGCACGGAGGTCATACACTAGCACCTCACAAATAGTGTTTAGATACTCACATCTCTCGGGTGTAATAAAGTGTAAATTACAAAATGGAAACGGAAGATATCTCTCACTAACTGTCATAGCAAAATAGATTACCATAGGCTTGGGAAAGGATCAAACCTCCACCACATGGCGTAAGCACATAGGATAAGCTATCAAAGAGGTCTTTTAAAGGGTTGTAGCGTTAGGTGTAGGGATATGAAATACACGGTTTTGTTGGATAAAGGAAGTTTTACTGGTGGCGAGTTAACAATCTTAGTTAATTACATGTACAAGATGGCGTTGCTAAGCCAAGACTAAACTCGACTTAAGCTAATAAATGAAAAATAACAAAAACATAAAATAAACATAGAATGAAAAGGGATGGTAGTCCGTATGTTTTTTCTCTTTTTCCTTTTTCTGTTTTTTTTCTTTTTCTTGTTTTTTCGAATTTTTATTTTATTTTATTTTATTTATTTATTTATTTATTTTTTTGCATACACTCTTACCCTACCATCTAAAATAATACATCATAGGGAATGAACACTCCTCTTACACTTGAATTTTTACATACTTTACAATTAACTAATCTAATGACTCGAATTAAGAAAATCAAAACACTTGGAGCACTTTTAAGATTAACGTACATATGGGGGTAATATATGTTGTTCTTCCCCATTACTCCATAAACAAGTACTTTACCCATGAGTCCCAATCGTCCCAAAACAATATGTACAAGGATATGACTCGACTTAGCAACCATGTAATCAATTAGAAAGTTAACTTAGGGTTTAAACAAATAACAATAATGAACTAAAGATGAGCGCATACACGGAAGGCTAAGGCGATTTGGTTGTACATTTAAGTGGGGTGTAACAAATTCTTCCTTTAAGTAAAATGCTTAAAGTTAGAAACGAAAAGATAGGCTCGGAGGGGTGTACTAGGGGTTTCGTGTACTAAAAATGAGTACAACGCTAAGGGTGTGGGAAAAATTAGTTGACTTAACAAGCCAAGTAATATGACTTAAATGGTCAAGTAATTATGATACGGGTTTAACACAAGGGTAATCCTAATGCCTCTTATCATGTAGTAAATCCTACCACACGAATGTAGTCTCACTAGCGGTCTCGGGATGCATCACAAACTCAAGTTCTAGAATCTAAATACTACCGGTACACTCATAAGCACTAATAGTAAATGCTTTTCCTATCAAATCTAAAGGCGAACCTCACATATTTGGGTGGAAAATTTTTCTGAATATACGGTTATGTGCTAGTCATACAATCTCCTATCCATGAGACGCTTGCTATGGCTAAAGTTTCACTCCTAAATGTTGTAAAAAATTTTAAATTTGGCGCTAAAATTGCACTAACAAGTATTTCTCATAGTTTTATTACACATCTACCATTAAACAAAACAAACTCAAGCGAAAGTGCATATGTAAGGTATCATCTTTTTACCCTCCCCTTACACTTAATATGAACATTGTCCCCAATGTTCATGTAAAGAATGTAAAAGTGAAAAAGTTAAAAAGAATGAAATCAAATACTCCCCTGATTCGCTCGGTATGGATAATAAGATGGCCAGGTTAAATCTTCCTCCAAGAAAATGAACAATCAAAGCTTCCCTTCCAGAATATCAATCATCTTCTTGTCATACATAACCTGTAAAACCTGATAAAATAGACAAGACAACCTCGCGTAAAATCGGCGGCATCCTATATAAGTTATTAAATCCTAGAAAACAAGATAAGATATAATGCTTGTGGAATGAAGTTTGCAGATTTCCTGGAGATTATAAAACTTAATAATTCACAAAAACCATAAGACTCCGTTAGAAAAACAAAACCGGTAAAATTTCCAGGTTTTTACACGTGACGCCGTCAAGAGTTATCTCGTGACGCCGTCAGAAGTGACATGCAGAAATTCTTATGTTAAGTTTACGGAAAATTTCTGGAAAAACTTGGTCCTACTTCCTGGAAAATCCTGCAAAACATCATTATGACTCGATACAAGTATTTGACTCTAACAAGTACTAATACACATGTCCATTTAATATTGTTGTGGTTCATGCTCAATTTCGTTCTTATAAACAAATTTGGATCACCTTTACACTTATCTTTTGCAAAATACCTTTATATGCAATTAAGACGAAGTTAAAAACAAAATAAAGCATTTTCACAATTTACTTTGAAACATGAGCCACAAGCAACAAAAATAAAACATGCATACGGAAACAAATAAAATCAAACAAACAAACAAACAAACAAACAAATAAATAAAGCTTGGGTTGCCTCCCAATAAGCGCTTGTTTTTGTTCGAGTCACGAGCCTGACTCTACCCTTATTTAACGGAAATAGGGGAGGTTTTCCCTACACTTAGGATCAAGTGTGGGTGAAAGTAGCGATACACACCCTTAGGGTGTGAATATGAACCGTGAGGTGAAGGGGGTGAGTGAATGGCTTCCTTCATCCTAAAACTACCCGGATAATATTGGTTGATGGGTGGGTCGGTTCCTTTTTTGTCTCCTAGAAATATATCTAAGGATGGAAAGGTGTGCAAAGATTGAGGTTCTGGTTCATCAACACTAGGAAATTCCCTAGAACTAGGAGTAAGGTTATAACTACAAGTATTCAAACCTATATCCTCTAGTGGTGCCTTGTCCAAGGGTTCTACCTCCATCGGAATTCCTAAAGTTTCTTCTACTTCTTCCGGGTAAGTCACGGGCGGTGTGTGTTCCTCAAATGATGGTAGGACTTGTGGGGTACTTAGTGGGCTTGGGTTTTCTACTATCTCTTCCATCACATCAATATCACCTATGTGTTCATCTTGTATTATGGTAGTGCCTAACCATGACATGCAACTAGGTGGCTCAACTCTAACCTCATGTGTGTCGTATGTTTTGGTGAAATCTATCCCGCTCATGCAACTAGGTAGTTCAAAATTAACCATCTCATAATCTTGGTTTGATTCTAAGTTCATGTTCTTAGAAACTAGGTCATCTCGCTCATACGAATCCACCAATTCGTTGAACTTATGGGTAATGGTTAGGAAGCTTTTCTCAAAATTCATCCAAAGGGTCTCACTAAAAGGAATTGATCCTGATAATGATCGTCTAATAGAAAACACACATGCATAAAATTCATCAAACCCATCTAACTTTACACCCATCTCCTCTTGTATATATCTAAGATCACTTAAAAATTCATTGGAACAACAGGAGGCAAATCGATCCGAGTAAACTAATTGTTCCTCTATAGTTAATGATCTAAATGGAATTTCATCCGCCATGGAGACAAATGAAAATGGTTTTACAAACAAAGGGCACAAAGAAAAAGATAGACTACAAGAAAACCTAAGAATAAAAATAAAATCTTACTAGAAAGGAATCTAGCAAGTAGACCTAATAAAAAGAAATTCTAACCTAGACAATAACTATTCCCCGGGCTGCGGCGTCAAAAACTTGATGCGTGGGAATTGTACCAGGCTTTACCTCTCGAGGGATCTCGAGAAGCTTACAACCCCCACCAGGCAGTGTACCTGATCGTTGAAGTATAGTATAGTGACAAGTACCGGGGGATTGATCGTTCAGCTTAGTGATAGTGTCGCTAGGATTAGAAAACCTAAATACTAGTTCTAAAGGTGAGGGATGATTATTTTTGTATTTTATATTTTTTTAGAAAGCAATTAAAAATCTCGGGTTTGAAGGATTTGGGCGGAATTAGTTGCTAATCAACTAACCCAATACTAAAGATACAATCAAAATAAAATACTAGAAATGAAAATAAACTAAATTATACTAAAGTTGTGAGCAATAAGTTGAGAAAATGTGTTTACTTAGATTTCACTACTCCCTAGACATCTTTTACACGTTAATTACTTGTTATAATTGCATGGATGACGGATCGTATTCCTTAATACCATTCATGGGGTGGCACACTTAACTCCCCAATTCTATGAGCTCTTATCTCCTCCTATACCATGCCCAACACAACTATAGGGATTGTAAACAGTGGCTCATGCATTAAATACAACCAATAAAGACCTAGTGCGCGTCGGTTCATGTTTCTTAAGACGTTCAAGCATGTTACCAATTGGAGATCTGCCAGTTTTCTTAAGCCTAACATATAAATCATTCATCCAAGACAAGTATAAACAAGTAATCAACACATAATTAACATCTAGGTTTCATTATATCTAAGCAAACACAAGATAGATCTAGCCTAGCATGATGGAATTAAGACAAGAACAAGATATAGACAACCAACACATAGACATATTGATTGAATTAAAAGAACACTTATCTCAATTACACATGAAAGGTATCAATGGCTTGGAACCCTTGAAAAACCTGTAAAATTCGCACCAAGTTCGTACTTAGGGTTTCTCCAAAACTTCTCCTCTTTTTTTTTAATGTGAAAATTAGAAAACTATATATAAGAAAAGGGGTCTGTCGGCGTCAAGACCAAGCTTGTGACGCCGTCACCTCGCCGCCAAAACTTTTCTCGGACTGCCTTGATCTACATTTGACGCCGTCAAGTGATAATCATTTCCAGGCCGTCATGACTTTTATTCTTGACGCCCTACTTTGTGACGCCGTCAAATCTTTACTGGATCGTTATGGAATTTTGCTCTTGACGCCATCAGGGAGTTACTCTTGACGCCGTCACGTACTGTTCCCAGCATGGAAAATTAAGACTTTGGCGTTTTCTTCACTTTTATGCTCCAAAAACGTCCGAATTGTTTCCTTTTCCAGATTTCACTCCCAAAGTACCTAAAATCACAAAAGGAACAATTTAGGGCAATATTTGATCAAATAAATTCGAATTCGGGCTTAAATGACCCCTTAAAAATGGATCATTTTTCGCCTCATCATATTACTTAGTAGATTACTAGTTAGTTAATATGTAAATAGTATCTGTGGAGTGAGTCGGGTCTTCACCCACTGTGCTCGCTCTACAGGCTGTTTCATGAGGCACCAAGTAGTTTTTATAAATACCCTCTCCAACCCAAGGGAGAGGGTTGGAGCTTCCTTTCACTCAATCTAATATTCTCACTTTTCTCTCATCTCTTTCTCTTTCTAGGAATTCCTCCCAACTCACTTTCTCTCTCTAAACTTTCTTACTTGATTCAATCCATAACACATAAACCATACATGTTATCATTATAAGTATTTTACACTTTTGAACTTAGAAAAGCTTAATTGCGCTGAATTCAGACCAAATGAACACTCAGAATTAAAAATTATGAACAAACAAGTTGAAATAAGCTATGGAGATAAGCCAACAAACAAACAGATAAGCTATAAGCAATATCTCAACTGAAACAACAACTACAAGTGTATCAAACTTAATTGAACCAAATAAACTCAGCTTGTTATCAATAATTCCCAAGTGCAGCCCTGAATAGTTAAGACAGAACCTATGCTCAACCACCCAATTAGACAGGCAAATAAGCAGTTGAACTAAGCTGAGAATTGAGATCTTATGGGGGCAAAACCCTTACTAACCAACTGAGTCTACAAATAAACCAATAGAAGTGATGCTAGATCCAATTTACCTACCTAAAAGCCACCTAGATATACACTAAAAACTGATGGATCAGGGGGTATAGCAGCTCAAACAAGCAACTTCCTAAAGCTTTTTCAGTAAGCAATACAACTTCAAATCTCAAAATTCTTTTTGATAATGATTCCCTTACTGCCAATTTACTCAAAACATCAAACTAAAATCAATTTAAATGATAAATGCACCCTAAGATTATTAACAAATTTATGACCAAAAACTGAACCTCTATTATTTTGACTTTTTAATTCCAAAACTACTTTGACTAATTTGAATTTTTAAGGCTCTAATCTTACTATAAATGTAGTTTTAATCTAATGTATGAGTGAATTAAAGTGAAACTACTACTTATGCAACTGTTTATATGGCTATGCACCTATATTCCTAACTGCTTATTCAAATACTTTATGAAACAAGATGAATTTGACTTTTACTGAATTTTATGTAATATGAAACTAAAATTTACCCTAAGTGAACAATCTAACCCAATAACAACCTCTGAGAAACAGCTTATATCAGCAAACCTCACTTATCCAAACACCCCTTAAGTAACTGATGCAACTAAACCAAAACAGCAAACCAATGTATTATCAATCCAATCCACAACTACTGTTCTACTAGTGATCAAACAACCAAAAATGAACCAAATCTCACAGATCTCAGATACCAATCAATCACAACAACCAGATCCAAGTAGTAAGCAGTTAAATGAAACAGTCACAAACCAAATGCAAACAAACTAATGTATAAAAGAGATCTAAACTGAGAATTAAACTAAATATATCAGAGTAAACAGAAATAAGCAATAATTAATAGATCTATACTACTTATTACTAGTATGCAATTCAAGTGAAATTTAAAAATGGAACTTACAACAAACTCCCCCTCAGCTCAAACAGAGGGGGTTCACTATGCTTGCCTGTCTTTTGACAGGCCAAGTGACACCTCTTGGCTGCCTTTACTCCACAATTAAGCTAAGCTTATTGATAATAAGCTGATAAGTTGACTTACTTTGACCTTTTTTGTTTATTGAGATTTTTGAACAAAATTAACCACAGAATACTATATAAAACTTATAGTTGATTAATAAAACAGGAAACTAGCTTGTTTGAAGATTAAATTGAAATTGAAACTATATTTTTTTATTTGTTCTGATTTATATATATATATATATTGATTTTCAAATTAAGTGTAAGAGAAATTTAAACTGGATAATTGAAATAAGCTAACAGAAACTTGATTAAAACTAAATAGACAATTGTAATAATCAAAACTAAATTTGAAATAAAAGACAATAAGCTAAGAAATAGAAGAAAAAAAACTGAATTATATTAGTAATAAGAACTTGAATTACAACTGCTTAAAATTTGAAATTACATTAAATGAAAGAAAGAATAACACAGACTAATATTAAGACCTTACTACAAAACTACACAACTAAATGACTGAGGAGGGGGGTATTTATATTTGAGGTATGAGCCTGCTAGTGTTGAGGATTCTTCTAGACTTGTGCTTCTTTGCCTTTGATCATAACCGTGCATTCCAGCTTCATTAGTAAGCATGATTTTGGTCCATTGGATTGTGTGCCTCATTTGGTGATCCTGCGTGCCCTCTCTGATTGGTACACATGTTTGTCTGACGTTCCTGACAACCTGTCAGCTTCTAGAACACCTTATGATTGGGTAATTATTACCAATCGGGGTTAATTGGTGCGTGGTAATTTCTAGGGTTCTATCCACAGTACCTTTTTCTGGGTAAAAATTATTTGGGGGGCGGGAGTGTTTATTTGGGGATTTTATTAATTGGGGGTTGACCGGGTATGGTTTGACCGGGTGTTGAGATGGATCGGGTAGAATATTTTGGGCTTTGACAGTTTTGTGGGCTTGGTGGGATTTTGGGTTTAAGGTGTATAGTGGATTATCAGATTTTAGTAGTAATAAGATTTAGCAAAGGACCAATGTTGTAATTTTTCAAAACTAAGGGACCAAATCTATAAATCTCCAAATATTAATCCAAGGGTATTTATTGACTTTTCTGAATTCTTGGAGGACCATTTTTTGACTTTTCTTGAAATATTCTTTGAGGGACCATTTTTGTAATTCTCTGAAAGTGCAGGGACTAAATGTGTCATTTCTTCAAACTTTACACCAAGGACCATTTATGCAATTTTATAATTCTCCAAGGACTTCTTATGACATTTTGAGCTCTCTTTAATCATTTTGCTTCCCCAGCTCCGGCTTTTGACCTTTTTCCAATCTCGTGCTCGTTTTTGTCGGTTTTGCTTTGTTATTGTTCATTTTTCTCATATCCGTACCTGCACATACACAAATACAAAAACATACATTCTCTTGGCATATTTGGTTAGTATTTGGTGTATTTGGTCTGAATTAAGGCCTAAAAAGGATGTGTGATTAAGCACTCATCAAAATCCCCCAGACTAAGGTATTGCCGTGTCCTCACGCAATGTCATCACCTCACGCTTAAGAGATAAATAATTTCAAAACCTCTCTTTACTGACGTTGTAAAGTAGCAATGATGTTCAAAAGAGATATCAAAATCATTTATTCTCAAAAACGCTCCGTTTTCTGATTTTCATGAATAACAACTACAACTACTATTTTTGTACTTTTTCATTTATATATGTGATGGTTTGCCTTGACTTTCATTATCAATTCTTATCTGTTGATAACTTTCAGGGTCAACGAGTAGAAACACTTCTCACAGAGAAGAGACCATACGGATAAAAATCGTCATCCTTGATTTTTCACAAGCTCCCAAACTAAGCGTAAATCGAGATCATTGTTTATCCACAAGTTAGGTGCTAACACTACCCACAAAAGTTAATTGTGTCATTACCTCTTGTTCCCAAGTCCTAAGTTTGGTATCTCAATATTTTAATTTGTGAGAAATGAATTGCTTCATATTTTCTCGTTTTGATAGTTGTTAGTCCGATAAGAGCACAAAATTTGAACGCTAAGTAGTTTCCAAACTTTCCCTCGAAAACCCCTGCATACAGAAATCGGGTCCACATGAAGGTCTCTGATTTAACACGATTTGTGGAGGTCCCCCTTTTTATTTACGACCGAGACATACCATGTTTGATACCCGAAATGGAAGCTTTTTATTAGGGAAACCCCCGGAGTCGAAGCTTGGCATTTTTGCATAATTATAAGCACTTTAATAATACTTGGTCCTTAGTCCTTTATTTCATTTACAACAATGGTTTATGAGCTGCCAAGATGTAAGAGCTTTATTATGACCTTGGATTTATATCCGCTGCTTTTTATAGCTTTAGATTCCTCTGCCTTTTTATTTTGGCTCTGGAGTATTATTTTTGATATTCATAATCATATGCCAAACCCCGAGTCCTACGGCCTTTACTAAGATCACAACATCGGCTGCGAACCGGCAAGATGCAATAGTCTATTTCACCGTAACACTGGCAGTACCCCTATGTGTACCAAACCCCCGTATGCAGAGATTTTGTTAGGAACGAGAAAAAACTAAGTATTGCCCAAACCGTATACCCTTAATTAATCCTAGAGATCTATTATTATTGGTGTGCAAGCTTGTGGGAACAAGGAGGCCACAAGTACATTTCGTGGGCTCTAAAGAGATCCAACTACTCCACATTTAGCACGAAACTTCTAAATAAACTCTATCATTCCTCGATCTCCGCAAATTTAAAATCCCAAGTAATGAGATCCGCGGATTCTTAGCCATAATCTTTTGATTATATTGGTTAAGGGAGACGAGCTAGGGCTCAACACGCCCGGTCAAGTCGAAACATTTATTTCTACAATCGCCGGTACGAAAGTCAAAACAAGGTGTCAAATCTTATTATTACTTTATATATCATAATTTTTATTTTTTTTTTATTTTTTTTTATTAAAAAGAGGTGACAAAAATTAATTTTTTTTTTTTGTGGGAAACGGAGTTGCGTAAGTTAACAGCTCAGACAATGGTATAGGTCAAATCGAATCTAAGATTCACCCCCCAGACTAAAGTGAAACATTGTCCTCAATGTTTTAAGGGTAAAGGTAATCCTACGTAAAGTCTAAGGCCGTTTATTAAGTATGCCAAGAGATAAACGTTAGTCGATAAGATTTTGGATATGGAGAATTTCTGAAAGAGCAGCGAAGGATGAGACTCGAGTGGAGAGAACGACAAACCACGAGCACGAGAGTCCTCAAACTTCGGGGAAATTCCTGAACATTCACAAACAACCACGAAAACACGAGTTTGGAAAGGGTCGCCCCCCTCATGTCACGTTACTTAAGAAATAAGAAAATAAAGAAAATGAAAATGGATAAGCATGGGGTGCCTCCCACGAAGCGCTTGTTTTAGATTACCGAGTCACATGAGCTTGACTCGATCCCAGAATTTAGTTATCCTTAGGGAAAGTTTGGAGATCCGGGACAAACATGGGTGGTATGTCCCCTCCGAAGTAATGTTTGAGACGATGACCATTCACCTTAAAGTTGGGACCATTAGGTTGAGCTAGCTCAACGGTTCCATAAGGAAATACTTGGGTAATGGTGAATGGTCCAGACCAACGGGTTTTTAACTTGCCCGAGAAAATCTTTAATCGAGAATTGAAAAGAAGGACTCGGTCACCAACATTGAAGACGCGATCTTTAATTTTAGCATCATGAATCCTCTTTGTCTTCTCTTTGTAGATCAAAGAATTCTCATAGGCTTGATCACGAAGCTCGACTAATTCATTCAATTGAACTTTACGGTGATCACCCGCGGTTTGTAGGTCAAAATTAGCATGTTTCAAGGCCCAGTAGGCCTTGTGTTCAAGTTCAAAGGGCAAATGGCAGGCCTTCCCGTAAACCAGCTTGTAAGGAGTGCACCTAATGGGTGTTTTGTAAGCTGTACGGAAGGCCCAAAGTGCATCATCTAACTTATCGGCCCATGAAGCACGATGTTCACCTACGGTCCTTTCTAAAATTCGTTTCAAGCCACAATTTGAGACCTCAACTTAACCACTTGTCTGTGGATGATATGCCATTGAAAGACAATGTGTGACACCATATTTGAACATAACTTTAGCGAATTGGTCATTACAGAAATGGGTCCCACGATCACTTATAATAGCACGAGGTGCACCAAATCGGGCGAAGAGACTTTTGAGAAATTTTACTACAACTCGGGCGTCATTGGTGGGTAGCGCATTTGCTTCAACCCATTTAGACAAGTAGTCAACGACCACGAGTATATATTTGTTACCATGAGAAGACGGGAATGGACCCATGAAATCGATACCCCAGACGTCAAAATTTTCACAGACTTGGATGGCGTTTTGAGGCATCTCGTCCTTCTGAGAAATTTTTCCTCGACGCTGGAAAGAATCACATGATTTAACCAACTCATGGGCATCCCGGTAAATCGTCGGCCAATAGAAGCCGGAATCAAATACTTTCTTAGCGGTGAAGTTGGCACCATGATGTCCCCCCGTGGGTCCATTGTGGCATGCCATAAGAATGTCAGCGGCTTCTTTGTCATGAACGCACCGCCGAATCACTTGATCCGCACATATCTTAAACAAGTAGGGGTCGTCCCAGAAATAATGCTTAACATCTTTGAAGAATTTCTTCTTTTGCTGGAACGACATCCCTTTTCTGATAAAATTCCCCGCATGGTAATTCGCAAAGTTGACGAACCATGGGGGTACTAGAATCACAATGTGATAAACTTCCCAGTGTCTCGAGAGGAAATGCTTCGTTAATTTCCTTTTTCTCGAAAACACTTTGATGGGGATTCTCTAAACGCGATAGGTGATCACCAGCAAGGTTCTCAGATCCCTTTTTGTCTCGAATTTCAACTTTGAATTCTTGAAGGAGGAGAACCCACCGCATCAAGCGTGGCTTAGCATCTTGCTTTGCCATAAGGTACTTAAGAGCCGAATGATCCGTATATACTATGCATTTCTTCAAAAGCAAATAAGATCGAAACTTTTCAAAGGCGTAAATGACGGCTAACATCTCTTTCTCAGTAGTCGTATAATGATATTGAGCGTCGGTCATTGTTTTACTGGCATAGTGTATCGGCTAAAAATGTTTAGACTTGCATTGCCCCAAGACTGCACCAATGGCATAATCGCTAGCATCGCACATTAGCTCAAAAGGCAAGTCCCAATCGGGGGCAATTAAGATAGGAGCCTCCGTTAACTTCTTTTTAAGAATATTAAATGCTTCGATGCATTCATTTGAGAAGATAAATGGAGCATCTTTTTCAAGCAAGTGGGTCAGGGGCCGGGCTATCTTAGAAAAGTCTTGAATGAAACGTCGGTAAAAGCCGGCATGACCAAGAAAACTTCTAATTCCTTTAACGGTGGTGGGATGAGGTAATTTTGCAATCACATCGACTTTAGCTCTATCTATCTCAATCCCGGATTTCAATATCTTATGGCCGAGGACAATGCCCTCTTTGACCATGAAATGGCACTTCTCCCAATTTAGAACCAAGTTGGTGTCTTCACACCGTTTCAGCATTCTTTCTAAATGGGAGAGGCAAGAAGTGAAAGAATCTCCATAAACCGAGAAATTGTCCATGAAAACTTCCATGGTTTTCTCGATCATGTCCGAGAATATAGACATCATACACCTTTGGAACGTGCCTGGAGCATTGCATAAGCCGAAAGGCATACGACGATAGGCAAACGTTCCATAACGGCAAGTAAAGGTAGTCTTTTCCTGGTCCGGAGGGTCAATTGATATTTGAAAATAGCCGGAAAATCCATCAAGAAAACAATAGAACTCATTTCCCGCTAGGTGTCTAGCATTTGATCCATAAATGGAAGTGGGAAATGGTCCTTACGAGTCGCATCATTCAATTTACGATAATCAATACAAACTCTCCATCCGGTAACAAGACGTGTCGGAATCAATTCATTATCTTCATTAGTTACGACGGTTATTCCACCTTTCTTCGGTACGCAGTGGACCGGGCTAACCCAGGAGCTATCCGAGATAGGATAAATCATTCCGGCATCGAGAAGTTTGATAACCTCCTTTTTGATAACCTCATCAATTTTCGGGTTAACCCGTCGTTGTTGCTGAACGGACAGTTTGTAATTGTCTTCAAGTAAGATCTTATGCGTGCAAAAACGAGGGTCGATACCCTTAATATCGGAAATTTGCTAAGCGATGGCACGTTTATGCTTCTTCAGCACATCTAAGAGACGGTTCTTCTCCTCATCTTTAAGTTCTTTAGAAATTATGACGGGAAGTTTGTCAGTTCCTTCCAAAAATGCGTATTCGAGATAAGGAGGTAAATCCTTGAGCTCGGGCCCTGGAGCATGCTCAGTAGACGGCTTAACTTCTTTAACGTCGGCCATTTTTAGGTCCATCGGAGGGAGGGACGGGTTGGGATCTTCATTTAATAATTTCTCAATCAAAAGAACATCTCCCTCCGGGTTGCAAACGGAATGATCAATTTCCGGTGAAATCGAATCATTAGCAAGAAAGGCCTCGATCTCTTCCAAGATGAAATCACTTCCCTCAAACGGAGTAAGGGAAGGGGAAGGATCCGAAATTATCGATTCAGAAGTAGGAGTAGGATTGCCACTCGAAGCATTTTCGGTAAATCCAAGTAACTCTTGAGCATACTCCTCCGTAACTTCGTCAATAATATCGACTCGATTAACGGAAACATGATCATAATCGGAGGAGTATCTCGAGGTTTGATTGAGATTGAACGTAACGGCTTCATTTCCTACATGTAAGGTAATCTCCTCGTCGTAAACATCAATTAAAGCATGGCTAGTCCATAGGAATCCTCTTCCGAGAATGAGAGGAACCCGTGGATCAGCATCGAAATCAACAATGACAAAATCGGCAGGGAAATTAAATTTTCCCACATTGACGAAAACATCCTCAGCTATACCAATTGATCGAGATGTAGATCGGTCGGCAAGCTCGAGGGTCATACAAGTCGGAGTCAAATTGGGTAAAGACAACTTCTTCCAAATGGATAACGGCATTAGGTTAATGCTAGCATCAAGATCGGCCAAGGCGAAGCATTGAACCATCCCAGGAAAATTACACGGAATGAGAAATCGGCCGGGGTCTTCAAGCTTTTCGGGAAGCTTTTTGAGGATAACCGCCGAGCAATTCTCATTCATCTGGGTTCGAGATTTTTCAAACAATTTTTCTTTGTTATTCAAAAGACCTTTTAGCATTGAAGCAAATTTAGGCATCAAAAGTATAGCATCCGCGAGGGTTATGTCAAAATGCAGATCTTGAAAAACTTGGTAAAACTTTTCCATCTGAATTTTATCTTTCTCACGGTGCTTTTGTTCATTTAAGTGTGACGGATAAGGCAAATTTGTTTTGACGGGAATTTCTTTCTCAATTTCATTAACAACTTTATCTTTTCCTTTAGACGTTGGGACCACCGGAGGTTGGATGTTCTCGGTCCTTCCATTATTACTAGGAATTTCCGTATCTGTTGTCGTCTCGGGTTCTGATGAGGCGGAAAATGAACCACTTTTAGGGGGTCATTTAAGCCCGGAATTGAATTTATTTGATCAAATATTGTCCTAAATTGTTCCTTTTGTGATTTTAGGTACTTTGGGAGTGAAATCTGGAAAAGGAAGCAATTCGGACGTTTCTGGAGCATAAAAGTGAAGAAAACGCCAAAGACTTAATTTTCCAAGCTGGGAACAGTGTGTGACGGCGTCAAGAGCATTTTCCTGACGGCATCAAGAGTAAATTTCATGACGGCCCAGTACTGAAATGAAGGCATCACAAGGAAGAGCGTCAAGAGTTAAATACGTGACGGCCTGGAAAAACTTAATACATGACGGCGTCAGATGTAGATCAAGGCAGTCTGAGGATTCTTTTGGCGGCGAGATGACGGCGTCACAAGGTTGTTCTTAACGCCGTCAGCCTCAATTTTCTATATATAGTTTTCTAATTTTCATTCATTAGAAGGAACAAGTTTGGAGAAACCCTAAGGCCGAACCATATACGAATTTTACAGGTTTTTCAAGGGTTTTCAGCCCTTGAACCCTTACATGTGTAATTGAGATAAGTGTTCTTTTAATTCAATCAATATGTCTATGTGTTGGTTGTCTATATCTTGTGCTTGTCTTGATTCCACCATGCTAGGCTAGATTTATCTTGTGTTTGCTTAGATCTAATAAAACCTAGATGTTGCTTATGTGTTGATTACTTGTTTATGGTTGTATTGGATGAATGATTTCAATGTTAGGCTTAAGAAAACAGGCAGATCTCCAATTGGTAACATGCTTGAACGTCTTAGGAAACATGAACCGATGTGTACTAGGTTTTATTGGTTGTATTTAATGCATGAGTAAATTCTAATGATCCCATGTTAGGAGCTTCTTAGCCGGCTCGACATAGGAGTGAAGTAGGCACTCATAGGATTGGGGAGTTAAGTACGCCACCCCATGAATGGTATTAAGGAATACAATCTGTAAACACATTTCTCCACTTATTACTCACAACCTTAGTTTAATATAATTTTATTTTCATTTCTTGTATTTTATTTTGATTGCATCTTTAGTATTGGGTTAGTTGACTAGCAACTAATTTCGCACAAATCCTTCAAACCCGAGATTTTTACTTGCTTTCTAAAAAAATATAAAAATACAAAAATAATCATCCTTCATCTCTAGAACTAGTAATTAGGTTTTTCTAATCCTAGCGACACTATTCCTAGCTGAACGATCAATCCCCCGGTACTTGTCACTATACTATACTACAACGATCAGGTACACTGCCTGGTGGGGGTTGTAAGCTTCTCGAGATCCCTCGAGAGGTAAAGCCTGGTGCAATTCCCACGCATCAAGTTTTTGGTGCCGCAGCCCGGGGAATAGTTATTGTCTAGGTTAGAATTTCTTTTTATTAGGTCTACTTGCTAGATTCCTTTCTAGTAAGATTTTGTTTTTATTTTTTAGGTTTTCTTTAGTCTATCTTTTTCTTTGTGTCTTTGTTCGTGAAAACATTTCCATTGACTCTTCCATTCACCACTATGGAGAACGCGAATCCGCCAAGTTTTTCATCCAATCGACAAAATCCACTACAAAATCTACCCTTCCCACTTCAAAATGACATCTTGATGTTTTGACAACGTCATGATGAATCTTTTCCTGTTGCATGGACTCGTTTCAAATACTTACTACAAAAAGTCCTTCACCATGGTCTTGATTTATTGCCTCTACTTCAATTATTTTACACTCGTATCGACTACGAAACCCAAAAGAGGCTTGACTATGTAACAGATGGGGAGTTTTGGGAATATGATGTTAAAGACGCGTGGGAAAACTTTGAGATTCACGCCCAATACAGAAGTGGAACATGGGACCCAAAAAACGTAAGTGTAGACCTATTTTCAATATGGAAGGCTCAATCGAAAAGTTTGCTTGGGGATAAAAAGATTAGAGTCAAGCCACCTAGTTGCATGTCATGGTTAGGCACTACCATAATACAAGGTGAACACATAGGTGATATTGATGTGATGGAATAGATAGTAGAAAACCCAAGCCCACTAAGTACCCCACAGGTCCTACCATCATTTGATGCGTACACACCGCCCGTGACTTACCCGGAAGAAGTAGAAGGGACTATAGGAACCCCAATTGAGGTAGAACCCTTAGACCAAGCACCACTAGAGGATATAGGTTTGAATACTTGTAATGATAACCTTACTCTTAGTCCTAAGGAAGTTCCTAGTTTTGATGAACCGGAGCCTCAACCAAAACCGTTACCTAATCTTCCATCCTTGGATGAAAATTTAGGAATTGAAATAGGTTCCAATCCACCCATCAAACCATATAGACCGGGTAGTCTTAGGATAAAGGTAATAGATTTTAAGCCATGTAGAGAAGAAGCCAATATAGGAGTGGAACATAACCTTACATTCTTACATCACCCATTTATGATTGATCACAAGAAACATTATGGGTTTAAACCAGGTTTATTAGGTCAAGATGGATCCCCAACTAGTAATCTCTTGAAGTTGATTGAAAATGATCCCTTTCTAGGAGAAAATCTTAATCCAAAAACTAACCCGATTGAATTAGGTAAGGTTATGATGATAGGAGCACACCCCGTTGAGCATATAATTCATCCACCACTCTTTCCTCACATGGCATATTTCCACCTTAAGGCTGTGTATCGCTACTTCCACCCGCACTTAATCCTAAGTGTAGGGAAAACCTCCCCTATTTCCGTTAAATAAGAGTAGAGTCAGGCTCGTGACTCGAACAAAAACAAGCGCTTCTTGGGAGGCAACCCATGCTTTGTGTGATTTTTATTTTGTTTGTTTGTTATTTGCTTCCGTATGCATGCTTAATTTTTATTGTCGGTAGATCATGTTTCTAAACTAAATAGTGGAAATACTTTACTTTGTTGTTTTGGCCTAGTCTTAACTCCACCTAAAGGTATTTTTGCAAAAGATAAGTGTAAGGGGAAACCACAAATATGTTTTTAAGAAACAAACCGATCATGATTCTCCACAATATTAAGTGAACATGTATATTCGTATTTGTTAGAGTCAAATGCTTGTATCGAGTCATAATGAAGTTTTGCAGGATTTTCCAGGAAGTAGGACCAAGTTTTTCCAGAAATTTTCCAGAAACTTAACATAAGAATTTCTGCAGGTCACTTCTGACGGCGTCACGAGTTTACTCTTGACGGCGTCACGTGTAAAAATCTGGAAATTTTACCGGTTTTGTTTTTCTAACGGAGTTTTAAAGTTTTTGTTGAATTATTAAGTTTTATAATCTCCAGAAAATCTGCAAACTTCATTCCACAAGCATTATATCTTATTTTGTTTTCTAGGATTTAGTAACTTATGTCGATTGCCGCCGATTTTATGCGAGGTTGTCTTGTTTGTTTTCTCATGATTTATAGGTTATGTATGACAAGAAGATGATTTATATTCTGGAAGGGAAGCTATGATTGTTCATTTTCTTGGAGGAAGATCTAACCTGGCCACCTTATTATCCATACCGAGCGAATCAGGGGAGTATTTTATTTCATTCTTTTTACTTTTTCACTTTTACATTCTTTACTTGAACATTGGGGACAATGTTCATCCTAAGTGTAAGGGGAGGGTAAAATGATGATACCTTACAAATACACTTTCGCTTGAGTTTGTTTGTTTAATAGTAGATGTGTAATAAAACTATGAGAAATACTTGTTAGTCCAATTTTAGCGCCAAATTTAAATTTTTTTACAACATTTAGGAGTGAAACTTTAGCCATAGCAAGCGTCTCATGGATAGGAGATTGTATGACTAGCACATAACCGTATCATTCAAAAAAAATTTCCACCCAAATATGTGAGGTTCGCCTTTAGATTTGATAGGAAAAGCATTTACTATTAGTGCTTATGAGTGTACCGGTAGCATTTAGATTCTAGAACTTGCGTTAGTGATGCATCCCAAGACCGCTAGTGAGACTACATTCGTGTAGTAGGATTTACTACATGATAAGAGGCATTAGGATCACCCTTGTGTTAAACCCGTATTATAATTACTTGACCATTTAAGTCATATTACTTGGCTAGTTAAGTCAATTAATTTTTCCCACACCTTAGCGTTGTACTCATTTTTAGTACACGAAACCCCTAGTACACCCCTCCGAGCCTATCTTTTCGTTTCTAACTTTAAGCATTTTACTTAAAGGAAGAATTTGTTACACCCCACTTAAATGTACAACCAAATCGCCTTAGCCTTCCATGTATGCGCTCATCTTTAGTGCATTATTGTTATTTGTTAAACCCTAAGTTAATTATCTAATTGATTACATGGTTGCTAAGTCGAGTCATATCCTTGTACATAATGTTTTGGGACGATTGGGACTCATGGGTAAAGTACTTATTTTATGGAGTAATGGGGAAGAACATCATATTATTACCCCCATATGTACATTAATCTTAAAAAGTACTCCAAGTGTTTTGATTATCTTAATTCGAGTCAATAGATTAGTTTATTGTAAAGTATGTAAAAATTCAAGTGTAAGGGGAATGTTCATTCCCTATGATGTATTATTTTGGATGGTAGGGTAAGAGTGTATGCAAAAAAAAAAAAAAAAAAAAAAAAAAAAAAAAAAAAAAAAAAAGAAAAAAAAAATCGAAAAAACAAGAAAAAGAAAAGAAAAAAAAAATAGAAAAAGAAAAAAGAGAAAAAACATACGGACTACCATCCCTTTTCATTCTATGTTTATTTTATGTTTTTGTTATTTTTCATTTATTAGCTTAAGTCGAGTCTAGGCTTGGCTTAGCAACGCCATATTGTACATGTAATTAACCAAGATTGTTAACTCGCCACCAGTAAAGACTGCCTATATCCAACAAAACCGTGTATTTCATATCCCTACACCTAACGTTACAACCCTTTAAAAGACCTCTTTGATAGTTTATCATAGGTGCTTACGCCATGTGGTGGAGGTTTGATCCTTTCCCAAGCCTATGGTAATCTATTTTGCTATGATAGGTAGTGAGAGATGTTTTCCATTTCCATATTGTAATTTATACTTTATTACACCCGAGAGATGTGAGTATCTAAACACTATTTGTGAGGTGCTAGTGTATGACCTCCGTGCTTGTCTTTGGTCTTTAGTGGAACGATTATTTGTTGTAATTACTTTTATATTAGTGTTAAATGACCCCTAACCTGTCTTTTGATTAGAATAAAAGCGCATTTGCTTGAGGACAAGCATATCTCAAGTGTAAGGGTATATGATGAGGCGAAAAATGAACCACTTTTAGGGGGTCATTTAAGCCCGGAATTGAATTTATTTGATCAAATATTGCTCTAAATCGTTCCTTTTGTGATTTTAGGTACTTTGGGAGTGAAATCTAGAAAAGGAAGCAATTCGGACGTTTCTGGAGCATAAAAGTGAAGAAAACGCCAAAGACTTAATTTTCCAAGCTGGGAACAGTGTGTGACGGCGTCAAGAGCATTTTCCTGACGGCTTCAAGAGTAAATTTCATGACGGCCCAGTACTGAAATAAAGGCGTCACAAGGAAGAGCGTCAAGAGTTAAATACGTGACGGCCTGTAAAAACTTAATACATGACGGCGTCAGATGTAGATCAAGGCAGTCCGAGGATTCTTTTGGCGGCGAGATGACGGCGTCACAAGGTTGTTCTTGACGCTGTCAGCCTCAATTTTCTATATATAGTTTTCTAATTTTCATTCATTAGAAGGAACAAGTTTGGAGAAACCCTAAGGCCGAACCATATATGAATTTTACAGGTTTTTCAAGGGTTTTCAGCCCTTGAACCCTTACATGTGTAATTGAGATAAGTGTTCTTTTAATTAAGTCAATATGTCTATGTGTTGGTTGTCTATATCTTTAGGCTAGATTTATCTTGTGTTTGCTTAGATCTAATGAAACCTAGATGTTGATTATGTGTTGATTACTTGTTTATGGTTGTATTGGATGAATGATTTCAATGTTAGGCTTAAGAAAACAGGCAGATCTCCAATTGGTAACATGCTTGAACGTCTTAGGAAACATGAACCGATGTGTACTAGGTTTTATTGGTTGTATTTAATGCATGAGTAAATTCTAATGATCCCATGTTAGGAGCTTCTTAGCCGGCTCGACATTGGAGTGAAGTAGGCACTCATAGGATTGGGGAGTTAAGTACGCCACCCATGAATGGTATTAAGGAATACAATCCGTCATCCACGCAACTATAACAAGTAATTAACGTGTAAAAGATATCTTGGGAGTAGTGAAATCTAAGTAAACACATTTCTCCACTTATTGCTCACAACCTTAGTTTAATATAATTTTATTTTCATTTCTTGTATTTTATTTTGATTGCATCTTTAGTATTGGGTTAGTTGACTAGCAACTAATTCCGCCCAAATCCTTCAAACCCGAGATTTTTACTTGCTTTCTAAAAAAATATAAAAATACAAAAATAATCATCCTTCATCTCTAGAACTAGTAATTAGGTTTTTCTAATCCTAGCGACATTATTCCTAGCTGAACGATCAATCCCCCGGTACTTGTCACTATACTATACTACAACGATCAGGTACACTGCCTGGTGGGGGTTGTAAGCTTCTCGAGATCCCTCGAGAGGTAAAGCCTGGTGCAATTCCCACGCATCAGGTTCACGGACGACGACCTTGGGAGACGAAGAAGAAGGGGCAGTCGGAGCCGTTGGTCCATCGATTATAACACCACTCCTAGTCGTGATCACCTTAGCATCGCCCCTCGGGTTAGCGATCGTGTTGCTTGGAAGAGTACCCGAGCCCGAGGGTCGATCATTTAAAGACTTCTTAATCTCAATGACTTCCTTAGTTAGTAATTCCTGAGTTTTAATTAAATTCTGATTTTGCAGCAACAATTGTTTAATCAATTCATCTGAGGTTGGCTGATTCTGATTCACGACTGGATTTTGAAAACTTTGACCACGATTGTTGTTATTGAAACCTTGATTTTGAAAATTCTGATTTCCATGATTATAATTCCCATGATTAGCATTATAATTTCCTTGAAAATTCCCTTGAGTCGGGCCTTGATTATAATTTCCCCGATTTTGATTTTGAAAACCATGATTTTGATTTTGAAAACCATTGTTCATCCGATTTTGATTAGCATTGTGATTCTGGTTAAATTGATGATTTCGGTTTTGCACATTTTGATTAACTTGATTGACTTGAATAACTGGATTGACTTGATTCAGTTGAGTAAAACCGGGTGGTCCAACAAAATGGTTTGAACTGTAGCTGAGAAGACTTCGATCTCCTTGAAGAGGTGGGTAACCGTTGCCACCCATATTTGCAGCATGAGCATAAGAACCGGTTAATGGACATTCGTTATACGGATGTGGACCACCACAAGTTACACAACCCTGATTGACGACATTCACTTGATGATTTGGTTTTTCAAAAGACATAGCATCGAACTTTTTATTAAGAGCCACTAACATACTCATCACTTCATCATTCATTTTATTATTCGTGTTAGAAACTTGGGGTTTATTTCTCGACATTCTCACACGAGCCTTATTCTCGATTATCATGAAAGACACGTTCGTGTTTCGAGCCAATAAGTTCCCACCCGCAGCAGAGTTGAGTGAGTCTTGGTCAACATGACATAACCCATTGTAGAAAGTATCAATCTGCTGAAGGGATGTGAACCCATGGTTCGGACATTTTTCCATCAAATCTTTGAATCGATCCCAGGCTTCGCTGAACGACTCATTAAAAGCTTGTTGGAATCAAAAGATTTGGGAACGAAGGTTAGACATTTTAGAAGGAGGATAGAAGTAATTCACAAACTTGGACGCAAGATCGTTCCAAGTGTGAATCGAATTCGGCGGTTCCTTTTCCAGCCAAGTCCGGGCAGCCCCTTTAAGGGAGAAAGGAAATAACTTCAATTTCACCACATCGTGAGGAACTTGATTCATTCAAATGGTCTCAGCGATGTCGGCGAAACTCCTTATGTGAGCATATGGGTCTTCTTGTTCGAACCCGTGAAAAGATATACTCGTGATAAGATTGAGCAATCCGTGATTAATTTCAAAATCAGCATTGATTTCGGGTATCACGATGGCTCTCCTCACACCATTGAATGGTGATTGGAGTTGTTCCTCCATCGGACGTGGATCAAAAGCCGGTTGTGGTCCCATTGGAGGGATCACATTGTTTTGAGCACCACCCATCGGCGGGGGTCCCAAGTGTTGTTCGTTCGGGTTCATTTCCTCCGTATTAGGAAAAAGAACTCGGTGTGTATGACGAAACAAACTTTCCGGATTTGAAAGCGGTGAAACAAGTCGTTTAGAAGTGGAACGTATGTTCATACACCACAAAAATCAAATAAAAGGAAAATCAAATTTGAAAAGGAAAATATTTTTTTGTTTTTATAAAGCAAAATTTAAAAACTTATACTCTTGTTTTTTTCTTTTTCTAACGTTAAGTTAATTGTAAACCGTTTCCTCTAAATCTACTCACGACGGAACGGGAGAGAAGAATGGATCTCTGTTCAGCTTGCAGTTTAATGTCAAAGCTTCTGTATTTTCCGCTTATTCGGTCGCAGAATCCAAAGTAATTCGATTAGCAACTAATTTCACGTGTTGTTATATTTGGAAGCTTATTTGGTTTACAACGCTCTTCCTTTCGGTCGAGACGAGGCTGTAACTTTATTATTTTTTTGGTATTTTTGAAAACACTTTAGGAAAAGTGTTTTTGATTTTTCAATTTTTATAGTTTTTATAGAAAATATATACAAGGAAGGTTTTCAAAACACAATTTCGAAAAACGAAAACGAAAAATTCACTTCAACCTTCCCCGGCAGCGGCGCCAAAATTGATTCGTGATAAAATCAAGTTATATATAGTATAGTATTCCTCAAGAGATCCGCAAAGAAATACGGATAACCCGAGGTCGTAGTCCGTGTGAAGGATGAATGGAATTTCGAATTCCCGATTCGTGAAATGTGTTGTGAAAATGGTAAAAAGTGATTTTAGTGATATTATACTAATGAAATCACAAATGAAGCACAAGTAATCACTTAAGCACGTATTTCAAATAAACAAACTAAAAACGTAACGTAAAATCGAAACCGTATGCTAAAACGTAAAATAAACGTTAACGTACGAAATAAAACGCGACTTTTAAGCTACACTACTCCTATGGACTTGAAAGTAATTTTAAAAAGTTAAAAATGATAAAAGAAAATTTAAAGAAAAAGAAGAATATTTTTTTGACTTTTTATTTATTTTTTATGAATTAAAAACTAGTTATACTAATAAAAAATTAAAAGAAAATGCAAATAAAGTGAGAAAAATGAAAAATAAATTTTGAAAATTATAAAATAACTAAAAAGTAATTTTAAAACTTAAAACTAATTTTTTTTGGCTTTTTATGTAATTTTTGAGAATTAAAAACTATTAAATCTAATTAAAAATTCAAAATAAATTCAAAATAAATGGGAAAATTTCAAAATAAATTTCTAAAATTCTAAAATAAATGAAAATATATTTCTAAAATATTTTTGGATTTTTCATGGTTTTTTCTGATTTTTTTGGATTTTTGAGTAATTAAAAAGTAATAAAAATTGATTAAAAATGAAAATTAATTAAGAAAAATAGCAAATAAAGGCAAAAAAATATGAAAAATTCAGGAAAATTCTAAAATTTTATTCTAAACTTATGAAAAATTTAAAAACTTGAAAATAAGCTGTGGAACAGCTGAATGGTTTGAAACTGCTTATATTGGAGTGCTTATTAATAAGCAAAACTTGGCCCAGTTGACCAAAACTTGACAAATGACTTTTGAACTTAGAAAAGCTTAATTGCATTGAATTCAGACCAAATGAACACTCAGAATTAAAAATTATGAACAAACAAGTTGAAATAAGCTATGGAGATAAGCCAACAAACAGATAAGCTATAAGCAATATCTCAACTGAAACAGCAACTACAAGTGTATCAAACTTAATTGAACCAAATAAACTCAGCTTGTTGTCAATAATTCCCAAGTGCAGCCCTGAATAGTTAAGACAGAACCTATGCTCAACCACCCAATTAGACAGGCAAATAAGCAGTTGAGCTAAGCTGAGAATTGAGATCTTATGGGGGCAAAACCCTTACTAACCAACTGAGTCTACAAATAAACCAATAGAAGTGATGCTAGATCCAACTTACCTACCTGAAAGCCACCTAGATATACACTAAAAACTGATGGATCAGGGGGTATAGCAGCTTAAACAAGCGACTTCCTAAAGCTTTTTCAATAAGCAATACAACTTCAAATCTCAAAATTCTTTTTGATAATGATTCCCTTACTGCCAATTTACTCAAAACATCAAACTAAAATCAATTTAAATGATAAATGCACCCTAAGATTATTAACAAATTTATGACCAAAAACTGAACCTCTATTATTTTGACTTTTTAATTCCAAAACTACTTTGACTAATTTGAAGTTTTAATGCTCTAATCTTACTGTAAATGTAGTTTTAATCTAATGTATGAGTGAATTAAAGTGAAACTACTACTTATGCAACTGTTTATATGGCTATGCACCTATATTCCTAACTGCTTATTCAAATACTTTATGAAACAAGATGAATTTGACTTTTACTGAATTTTATGTAATATGAAACTAAAATTTACCCTAAGTGAACAATCTAACCCAATAACATCCTCTGAGAAACAGCTTATATCAGCAAACCTCACTTATCCAAACACCCCTTAAGTAACTGATGCAACTAAACCAAAACAGCAAACCAATGTAATATCAATCCAATCCACAACTACTATTCTACTAGTGATCAAACAACCAAAAATGAACCAAATCTCACAGATCTCAGATACCAATCAATCACAGCAACCAGATCCAAGTAGTAAGCAGTTGAATGAAACAGTCACAAACCAAATGCAAACAAACTAATGTATAAAAGAGATCTAAACTGAGAATTAAACTAAATATATCAGAGTAAACAGAAATAAGCAATAATTAATAGATCTATACTACTTATTACTAGTATGCAATTCAAGTGAAATTTAAAAATGGAACTTACAACAAACTCCCCCTCAGCTCAAACAGAAGGGGTTCACTATGCTTGCCTGTCTTTTGACAGGCCAAGTGACACCTCTTGGCTGCCTTTACTCCACAATTAAGCTAAGCTTATTGATAATAAGCTGATAAGTTGACTTACTTTGACCTTTTTTGTTTATTGAGATTTTTGAACAAAATTAACCACAGAATACTATATAAAACTTATAGTTGATTAATAAAACAGGAAACTAGCTTGTTTGAAGATTAAATTGAAATTGAAACTATATTTTTTTATTTTTTTTGATTTATATATATATATATATATATATATGTATATATATATATATTTATTTATTTATATATATATATATATATATATATATATATATATATATATATATATATATATATATATATATATATATATATATATATATATTTATTTATTTATTTTCAAATTAAGTGTAACAGAAATTTAAACTAGATAATTGAAATAAGCTAACAGAAACTTGATTAAAACTAAATAGACAATTATAATAATCAAAACTAAATTTGAAATAAAAGACAATAAGCTAAGAAATAGAAAAAAGAAAAAAAAAACTGAATTATATTAATAATAAGAACTTGAATTATAACTGCTTAAAATTTGAAATTACATTAAATGAAAGACAGAATAACACAGACTAATATTATGACCTTACTACAAAACTACACAACTGAATGACTGAGGATGGGGGTATTTATATTTGAGGTATGAGCCTGCTAGGGTTGAGGATTCTTCTAGACTTGTGCTTCTTTGCCTTTGATCATAACCGTGTATTCCAGCTTCATTAGTAAGCATGAGTTTGGTCCATTGGATTGCGTGCCTCATTTGGTGATCTTGCGTGTCCTCTCTGATTGGTACACGTGTTTGTCTGACGTTCCTAACAACCTGTCAGCTTCTAGAACACCTTATGATTGGGTAATTATTACCAATCGGGGTTAATTGGTGCGTGGTAATTTCTAGGTTTCGATCCACAGTATCTTTTTCTGGGTAAAAATTATTTGGGGGGCGGGAGTGTTTATTTGGGAATTTTATTAATTGGGGGTTGACCGGGTATGGTTTGACCGGGTGTTGAGATGGATCGGGTAGAATATTTTGGGCTTTGACAGTTTTGTGGGCTTGGTGGGATTTTGGGTTTAAGGTGTATAGTGGATTATCAGATTTTAGTAGTAATAAGTTTTAGCAAAGGACCAATGTTGTAATTTTTCACAACTAAGGGACCAAATCTGTAAATCTCCAAATATTAATCCAAGGGTATTTATTGACTTTTCTGAATTCTTCGAGGACCATTTTTGACTTTTCTTGAAATATTCTTTGAGGGACATTTTTTGTAATTCTCTGAAAGTGCAGGGACTAAATGTGTCATTTCTTCAAACTTTACGCCAGGGACCATTTATGCAATTTTATAATTCTCCAAGGACTTCTTACGACATTTTGAGCTCTCTTTAATCATTTTGCTTCCCCGGCTCCGGCTTTTGACCTTTTTCCAATCTCGTGCTCGTTTTTGTTGGTTTTGCTTTGTTATTGTTCATTTTTCTCATATCCGTACCTGCACATACACAAATACAAAAACATACATTCTCTTGGCATATTTGGTTAGTATTTGATGTATTTGGTTTGAATTAAGGCCTAAAAAGGATGTGTGATTAAGCACTCATCACCAACATGAGTGAATGTCCCCTGATCATTGTAGTCAAAGTCAATAGGCTGCGGGCCAAAGTCACGCACGACATTCTTCAGGGATACGTTCTTGATGGCTTTACACACACCCGTCCTGCCGCCACCACCCCTCCCTTCACCCCTGCCCTTGCCCCTACCCCTTCGGGGGACAGTTTCTACAAATTGAAGAGAGTGAAAACACGTCATAATTAAAATAACAAGTAACCTAATACAAATGATCAAGTTTAAGTTTCTTTTAAAAATTCTTACCACGATGACTGCTCTCAATCGGACGAAAAGGGGGTGGTGTGTCACCGACACCGTCACCACCGTGTCCGCGTGCGACTACTGTCGTCTGTAAAAGCACAAGTTGAATAACATATAGAAATTCATGAACAAATTAACATAAGCATGCACACATTCAGATACATATTCAAACAAATATACACAATTAAGCAATCCTAACCTACTCTTTGAATGATTTGTCTCATATATGAATGCGTATAACTGATTTACTATTTGAGAAAATTTCGGCAGCATTTCCCCTCAACTCCTTAAATATGTGCAATTAAGACATATTCGTAGGAGTAAAGGAGAAACACTGTCGAAATCATCTCAAATAGTAAATCAGTTACATGCATCCATATCCTAAACGAGACAAAACATTCAAAAAGCAGTCCTAAACAGGGGACTTTCCGAAATTAATTTCTAATAAATTAATTTCGGACGGGTTTTCTATAGGATGATTAACTTCGGATGGGGACTTTCCAAAATTAATCACTAAAATCCTAAAATCATTTACAATAGTCTAACACAATCAAGTACCATGTTGACATAAATAATGCCTAAAAACATTATTAACATGTTATCAATATCTCTATGTTTTAATTATCACAAAATATAAACTCATAGAACTAAAACTTGTGACATAAACAAGTATTTAGTGATTAATATTTCTCTTTACATCCAAATCACTTAAGGTATGAATAAACAAAGTGTTTAGTGTATTTTATGATCAAAGGAAAGTTTAATTAAGCATTACAAAGTTTATTTAATTATATAAACATATTATATATTTTTGAAAAACACTTTTGGTAATAAAGAAAAATGTTTTATTCATACTAAATATATGAATTCAAATTTTTAACCAAAATCAGTTAGTTTTTCACCAAATAAACTTTCCCCACTAAAAGACAAAGAATCTGGCCGTTTCAGCTGGGCGGCCCCCTTAATTATAAAGGGTGGTCCCCTTAATTTTAAGGGGGCCGACCATGATTTAAGGGGACCGGCCACGCTCCTCTGTCAGATTTTTTTGCCTATAAATACCACCTTAAACCTGAATTTTTTCCTCACCTTTTGCACTACTAAACTTTCTGATCTAGATCCAAATCTCCACTCTTTTATCCTTTGATCATAAGTATATAAATTCTTTGTTTCAAAGTGATCCAACCTTCATCCCCTCAAGTGCAAGAGAAGAATACTTCTATCCCTCAAGACAAGAAGTATTACAACTTGTTGTGATCTCCACATCCAAGTTGTTGGTGTATCATCAAAGATCATTTACATTATTCTTTGTGAAGATAGTTGTGAATATTTGATTGTATATAATTGTGTTAGATATTGATTGTGTGATTAGTTAGTTGCTTGGTGTGAAGAAGATAAGCTAGGTACTAGATTGGTGTGAAGAAGATAGGTGTGGAGTAGTTAGTTGTGAAGTAGATAGATTTGAAGAAGTTGTGTAGAAGTTGTGACTTAGGTGTGACGAAGTTGTGGTGTGAAAAGTGGTGTGTAGATTGGTGTGTATATTGGTGTGTACGGTTTTCTCCGCCATAAGGGAGCTTGTTGATATAGTGAAGAAAGCTCTTGAGTTAGGTGCTCGGGGAGTGGAGTAGGGCAAGGAAGGTGTCCTTGTAGCCGAACCACTATAAATCTCTTGTCTCGCGGTTCGATCTTTCCATCTCTTACTTATTTCATTACTTATCATTATAATATATTGTGTAGTATTAATTATCATTTGAAGAAGCAAACCGCTCTTGCTATTTCTACCACCGAAGCCGAATATGTAAGCGCCGGAAAGGCATGTCAACAAGCACTATGGATGAAACAAGCTCTCGTAGACTATGGCATTAGGTTAGAAAATGTCCCCATTATGTGCGATAACAAAGGTGCGATAGATTTAAGAAAAAATCCGGTGCAACACTCTAGGACTAAACACATAGAAATACGTCACCATTTTCTTAGGGATAATGTACAAAAAGGAAATATATCTATAGAAAAGGTTGCATCGGAAGACAACATTGCGGATATATTCACAAAACCCCTTAAGCGTGAATTATTCAACCACTTGCGTTTAGGATTAGGAATGATGGAACAAGTTGACTAAATTATATTGAATTATTTCAAATTTATACTTGCATGAAATTCATTATTCTTCCACTTCACTTATTCTGAGTCTAGGAATCTATTTCGCACAAAACTAAAGATTGAGAAAAGCTATTTTCTTTACATAAACCGTTTTGTAAAACTCAATCAATTTTCTCTAAAAATTATTCCAACAATCTAGGAACCCCATGAAAATCATTTTCCTTGCATTGTTGACTAATCCTAAAAACATTCTATTTCAAAATCATGCATAATCCTAAAAACATTCTATTTCAAAATCATGCATAAATTCTCACATAAATTGTCAAGATATATAATCTAATATATGTCTTTGACATTCATGATCGAGCAAAAATTAAATCAAGGAGATTATTTAGATTGTTTCTTAGGATCGTTATCTCTTTTTGCTTCTAGGAGTCGAAACAATCACAACTCCACATTTGTTGCATATAAACACTCACTAGGACAAATTCATTAATAATGGTGTCATCTTGATCCATCATTAGTTATTCACTCACTAATTACCCTTGCCTTTAATCTAAGATAGATGCCTTAGGAAGCTTAATTGTGCTTACTTTTATTTGCTTTCTCTTGCTTATTATATGTTGATTATTTGCTCTTGTGTTTATGTGTTTTTGCATGCATGCTATATCTTGATTAGATTAGACTCTATATTGCCTAAGAGAATTGAACTTGCTTGAATTCTAATCCAAACACATAACCTTTCTGCAAATTTTCTGCCAAAAACCTATTTTTGGCAACCTGGAAATCACCAGATGGGCGGCCCCTTTAATTCTGTAAGGCGGCTCCCTTAATCATTAAGGGGACCGCCCCCTAATTAAGGGGACCGGCCATCTGATGGTCGGGTTTACAGAATCTTTTCTGCTTTTTAGCCCATTTCAACCTACATTTCCCATTTTTCACCAACACATTTTGTCCTAATCCCCCAAACAATCCTTATCCATCCTTAAACACACAAATCTTACACTATAAATATCCCCAATCCTCAAAACTCTCCATTCATCCCATCATGAACTCTCCAAACAAACCAAAATCAAACACCTCAAGGCTAGCAAGGATGACGGAAAAACCCGTTTGGCGAAGAAAAAGCCCTCGAAACAAATCCATCATCATAAATGAAGTTGAAAATCATTCCTCACCACCAACTTCTTATTTCCCAAACTTTGCATCAAACCAACAAAGTCATTCATTTGATCCACTTTACAAACCATACAACATTGGCCAAACATCTTCCTTCAAGCCAAACTACACCTCTCAACCTCCAACAACTTATAATGATCCATCAAACTACAATTCCAACTACACAAACCCAACTCATCCATACCAAACCTATGATCCCCTCCACATTGCCTCGGAAAAATAAAAGTTCCGTGATGAAATAAACCAAATCCAAGATCTTAGTGATCTCCTTGCTATGCATCTTGCACAACGCAACAAAGGGCTACCTCCATCATCACCCTATGCAAATTGCCTTCCCCACTCTCTCAACTTGGATCAAGTTACAAATCACACTCACTTTTGCCCTTGTTGCATATTCCTTCAAAAACAAATCCTCTACTTGAGTGAAGATATTTCTTGGATTGAATATCTTCTCACTCGCAATCATCCAATACCACCCTTAACACGATACAACATCGTGAGATCCACTTCTTCCGTTCCACACTCCACTCCATATCCCTCTCAATCAAACATTTAAGCTTTATGCTTATGTTTCTCTTCAAACAAATAAAACAATCAACCATGGGTTGCAAGCAAGTCCAAGTGCTCTCTTAGGCAAAATAGGACTATGTCTTTTCTTTTGTGTTATTTTATCAATATGCTCCAAGCAACATGCTCCAAGCATATTGAATGTTGTAATGCTTATCATTCCTATAATGCTTGAATGAATCTATGTTTCGTTGCATAATTGTTGCTTTGCATATATGTGTATCTTGCTCTCTTCAAATATTTTTGTAGCAAAGATCTCCATTGCTCGTTCCCTTGGTGCTCTCAAATGAGGGGGAGCATACATTAAGGGGGAGCTTTCTACCCGTTTAAACTTCCCTCGCGGAGCTTACTCGGCTTAACCTTTTTAATTAATACAAAAAGGGGGAGAAGAGAAATGTAAACTATATAATACTTGTCTAAAAACAAGTTTTAGATATATTGAGTTTAAGGTTTTGTAATAATCAAAAAGGGGGAGATTGTTGACATAAATAATGCCTAAAAACATTATTAACATGTTATAAATATCTCTATGTTTTAATTATCACAAAATATAAACTCATAGAACTAAAACTTGTGACATAAACAAGTATTTAGTGATTAATATTTCTCTTTACATCCAAATCACTTAAGGTATGAATAAACAAAGTGTTTAGTGTATTTTATGATCAAAGGAAAGTTTAATTAAGCATTACAAAGTTTATTTAATTATATAAACATATTATATATTTTTGAAAAACAATTTTGGTAATAAAGAACAATGTTTTATTCATACTAAATATATGAATTCAAATTTTTAACCAAAATCAGTTAGTTTTTCACCAAATAAACTTTCCCCACTAAAAGACAAAGAATCTGGCCATTTCAGCTGGGCGGCCGCCTTAATTATAAAGGGCGGTCCCCTTAATTTTAAGGGGGCCGGCCATGATTTAAGGGGACCGGCCACGCTCCTCTGTCAGATTTTTTTGCCTATAAATACCACCTTAAACCTGAATTTTTTCCTCACCTTTTGCACTACTAAACTTTCTGATCTAGACCCAAATCTCCACTCTTTTATCCTTTGATCATAAGTATATAAATTCTTTGTTTCAAAGTGATCCAACCTTCATCCCCTCAAGTGCAAGAGAAGAATACTTCTATCCCTCAAGACAAGAAGTATTACAACTTGTTGTGATCTCCACATCCAAGTTGTTGGTGTATCATCAAAGATCATTTACATTATTCTTTGTGAAGATAGTTGTGAATATTTGATTGTATATAGTTGTGTTAGATATTGATTGTGTGATTAGTTAGTTGCTTGGTGTGAAGAAGATAAGCTAGGTACTAGATTGGTGTGAAGAAGATAGGTGTGGAGTAGTTAGTTGTGAAGTAGATAGATTTGAAGAAGTTGTGTAGAAGTTGTGACTTAGGTGTGACGAAGTTGTGGTGTGAAAAGTGGTGTGTAGATTGGTGTGTATATTGGTGTGTACGGTTTTCTCCGCCATAAGGGAGCTTGTTGATATAGTGAAGAAAACTCTCGAGTTAGGTGCTCGGGGAGTGGAGTAGGGCAAGGAAGGTGTCCTTGTAGCCGAACCACTATAAATCTCTTGTCTCGCGGTTCGATCTTTCCATCTTACTTATTTCATTACTTATCATTATAATATATTGTGTAGTATTAATTTTTTATATTGTACAAGACTTGAGATCACATATTATCGAATCTAAGTTTTTAAAAGCTAAGCAAAACTCTAAAACTAATTTTTATAACGAAGTAAAAACACGTAAAACTATTCAACCCCACTTCTAGTTTTCCACAATTGGTATCAAGAGCCACGTCTAGCAAGATTTTTAAAATATATTGTATTTTAAAACTTGTAACAATCTATGGAATCTGAAAAATATTTAGAAGGGCAATCTATGCAAAGACCACCACTATTTGAAAGTGGTGGATTTTTATATTGGAAAAATAGATTCGAAACGTATGTGAAATCAAAAGATCTTGATCTTTGGCATATTATTACTTTTGGTGATTTTCCTCCTATTCAATATAATGTTGAAACTAAAATGAATGAAATTGTATCTTTTGAAAAACAAAATGATGATTTGAAAAAGAAATTAGCAAAAAATAATGATGCTAAAATGGTAATTTGTAATGCGTTACCACGCAAAGAATATGAAAGAATTTTTATGTGTAAAACCGCCAAAGAAATTTGGGATTCTTTACTAATTACTCACCAAGGTAATAGCCAAGTCAAAGATAATAAAATAGATCTTCTTGTACAACAATATGAACAATTTACGATTCCGGAAGAGGAATCAATTGATAATGCTTTTGCTAAGTTTAACACTATCATCACAAGTTTAAAAGCACTTGATGAGACATTTTCTAGTAAAAATTGTGTTAGGAAATTTCTTAGGGCATTGCATCCAAAATGGCGAGCTAAGGTCACGGCAATCGAAGAATCAAAGAACTTGATGACGTTATCACTAGATGAACTAATTGGCAACTTGAAGGTTCATGAAGAAATCATAAGAAGAGATTCGGAAACGGTCAAAGTCAAGAAAGAACAAACCAAATCAATTGCTCTAAAAGCCAAAAAGGAACCTAGTGATGATGATGATTCAAGTGACGAAAGTGAAGACGAAGAATATGCAATGGCCGTAAGAGAATTCAAGAAGTTCTTCAAGAGACGAGGAAGATTCACTAGATCATCACGAGATGAAAGAAAAGCATTCCAAAGGAATAGAAGTGACAACTACGGGAAGAGAAAATGCTTTAGATGTGGAAGTCTAAATCATCTCGTTGGCGAATGTCTAAAGCCACCGGGTTACGAAAGTCAAGGTGCTTTTGTTAGTGGAACATGGAGTGATAGTGACAAAGAAGAAGTTGAAAAGCCAAGAGACGAAAAGTGTTTTATGGCAAAAGAAACCGACGAAATATGTTTAGGAATTGACTTGGAACTTGACGAATGGATCAAAGATAGCGGATGTTCGAGGCACATGACAGGGAATCGCAATCTATTCTCTACATACAAGGCATACAATGGAGGTAACATTATTTTCGGTAGTGACTTACGTGGAAAAATCATTGGCAAAGGTACGATCTCTCAAGACTCACTTACTATTGAAAATGTAGAGCATGTAGATAAATTAACATATAACTTGCTTAGTGTAGGACAAATATGTGATAATAAATATAGAGTCACATTTACCGAAGATGATAGCGAAATAGTTAAGGATGGAAAAATTATAAGTAGAGGAATTAGAAAAGGTGGCATATATGTTATGAAACTAGGAAACAAACCTGAGGATAGGATATGCCTAACTACCCTAGATGAAAACTCTACACTATGGCATAGGAGATTAGGACATGCTAATATGCAACAAATACAATCTTTGGCCTCTAAGGAATTAGTTAGAAATTTGCCTAATCTAAAATATGACAAGCATTTTTGTGATGCATGTAAAATTGGAAAACAAGCTCATGCTAGTCACAAAGCCAAGAATATAGTATCCACTACTAGATGCCTAGAATTATTACATATGGATCTTTTTGGTCCATCCGCTGTGCGGAGCTATGGAGGAAACAAATATACCTTAGTGATAGTAGATGACTACTCACGATACACGTGGACTAGGTTTTTAAGTGACAAGACCCAAGCCTTTGAAAAATTCGAAATATTTAGTAGAATGATTCAAAATAAATTAGGATGCTCAATAGTTGCCATTAGGACGGACCATGGTAGGGAATTTGATAACGAAGTACAATTCGGAAAATATTGCGAGTTAAATGGAATATCTCACAATTTCTCCGCTCCTCGTACTCCTCAATCAAATGGCGTAGTAGAAAGAAAAAATAGGTCACTACAAGAAATGAGTAGAACTATGTTAAATGAACAATCCATCCCACAAAAATTTTGGTGTCTCGCCGTAGATACATCAACTTAAATTTTAAATAGGGTATCAATTAGAAGAATTCTAGGAAAAACTCCTTATGAGTTATTAAGAGGTAGAAAACCAAACTTAAGCTACTTTAAGGTATTTGGAAGTAAATGCTATATTTTAAACACTAAGGACTATCTCACTAAGTTTGATCCAAAATCATATGAAGAAATATTTTTAGGATACTCACAAAATAGCAAAGCATATATAATACTTAACAAACACTCCATGAAAGTAGAGGAATCACTAAATGTAACATTTGATGAAACACCACCACCTCCTAAAACATTACCTTTAGAAGATGATGATTTAATCGAAGATGAAGCTATTGAGGTTAGTAAAACAAAACCCATAGGAAATGATAATGAAGACATTCACTTAGAAAATAACGAAACTGTTAATATTAAAGAATCTTGATCTCATCCATTAGATAATATAATAGGACATCTTAACCAAAGAACCTTAGGTCACAAGCCCAAGATAAAAATAATTTCTTTTGTTTCCTCTAAGCAATAGAACCTAAGAATATTAGCGAGGCTTTAAAGGATGAAAGTTGGGTTATAGCAATGCAAGAAGAATTAAATCAATTTAAGGCAAATGATGTTTGGGAATTAGTCCCAAATCCAAAGGATATGACCATCATAGGAACCAAATGGGTATATAGGAATAAGTTAGACGAGAATGGAATAGTTAATAGGAATAAAGCTAGGTTAGTTGCCCAAGGTTATAATCAACAAGAAGGAATTGACTATGACGAAACTTATGCCCCTGTAGCTAGACTAGAATCGATTAGGATATTACTTGCCTATGCTTGCGCCCTAGATTTTAAGTTATTCCAAATGGATGTGAAAAGTGCATTCCTTAACGGTTTTATCAATGAGGAGGTATATGTGGCACAACCTCCAGGATTCATTGACTTCGCAAAACCTGATTATGTTTATAAGTTAAAGAAAGCTTTGTATGGACTCAAACAAGCTCCCAAAGCTTGGTATGATCGATTAAAAGCTTTTCTTATTAAACATGATTATTCCATGGGAATGGTAGATAACACTCTTTTCACTAAAAGGAAAGACCCAAATCTCATCATTGTCCAAATATATGTTGATGACATTATATTTGGATCCAAATATATGTTGATGACATTATATTTGGATCGACTTGTCAAGACATGTGTGATGAATTTGCCAAAATCATGCATGATGAGTTTGAGATGAGTATGATGGGTGAACTTAACTTCTTCCTAGGATTACAAATAAAACAATTAGAAGATGGAATATTTTTTAACCAATCTAAGTACATTAAGGAAATGCTTAAGAAGTTTGGCCTAGAAGACTCAAAACCCATGAAAACTCCCATGACTACGGAGGTAAAGCTCACAAAGGATGATGAAGGTGAGTCCGTAGATAACACCAAGTATAGAGGAATGATAGGTAGTTTACTATACTTGACGGCAAGTAGACCCGACATCATGTTTAGTGTCTTCCTTTGTGCCCGTTTTCAAGAGGATCCCAAAACCTCTCACCTAGAAGCAGTTAAGTGTATCTTCCGATACGTTAAAGGCACTATACACTTAGGATTATGGTATCCTAAGGAATCCGGCATAGAAACCATTGTCTATGCGGATTCGGATCATGCGGGAGACTACGTAGATAGAAAGAGCACTAGCGGTATTTGCACGTTTATGGGATGTTGTCTAACGTCTTGGTTTTTGAAGAAGCAAACCGCTCTTGCTATTTCTACCACCGAAGCCGAATATGTAAGCGCCGGAAAGGCATGTCAACAAGCACTATGGATGAAACAAGCTCTCGTAGACTATGGCATTAGGTTAGAAAATGTCCCCATTATGTGCGATAACAAAGGTGTGATAGATTTAAGAAAAAATCCGGTGCAACACTCTAGGACTAAACACATAGAAATACGTCACCATTTTCTTAGGGATAATGTACAAAAAGGAAATATATCTATAGAAAAGGTTGCATCGGAAGACAACATTGCGGATATATTCACAAAACCCCTTAAGCGTGAATTATTCAACCACTTGCGTTTAGGATTAGGAATGATGGAACAAGTTGACTAAATTATATTGAATTATTTCAAATTTATACTTGCATGAAATTCATTATTCTTCCACTTCACTTATTCTGAGTCTAGGAATCTATTTCGCACAAAACTAAAGATTGAGAAAAGCTATTTTCTTTGCATAAACCGTTTTGTAAAACTCAATCAATTTTCTCTAAAAATTATTCTCACAATCTAGGAACCCCATGAAAATCATTTTCCTTGCATTGTTGACTAATCCTAAAAACATTCTATTTCAAAATCATGCAAAATCCTAAAAACATTCTATTTCAAAATCATGCATAAATTCTCACATAAATTGTCAAGATATATAATCTAATATATGTCTTTGACATTCATGATCGAGCAAAAATTAAATCAAGGAGATTATTTAGATTGTTTCTTAGGATCGTTATCTCTTTTCGCTTCTAGGAGTCGAAACAATCACAACTCCACATTTGTTGCATATAGACACTCACTAGGACAAATTCATTAATAATGGTGTCATCTTGATCCATCATTAGTTATTCACTCACTAATTACCCTTGCCTTTAATCTAAGATAGATGCCTTAGGAAGCTTAATTGTGCTTACTTTTATTTGCTTTCTCTTGCTTATTATATGTTGATTATTTGCTCTTGTGTTTATGTGTTTTTGCATGCATGCTATATCTTGATTAGATTAGACTCTATATTGCCTAAGAGAATTGAACTTGCTTGAATTCTAATCCAAACACATAACCTTTCTGCAAATTTTCTGCCAAAAACCCATTTCTGGCAACCTGGAAATCACCAGATGGGTGGCCCCCTTAATTCTGTAAGGCGGCTCCCTTAATCATTAAGGGGACCGCCCCCTAATTAAGGGAACCGGCCATCTGATGGTCGGGTTTACAGAATCTTTTCTGCTTTTTAGCCCATTTCAACCTACATTTCCCATTTTTCACCAACACATTTTGTCCTAATCCCCCAAACAATCCTTATCCATCCTTAAACACACAAATCTTACACTATAAATATCCCCAATCCTCAAAACTCTCCATTCATCCCATCATGAACTCTCCAAACAAACCAAAATCAAACACCTCAAGGCTAGCAAGGATGACGGAAAAACCCGTTTGGCGAAGAAAAAGCCCTCGAAACAAATCCATCATCATAAATGAAGTTGGAAATCATTCCTCACCACCAACTTCTTATTTCCCAAACTTTGCATCAAACCAACAAAGTCATTCATTTGATCCACTTTACAAACCATACAACATTGGCCAAACATCTTCCTTCAAGCCAAACTACACCTCTCAACCTCCAACAACTTATAATGATCCATCAAACTACAATTCCAACTACACAAACCCAACTCATCCATACCAAACCTATGATCCCCTCCACATTGCCTCGGAAAAACAAAAGTTCCGTGATGAAATAAACCAAATCCATGATCTTAGTGATCTCCTTGCTATGCATCTTGCACAACGCAACAAAGGGCTACCTCCATCATCACCCTATGCAAATTGCCTTCCCCACTCTCTCAACTTGGATCAAGTTACAAATCACACTCACTTTTGCCCTTGTTGCATATTCCTTCAAAAACAAATCCTCTACTTGAGTGAAGATATTTCTTGGATTGAATATCTTCTCACTCGCAATCATCCAATACCACCCTTAACACGATACAACATCGTGAGATCCACTTCTTCCGTTCCACACTCCACTCCATATCCCTCTCAATCAAACATCTAAGCTTTATGCTTATGTTTCTCTTCAAACAAATAAAACAATCAACCATGGGTTGCAAGCAAGTCCAAGTGCTCTCTTAGGCAAAATAGGACTATGTCTTTTCTTTTGTGTTATTTTATCAATATGCTCCAAGCATATTGAATGTTGTAATGCTTATCATTCCTATAATGCTTGAATGAATCTATGTTTCGTTGCATAATTGTTGCTTTGCATATATGTGTATCTTGCTCTCTTCAAATATTTTTGTAGCAAAGATCTCCATTGCTCGTTCCCTTGGTGCTCTCAAATGAGGGGGAGCATACATTAAGGGGGAGCTTTCTACCCGTTTAAACTTCCCTCGCGGAGCTTACTCGGCTTAACCTTTTTAATTAATACAAAAAGGGGGAGAAGAGAAATGTAAACTATATAATACTTGTCTAAAAACAAGTTTTAGATATATTGAGTTTAAGGTTTTGTAATAATCAAAAAGGGGGAGATTGTTGACATAAATAATGCCTAAAAACATTATTAACATGTTATAAATATCTCTATGTTTTAATTATCACAAAATATAAACTCATAGAACTAAAACTTGTGACATAAACAAGTATTTAGTGATTAATATTTCTCTTTACATCCAAATCACTTAAGGTATGAATAAACAAAGTGTTTAGTGTATTTTATGATCAAAGGGAAGTTTAATTAAGCATTACAAAGTTTATTTAATTATATAAACATATTATATATTTTTGAAAAACACTTTTGGTAATAAAGAACAATGTTTTATTCATACTAAATATATGAATTCAAATTTTTAACCAAAATCAGTTAGTTTTTCACCAAATAAACTTTCCCCACTAAAAGACAAAGAATCTGACCGTTTCAGCTGGGCGGCCGCCTTAATTATAAAGGGCGGTCCCCTTAATTTTAAGGGGGCCGGCCATGATTTAAGGGGACCGACCACGCTCCTCTGTCAGATTTTGTTGCCTATAAATACCACCTTAAACCTGAATTTTTTCCTCACCTTTTGCACTACTAAACTTTCTGATCTAGATCCAAATCTCCACTCTTTTATCCTTTGATCATAAGTATATAAATTCTTTGTTTCAAAGTGATCCAACCTTCATCCCCTCAAGTGCAAGAGAAGAATACTTCTATCCCTCAAGACAAGAAGTATTATAACTTGTTGTGATCTCCACATCCAAGTTGTTGGTGTATCATCAAAGATCATTTAGATTATTCTTTGTGAAGATAGTTGTGAATATTTGATTGTATATAGTTGTGTTAGATATTGATTGTGTGATTAGTTAGTTGCTTGGTGTGAAGAAGATAAGCTAGGTACTAGATTGGTGTGAAGAAGATAGGTGTGGAGTAGTTAGTTGTGAAGTAGATAGATTTGAAGAAGTTGTGTAGAAGTTGTGACTTAGGTGTGACAAAGTTGTGGTGTGAAAAGTGGTGTGTAGATTGGTGTGTAGATTGGTGTGTATATTGGTGTGTACGGTTTTCTCCGCCATAAGGGAGCTTGTTGATATAGTGAAGAAAACTCTCGAGTTAGGTGCTCGGGGAGTGGAGTAGGGCAAGGAAGGTGTCCTTGTAGCCGAACCACTATAAATCTCTTGTCTCGTGGTTCGATCTTTCCATCTCTTACTTATTTCATTACTTATCATTATAATATATTGTGTAGTATTAATTGCTTATATTGTACAAGACTTGAGATCACATATTATCGAATCTAAGTTTTTAAAAGCTAAGCAAAACTCTAAAACTAATTTTTATAACGAAGTAAAAACACGTAAAACTATTCAACCCCCCTTCTAGTTTTCCACATACCAAATAAGTTTATTATATCATAAGACTCAATTTTCTGGCTTATTTGGAGACTTGTGAGCTTATATAAGTTTATTATATCATAATATACTTATATAAGCCCACAACTCTACAAATAAGATGGAAAATTGAAGCTTATGAAATATAAGCCGAAATCAAATAAGCAATCCCAAACACCCATTCCTAAATATACGGATATGTAAAAAGGACAAACGTACCCTTTCGGGCTATATATATTCCTAACCGCATCTACTAAGTTACTAACATTATAATCCTTTCGGGGCTATATATATATATATATATATATATATATATATATATATATATATATATATATATATATATATATTCCTAACCACATCTACTAAATTAATCACTAAGATCCTTAAATCATTTACAATATTCCTAAATATACAAAGTTACTCAACAAGCTATATATATTACTAACCGCATCTACTAAGTTACTAACATTATATTCCTAACAAGTAAGTCAACAAGCAACCTAATACTTAATTAATCAACAAGTAAACAAGAAACTGTCTCGGCTAACAAAAACTCAACAAGCATAAAAATAAAAAACAATACGGATATGTAAAACGGAACAACATACTGTCTCGGCTCTCGAGCTGCAGGGTTGTAGTCTCTCGGGCTGCAGTCAAGTGGAGTGGTCGTCGGCCTTGGGCTATATAAAAAGAGACCACATTTTAACAGGTTGCTTAATATAAGAGCTAAAAATATTTACGGCGACATGTCGTCGGGATATCAAAAGTTTATAAAAAAAATAAAAAAGGGACCACATTACCTCGTTGTCTCGGCTCTAAACTCTCGCTCTCGGCTCGATCTCGCTAGGTCACGTCTCAGCTGTAAAAAAAAGAAAAAAAAAATAGAAAACAACATTAAAAGATTATAAAACAACATCAAAACTTTAATAAAAATTAACAAAATAACAAAAAAAAAATTACCTTCGGTTACAATTAAATTGGAAGAGGATAGAATTAAAGATTAGAGAGGAGGAGGACAAAATTAAAGATTAGAGGAGAGGGGATGAAGAAATGCACGTGCACAGTGGTGCGAGTGTCGGAGGTGGTGGTGACTGTGTGGTGTGGTGGTGGTGGTAGCAAAGGTGGTGGTGTAGTGATGGTGTTGGCGGATTAGTGGTGGTGGTGTTTGATACGTGGGAATTGCACCCTCTCAACAGGTTTTACCTCTCAAGGGATCTCGAGAAGCTTACAACCCCCACCAGGCAGTGTACCTGATCGTTGTAGTATAGTATAGTGACAAGTACCGGGGGATTGATCGTTCAACTCAGGAATAGTGTCTCTAGGATTAGAAAGCCTACTAAACTAGGTCTAGAGGTGAGGGATGATTCTTTTTGTATTTTTATATTTTATGGAAAACAATTAAAAATCTAGGGTTTCGAAAGAGTGGGCGGAATTAGTTGCTAGTCAACTAACCCAATTAACTAAGATGCAATCAAAATAAAATAACAGAAATGAAAATAAAGCTATTATCCTAATGTGGTGGAAACAATAATGAGGAAAGTTGTCTTTACTTAGATTTCATTACTCCCTAGATATCTTTTACAGGTTGATTAGCTTGTTACAATTGCATGGATGACGGGTCAATTCCTTAATACTAGTCGTAGGGCCATGTACAATATTCTCTAACTCTATAAGATCCTACTTCACTCCTATGTTGAGCCGTTAGAAGCTCCTAACATGGGATCATTAGAATTCTCTTACGCATTAAATACAACCAAAAATCGTAGTACACCTCCGATCATGTTTCTTAAAACAATGGAAGTCTGCCAGTTTTCTTAAGCCTAACATCGAATATAATCATCCGTAACAATTATAAACAAACAATCAACCCATAATTAACATCTAGGTTTCACTACATCTAAGCAAACACAATGAAAATCTAGCCTAGCATGTTAAAGAGAAGACAAGCGTAAGATATAATCACACAACACATAGACATATTGAATGATTTGAATGAATACTTAACTTCAATTGAATATGGAAGAATCAAGGGGTTGAAAACCCTTGAAAAAGCTGTAAATTCGTCTTAGGGTTTATTCCCTCAAAGTTGCACACTATATATAGAGTTTACATCTTGACGGCGTCATGTATTAGCTCGTGACGCCGTCAACTCGCCGCCATGATAAAAATCGTATTGCCTAGATCCATTTGTGACGATGTCATGTAGGAAATTACTCTGGGCCGTCATGTGTAATTGGACCCTGACGGCCTTGGTGACGCCGTCAGGCCATAAGCTTGAAAACTCTCTGGGCCGTCACGTGATAAGTTCATATCCACCTGTTTTTTAACTCTTGACGCCGTCACTTGTAGATCCTTGACGCCGTCAGGTACTGTTCCAGCAAGGAAATTGAGACTTTGCAGTTTTCTTCACTATTATGCTCCAAAAACGTCCAAAATGCTTCTTTTTACAAATTTCTCTCCAAAACTACCTAAAATGACAAAAGGAACGATTTAGGGCAATATTTGATCAAATAATCTCGAATTCGGGCTTAAATGACCCCTTAAAAGCGGTACACTTTTGGCCTCATCAAATACCCTTACACTTGAGATTTGCTTGTCCTCAAGCAAATACGCTTTTATTCTAATCAAAATACAAGTTAGGGGTCATTTAACACTAATATAAAAGTAATTACAACAAATAATCGTTCCACTAAAAACCAAAAACAAGCACGGAGGTTGATTGGCTCAGAACAGTCAACCTAAATTAACCAAGTATATGGTCAACAAGGTTAAACTATCTAGACCAATGCTTCCGGGTAATAAAGGGTATCACCAGGTCGTTATGTCCCGACGAGGTGTGGATTGTGCTTTAGCGTACTTGTGATCGGGTGATTATTCACAGAAAAGGGTTATAATGAGAATTATTTGGAAATTATAAACAAAAATAGCTTAGGAAAGCTATGTGACTGATTACTGGAATTGAGATTAGGAAGAATCGATTTATAACCTAAAAACTTACGTTTTAATTAAAAACGTACGCTGACGAACGAAACAGAAAGTACAACTGATGAACAGAAAAGGTTACAAGTGTAAAATTATTATTTTTACAATCCTAACAAATAAAGAAAATTTTAAGAAAAAGAAAAATTATTTTTACACTATTTAATTATTAATTATTAATTAATTACTAATTATCTATTTATTAACTAATTAAATTAATTAGAATTATTAAAAATACTAAAAAGGCTTAGAAAATTAAGAAAAATTTTACAAATCTAATTAACCATCATAGGAATCCTAAAAAATTATAAAAGGTTGATTTTATGTATTTTTAAAATATTTACTAATTAATATTCTAATTATTAATTAATTAGCAGTTAAACTAATTATATTATAAAAAATGGAAAATTAACAGTATAAATTCTAGAAAAATTTATAAAAATGTTTTACCTTATATAAAAGCTAGAAAAATTATAAAAACTAGGTTGTACTTTATAAAATATAATTATGCTATTTAATTACTTAATATTAATTAATAATTAATTAAAATAAAATTAATTCTAAAAACCACTAAAAGACAAAAGAAAAATCTGGAAAAATTACTAAAATTACTTTAATATAAAAGATATTTAATAAAAATATGAAAATGATATATTGCTTATAAATAAGCTAAAAAGAAAATTAAAATGATAATTTCTATTAAATAGAAGCTATCACTATAATTAAAATTGGTTTTTTGTGTTTTTTTCTTTTTCCAAACTAATTTTACACTAAAAACTAATAACTTTTATGAAAACACTTTTTATGAAAACCAGGAATAAGCACTTTGAGTGCTTATTAGTCCACACAGTTGACTTTCTTTGACCAAGAAGGGAATTAGGCTCAAATGGGAGTGTGTGGGGTCCACAATGGTAAAATTTGGTTCCTCTGAGTTATATGAACATGTTTGAGCAAGTTTCACACAAATAAGTTGGCTGAATAAGCTACAAGACCATAATAAGCACTTTGCTACTTGGAATCTGAGACAGAAATGGGACAACTTTATGAGGCAAAACCAAGTGGGGTCCACTGGTCCTAAGGTCAAACAAAGGGTCAACTTATGAAGCCTGGTAGGAGGGGGGTTGGAAAAACCAAAATATAGACTGTGGGACCCACTGGGGTGGCCACAAACAACCACCAAAGGTGGTGGTGAGCTGAGGTCTGAACTGAGCAGGGCAGGCCCTTGCCCTGCAAGTGTGTTCCAGGGGTATTTTAGTCCACAAATAAAATTCACAAAAATATAACCAACATGGGAATCTCAAGTTCTACTGATAAATAATACATACAAGAAGTTTCAAACCCTCCAATCAAACACAAAAATCATGAAAATTCATACCATTTTGAGAAAAACTGAGATGATCACTTTTGACTTTTTGAGAAAAACTAGAATTTTGACTTTTATGAAATTTAGATGATCATTACTGGTTAAGAGGCATATAATAAGCAATAATACAATTATATTAAGCTAAATATACAAGTCTTAAACCAATTTGAATGATTTGTGACTCACAATGCCCTCACAGTTAACTGTGAGGGGAAATGGAGTATGATTTTGACTTTTGGTTCAAAAGTGACCAAACTTATGGTCAATCTGACTTTCTATGATCCTAAGTAACTTTGTTAAACCAAGTATTACACTAGTAAACAACTAGAACATAGCAAAATGCAATGATCCAAACACCCCTTTACTTGACTGGGGTGGGGATTTTTCAAAGCAAATGAATGATTTAATCAAAACTACTAATACAGAAACATATTTTATGATTACTTAGGTTTATTTAAACACAATTATGTCAAGAGTTACAACAACAACACAGATTTCAACAAAATGCTAAATTTGCTTGAAATTTAAAATATTAAGCAATATCAATACTAGTGAACAACTATGAAATTTTATGCTATATGATCACTAAAAAACTCTAAAAAAACACAAACAAAACAGAATCAAGCAACAATAATTATATTTATGGACAATGAACTTAAAATGGGTAAATGGCTTACAACTTAGTGACTGTGAGCATCAAGAACAAGAACCAAGAGAACCACAGTATTCCTAACTCCTCCCTGAGGATCTAAACCCACAATCCAAAGCTGCTTTGCTTCCAAATCACATCTGAATCACCAAAAATCAAATCCGTCCCATAGTTGACTTTTGTTGACCAATTTTGTATCTGTGGATTTTTTTAGCTACACTGAATTATAGCTTACTAGAAGCTTTTATAAGCTTCCTGGGAACTTATATGTTCTATTCTAGTCCATAACAACAGCTGAAACTAGCATTTAAACCATACTTGAGATTTTTTATAAAAATTGTACAAATTGGAAATTAAACTGAAAAGTTGAAATTCACTACTTAAAAAGATTACAATTACAATAATAAGACTTACACAACTGCTTAGAAAGTTTGAAAATACAATAAGGATTATAAAAATTACTATTCGACTAAGTTTTTTACACTAAGTTACTACTCTTTTTTTTTCACTGCTTCTTTCCTCTTTATATGAATATGTCTGACTTCCTTGCACTTTTCTGAGTGAATCCCACCCATTGGATTGGGTGGGAATGATCTCAGCCTTTCAAACCACTTTTTGGCGCCATTTTCCTTTTAACTGTTTTTGGTTGAGTGAGGGGTTTAGGGGAGCAATAAATGCCCCTTGGAAGTTAGTTGAGGTGGAGGGAACAAGGAGTAGGCTGCTGAGGTGGAGGGGGGTGATGGAGTATTTGGTGAGCTTTGCAGGCTGGGAGGGGGAAGGTGGAAAGGTCAAAGTTTGACCCTGGGAGGTATTATTTGAAATGGGGGAGTATATAAAAGAGGTGGGCTGGGGTGTTGGTGTTGGGCTTTTGGTGTAATAAGGGTGGGAGTTGGGCCATGGTTGTGTTGTTGGATTTGGTTGTTGGGTTATATTAAGTTCAAGGGTCCGTTTGGTGTTGTAGTAATACACAAGGACCAAAAATGAAATTCCACCAAACCAAGGGACTGAAAATGTACTTCTGCCAAAGTATCACCAAGGACCATTCATGCACAGTTTAAAAATCCAAAAACCATTTTTGCAATTTTTTTACTTTTCAAAATTCCCAGGGACTATTTCTGCAAATTTCCAAACTCCAGGGGTCAAACATGTGAATTTTCCAAACTTTTCACCCAAAGTCCATTTTTGATAAATTTTGATTTTTTAAGGACTTGGGTTGACTTTTCTTTCAAAATAAATGCATAGGGACTATTTTTGACAAACTTTGAAAGTTGGGGGACTGAAACTGCCAATATTGCAAACTTTGATCGTTTTTCATTTGTTTTTGCTTATTTTGCATTTAAAACACATAAAACACAATCCCTGGGATAATTTAAGTATTTTGATGACTTTTCGATTGTTTTTGTATGTTTTGGCAGTTTAAATACGATAAAAATGATGAGTGTTTGCGCACTCATCAATCCCCCACACTAAACTATTGCTAGTCCCTAGCAATCTTTTTGGAAAACTTGTTGGATTTGAAAACTCTTTACCAAAAGCCATCACTTCTGGAGTAGCCAGATGTATCGATTCAAGTAAGAACTATGGTCCACCTGATAACCATGTGATTTTGAGCAAGCCACCAGCTTTCAACGGTTTTGATTTGTCTTTACCAAGAGTCGTTTGCTTCTGGACTAGCCAACTCTTGATGGACCTAGTCAACATCTTGGTGAGCTGATTACCAATTATGGTTTTTCCACGGCCTTTACCACAAGCCATAATCTTGCGGGCTAGCCAACTCATTTACTTTATGGGATATAGCGAGTTGATTTACCATACAATTTTGGGCAAATTGCAAGCCGTCAATGGATTTGAGTTATTTTTACCAAGAGCCGTTTGCTCCTGGATTAGCCAATCCTTTTGTCATTTAGACATGGCGGACTGATAACCACAAAAATTTTGAAATAAAGTGAAAAAATTTTGAAAATTTTGGCCAAAACTGGGGGTACTTGAAGATATATTTTGATAAAATTCGCTAGAATTCCCCCCCCCCCCCCCCCCCCCACACACACACACTTAGAAATGAATATTGTCCTTAATATTCAAAGTCCCGGCTATTATGCCGACTCTTTGAACGGAAGAAGCTAATATTCGAATCTAACTGTGGAAATACCATATTTCACTTTATTTCTATATATATACACATTTTTTTTTGAACTTATATACATATATACATTTTTCAAACAGCGGGGGGTTGGCCATTCCGCCATACTAGGGTGGTAGAAAGTAGAAAGAAATCAGAGATACGGGTGAAAACCCGTATTGTGCTATTGTTTTTGTTCATCGAGTCGCTAGCTTGACTCGATCCCCGAATTCAATTGTCCTTGGGGAAAGTTTGGAGATCTGGGACAATCATGGATGGTATGTCCTCTCCAAAATAATGTTTCAAACGATGTCCATTCACTTTGAAATTAGGACCGTCATTTTGAGATAATTCGACGGTACCATAAGGATAAACCTTAGCGATAGTGAATGGACCAGTCCATCGGGTTTTAAGCTTTCCCGAGAAGATCTTGAGTCTAGAGTTGAAAAGAAGGACTCGATCACCAACGTTAAAAACGCGGTTTTTGATTTTTGAGTCATGAATCTTCTTTGTATTTTCTTTGTAGATCAAAGAGTTCTCGTAAGCTTGATCACGAAGTTCATTTAATTCATTCAGTTGAACTTTCCTATGATCACCCGCAGTTTTGAGGTCAAAATTGGCATGCTTGTAGGCCCAATAGGCTTTGTGCTCAAGCTCGATCGGAAGATGGCACGCTTTCCCGTACACAAGTTTGTAAGGCGTACACCCAATGGGTGTTTTGTAAGCCATACGGAAAGCCCAAAGTGCATCATCTAATTTGTCCGACCACGATGCACGATTTTCACCTACGGTTCTTTCCAAAATTCTCTTAATTCCTCGATTTGAAACTTGTACTTGTCCACTTGTTTGTGGGTGGTACGCAGTAGAAATACGGTGAGTTACACCATACTTTTGCATGACTTTGTCAAATTTGTCATTACAGAAGTGCGTACCACGATCACTGATAATAGCACGTGGAGTTCCAAATCAAGCGAAAAGAGCTTTCAAGAATTTTACAACAACTCGGGCATCATTAGTGGGTAAAGCTTTCGCTTCAACCCATTTTGACAAGTAGTCAACTGCCACGAGTATATACTTATTCCCATGAGATGATGGAAATGGCCCCATAAAATCGATGCCCCAAACGTCAAAAATTTCACAAACTTGAATTGCATTTTGAGGCATTTCATTCTTTTGTGAAATATTCCCGTGACGTTGACAAGCGTCACAGGATTTGACTAATTCCTGGGCATCCTTGTAAATTGAGGGCCAAAAGAAACCGGAGTCAAACACCTTTTTGGCGGTGTAGTTTGGATTGTGGTGGCCCCCCGTGGGACCAGCATGGCAAGCCTTAAGAATTTCAGCGGCTTCTTGGCCATAAACACACCGCCGGATGACTTGATTCGCACAGATTTTGAAAAGATAGGGGTCGTCCCAGAAGTAATGTTTTACATCTTTGAAGAATTTATTTTTCTGTTGGGATGACATCCCTTTCACCACAAAGTTACCCGCAAGGTAGTTTGCAAAGTCGGCAAACCATGGGGTACTAGAGTCTCCACGAAAGGTAACCGTATTGAGTGTCTTGAGAGGGAATGTTTCATTAATTTCTTTCCTCTCGAAGACATCTTGGTGGGGGTTTTCCAATCGGGAGAGATGATCAGCAGCTAGGTTTTCAGCTCCTTTTTTTATCACGAATAATGATATCAAATTCCTGTAGGAGGAGAACCCAACGGAGAAGTCTCGGCTTTGCATCTTGTTTTGCAAAAAGGTACATCAAAGCCGAGTGATCCGTATACACTATGCTTTTGGTCAGTATTAAGTATGGCCGGAATTTTTCAAAAGCATACACCACAGCTAATAATTCTTTTTCGGTGGTGGTGTAATGGCTTTGAGCCTCGGTCATATTTTTGCTGGCATAGTGTATAGGCTGAAAATGTTTTGTTTTTCGTTGCCCCAAGACTGCCCCTATCGCATAATCACTAGCATCACACATGAGCTCGAAGGGCAAGTCCCAATCGGGGGCAACAAGAATCGGTGCCTCAGTAAGCTTTTTCTTTAATGTTTCAAAAGCTTCGATGCACTCAGGGGAGAAGATAAAAGGAGCATCCTTTTCGAGGAGATGGGTGATAGGCCGTGCGATTTTAGAAAAATCTTGAATAAACCTACGATAGAAATCGGCATGACTCAAAAAGCTCCTAATACCTTTGACGGTTGTGGGATGAGGTAATTTTGCAATGACATCCACTTTGGCTTTGTCAACCTCAATCCTGTTCTTTGAAATTTTATGGCCGAGGACAATGCCCTCTTTGACCATAAAGTGACTCTTCTCCCAATTTAGACATAACTTTGTGTCTTCACAACGTTTTAGCATGTCGTTTAAATGGGAGAGGCATGATTGAAACGAATCCCCAATGACCGAAAAATCATCCATAAAGACCTCCATAGTTTTCCTAATCATGTCGGAAAATATGGACATCATACATCTTTGAAACGTGCCCGGAGCATTACATAGGCCAAATGGCATACATTTATACACAAAAGCTCCATAGGGGCACGTGAAAGTGGTCTTTTCCTGATCTTGCGGATCAATGGGAATCTGAAAGTAACCCGAGAAACCATCGAGGAAGCAATAGTACTCATTCCCCGCTAATCTCTCGAGCATCTGATCCATAAAGGGCAGAGGAAAATGATCCTTACGGGTGGGGTCATTTAACTTGTGATAGTCAATACAAACATGCCAACCCATAACCAAACGAGTTGGAATCAACTCATTCTCCTCATTTGTGACAACAGTAATGCCACCCTTTTTTGGAACACAATGAATTGGGCTAACCCAAGGACTGTTCGAGATAGGGTAAATCAATCCGGCATCAAGAAGTTTTAAAACTTCTTGTTTGATTACCTCATGAATTTTTGGATTCACCCTTCTTTGTTGTTGAACTGCAGGTTTGAAGTCGTCCTCCATTAAAATCTTGTGAGTACAAAATTCAGAGTCAATGCTCTTGATGTCGGAGAGTCGCCAAGCAATTGCTTGTTTATGAGACTTCAAAACCTTTATGAGAGCAGCCTTTTCCTCAACACTTAAGTCTTTAGCAATTATGACGGGTAGTTTATCATCACCCTCCAAAAATGCATATTCAAGATGAGGCGGCAAGTCCTTAAGTTCAACCTCGGGAAAGTCATCAGTTTTCTTAACATTTTTTACTTCCTCTTTATGAAGTGTTTGTGGTAGAACAGGAAGAGGAGAGGGATCTTCGTCTAATAATTTCTCAAGTAAGAGAATATCCCTCTCGGGGTCAATCTCTTGGTTATCGATTCCATCAGGAATCGAATCACTTTTGAGAAAGGCCTCAATTTCTTCTAAGATGAAGTCACTTCCCTCAAACGGAGTGAGGGAAGGAGAAGAATTGGCAATGATGGGGTGAGAGGACTGAGTGAGGTTTTCACTCGAAGAATCATCAATGAAACCTAAAATCTCTTGAGCATACTCCTCAGCAGCAACAGCGATGACATCAATTTGATTCACCGATTCACAGTCATAATTGGAGGAGTATCTCGAAGTTTGATTTAGGTTGAAGGTTATGGCTTCCGTTCCAACACATAATGTGATCTCATGCTCAAATACATCGATAAAAGCTCGCCCAGTTCTAAGGAATCCCCTTCCAAGAATGAGAGGGACCCTAGAATCGGTATCAAAGTCAACAATCACAAAATCTGCCAGAAAATGGAACTTTCCCACTTTAACGAATATGTCCTCGGCAATGCCAAGAGGATGAGAAATCGAACGATCGCCAAGCTCTAAAGTCATGCACGTGGGAGTAAGTTCGGGAAGAGAGAGTTTCTTCCACACAGAATATGGCATTAGGTTAATGCTAGCACCTAGATCGGCCAAGGCGAAGCATTCAACCATACCCGGGAAAGTACAAGGAATTAGAAATTTCCCGGGATCTCCAAGCTTTTCAGGAAGCTTTTTCAAAAGAACTGCTGAGCAGTTCTCATTCAGAGGAGTTGTTGCCATCTCAAAGAGTTTCTCTTTATTACTCAACAGATTTTTGATTATCGATGGAAACTTGGGCATCAAGAGAATAGCGTCCACGAAGCTAATGTCAAAATGCAAATCTTGGAAGATTTGGAAAAATTTATCCATTTGGTGATTAGCTTTTTCGCGGAGCTTTTGTTCACTGAGACGTGATGGATAGGGAATAGAAGTTTTGGATTAAGGGTTGTCCACTGGAGTTTCTGGTGGTTCAAAGACAACTCCAGGCTTACATCTGGTTTCAGGAATAACCTGAGGTTGGACGTGTGCTGTACTTCGTGGGCTAGGAGTTTGCACCTTGTCCTTTGTCACCTCAGGTTCACGTTCCACTACCTTTGGAGGAGAGGGAGAAGAGGTAGTAGGAATCGTGGGTTCATCATATGAAACACCACTTCGTGTTGTGATCGCCTTAGCATCGCCCCTCGGGTTAGCGATCGTGTTGCTCGGTAAAGTAGTACCTGAGCCTGAGGGTCGATCATTTGAAGACTTCTTGATATCAGAAATCTGGCTGACCGGCAACTTGTTCAACTATTCTTGGGACTTCATGAATTGTTTTAACAACTCGTCAGATGAAGGCTCGGTTGGAACAATGGCTTGATTCAGATTAGGAATATTTGGAGCTCGATTGTTCGGATTGGGACCTTGATTTTGAAAATTACCCTGGTTAGGGTTGTTGTTTCCATGAAAATATCCCGGATTGAAATTACCCTGACCTTGGTTTCGATTAAAGTTTCCTTGATTTTGATGTTGGAAACCTTGATTTTGGAAACCTTGGTTTTGGAAACCTTGGTTTTGATTGTGAAAACCGTGACCTTGATTGAAGTTACCTTGGTTTTGAAAACCTTGGTTCACTCTATTTTGATTTTGGCCACGGTTTTGGACATTTTGGTTTTGATTAAAACCGGGAGGTCCAGGATAATGATGATGAGGACGATAGCTAGGGTCCATAGGAGGGCGATATTGATTGCCTCCTTGATTTTGGGACCCGGCTACAGCATGAGCTTCATATGGACTACCATCAGTAGCTGTGCAATTGTAGTAGGCATACGGCCCACCACAAGGTACACAGACTTCCACTTTTTTAACCTCAGCAGGTGGAGGACGTTGTGGAAATGAAACTTTCTTTGTTTGGGCGAGAACCAAAGCTTGGATCGCTTCAGTGAGCTTGTCAATCTTAGCATCCGTGCTAGATTGACTCACAGAAGATGAAGTAGAAGGACCCGCATTGATTTGAGAAACAATCGGTTTGCTTCGTGTAGAGCGGACCTTGGACTTGTTTTCTATGATTTGCAAAGCTTCTTTTGTGGTTCTACTCAAGAAATTACCTCCCGCGGAGGCATTGAGAGAATCCTGATCAGCTTGGCTCACGCCATTGTAAAAAGTATCGAGTTGCATCAACTCAGAGAAACCATGATATGGACACTTGCGAAGTAATTCTTTGAAACGATCCCACGCTTCACCAAAAGATTCATCATATTTCTGAGTGAACTTGGTGATTTCGTTCTTAAGACTCGTGGTCTTGGAAGGTGGGAAGAATTCACTCACAAATTTTTTGACAAGATCTTCCCATGTCTCAATAGATCGAGGAGGTTGTTTTTCAAGCCAAATCCGGGCTTGTCCCTCCAGGGAGAATGGGAAGAGAAGAAGTTTTATTGCTTCACAAGGGACATTCTTGTACTTGATGGTCGATGTGATTTTATTGAACCATCGAATGTGAGCATGAGGATCGTCCCTCTCAAAACCGTAGAATTGACTTGAGGTTACAAGATTGAGTAACCCGATTTTGAGCTTAAAATTATCAGCCACGATAGCTGGAACAACAATGGCATCTCCGTAACCCTCGATGGGTGCTTAGAGAAGCTCACACATGGGGCGGTCTTCCGCCATGGTGACAGTAGGTGTGGCAACAGTACGGATCTCAGATCCGACTGTTGGTGCTGAACGTCTACGAGGTCTTTGAGGTTTCCGAACAAGCTCACGTAATGGGCTCGTGGACCTTGAAGAACGAGTGCGCATGCACTAGAGATAAAACCAATCAAAACAAAATCGAGGCAAATCCAAAGTGAACTTAAACCAATAATCACAAGCAAGTGGCTTCTTTAATAAAGGTACACCACTCATAGGGATACAAAGGCAAGTTTTAAATCTTTGGTTTGGGAACTTATTATGTTCACACCCCCAATTGGTAGGTGTTCTGTCTTGGTTTGCGACGATTGGTTTTTATGTATTATTATTATTCACAAGAAAAGACGGATGTTTTTGGGTTTTTGTGTATAGGATAAAAACTTTCGGACAATATTTTTGGTATCGTTTCGTTTACCAAAATCGTATTTCTTTAAGAATCACCTTAAAAGAAACACAATATAGAAAACGTAACGATCTATTTTGTTGTTTTTTTTTTTGGGTGTTTTAACACTTTAGGAAAAGTGTTAATGACTTTTTTGTGTTTTGATTTAAAATTTACAAAAGTGGTGGTATTTTTACAGTGATTGTGGTGAAATAACACTAATCTCAAATGACGCTATAGAAACGCGCACACCTCCCCGGCAGCGGTGCCAAAAATTGATTGGCTCAGAACAGTCAACCTAAATTAACCAAGTATATGGTCAACAAGGTCAAACTATCTAGACCAATGCTTCCGGGTAATAAATGGTATCACCAGGTCGTTATGTCCCGACGAGGTGTGGATTGTGCTTTAGCGTACTTGTGATCGGGTGATTATTCACAGAAAAGGGTTGTAATGAGAATTATTTGGAAATTATAAACAGAAATAGCTTAGGAAAGCTATGTGATTGATTACTGGAATTGAGATTAGGAAGAATCGATTTATAACCTAAAAACGTACGCTGACGAACGAAACAGGAAGTACAACTGATGAACGGAAAAGGTTACAAGTGTAAAATTATTATTTTTACAATCCTAACAAATAAAGAAAATTTTAAGAAATAGAAAAATTATTTTTACACTATTTAATTATTAATTATTAATTAATTACTAATTATCTATTTATTAACTAATTAAACTAATTAGAATTATTAAAAATACTAAAACGGCTTAGAAAATTAAGAAAAATTTTACAAATCTAATTAACCATCATAGGAATCCTAAAAAATTATAAAAAGTTGATTTTATGTATTTTTTTTAAAATAATTTACTAATTATTATTCTGATTATTAATTAATTACCAATTAAACTAATTATATTATAAAAAATGGAAAATGAACAGTATAAATTCTAGAAAAATTTATAAAAATGTTTTACCTTATATAAAAGCTAGAAAAATTATAAAAACTAGATTGTACTTTATAAAATATAATTATGCTATTTAATTACTTAATATTAATTAATAATTAATTAAAGTAAAATTAATTCTAAAAACCACTAAAAGACAAAAGAAAAATCTGGAAAAATTACTAAAATTACATTAATATAAAAGAGATTTAATAAAAATATGAAAATGATATATTGCTTATAAATAAGCTAAAAAGAAAATTAAAATGATAATTTCTATTAAATAGAAGCTATCACTATAATTAAAATTGGTTTTTTGTGTTTTTTTCTTTTTCCAGACTAATTTTACACTAAAAACTAATAACTTTTATGAAAACACTTTTTATGAAAACCAGGAATAAGCACTTTGAGTGCTTATTAGTCCACACAGTTGACTTTCTTTGACCAAGAAGGGAATTAGGCTCAAATTGGAGTGTGTGGGGTCCACAATGGTAAAATTTGGTTCCTCTGAGTTATATGAACATGTTTGAGCAAGTTTCACACAAATAAGTTGGCTGAATAAGCTACAAGACCACAATAAGCACTTTGCTACTTGGAATCTGAGACAGAAATGGGACAACTTTATGAGGCAAAGCCAAGTGGGGTCCACTGGTCCTAAGGTCAAACAAAGGGTCAACTTATGAAGCCTGGTAGGAAGGGGGTTGGAAAAACCAAAATATAGACTGTGGGACCCACTGGGGTGGCCACAAACAACCACCAAAGGTGGTGGTGAGCTGAGGTCTGATCTGAACAGGGCAGGCCCTTGCCCTGCAAGTGTGTTCCAGGGGTATTTTAGTCCACAAATAAAATTCACAAAAATATAACCAACATGGGAATCTCAAGTTCTATTGATAAATAATACACACAAGAAGTTTCAAACCCTCAAATCAAACACAAAAACCATGAAAATTCATACCATTTTGAGAAAAACTGAGATGATTACTTTTGACTTTTTGAGAAAAACTAGAATTTTGACTTTTATGAGATTTAGATGATCATTACTGGTTAAGAGGCATATAATAAGCAATAATACAACTATATTAAGCTAAATATACAAGTCTTAAACCAATTTGAATGATTTGTGACTCACAATGCCCTCACAGTTAACTGTGAGGGGAAATGGAGTATGATTTTGACTTTTGGTTCAAAAGTGACCAAACTTATGGTCAATCTGACTTTCTATGATCCTAAGTAACTTTGTTAAACCAAGTATTACACTAGTAAACAACTAGAACATAGCAAAATGCAATGATCCAAACACCCCTTTACTTGACTGAGGTGGGGATTTTTCAAAGCAAATGAATGATTTAATCAAAACTACTAATACAGTAACATGTTTTATGATTACTTAGCCTTATCTAAACACAATTATGTCAAGAGTTACAACAACAACACAAATTTCAACAAAATGCTAAATTTGCTTGAAATTTAAAATATTAAGCAATATCAATACTAGTGAACAACTATGAAATTTTATGCTATATGATCACTAAAAAACTCTAAGAAAACACAAACAAAACAGAATCAAGCAACAATAATTATATTTATGGACAATGAACTTAAAATGGGTAAATGGCTTACAACTTAGTGACTGTGAGCATCAAGAACAAGAACCAAGAGAACCACAGTATTCCTAACTCCTCCCTGAGGATCTAAACCCACAATCCAAAGCTGGTTTGCTTCCAAATCACATCTGAATCACCAAAAATCAAATCCATGTCCTACAGTTGACTTTTGTTGACCAATTTTGTATCTGTGGATTTTTTAGCTACACTGAATTATAGGTTACTAGAAGTTTTTATAAGCTTCCTGGGAACTTATATGTTCTATTCTAGTCCATAACAACAGCTGAAACTAGCATTTAAACCATACTTGAGATTTTTGATAAAAATTGTACAAATTGGAAATTAAACTGAAAAGTTGAAATTCATTACTTAAAAAGATTACAATTACAATAATAAGACTTACACAACTGCTTAGAAAGTTTGAAAATACAATAAGGATTATAAAAATTACTATTCAACTAAGGTTTTTACACTAAGTTACTACTCTTTTTTTTTCACTGCTTCTTTCCTCTTTATATGAATATGTCTGATTTCCTTGCACTTTTCTGAGTGAATCCCACCCACTGGATTGGGTGGGATGATCTCAGCCTTTGAAACCACTTTTTGGCGCCATTTTCCTTTTAACTATTTTTGGTTGAGTGAGGGGTTTAGGGGAGCAATAAATTCCCCTTGGAAGTTAGTTGAGGTGGAGGGAACAAGGAGTGGGCTGCTAAGGGTGAGGAGGGGGGAGATGGAGTATTTGGTGAGCTTTGCAGGCTGTGAGGGGGAAGGTGGAAAGGTCAAAGTTTGACCCTGGGAGGTATTATTTGAAACGGGGGAGTATATAAAAGAGGTGGGCTGGGGTGTTGGTGTTGGGCTTTTGGAGTAATAAGGGTGGGAGTTGGGCCATGGTTGTGTTGTTGGATTTGGTTCTTGGGTTATATTAAGTTCAAGGGTCCGTTTGGTGTTGTAGTAATACACAAGGACCAAAAATGAAATTCCACCAAACCAAGGGACTGAAAATGTACTTCTGCCAAAGTATCACCAAGGACCATTCATGCAAAGTTTAAAAATCCAAAAACCATTTTTGCAATTTTTTTACTTTTCAAAATTCCCAGGGACTATCCCTGGGATAATTTAAGTATTTTGATGACTTTTCGATTGTTTTTGTATGTTTTGGCAGTTTAAATACGATAAAAAGATGAGTGTTTGCGCACTCATCAGAAGTCATACACTAGCACCTCACAAATAGTGTTTAGATACTCACATCTCTCGGGTGTTATAAAGTATATATCACAATAAGGAAATGGAAAACATCTCTCACTACCTGTCATAGCAAATAGATTACCATAGGCTTGGGAAAGGATCAAACCTCCACCACTTGGCGTAAGCACCTAGGATAAACTATCAAAGAGGTCTTTTAAAGAGTTATAACGTTAGGTGTAGGGATATGGAAAACACGGTTTTGTTGGATAAAGGCAATATTTACTGGTGGCGAGTTAACCATCTTTGGTTAATTACATGTACAATATGGCGTTGCTAAGCCAAGACTCGACTCGACCTAAGCTAATAAATAAAAAATAACAAAAACATAAAATAAACATAGAATGAAACGGGATGGTAGTCCGTATTTTTTTTCTCTTTTCTTTTTCTATTTTTTCTTTTTTCTTAATTTTTTTGATTTCTTTTTTTTCTTAATTTTTTTTTTTTTTTTTTTTTTTTTTTTTTTTTTTTTTTGCATACACTCTTGCCCTACCATCCAAACTAATACATCATAGGGAATGTACATTCCCCTTACACTTGAATTTTTACATAATTTACAATAAACTACTCTAATGACTCGAATCAAGATAATCAAAACACTTGGAGTACTTTTAAGATTAACGCGCATATGGGGGTAATATTTTGATGTTCTTCCCCATTACTCTAAAACACAAGTACTTTACCCATGAGTCCCAATTGTCCCAAAGCAATATGTACAAGATATGACTCGACTTAGCAACCATGTAATCAATTAGATAATTAACTAAGGGTTTAAACAAATAACAATAATGCACTAAAGATGAGTTCATACACGGAAGGCTAAGGCGATTTGGTTGCACATTTGGGTAGGTTGTAACAAATTCTTCCTTTAAGTAAGATGCTTAAAGTTAGAAACGAAAAGATAGGCTCGGATGGGTGTACTAGGGGTTTCGTGTACTAAAAATGAGTACAACGCTAAGGTGTATGGTCAAGTAATTATGATACGGGTTTAACACAAGGGTAATCCTAATGCCTCTTATCATGTAGTAAATCCTACTACACGAATGTAGTCTCACTAGCGGTCTCGGGATGCATCACTAACGCAAGTTCTAGAATTTAAATGCTACCGGTACACTCATAAGCACTAATAATGAATGATTTTCCTATCAAATCTAAAGGCGAACCACATATTTGGGTGGAAAATTTTTCTGAATGGTACGGTTTTGTGCTAGTCATACAACTCCTATTCATGAGACGCCTGTTAAGGCTAAAGTTTCACTCCTAAATGTTGTAAAAAATTCTAAATTTGGCGCTAAAATTACATTAACAACTATTTCTCTTAGTTTTATTACACACCTACTATCGAATCAAACAAACTCAAGTGCAATTGTATCCTATAAGGTATCATCATTTACCCTCCCCTTACACTTAGGATGAACATTGTCCCCAATGTTCAATTAAAGGATGTAAAAGTAAAATAGGTAAAAGAATGAAAACAAATACTCACCTGATTCTTTCGGTGTGGATAGTGTGTCAACAAGGTTAGATCTTCCTCCAAGAAAATGAACGTTCAAAGCTTCCCTTCCAGAAATATAAATCATCTTCTTGTCATATATAACCTGTTAAACCTGAGAAAACAAACAAGGCAACCTCGCGTAAAATCGGCGGCAATCTATATATACTAACAAATCCTAGAAAGCAATTTAAGATATAATGCTTGTGTAATGAATGTTTGCAGATTTCCTGGAGTTTATAAAACTAAAGAATCATCAAAAACTTTTAAGACTCCGTTAGAAAAACAAAACTCGCAAAATTTCCAGAATTTTACACGTGACGCCGTCAGGAGTTAAACCCTGACGCCGTCAGAAGTGACCTGCAGAAATCTTTAGGTTAAGTTTCCGAAAAATTTCTGGAAAAACTTATGTCCTACTTCCTGGAAAATCCTGCAAAACATTATTATGACTCGATGCAAGTGTTTGACTCTAACAAATACTAATATACATGTTCATTTAATATTGTGGCGAATCATGATCATTTTCGTTCTTAGAAACAAATTTGGGGTTTCCCCCTCACACTTAGCTTTTGCAAAATACCTTTATATGAAGTTAAGACGAAGTTTAAACAACAAAATAAAGCATTTTCACAATTTAATTTGAAACATGATCTACTAACAATAAAAATAAAGCATGCATACGGAAACAAATAACATCAAACAATTAAAAATCAAACAAATAAAAACACACAAAACATGGGTTGCCTCCCAAGAAGCGCTTTTCTTTATTTACGAGTCTTGTAGCTAGACTCAAGGTCATGGGCAATTACGTGACCTCGCCATTGGTCTCATTCTCTAGGTCATCTCCAATATTAGTTTTGTATTCCGGACCTAGTTGCAAACATTCCTTATAGAAACCGAGTATTCTACTCATGACATAATCTACTCCTCTACGCCTATCCTCATCATTCCTATAGTAAACCGCTTGCTTGTGTTCCTTTTCTAGCTTTGATAGAAGACGGTATTGTTCAATCTTATAGGGCATTTGGTAAGCAATCTCATCGTTCTCGTCCTTGAATCTAACTATCCCTAGGGACGGGTCATAACTCATCTTAGAGGCCTCAACAAACGGTTTTCTGAACACTACTTGACTTAGGCAACCATCTATTACCGGACGAATATCCTCTACAATCACAAAGTCGGTAATATAAGTGAAGTTTCCTACAAAGACATGTAATCCTTTCACTATTCCTACAAAGTTGCTCATCCAATTCGTGTTGGGCATCATCCTATACTCAAGTTGCTTCTTCATTACCCAATTATAATAGGTCCTAGTCATAATGTTTATAGGAGACCTAAGATCGATATACGCTTTCCACACATGCATATGCCCAATGTTGCATGGTATGTTGATGTTAGAGGAATCACCTACTTTAATAAGGGGTGAACCAAGGACGTAAGGTGTCTCGGGGTCATCGAATAGATCCTTATGATATTCTCGTTCTTTCTTGGTGGGTAACTTATCAAAGTATTCTTCTACATTTTCTACTTCCTCTAACTTTTCATCCTTAATATCCTCAACTTCCTTAACCTCATCCTTAGTCCCGGTTTCTATTCCAACTTCATCCTTGTCACTTTCTTCTATATTCTTATCTATTGGCTTAATGGTGACAACGTTTGTAGAACCATAGAGGGGGGGGGGGGGGTGAATACGGTTTCTTCGGCTTTTTAGATGTTTAAAAACTTTAAGCCAAAGATAGTAGTAAGTGGTTGTATAATAATCCAACAACCACTAACACAACCAAAGTATATAAAGCAAGTAAAAGACACCACGATATATACTGGTTCGGGATGGGAGGTTTATACCATCCGTACGTCCAGTTGTGAATCCGCGACTCTGATACTATTCACTAGTATAATCCTTTCGGTGGACTATAAACCATTACAATTCACTCCACCAATATTGATGCTCATAAAGAAGGATTTACTCACCAACGGTATTCCGCCCTCGAAAACTACCAAAAAGAATCTCATGATTCGACTTTACCTAAGGATCACAAAGATCACTACCAAGACTTCCACCCGGAAGTATCAAACCCCAACTAGATCCCCAATGATCTAGGCTTGGTCACCAAGACACAAGACTTCCCTTACAAACAATTGAATGAAGGAATGAATGTTTGTTCAATCAAGTCCTAACCTAACCTAGAGACTCGATTGTAATAGAAATGGTATAAGAAAAGAAGACCCTCGACACAGTCACAAGAGTGGATTAGGTTCTTGTGATTCTTCCCTTGCAAAGATATGTGTTTTTCCAAAGATGTTAGTGTAGAAATCAAGAACACAAGATTAGAGATAGAGAGATTGAGAGATTTGAGAGTGTTTAGAGAGAAAGAATCTAGAGAGAAAGAATAATGACAAAGGGTGAGGAAAAAAAGAGGCAAGGCATGGTATTTATAGGCAAAGACCCAACTTGGGAATATTTTACCGAGCCCGGCGCGTCACCCACGCGTTGACGCGTGGAGGCACGCCAGAAACCCAGGGAAAATATTCCCGAGGCTTTAGGTGTTTGGCATTATAAATGCCTTACCTTGCTAAACCTCCAATTGTACTTCACACTAAACCTTAACATTAATCATTCTAAGGTTTACCAACTCAAATAGCCAATTTGGAAAATCATTTATGAAGTGTTTAAAGAGAAACCGAATTACCAAGGGTTTAAAGTGTAGATAGGGTAATTTGGAAGGGGTAGAAGTGTAACTCCTAACATGGCGTAGAAAAGAGAGAAAGAATATGCCAAGGAATATTCCAATGCTGGGGGGAAGAATGTGATGGAGGGTTGAGATAAAATGGTTTGAATTGGATGGCTAGGATCAAAGGGAGCCTCCCTTGGTTTTCAAACAATTTGGCATGTGGTGAATATGGATGGATGAGATGATCTCATTTGAAATGAATGGTTAAGATCAAACATGCTTAGGTTAAGGTTGAGGAGGATATTCCAAGGAATATGCTTTGCTTGGGGGGGAAGGAGAAATGGAGGGTTGAGATGAGTTTGTTTGAAATAGATGGATGAGATCAAAGGGAGCCTCCTTTACTTGGGGGGAAAGGTTGGATCAATGGTTGGGATTGTTTTGGTTTGAATTCAATGGCTAAGATCAATCACATGTGGTGGTATAGGGAAGAGGGATTGGATGGATGGTTGAGATGTGTTTGATTTGAATTCAATGGCTAGGATGAGATGGAGCCTTATTAGGGTTTCCAAAAATTGGCATGTGTTGAATATGAAGGGTTGGGATGTGTTGTAAGGGAATGGATGGTTAGGATGTAGTGTGTAAGGGAATATGTAAGGGTGTAAGAGATTGTGTAAGAGAATATTTGATTTGGATATGATTGGATATAACTGGTTTTATCTTGATTAAGAGAGGATTAAGACATAATCTAATTGTCATTAAGAAGAAAAGGTTTAGACAATTAAGATTATAAGTTGAGAAAATCATAGGTTACTTATAAGTTCAAGTAACACAACGTCGAGAATCCATAGTTCCATATCTCGTGACTTTCCACGACTCGACGTTCTCAACTAATACCTTGGTTCAAACAAGTTAAGTGCTTTGCCTTGATGTACAGCATAACCCAAGTGGGAAAGGATGCGTTTACGCAAAGTGACATTTGACTTAGTTTGACCAATAAGGGAGTATACCCATTACATAATTTAGAGAAGACGTACCACGGGATATGAGCATATGGATGCTTCAACACGATGTTACATGAAATATATAAGCTCCCTAAGTTTAGAAAAGCCTTGGCTAGAGGCGATAATTAGAAAACATGAGTTGGCGTTTTCCCGTAAATGGGTGTTTCAAAAGTAGGATCTCTCAAGTCTCAAAACTTGTTTCGAATGTTCTCAATTAAGCACATAACATATTCATACATGTATTGAAAGATCCACATTTGTCGGGTAAGGGGAAAGCCGACTTTCAAAATTCGCCCGGAACCATACAGACTCCTGGCGCGTCACCCGCGCATTGACGCGCGGGCAGCGCGCCAGGAGCAGACATTGGCTCCAGCGATTTTGAGCTAACGTTTGTTATTTTATGTGTTTCGATGGTTTATTTGTCATCATTAAAACATAAAGAGATCTTGATCATGTTGCCTCAACAACGTTGACAAAGTGGACGTGTTTGGATGATGAGGGGTCCTTAATTAGGATTCCGCTATTAGTGTCCCTAGTGTCCTTCCTAGGTGTAGTTAGCGCTTAGTTGTTGAGGGCTTTCAACAAGTTGTCAATCTTATTGGTCAACTCCATTTGTTGTTGATTAAATTCGGTTTAAACTTAGCTATGCGAGCTTCTTGAGATGCCATAAATTTGGACATCAATCCTTCAAGATTATTGGTACTACCATAGTTATTGGAAGGATTGTTGTTGAAAGTACGGTTAGAGGGTGGACCATTTGATTGGTAACGATTAGGTGGATTGGAAGAATTGTTTTGGGGCATGTTTTGGTTTTGTTTCCACCTAAGGTTCGGGTGATTTTTCCAAGAAGGGTTGTAGGAATAACCGTAAGGGTTTGGCTCGGGTTTGAAAGTGTACCACTTGTCTCCCGCTTCGTCGGTACGCGAGGATGCGTAATCCACAAAAGCTTGTCCGGGGAGTTCCACGCAATCACTAGTGTCATGGGGACCACTACATAATTCGCATGAATAAGGGATTTTGTTCATTGGCTTGAAGGCTTAGGAGCTTCGTAAGATTTCATGAGAAACTTGACTTGGTCTTCAAGTTCCATGATCCTACGGTCGAGAGTGCTAGAATTGTTCGAAGGCAAAGATATTGCCTTGACCGTTTTGTTCAAATCACGGGGATAATTCCAACTTTCGTTGTCATAGAGAGCAAGATCTTCTATGAGTTCCCATGATTCTTCCGCACTTAGATCACGTAGCTTACCACCGGCTGATTGGTCAATGGTTCGCCTTGTGGAGAGATCGATATGGTCATAGAAGATTTGGACTTGGAGCCAAAGTTCTATGCCATGATGAGGGACTTTTTGGAGTAAGTCCTTGAAACGAGTCCATGCTTCATATAGAGTTTCACCTTGACGTTGTTGGAACATCAATATATCATTTCTAAGCTTGGTAGTTCTCCCCGGTAGGAAAAACTAAGCAAGGAATCGAGTGGTGAGATCATACCATGAGGTGATGGATCCCTCGGGTAAACGTTCAAGCCATTGACTAGCTTGATCACGTAGAGAGAATTGGAATAGACGTAATCGGGTCGACTCTCTAGTTAAAACATCAAGGTCTATGGAATCTACGATTTTAAGGAAATCCTTGAGATGTTGATTAGGATCTTCGGTACGAAATCCATGGAATGCACATCCGCTTTGCACCAACCGGATGGTGACGGATCACAAGGGGGACACATTGGCTCCTTGAGTGAGCTCAATAGTTTTTCGATAGCCTTGGTGGCTAGGACGGGAATACTCTCCTAAAGTTTGGGGCCTAGGAGGTTGGTTTGCTAGTGGTAGGTTTTGTTGTGGTGGGTTGATGGGTTCAAAGATGTTACCACCTTCCATGATGGCGGATGGTAAAGGTTATGAACAAAGACACGAAGAAATAAGATAGACTAAAGAAAACCTAAAAAATAAAAATAAAATCTTACTAGAAAGGAATCTAGCAAGTAGACCTAATAAAAAGAAATCCTAACCTAGACAATAACTATTCCCCGGCAGCGGTGCCAAAAACTTGATACGTGGGAATTATACCCTTGCAACAGGTTTTACCTCTCAAGGGATCTCGAGAAGCTTACAACCCCCACCAGGCAGTACCTGATCGTTGTATTATAGTATAGTGACAAGTACCGGGGGATTAATCGTTCAACTCTGGAATAGTGTCGCTAGGATTAGAAAGCCTACTAAACTAGGTCTAGAGGTGAGGGATGATTCTTTTTGTATTTTTATATTTTATGGAAAGCAATTAAAAATCTCGGGTTTTGAAGGAGTGGGCGGAATTAGTTGCTAGTCAACTAACCCAATTAACTAAGATGCAATCAAAATAAAATAACAGAAATGAAAATAAAGCTATTATACTAATGTGGTGGAAACAATAATGAGGAAAGTTGTGTTTACTTATATTTCATTACTCCCTAGATATCTTTTACAGGTTGATTAGCTTGTAACAATTGCATGGATGACGGGTCATATTCCTTAATACTAGTCATAGGGCCGTGTACAATATTCCCTAACTCTATAAGATCCTACTTCACTCCTATGTCGAGCCGTTAGAAGCTCCTAACAGGGGATCATTAGAATTCTCTTACGCATTAAATACAACCAAAAATCGTAGTACACCTCCGATCATGTTTCTTAAGACGTTCAAGCAAGTTACCAATGGAATTCTGCCAGTTTTATTAAGCCTGACATCGAATATAGTCATCCATAACAATTATAAACAAACAATCAACCCATAATTAACATCTAGGTTTCACTACATCTAAGCAAACACAATGAAAATCTAGCCTAGCATGTTAAAGAGAAGACAAGCGTAAGATATAATCACACAACACATTGATGAGGCAAAAAATGAACCGTTTTTAAGGGGTCATTTAAGCCCGGATTCGAGATTATTTGATCAAATATTGCCCTAAATCGCTCCTTTTGTAATTTTAGGCACTTTTGAAGTGAAATCTGGAAAAGGAAGCATTTTGGACGTTTTTGGAGCATAAAAGTGAAGAAAACGACAAAGTCTTAATTTTCCTTGCTGGGAACAGTACCTGACGGCGTCAAGAGTTTCCAAGTGACGGCATCAAGGGTAATACAAGAGGTGGATATGGACAATACACGTGACGGTCCAGAGTGTTTTGTGCATAGGAGATGACGGCGTCACCCAAGGCCGTCATGGTCCAAGTATTAGTGACGGCCCAGAACAATTTTACACATGACGGTGTCAAAAGTGGATCTAGGCAATCCAATTTCATTATAGGCGGCGAGTTGACGGTGTCACAGATTCCTTCTTGACGTCGTCACCCTGTAAAATCTATATATAGTTTTCCAAATTTCATTCAGTAGGGTGTAACTTTGAAGGTGCAACTTTGAGGAAAAACCCTAGGCCGATTTTCACAGCTTTTTCAAGGGTTTTAACCCTTTGAATCTTCTATGTTTTATTAAAGATAAGTACTCTTTCAATTCAATCAATATGTCTATGTGTTGCTTGAATATATCTTACACTTGTCTTCAATCTAACATGCTTGGCTAGATTAATTTTGTGTTTGCATAGATGTAGTGAAACCTAGATGTTAATTATGGGTTGATTGTTTGTTTATAGTTGGTATGGATGATTGTATTCGATGTTAGGCTTAAGAAAACAGGCAGACTTCCATTGGTAACTTGCTTGAACGTCTTAAGAAACATGATCGGAGGTGTACTATGATATTTGGTTGTATTTAATGCGTAGGAGAATTCTAATGATCCCATGTTAGGAGCTTCTAACGACTCGACATAGGAGTGAAGTAGGATCCTATAGAGTTAGGTAATATTGTACACGGCCCTACGACTAGTATTAAGGAATATGACCCGTCATCCATGCAATTGTAACTAGCTATCAACCTGTAAAAGATATCTAGGGAGTAATGAAACCTAAGTAAACACAACTTTCCCCATCATTGTTTACACCATTAGTATAATTAATTTCATTTCATTTTGTTATTTTATTTTGATTGCATTTGTAGTTATTGGGCTAGTTGGCTAGCAACTAATTCCGCCCACTCTTCCAAAAACCGAAATTTTTAATTGCTTTTATAAAACATAAAAATACAAAAAGAATCATCCCTCACCTTTAGACTTAGTTTAGGAGACTTTCTAATCCTAGCGACACCATTCATGAGTTAAACGATCAATCCCCCGGTACTTGTCACTATACTATACTATTTAAACTATTTTAAATTACTAATTATACTAAAAATGATTAGAAAATTATAGAAAAATTTACAAATCTAATTAACCATCTCAGAAATCCTAAAAAATTATAAAAATAGTTTTACAATTTATTTTTAAGCTATTTCTTAATTAATTGTTTAATTATTAATTAAAAGCTAGATAAACTAATTTAAATCTAAAAATTATAAAATTAAAAGTGAAAATTGCAAAAATAATTTTTACAGAAGCTTAATAACTTATAAAAGTTAGAAAAATTATAAAAAGTTATCTGGGATGAAATTTAAACACTAAAACTAATTTAATTTTGACTTTTTAATTTAAACTAATTTAATTAAAATTAAATCTAAAAATTACTAGGTGAACAGTAAAAATTATGAAAAAATTATGGAAAGTTTATTAAGTGATTAAGAAGCTAGGAAAAATAAGATGGGTGCAACAGCTTATCCAGATAAGCTGGAATAAGCAAAATAGCTTGGAATAAGCTAAATAAACTAATACTACTATAAATAAGGAGGGTATGCAATGTATAACGGAACTGGTGCCCCAGAGCAGATGGAAGGGGGTGTTGTGGTGTTGTGCATGTATACTAGAGGTCCCAGGTTTGAACCCCACTTTTTGCACTTTTTCAAAACTATTTTTTTTTCTTTTTACAAAAACACTTAATAAGCAAAAATAAGACTTTTTTATAAAACAACTTTTGAAAATAAGCTTGAATAAGCTCTGTGTGATCACCAAATCTACACAGACCCTTAAACACTTTGAAAATGGATTTTTGTGATTTAAAAATCTATGGAATAAGCTAAAAGCTACAACAATGGTTCAAATAAGCTACAAGCCACTGAGTTATACCTAAAATAAGCTAAATCAACTAAATAAGCTAAAGGAATAAGCCAGGAAAAGAAAATAAGCAATGTCAATGCACTGCCTAGCCAAACAGGCCAAAAGGCCAATGTGCAGCCCTATGTGGGGCCCACAGGCTTGATTAGAAGTCCAAATGGAGCTTGGATCCAATAAGCCAACCTGGTAAGCTTCTAAATAAGCCAAGAATCATAAGCTAGGTCCCACGGATAAGCTAGATGTGAGCTTGTGAAATTGCTTGATCACACTAAATCACTCAGTGTACTCAGTGTGGGTGAGGGGGACTTATGCGTCAATTAAGCTAGGGGCAAAAGGTACAAAAGCCAAAACAAGCATTGGGGTATCAAAAGGAGTTGGTGAGCTATCTAAAAAGCCAAAGGCTAGGTACTAGGGTCCACAAATAAGCTCTAGGAGAGCTTATGAAGTTGGGTCATTTACCCTGGTGTAGGGGAGCTTAAGGTGCAAACAGGCAACTTCAAGTGTGCTTATTAATAAGCAAATGAATTCCCAACCCCAATTTTCTTTTTGGAAAAGATTAACAGACTACTAAACAACACAAATCAGCAAGAAACACTTATTTCCAATCTTTAATGAACCCTACAGGTTGATTTGAAATTCATTCCATTTCCTGAACAAGGCAATTTTGACTTTTTAAACTTTGAGATTGGTTTGACTTTGATGAATGATTGATGCTAAACCGTCAACTTATATTGACCAAGGAATTGGTCAACAAATTCAAACGTCTCAGACCAAATCTCCGCGGAAGTATAGTGTTTCCCCGGGTCGTTATGTCCCGATGAGGTGTGAATTGTAATCAAAACGGGTTTGTGATCGGGTGAATTTGGACAGGAAAAGGTTTGTGAGAGATTAAACTAGGGAATCTACAAAGAAATAGCTTAAACAAGCTATAAAGATGATTACGTGAAAGTTAGATACCTAAAAACGCTTGAAATCTAAAAACGCGTACGTTCACGTTTGAAATAACGCGAACGTACAAAATAAAACGTGAAAAGTGAAATCTGAAAACCCCTAGGGGGTGAAAATGACTTTTTTACAAACTAAGAGATAAAAGAAAATTTTTAGAAAAAGAAAATAAATTTTTACACTAATTAATTATTTAATATTAATTAAATACTAGTTAATACTTATTATTAATATTTAAATAACTTAAATACAATATAACATTAATTAAATACTAAAAAAGTGAAAATAAAATTTATAAAATTATAAAATAACTAAAAATAAGTTTTAAAATTAAAAATAAGTATTTTTGTCTTTTTGTGAATTTTATATTAATTAATTACAAATTAAACATTAATTACCTAATTAAACTATTTTAAATTAAGAAAAATAGGAAATGAACAGTAAAAATTCTAATAAAATTTCTAAAATTATTTTACAACTTATAAAAGCTATGAAAAATATAAAAACTAGGTTTTGCTTAATAAAAACTAATTATGCTATTTAAAACTAATTATTAACTAATAATTAATAAAACTAAGATTAATTCTAATAAATACTAAACGATACACTAAAAATCTGAGAAAATTATTATAAATACTTTAATATAAGAGGAATTTAAGAAAAATATAAAAATGCTAAGTTCTTAATAAAAATCTAAAAATGAAAAATAAAATTCAAATTAAATTAAATAGAAACTATCAGTTAGAATTAAATTGGATTTTATGGATTTTTATTTTAGAAAACTATTTTATAACTAAAAACAACAAACTTTTGGGAAAACAAGTTTTTTATAACTTAAAAATAAGCTGAATATGAAAGAAAAAGCCAAACAGTTGACTTATGTTGACCAAAATGGAAAATAAGCTTGAATGACCAAGAGTGGGGCCCACAATGATTAAGTCTGATCTAAATAAGTTATCAGAACTTGTTTGAGCAAGAAAAAGCAATAGGTGACCACAAAATAAGCTATAAGCCAACAAATAAGCACTTATAATCTTATATGAACTCAGAAACTGGGACAGACTTTTGTGCTTGATTCAAGTGGGGTCCACAGGTCTTGGGGTCAAACTAATGGTCAAATCACCAACCCAGGTAGGAGGGGGTGGAAATGAACCAAGTTGGAGGGTTGTGGACCACTGTGGTGGCCAGAAAACCACCACAAAGTGGGTGGTGTGGGCTGATTATCTGATGCAGCAGGGCAGGGGTGATCCCTGCAGCCTACTTTGGCCTAAGGTGGGGCCCACTAGAAAAATCCTAAAAATGAAAGAAACATGGGAACTTGGAGTTGAGGTGGGGGACAACAAGACCTAAAATTTTCAAAGCTTGAGACCTAACACACAATTCTCTAAAATTCTTGCTAATTTTGCAAAATCTGAGATTTGAAACTTTGACTTTTCTACTTGTGATGAAATTTTTGACTTTCTTGGATTTCAATCAGCCCTAGATTCCTAGAAATGATGTGAAAACATGAAATGAAAGTAGATTCAGCAAGTTTAACATGATTTACAGCAAAACAATGAGGAATGGGATTCAAAGTGATCACAGTTAAGCTAGAACTAAGATTCAAGAACCATTTTGACTTTTCAATGAATCACTACTGAGTTTATTGGTTTCATTGACCTAACACAACCTAAGTAGACATGTTACAAGTGGAAACAACAACACTAAACTTCCTTAGCCTATCTAAGACAGCAAATCCAAACACCCTTTTACCATCTATCTGTTGAACTTTTTCTAAAGAAAATGGGCATTTGAGCTTTAAGGATGAAAACCAAATATTGTACTAGTTACAATATGACATAAGGGCCAGTTAAGTACTGAAGATAAGTAGTTCCCTATAAGCAATAAGCAGAATACCAAATTAAGCTAATCTCACAGTTAAGATAAAAGTTTAATGAAAACACAATCACACTACAAGACTTAATCTATTGTGCATCTAATAAGCAAATTAGAACTAGAATAAGCTGGAACAAACATAGAATAAGCACTGGTTACAGTAAAAGAAGCAAGAGTCTGATATTGAGCTTACAAGTGACTCCAATGGAAAGAACAATGAACCAAGGACTGAAATCTCCTCCTACACCTTCTAAATAAGCTTATTTGAGCTTATTAGTGAACTCTTTAACCAAGAAACAACCCCCAAGTATCCTTCTGAATCAGCTTATCATCATTTATCCCATGTTGACTTTTATTGACTATTTAGACATATCAATAAAAACTTGAAGTAAACACTACACAAACTCTCAATAAGCTATTATTTAAACTGAATTGAGCTTATGGATCTAAGAGACAACATCATTTAACAATTCCCAATGATTTATCAGTTTCATTCAAAAAAAATTGCCAAATATGGATTTGCTAAATAAAACTTGAAATTAAATTCATAAAAAGTTAACAATACATTAAGATTGTTGATTACAACTATTTTACACTAAAAATACAACTTGAAATTTAAATTATACTAAATTCGACACTAAAATTGACTAAAACCTACTCCTAGTTAACTACTCTCTTTCTTCTGCTTCTTTTTCACTTATAAAGGTCCTGGAGTATCACTGAGTCAATCCCACTTGTTTCTTGGCCGTTGGATTGCTTGAAATAATCATGGTCGTTTAAATGGTTTTGGCGCCAATTTTTGTCAAAGGGCAGGTTAGGGTTGCTTGGATTGATTCAAGGATATTAATTGTGGTTTGGAGGTTTGTGGTGAGTCAAGGAGACAAGAGATGGGTAGAGGAGCAGAGGAGGGGGGAGGTTGAGTGTGTAAGGTGTGTAGCAGGCAAGTGGAAGGGGAGGTAGAAGGTTGACTGAATGTTTGACTTGGGGTGGTTTTATATTAAACGGGGGAGAGTGGATTATTAGGGAGTGGGCTGTTTTGATTGGGCCAAGGGATTAGGATAGGGGTTGCGTTGTGGGCTGGTAATGTAGAGTGGGCTTGGGTGGTTTAGTAGTAATATTACATATGATCCGTTTGGTTTGTTTGATTATCACAAGGACCAAAAATGCAAAATACCAAAAGTTTAGGGACTGAAAATGAAATTTTCCCAAGCAGCTCATGAGGACCAATAATGCCAAGATTCCAAAGTTCAATAACAAATTTTGCATTTTTCACTTTTTCAAAATTCCCGGGGACCAAAACTGACAAATTGCCAAACTTAAGGGACCAAACATGACATTTCCTCAAACTTTCCTCCCAAGGTCCATTTTTGATAATTTATTATTTTCTAGGACCAAAAATGATTTTTCTTTCAAAAATATCCCACCAGGGACCAATTCTGTCATTTTCTGAAACTCCAGGGACCAAAATGTAAATTTCCAAAACTTTTCCAATTTTTCACCAAAGGACTAAATATGACAATTTATGATTTCAAAAGGACCTTTGGTGATAATTTTCCATATTTTAAATGACTAGGGACTAGTTTTGTCAACTTATGAAAGTTGGGGGACTGAAACTGCCAATTTTGCAAACTTTGTACGTTTTTCATCTGTTTTTACTCATTTTGCATCTAAAACATATAAAACACAATTTTGAAATATTTTTAGTATTTTGATGCATTACTGAGTGTTTTTGTATGTTTTGCAGTTCAGATTAGACCAAAACTGATGAGTGTTTGAGCACTCATCAATGAACTTTAATCCTACTCTAATGACTGAATATGAGATAATAAGCTACAAAGAAGCTAAATCTAGCAAACTTAACAACTAATGACCTAGTAGAGATGCTTATGGAACCTAATAATCTAATAGTGAACTGCTACTTTGGATTAAAGGTTGATTTTGACTTTTTGATGAAAGGCCAATGGATTTTATGCTTGAACTAGATCATAGAACCAAAAGTGATATATCAGAGCTTAAAACAACTACTAAACCTTCATTGATCACACAGAACCTAACTATGCCAAACACCCCTAAAAACTTATGAAAATGAGAGTTTCAAAGAGTTTCAAAGATTTTAGCCATAAACTTGATTTCAGATGTGGACATAAGTTAAGTTAAACTGATTTAAGCACTGAAACACTAGTTTTAACAACAAGATCCCAAGATTACTAACTAATCTAATTTTAACTGTTAAACTAGGAATATGAATTAACTATGATTTCCAATAAACAAGCTACTGATTTAAGGCAATATTATCACTAATTAACACTAAACAAACACAGATAAGCTAAATAAGCAATTATATAAGCTATGCTACAGTGAAAACACAGAAATGAGTTTAAGGTCTTACAATCTGCAATCCTACTAACACCATGAACCAAGGACCGCAAACCAATCCTACAGGCTTCCACAAGCCACTAAACCCATGGCCATTCAAACTATACCATGCTCCAGCAATCTACAATCTTCAACCTGTATTTTTTATTTTTTCTTTATTTTTCTTTTTTTTTTTGTATTTTCTTGTTTTTGAACTTAACTGATTTTTAATGTTTCTAAAAGCTTTAGGAAGCTTTATAAGGAGCTTATGTTAACCTAAGAGTCCATAACATCAACTATAATTAACACCACAGTACAAATGAGATTTTGAGAGAAAATTTGCATAAACTGAATTATAAAAGGTAACTTGAAATTGATATTGAGAATAGTTGAGATTACACTTGAAAAGGATATTACAACTTAAATTACTGAAAACTACAACTGAATTTGATAATTTAAGCTAATTCGACACTACTTTTTATCTAAATGACTACATACTTCTTCCTTTGCTTCCTTCTTCTATTTATAGCCCTGGATTAGGGTTCTTGGACACCTCTGAGCATTTCCCATCAACAATTTTAGCCTTTGGATCACTGTAGCCTCATCTCAGCCCTCCACGTGTTTTGGCGGGAAAATAGATATTTGCAATTGGGGTCTGTTTTTTAGCAATTGGGGGGTGGTGAATTTAATGCTGAGGTGAGGGTAGATATGTGGTGGGTTGGGCGGTGGAAGGTGATGGGATGTGCAAGTGGAATGGTGGTGTTTGGCAGGTAGTGAGGAGCAGGGAAGGGGTAAAGGGGGTGGAGTGTTTGACTGAGTTTGACCACAGGGTCAAGGTTTGACCCTGTAATAATATTAAGGGGTGTGGGCTGGTGTGGAGTTGGGCTGGGAAAAAGGGTTGGGTCTGGCTTTTGTTTATTGGATTGGATTTGCTTTTAATAATAAGGGTCCGTATGGTTTGGTTTAAATAGCAAGGACCAATTTTGTAATATGCTAAAAATTAAGGGACCTGATTTGCCATTCTCTCAAAGTTCTCATAAGGATGAAATTTGCCAATCTTTAATAGTACAAGGATCCTTTGTTGATTTTTCCACTTATGAAACTCCAGGGACCATTTTTGCCAATTTGCCAAACTTCAGGGACCTGTTTTGTAACTTTTCCAAAATTCCAACCCAAGGACCATTCCTGTCATAGATGAGAAGTACAAGGACAAAAATTGTTTTTCTCAAAGTTTTAATATCCCAGGGACCATTTTTGTCAATTTTCAAAGTTCAGGGACTAAACTTGCAATTTTGTGAAACTTTGTACCAAAGGATTAATACTGTTTATTTGTGATTTAAAAGGACCTTTGGTGACTTTTTCAAGTTTTTAGAATAACCAGGGACTAGTTTTGACAACTTTTGAAAGATAAGGGACTAAAACTGGCAATTATGCAAACTTTGTTCATTTTTTATTTGTTTTTGATTATTTTGCATCTGAAACATATAAAACACATTCGTGGGATATTTTCAGTATTATGATGCATTTTTTAGTGTTTTTAGATGTTTTGGCAGCTCAGAATAGGTAAAAATGATGAGTATTTACTCACTCATCAATCATCCACACTAAAACATTGCTAGTCCCTAGCAATCTTTTGAGAAAAACTTAATGAATTTGAAGTCTCTTTACCAAAAAGCCATTACTTCTGGAGTAGCCAAATGTTTCAGTTCAATTAAGAACTATGGTACACCGATAACCATGTTATTTTGAGCAAACCACCAGCTGTAAACGGATTTGATTTGTCTTTACCAGAAGCCGTTTACTTCTGGACTAGCCAACTCTTCACGATTAAGGATATGGTGAGTTGATTCCCATACAATTTTTGGCAAATTGTCAGCCATCAACGGTTTTGAGTTTCTTTACCAAGAGCCGTTTGCTCCTGGATTAGCCAGTCCTTGTGTGATTAAGACATTGTGGACTGATTACCATTTGTTGTGTTTAGTGCGAAGCACTTCCACTAAAAAAAATTTTTTTGGCTAAAATGGGGGTATTATGGCACTTATAGGGTAAAAATATGATAAAATTCGCCAGAATTCCCCCCCCCCCCCCCCCCCCACACTAGATCTGAATATTGCCCTCAATATTCAAAGTACCAGCCATTATGCCGATATTTTGAAAAACTTTGATTTGAAATTTGAAACTTAGGCAAGTGTGGGAATAGCATTTTTTTTTATAGATTACTTTATATACAACAGCATGGGGGATTCCCCCACACTAGTTTGGTAGAAAGTAGAAAGAAGTCAGAGATATGGGTGAAAACCCATATTTTGCTAATTTTTGTTCACCGAGTCACTAGCTTGACTCGATCCCCGAATTCATTGGTCCATGGGGAAAGTTTGGAGATCCGGGACAACCATGGATGGTATGTCCTCTCCAAAATAGTGTTTCAAACAATGACCATTCACTTTAAAGTTAGGACCTTCGTGTTGAGATAACTCAACAGTCCCGTATGGGTATACTTTTGCAACAGTGAATGGTCCAGTCCATCGGGTTTTTAATTTCCCCAAGAAGATCTTTAATCTTGAATTAAAAAGAAGGACTCTGTCACCGACGTTGAAAACGCGGTTCTTAATTTTGGAGTCATGGATCTTCTTTGTCTTTTCTTTGTAAATCAAAGAGTTCTCGTAGGCTTGATCACGAATTTCCGTTAATTCATTGAGTTGAATTTTACGGTGATCACCCGCTTTATGAAGGTCGTAGTTTGCATGTTTCAAGGCCCAATAGGCTTTGTGCTTGAGCTCGATTGGTAAATAACACGCCTTCCCATATACAAGCTTGTAGGGAGTACACCCGATTTGTGTTTTGTAAGCTGTACGGAAGGCCCAGAGTGCATCATCTAGTTTGTCCGACTAGGAAGCACGGTTTTCACCTACGGTCCTCTCAAGAATCCGTTTAATACCACGGTTGGAAACTTCCACTTGCCCACTTGTTTGTGGATGATACGCGGTAGACAGACGGTGAGTAACACCGTACTTAAGCATGACTTTTGCGAATTGATCATTGCAAAAGTGTGTACCGCGATCACTAATGATGGCACGGGGAGTTCCAAAACGAGCAAAGAGGGATTTCAAGAATTTCACAACAACTCGGGCATCGTTGGGGGGTAAGGCTTATGCCTCAACCCATTTTGACAAATAGTCAACAGCCACGAGAATGTATTTGTTTCCATGAGAAGATGGGAATGGCCCCATAAAATCAATGCCCAGACGTCAAAGATTTCACAAACTTGAATGGCATTTTGTGGCATTTCGTTCTTTTGTGAAATATTTCTGTGACGCTGACAAGCGTCACAAGCTTTGACTAATTCGTGGGCATCCTTATAAATTGTGGGCCAATAAAAACCGGAGTCAAACACCTTTTTGGCGGTGTAGTTAGGACTATGGTGGCCCCCGGTGGGTCCAGCATGGCAAGCCTTGAGAATATCAGTGGCTTCCTGTCCGTAAACACATCGCCTGATGACTTGATCGGCACAGATTTTGAACAAATAGGGGTCGTCCCTGAAGTAATGTTTAACGTCTTTAAAGAATTTGTTTTTCTGTTGGGACGACATCCCCTTCACGATGAAGTTACCCACATGGTAGTTTGCAAAGTCGGCAAACCAAGGGGTAGAAGAGTCACCACGAAAAGAAACCACTTTGAGTGTCTCGAGAGGAAATGTTTCATTTATTTCCTGTTTCTCGGACACATCCTGGTGAGGGTTTTCTAATCGTGAGAGATGATCAGCAGCAAGGTTCTCAGCTCCTTTTTTATCACGTATAATGATATCAAATTCTTGTAGGAGGAGAACCCAACGGAGTAGCCTCGGCTTTGCATCTTGTTTTGCAAATAGGTACTTCAAAGCTGAGTGATCCGTATACACTACGCATTTGGTCAGTATCAAGTATGGCCGGAATTTTTCAAAGGCATACACCACAGCTAATAGTTCTTTTTTAGTGGTGGTGTAATGACTCTGAGCCTCGGTCATAGTTTTGCTTGCGTAGTGTATAGGCTGAAAGTATTTTTCTTTTCGTTGCCCCAAGACCGCACCTATGGCAAAATCACTAGCATCACACATAAGCTCAAAAGGTAGGTCACAATCGGGGGCAACAAGAATCGGTGCCTCAGTAAGCTTTTTCTTTAAGGTTTCAAAAGCTTTGATGCACTCAGGAGAGAAGATAAAAGGAGCATCCTTCTCGAGGATATGGGTCATAGGCCGGGCGATTTTGGAGAAATCTTGAATAAACCTACGATAGAAGCCGGCATGACCCAAAAAGCTCCTAATACCTTTGACGGTAGTGGGATGAGGTAATTTAGCGATGACATCAATTTTGGCTTTGTCAACCTCAATCCCGTTTTTTGAAATTTTATGGCCGAGGACAATGCCCTCTTTAACCATAAAATGGCTCTTCTCCCAGTTGAGACTCAAGTTCGTTTTTTTACAACGTTTTAGCATCTTTTCCAAGTGGGAGAGACAAGACTGGAATGAATCCCCGATGACTGAAAAGTCATCCATAAATACCTCCATAGTTTTCCCGATCATGTCGGAAAATATTGACATCATGCACCTTTGGAACGTGCCGGGTGCATTACATAAGCCGAAAGGCATACGTCTGTAAGCAAAATTTCGGTAGGGTCATGTGAAGGTAGTTTTCTCTTGATCCTGAGGATCAATGGGGATTTGGAAGTAACCCAAGAAACCATCGAGGAAACAGTAGTATTCATTCCCGCTAATCTTTCGAGCATTTGTTCCATAAAAGGCAGAGGAAAATGGTCTTTACGGGTGGCTTCATTCAACTTACGATAGTCAATGCATACTCGCCAACCCGTGACCAAACGAGTTGGAATCAACTCGTTTTCCTCGTTTGTGACAACGGTTATGCCACCCTTTTTAGGAACGCAATGAATTGGGCTAACCCAAGGACTGTCAGATATAGGGTAAATCAATCCCGCATCAAGAAGTTTTAGAACTTCTTGTTTGATAACTTCGTGGATTTTGGGGTTTATCCTCCTCTGTTGTTGCACTGCTGGCTTAAAGTCATCCTCCATTAAGATTTTGTGTGTACAAAAGTCCGGGCTAATACCCTTAATGTCGGAGAGTTTCCAAGCAATTGCTTGCTTATGTGACTTAAGAACCTTTAGGAGTGCAGTCCTTTCCTCATCTTTCAAGTCTTTAGCAATAATGACGGGTAATTTATCATCACCCTCCAAAAATGCATACTCCTCGGGAAATTCTTCAGATTTTTCGATAGACTTAATTTCCGCTTTATAAAGTTCTTTTGGAGACGGAGAGGGTGAAGGATCGTCATTTAACAATCTTTCAAGAAGAAGAATATCCCCCTCCGGGTCAAGATAGTTTTCATCAATCTCATTTGGGATTGAGCTATCCTGAGCAAGAAAAGCCTCGACCTCTTCCAAAAGGAAGTCACTCCCCTCAAATGGAGTGAGAGAAGGGGAAGAGTCGGATATGATAGGCTCAGAAGAAAGAGTGGTACTGCCACTTGATGAGAAACCGAGAACCTCTTGAGAATACTCCTCCGAAGCAACATCGATGATGTCAATTCGGTTTACTGTTTCAGAGTCATAGTTAGAGGAGTATCTTGAAGTTTGATCAAGGTAGAATGTGATGGCCTCACCACCAACACGCAAACTGATTTCTTCTTCGAAAACATCGATTAGAGCACGACCCGTTTTTAAGAAACCCCTCCCGATAATGAGAGGAACTCTTGGGTCAGCATAAATCAACAATCACGAAATCTGCCGGAAAATGGAACTTTCCTACTTTCACGAAGATATCTTCGGCAATGCCGAGAGGACGAGATATGGTATGGTCTGCAAGCTTGAGAGTCATGCAGGTAGGAGTGAGCGCAGGAAGAGAGAGTTTATTCCAGACTGAGTGAGGCATAAGGTTAATGCTTGCACCAAGATCGGCTAAGGCAAAGCATTCAACCATCCCCGGGAAAATGCAAGGAATGAGAAATTTCCAGGGATCTCCAAGCTTTTCGGGAAGCTTTTTCAAGAGCACTGCTGAGCAATGCTCGTTCAGTGGAGTTTTAGCCATCTCACAGATCCTTGTTGCTTATCAGATTTTTGATTGTTGAAGCAAATTTAGGCATTAGAAGAAGAGCATCCACGAAGCTGATATCGAAATGTAACTCTTGGAAAATTGGTAAAATTTTTCCTTCTGATGATTAGCTTTTTCGTGGATCTTTTGATCATTTAAACGTGAAGGATATGGAATTGAAGGCTAGGGATTGTTCTTTGGAATTTCATCAAAACTTTTCAGAGGATCAAATACAACTTTTTACTTGCGAGTCGGGACCGGGACAACTTGAGGGTGGACGTTGTTGGTACCTCCATTATTAGTAGGAAGTACGGTGTCCGTGGTAACCTCAGGTTCACGTTCCGCTACCTTGGTAGGAGGAGAAGAAGAGGTAGAGGGAGCCGTGGGTCCATTGTATGATACTCCACTTTGGGTAGTGATCGCCTTAACATCGCCCCTCGGGTTAGCGATCGTGTTGCTTGGTAGTGTACCTGAGCCCGAGGGTTGATCATTTAAAGCCTTCCGAAGTTCAGAGATCTTGCTGATCAATAACCGATTTGTTTCCTCTTGTGCTTTCATGAATTGTTTTAACACTTCATCGGAGGAGGACGGGGGTTGAACAACGCTTTGATTTTGGTTAGGAAAATTTTGAACACGGTTGTTTTGAAAATTTCCTTGGTTTTGGTTGTTGTTACCCTGAAAATTATTTCTCTGATTGAAATTACATTGATTGTAATTCCCTTGACCTTGGTTTCTTTGAAAATTTCCTTGAAAACCTTGATTTTGATTGCCATTTTGAAAATTGTTTTTATTAAAATGACCTTAATTTTGGTTCGGGTTTTGGAAATTTTGGTTTTGACCTTGGTTAAAATCTCCTCGATTCTGATTTTGATTCGAGTTACGGTTTTGATTTTGGTTAAAACCGGGAGGTCCGAGAAAATTGTTGGAATGATAGCTTAAGAGATTACGGTCCCCTTGTGGTTGGTAAGAATTACCACCCATGTTATAGGAACCTTGAGCAGCATAAACGTTCTCTTGAGGATAACCAGCAGTAGCTGGACACTCGGAATACAGATGTGGGCCTCCACAAGTGTCACAACTTCGGGCTACAGCTTTCACTTGTTGATTTTGGAGAGTTTGATTCATCCTCAACACAGCCGTAGCAAAGTCGTCCATCTTTTTAGTGAGAACCGCGATATCAGGAGATGATGATGACGAAGGAATGATTGATTTACTTGACTCATCCCTCTCCACAGAGGAATCCCAAAAGTTATGGTGGGCAGTCATGTTCTCAATTAGATCATAGCATTCTTCGGGACGTCTTTTCATGAAGGTCCCACCAGCAGCAGCATTGAGAATATCCCGGTGCCTCAATGTTAGACCATTATAGAAGGTATCTATGATGGTCACTTGTAACATATTGTGGTTAGGGCACCGATCAATTGCAAGCTTATAACATTCCCAAGCCTCGAATAGAGACTCATCGGGACACTGCCGGAAGTTGCTGATATCATTTCGTAACTTGGTAACCATGGAAGGTGGAAAATATTTTGCTAAAAACTTGGTTACCATTTCATCAAAGGTACGAATAGAATTCTTGGGGAGTCGGTCAAACCATGCAGTGGCATGATGGGTGAGAGAATAGGGGAAGAGATACAGACGGAGGGCACCATCGGTGACACCGTGCTGTTTCATGCTTTGGGTGATGGTAAGGTATTTATCAAGATGCTTGTTAGCATCGTCACCTGGCAATCCGTGGAATTGACACGAATTTTGGACTTGTTGGATCATGTGGTGCTTTAGGCCAAAGTCTGTAGCCTCAATAGTGAGTGGTGCAATAGGTCCGCCCCTCCCTTGCATGGTAGGCTGGCACAACTCCTCCATTGTTCGGAGATCGGGAGCTGGCTCATCCTTGGGAGGGTCAGGGGGTGGTGGTGGGCCGTCGTCCATTTCTATTTTTGGTTCTTCAATAACAATACGTAGCTCGGGTACGTTTTTCTGATTTTTACGCTTTGCTTGTGAACGAGTGCGCATGCACTAAAAACAATTTTTCAAAACAAATTCGAGGCAAAACAACAGGGAACTTAAACCAATAATCACAAGTGAATGGCTTTTTTGAAAAAGGTACACTACTCACAGGGATACAATGGCAAGTTTTAATCTTTAGTTTGGGAACTTATTATGTCCACACCCCCAGTTGGTAGGTGTTCTGCCTTGGTTTGTGGTGGTAAGATTTTATGTATTTATTATTAACAAAAAAATTTGTTTTTGGGCTTTTCGGGTGTGTGTGCAAAAAACTTTTGGAAATATTTTTGGTATCGATTCGTTAACCGAAATCGACCTCTTTAAAATTACTCGCAGGGCGGTGGGAGAGAAGAATGGATCTCTCTTCAGTTCGCAATTTAATGTTAGAACTTCCGTATTCCACCTGTGTAGGTTGTAATCTTAAAGAAATCGAAGTAATTTAACTTCACGATTTGTTTTGTTATTTTTGATTTTTTTGGTGTTGCTAACACTTCAGGAAAAGTGTTAATGAACTTTTTGATATGATTGATATTTTTACAAAAACTTTTTACAAAAGTGGTGAAATTTGTACAGAGAGGGTTTTGAAAACCACTAAACTTAAAACGATTTTAAAACACGCAACAACTTCCCCAGCAACGGCGCCAAATTTTGGTTGAGCCTGGCTTTTGTTTATTGGATTGGATTTGCTTTTAATAATAAAGGTCCGTATGGTTTGGTTTAAATAGCAAGGACCAATTTTGTAATATGCTGAAAATTAAGGGACCTGATTTGCCATTCTCCCGAAGTTCTCATAAGGATGAAATTTGCCAATCTTTAATAGTACAAGGATCCTTTGTTGATTTTTCCACTTATGAAACTCCAGGGACCATTTTTGCCAATTTGCCAAACTTCAGGGACCTGTTTTGTAACTTTTCCAAAATTCCAACCCAAGGACCATTCCTGCCATAGATGAGAAGTACAAGGACAAAAATTGTTTTTCTCAAAGTTTTAATATCCTAGGGACCATTTTTGTCAATTTTCAAAGTTCAGGGACTAAACTTGCAATTTTGTGAAACTTTGTACCAAAGGACTATTAATTTTTATTTGTGATTTAAAAGGACATTTGGTGACCTTTTCAAGTTTTTAGAATAGCCAGGGACTAGTTTTGACAACTTTTGAAAGATGAGGGAATGAAACTACCAATTATGCAAACTTTGTTCATTTTTTATTTGTTTTTGATTATTTTGCATCTGAAACATATAAAACACATTCCTATGATATTTTCAGTATTATGATGCATTTTTTAGTGTTTTTAGATGTTTTGGCAGCTCATAATAGGTAAAAATGATGAGTATTTAAACATTCATCACACACATAGACATATTGAATGATTTGAATGAATACTTATCTTCAATTGAACATGGAAGAATCAAGGGGTTGAAAACCCTTGAAAAAGCTGTAAATTCGTCTTAGGGTTTATTCCCTCAAAGTTGTACACTAATGAATGAAAATTGGAAAATGATATATAGAGTTTACATCTTGACGGCGTCATGTATTAGCTCGTGACGCCGTCAACTCACCGCCATGATAAAAATCGTATTGCCTAGATCCATTTGTGACGCCGTCGTGTAGGAAATTACTCTGTGCTGTCATGTGTAATTGGACCCTGACGACCTTGGTGACGCCGTCAGGCCATAAGCTTGAAAACTCTCTGGGCCGTCACGTTATAAGTTCATATCCACCTCTTTTATAACTCTTGACGCCGTCACTTGTAGATCCTTGACGCCGTCAGGTACCGTTCCAGCAAGGAAATTGAGACTTTACCGTTTTCTTCACTTTTATGCTCCAAAAACGTCCAAAATGCTTTCTTTTCCAGATTTCTATCCAAAAGTACCTAAAATGACAAAAGGAATGATTTAGGGCAATATTTGATCAAATAATCTCAAATTCGGGCTTAAATGACCCATTAAAAGCGGTACACTTTTCGCCTCATCATTGTTGGTGTTGGCGGATTAGTGGTGGTGGATTAGTTGTCGCCGGCGGTAGGGGTGTTGGTTGTGTTAATATAAAAAGTGAAAGTGATGAACCAGATCTGCTTTTAGGGTCCTTTTAATATTATTTTTTATAATACCGACGACAAGTCGTCGGTATAATAAAAAGTTTTTTGTCGTTTTGCAGTTTGGCGGGGCACTTGAATATTTTCGAGGAAATTTTCCAAAAAACTGCCGACGAATGTGCGTCGGTATTTTTAATATAATTAAAATTTATTATCTTTTATAAAATAAAAAAAAAAATAATTAGCATAAATTCTTTTATTTAATATATAATTAAAATTGAACGATTTTATTTAAAATTGAATAATTTTATTTAAAATTAAAAAAATTATATATAATAAATACTTTTAGTTAACTTATAATTTAAATTAAATATTTTATATTTAAAATTAAATACTTTGGTTTATAATTTAATTAAACACATTCAAAAAAAATTTGGATTAATAAAACTAAATTACTTTTATTTAAACTAAATTACTTTTATTTAAACTAAATTACTTTTATTTAAAATTAAATACTTTTATATTTAAAATTAAATAATTTAGTAAATACTTTATATTTAAAATACTTTTATACTTAATTGAACACATTCAAAAAATTTATCGGGACACTTCGGACGGTCACTTTTTTTCAAGTACAAATAATAAAAAACAATTTAACAAATAGTTTCAAATGTAGGTTGCATGTCACGTTTTAAACGAACGATCCGAGATGCTACGGCTGGTTATACACGAGATGTTAAATGAACGATCCGAGATGCTATGGTTATACACGAGATGTTAAACGAACGATCTGAGATGCTATGGTTATATACGAGATGTTAAACGAACGATCTGAGATGCTATGGCTATACACGAGATGTTAAACGAACGAGTCGAGATGCTATGGTTATACACGAGATGTTAAAGGAACGAGTCGAGATTAAATGGTTATACACGATATGTTAAACGAACGATCCGAGATGATATGGTTGTACACGAGATGTTAAACGAACGAGCCGAGATGCAATGGTTATACACGAGATGTTAAACGAACGAGTCGAGATGATATGGTTGTACACGAGATGTTAAACGAATGTGCCGAGATGGTATGGTTGTACACGAGATGTTAAACGAACGAGTCGAGATGCAATGGTTATACATGAGATGTTAAATGAACGAGTCGAGATGCAATGGTTATACACGAGATGTTAAACGAACAAGTCGAGATGATATGGTTATACACGAATGAGTTGAGATGTTAAACGATCAGGGGGTTCAGTGACCGGAGTTCTTTTAGTAGGGTTGAGGCTCAGTGACCAGGTTCAGAAAGTAGGGTTCATGAGATCTAACTAATATATATAAACACACACACACACATACACACTCACACACTCATCTCACACTCATCATAGTCACCACCACTAATCTCAAGATGCTATGGCTGGTTATACACGAGATGTTAAATGAACGATCCGAGATGCTATGGCTGGTTATACACGAGATGTTAAACGAACGATCCGAGATGCTATGGTTATACAAGAGATGTTAAACGAACGATCCGATATGCTATGGTTATACACGAGATGTTAAACGAACGAGTCGAGATGATATGGTTATACACGAACGAGTTGAGATGTTAAACGATCAGGGGGTTTAGTGACCGGAGTTGTAACACCCCAACCCGACAAGGGCTAAAATGTCACATTCATGGTGTCAATCAGAACAAACACAAGCATAAACTTTAATAATACAAATGGATACAAGGGTTACAAAAGGTTCCATTATAAGGAATACAATATCAGAACTAAGTACAAAAATGACTAATCTAAAGCATCTTCAGAACCACTATTAACTCATCAAGCAATTCCTCTCTAAAAGCTCCTATTTGCACTCTTCACCCATAACCCAGCTTCCTTCTAAAACCTGCCGCGGAAGAAAGAAAACGCGGCTGAGCTTAAAAAGCCCAGTGCACAGATATAACAACAAAGTAATATGAAACAGAGATGAATACTGAATAAGGTATAAAGGAAATAACATAATGTAATCAAAGGTAAGTATGAAATAATAATAGGAGGTAAGGTAAGGGTTAGTCATCAACCACGAGCCCAGAAACAGATATAATAATGCCTTCATAAATGCCTTCATCATAATCATAATCATAATCATAGTCATAATAATGGGAGACCTCAAAATATCAGATGTAAACAGAGGGGTGACCTCAATGGGTTATGAAGGACGTGTATTGCACACACAACCACATTCACCAGAAAACAGATAACAGATAACAGAAACATATCTAGGATGCATCCATACGCCCCCACAGAAATCAGATTGGCCATAGTAAATCATATCATAAAATGCGCATATCATATAACAGAAAAGGGGACGTGGCAGAACATCACTCCACTGCCCTGGAGTCATGCCAGAGGTGCATCTCTGACACGGACATGGAACCCCCATGCCTAGTGAAATAAATTTGGCTCGGGTGTCAAACTAGAATAGGTCAAACAGAATGTCATAAATGACATAGATCGTAGGTCATCAAAATAATCAGATCAGAAATACATATCAGAGGTCCATATCACAAGGTCCAAATCAGAAAGTCCAAATCAGGAGGTTTAGATAACAAAGGTTCATCAGAGAAAAGGTTCTATTCATAAAATGGGGTTTCATAGCAATGGCATCGGGAACCCTAAACAGAACGTCAGATCAAAAGAAAAGGATAGAGTCATGAGAAACCTTTACTGAAAAGGTCAGAATATCTGTACCTCAACCAGATGACAAAGCAGACACTAGAAAAGTATCTAACATGAATAGAACCTCCTCCTTCTTCACAGAACCTAGACGGATTAGAAGTCGAGAATTATTCGATAGTTCATTTGAAATCAGATTACTCCCTTTTTAGGTTATCTTTCCATTTTTAGAAACTTTCCAGATTTAGTATCTTTACTGACTTTGAATAACTTTCTATTTTATCAGATTCCCAGAATTAGTAAGTTTCTATTTTTAGAAAGTTCCCTTATTTAGAAAGGTTTCCAATTTTCAAAAGTTGCCATAATTAGTACTTTCCAAAAATAGCAGGTTTCCATAAATAGCAAGATTTCCATAATTGGCAAGTTTCCATTTATAGACATGTTCATTTAGGTTATTTTGATCATTTTGTCAAGTTATTACCTTATCATAAGTCACAGATATGATTTTATGTTGACTTTCCAAGATTAGGGTTTCTTTTGAAATCTTAGTATAGTTTAGGGATTAAAGTGTCAATTACCCAATTTAAGGCCACAAACTGAAATAATCACATTCTAACACTTAGAAATAAGTTAAACCAGTCTCAGATATCAGATTTACACTTTACACCCCTTTAGTTATAAAAATTACATATTAAACCTTTAATTAAACATATTTCCATAATTAAACCATAAACTAATATAATTATCAAATAAGCCCCACATTTATCCAAAGTTTACAATAACAGCTCTTAACCATTTATTCAGATCATACAATGCTTAATATGCCATATTTACCATTTTAGTCCCTCAAGTTATAATAAATACATACTATACCTTTTAATTATGTAAAATACAAGTAAACCCCGTTTTACTTTTCAAAAATACTCTTGATACCTTTAAATAACTTTTAAGTCCAGAATTACTTTCATGTTACAGAAATTACCATTTACACCCTTAGTTTCACATAATTACCAAACTAGTCCTTTTATTATTTAATTTACCAAAAACCATTAATTACTTATTGAATTTATCATAAGGCCCTCATAAATAATCATATTTTCACATTACACCCCTGAATACATATTTTGTCCATAATTGGTCTTAAGTTTCCAGAATTACAGTTTACACCCCTCACTTATTATTATTTACAATTTGAATATATAACATATATATATATATATATATATATATATATATATATATATATATATATATATATATATATATATATATATATATATATATATATATATATTACAATTTAAACCTTTTAATCATGAAACTTACCCATTTAACCATTGTTTTATACCATTTCCTACTGATCTTTTATGATTTTCAGAACAGTCCATTAAGTTTCAGAAATTACAAAACAGGTCCCTCTAGTTATAAAATTCCATACGATTTACAATTAATCCCCAAAACCATGAACCCTAATTTTTCCAATCATCATACATTTATTAGACAATCATTAACATTTAATAAACTCATTTTAATTAACCAAACCCTAACCCTAATCGCATATACCTTTTTCTTTTTATTTTTCTTTTTATTTCAATTGGTAGTGAGAAAATAATTCGAAATAATTTCTACAGCCCTGAAATAATTTATATTCCATTTTTCCAGTTCTATGATTAATATAACATGTCAAAAAAATATATATGAACCTCAGAAAATCGCATGCATTATTTTCTTATTTTTCATTCGGTTTAGGGTTTTATTCAAATTAAATTCTTACAGCCTTATAATTCATGAATTGATCGAATCCAACATTTTATATAGATGTTATATGATATAAAGAGTGCTAGAAAAATACCAGATGTGGTTTGGATCAATTAAAATAGGTTGTGTGATCTTTGGCTTCTTGGCTACACTTAAATCGAACAAACAATTCACCAATCATCGAATCAGCTTATGAACAATTGAAACAGTATTTTTCCCATGTATTTTGGCTTTGAATATGACCTAGAAAAATACCTATAAGTCCAGATAGTTTTTCGTACGCCGCTTTTTGATTTTAGTGAGTTTTTAGGGTTTTATTTGGTGCAAAATATTATACGGAATATATAAATTCATATGGGAAGATATGGGCTGGGTTTTGGCCGAGTTTATAGAGCTGGGATATGACCAAATCAGTTTTTTTCTTTATTTCCATTTATGGGTGATATTTATCCCTTAATATGTCATGTACAATTGTTAATATTATTTTGGATCCTTAAACAATGTTATGTGTGGCCTCTTTTATTTTATTATGTTTTTTTGTGAGTTATAAAATTTCAAATGTTCCAACAAAAATGATAATAGTCATATGTTGTTTATTTTTAAGGGTTTAGGATTTATTTGTTGTTTTATAATAATTTTTTTATTAAAATTTAAACATATAGGGGCATTTTGGTAATTTTTCAAAGTTTTAAATTTTAGGGTTTTACAACTCTTCCCCTCTAAAAGAAAATTTCGTCCGCGAAATTGAAGTCGCAAAGTCAGATGGAGTCATAGCAGATTACAAAAGATCGTCGCAGATATCCTCACGCTCAGGGAGGTTCTCCCAACAGAATCTTCCAAGGACAACTAGTTTCTCATGACTCAATCCAGATTAAAAGGTTTAGGATCCCTCAGAATAAAACAAATTAGGGTGAATTGCGTCAAACCAATGCAACATATAACAGATGACGCTAGGTGAGTCTTATCAGAAATACATGGTGAATATAGACAGAAATCAGATCAGATGACGAGATTCAAACAATAGAGAGCTTTACAATGAAGCTTAAGATTTATAACAGATATACAGATGTTAGTAGAATGAAAATCAGAGTTTCAGACTTATTCATATCTCTAACGAACAAAGACAACATAAGCATAGGCAGAAAGGATCCAAAGTTTCACTAATTAGGGATAATTCGGATAAAATATCAGAACTTTCAGGATTTCAAAGGCACTCCTCGGATATCCTATGATCACAATAAGTGCACATTATATGGTGTAAGTATTATCACGTTGATCAGGCGTCATAATACGAGCACCATATAATTATGCCCTCATGATGATCATACTTTATCTCGAGTCGTGAACAAACAACCTATTCTTAGTCCACTAGTACTTCTACAGTCCAGAGATTAACAGAATCTGATATCGTAGCTTAGAGGAAAACAGACTGCTCAAAAGAGTAATGGAAATTCCAAAATTCCTAACAGAAGTAACGTACTGCGTTCAAGAACATAGGTCTTCACAATTCGCCAAAATTCTCAAAATGATGCCATTATCAAGAAAACGCAGAATGAACTCGGAACTGAGATGTTTCTAGAGAATTTGAATTCTTTACAAGATTTATAACCAGATAATGAAACTTAAGTGGGTCAACGAAAATGAGAATTCATCGTCAACTTTTTCCTTCATAGAATCAGTCCATCCAAACATAGGGGTTAGCTTCAATATCAGTTCATTCAGAAATTTACTATCTCCCATCTCTTCAAGTCCGGTCATTTATCTTTATTTGTCAATCAACCTGGGGGTGAACGAAATCATGAGCTTGAGTCTGGTTCGTCAATCCATCTGCAGTTCCTCTTGGAATGTGATGGAGTGATGTGAACTTCTGGCACGATCTTTGAATTCCTTCATCATCCAGTCTGCTTCCGCTCTCAATTCATCTTAGTACAACCAAGATGAATAGGGAAGTGGGACTGTATGTCTTCATCAGCTCCAGGTCCGCCGTCCTGACTAGATCTTGTCCTCTCCTCGCCAACACTTCTGTCATGTAGGGATCGTTTTCCACTCTTCGGGGTAACCACTGCTGTTGTCAATTCCAGATCATGTAGTGAACAATCTTCTCATACGTTTATAGTTAACTTGATGTATAAACAATCATCTTTCTTCGATGTACACGTTCGTGTCTGAGTCTCTCTTGGAAGCGTTCCAAGTCAGGTACCACTTGCGAGTGCAGAAGCATATTTCTATTTCAGCTTTTCCCAGACACCGTTCTCAATCAAACTGAGCTATTTTTCTCTATTCACGAAATTTAGCATCTTCCAGAATTTATACATGGTTCAGAAGATTCCAGCTTCTCTAATTTGTTTTCGGGATTTTTAGTAATATCCTCAATTAAGAACGTTGTTGTCTCATCACACATCAACTTCTAGAATACAACTGATCGTCAAATTTCTAACAACTTGCGGAATTGATTCTCATGTTCTTCCTTGTTTCTAAACATACTAATGAGTCATACAATGACCATTTGTCTAAACATAAATTCCATTTGACGCGTAAGAATAGTTGACAATTTTGCCCATACAATTGGCATCATCAGGGTTCGCAATAATGAGCACAAAGGCAGCTTTAGAATCAATTCTCATTACCTTCCTTCTTCACAACAACTGCAATACTTTACGAAGGTTATTCTTGATTATTTAACCCATTTCTTAGAAGTTCCTGAGGTTGCTTCTTCAGTCCATCAAATGTAATCAGATCACTGAGTTTCAAAGGTAGACTAAATCATTTATTAATACGCGGGAAGGATTAATGATTTCAGATAGTGATTTAGTTAGGTTCATGATAGTCGATCCAGCGTCATATATTTCTCTTTCTCTTCTTCATAAATTGACCGGATCATCCCAGAATAAAATATCAGGGTGATTAACATCATATTATGTCAGCTCATTCAATCTCTCAACTTCCATGGCTTCTTCGACTGAGATCAGTTCAGATTCTATTGTTCAAGCAGGAGGGAATACCAAAAGGTTTATCAGAGAACATTGAAAACTTTTGTACTACAAAATACTTCCAGTACTATTAGGTGCTAGGAGAAACTTGTAAATCAGAAGAGATCAGAGTTTTGTACTTTCATAGCAGCATCAATCTTAACAGATTCATGTGTTTTAGAAACATCATACTAGGAGTAGAATGAAACAAGTTACTAAAGGTCACAAGCCAACTCGAAATCAAGAGACCTCAAAATCAGATATATCAAGATTAAACGGATTCATAGAACGAATACAGTCATCAAACCAGACGGATGGTTTATATATCTCAGAGTCCAGTACATGATACATCAAAATGTTGAAATCGATGAGAGAACAGTTCAAGGTATTGGAATCTCGTTTGTTTTAAACAAAAGTGATAGGTGGATTATAAATCAATGGTACTACAACATCAAATGATCGTCAAAAGTGAGATGTATAGAATATCAGTCGTCAGCATCATTCTGCTAAGTTAACGAATCCATATTAAGATAATATTAACATCATATCCTTCCAAAGGAAACTGATTGGCAAACAGAGTTCATCATTCAGAGGGAGGAAAACTATTTTTTTTCTGTAATTAACAATTATCAGAGTAAAGGATTATGCAAAGTCAAATAGTATCAGACGATACATTATATGCCCAGCATAAGAAATGAATTCACAGAATGTGTCTAACACATCATGTTTGAATAACCTTCAGAATGGTCGATAAAATATTAGATAGTTTGTCAGGCAGAAATGGAATCTGAGGATCAGAAAGTGGATTTGAATGGTATACGGTATCAATGTCATTCTCAAGGGATTTCAAACTTACTTGGTTACCGAACTTAGGTTTCAAAACTTTCTAGCCACAGAAATAGAATTTCTCATAAGGCATAACTGAAGACAGAAGCACGAATCAGAGTAATGCGGAAGCAATGATACTTAAACAAATGCCTTAAAGTCTACCCATTCCTCACCGGTCAAAACTTAAGTTCGCGTTGGGAAATTCTAAAGCAAGTCCTCAAAGTGTTCTCCTATGTTCCTACAGTGGAAGCCTAATGGTCCAAAACTCACAGGTCCAGGTTTATGTATTACAAGTCGTCAGCCTGGTCTCTGATACCATAATTGTAACACCCCAACCCGACAAGGGCAAAAATGTCACATTCATGGTGTCAATCAGAACAAACACAAGCATAAACTTTAATAATACAAATGGATACAAGGGTTACAAAAGGTTCCATGATAAGGAATACAATATCAGAACTAAGTACAAAAATGACTAATCTAAAGCATCTTCAGAACCACTATTAACTCATCAAGCAATTCCTCTCTAAAAGCTCCTATTTGCACTCTTCACCCATAACCCAGCTTGCTTCTAAAACCTACCGCGGAAGAAAGAAAACGCGGCTGAGCTTAAAAAGCCCAGTGAACAGATATAACAACAAAGTAATACGAAACAGAGATGAATACTGAATAAGGTATAAAGGAAATAACATAATGCAATCAAAGGTAAGTATGAAATAATAATAAGAGGTAAGGTAAGGGTTAGTCATCAACCACGAGCCCAGAAACAGATATAATAATGCCTTCATAAATGCCTTCATCATAATCATAATCATAATCATAGTCATAATGAGGGGAGACCTCAAAATATCAGATGTAAATAGAGGGGTGACCTCAATGGGTTGTGAAGGACATGTATTGTACACACAGCCACATTCACCAGATAACAGATAACAGATAACAGATAACAGAAACAGATCTAGGATGCATCCATACGCCCCCACAGAAATTAGATTGGCCATAGTAAATCATATCATAAAATGCGCATATCATATAACAGAAAAAGGGACGTGGCAGAACATCACTCCACTGCCCTGGAGTCATGCCAGAGGTGCATCTCTGACACAGACATGGAACCCCCATGCCTAGTGAAATAAATTTGGCTCGGGTGTCAAACTAGAATAGGTCAAACAGAATGTCATAAATGACACAGATCGTAGGTCATCAAAATAATCAGATCAGAAATACATATCAGAGGTCCATATCATAAGGTCCAAATCAGAAAGTCCAAATCAGGAGGTTTAGATAACAAAGGTTCATCACAGAAAAGGTTCAGAACATAAAATGGGGTTTCATAGCAATGGCATCGGGAACCCTAAACAGAACGTCAGATCAAAAGAAAAGGATAGAGTCATGAGAAACCTTTACTGAAAAGGTCAGAATATCTGTACCTCAACCAGATGACAGAGTAGACACTAGAAAAGTATCTAACAGGAATAGAACCTCCTCCTTCTTCACAGAACCTAGACAGATTAGAAGTCGAGAATTATTCGATAGTTCATTTGAAATCAGATTACTCCCTTTTTAGGTTATCTTTCCATTTTTAGAAACTTTCCAGATTTAGTATCTTTACTGACTTTGAATAACTTTCTATTTTATCAGATTCCCAGAATTAGTAAGTTTCTATTTTTAGAAAGTTCCCTTATTTAGAAAGGTTTCCAATTTTCAAAAGTTGCCATAATTAGTACTTTCCAAAAATAGCAGGTTTCCATAAATAGCAAGATTTCCATAATTGGCAAGTTTCCATTTATAGACATGTTCATTTAGGTTATTTTGATCATTTTGTCAAGTTATTACCTTATCATAAGTCACAGATATGATTTTATGTTGACTTTCCAAAATTAGGGTTTCTTTTGAAATCTTAGTATAGTTTAGGGTTTAAAGTGTCAATTACCCAATTTAAGGCCACAAACTGAAATAATCACATTCTAACACTTAGAAATAAGTTAAACCAGTCTCAGATATCAGATTTACACTTTACACCCCTTTAGTTATAAAAATTACATATTAAACCTTTAATTAAACATATTTCCATAATTAAACCATAAACTAATATAATTATCAAATAAGCCCCACATTTATCCAAAGTTTACAATAACAGCTCTTAACCATTTATTCAGATCATACAATGCTTAATATGTCATATTTACCATTTTAGTCCCTCAAGTTATAATAAATACATACTATACCGTTTAATTATGTAAAATATAAGTAAACCCCGTTTTACTTTTCAAAAATACTCTTGATACCTTTAAATAACTTTTAAGTCCAGAATTACTTTCATGTTACAGAAATTACCATTTACACCCTTAGTTTCACACAATTACCAAACTAGTCCTTTTATTATTTAATTTACCAAAAACCATTAATTATTTATTAAATTTATCATAAGGCCCTCATAAATCATCATATTTTCACATTACACCCCTGAATACATATTTAGTCCAGAATTGGTCTTAAGTTTCCAGAATTACAGTTTACACCCCTCACTTATTATTATTTACAATTTGAATATATAACATATATATATATATATATATATATATATATATATATATATATATATATATATATATATATATATATATATATATATATATATATATATATATATATATATATATATATATATATATATATATATATTACAATTTAAACCTTTTAATCATGAAACTTACCCATTTAACCCTTGTACTTATTTTATACCATTTCCTACTGATCTTTTATGATTTTCAGAACAGTCCATTAAGTTTCAGAATTTACAAAACAGGTCCCTCTAGTTATAAAATTCCATATGATTTACAATTAATCCCCAAAACCATGAACCCTAATTTATCCAATCATCATACATTTATTAGACAATCATTAACATTTAATAAACTCATTTTAATTAAACAAACCCTAACCCTAATCGCATATACCTTTTTGTTTTTATTTCAATTGGTAGTGACAAAATAATTCGAAATAATTTCTACAGCCCTGAAATAATTTATATTCCATTTTTCTAGTGTTCTATGATTAATATAACATGTCAAAAAAATATATATGAACCTCAGAAAATCGCATGCATTATTTTCTTATTTTTCATTCGGTTTAGGGTTTTATTCAAATTGAATTCGTACAACATTATAATTCATGCATTGATCGAATCCAACATTTTATATAGATGTTATATGATATAAAGAGTGCTAGAAAAATACCAGATGTGGTTTGGATCGATTAGAATAGGTTGTGTGATCTTTGGCTTCTCGGCTACAGCTAAATCGAACAAACAATTCACCAATCATCGAATCAGCTTATGAACAATTGAAACAGTATTTTTCCCATGTATTTTGGCTTTGAATACGACCTAGAAAAATACCTATAAGTCCAGATAGTTTTTCGTACGCCGCTTTTTGATTTTAGTGAGTTTTTAGGGTTTTATTTGGTGCAAAATATTATACGGAATATATAAATTCATATGGGAAGATATAGGCTGGGTTTTGGCCGAGTTTATAGAGCTGAGATATGACCAAATCAGTTTTTTTCTTTATTTCCATTTATGTGTGATATTTATCCCTTAATATGTCATGTACAATTGTTAAAACTATTTTGGACCCTTAAACAATGTTAGGCGTGGCCTTTTTTATTATTTTTTTTTTGTGAGTGATAAAATTTCAAATGTTTCAACAAAAATGATAATAGTCATATGTTGTTTATTTTTAAGGGTTTAGGATTTATTTGTTGTTTTATAATAATTTTTTTATTAAAATTTAAACATATAGGGGCATTTTGGTAATTTTGCAAAGTTTTAAATTTTAGGGTTTTACAGGAGTTCATTTAGTGGGTTTCAGGCTCAGTGACCAGGTTCAGAAAGTAGGGTTCATGAGATCTAACTAATATATATAAACACACACACACACACACACACTCATCACAATCACCACCACTAATCTCAAGATGCTATGGCTGGTTATACACGAGATGTTAAACGAACGATCCGAGATGCTATGGCTGGTTATACACGAGATGTTAAATGAACGATCCGAGATGCTATGGTTATACAAGAGATGTTAAACGAACGATCCGAGATGCTATGGTTATACACGAAATGTTAAACGAACGAGTCGAGATGATATGGTTATACACAAGATGTTAAACGAACGATCCGAGATGCTATGGCTGGTTATACACGAGATGTTAAACGAACGATCCGAGATGCTATGGCTGGTTATACACGACATGTTAAACGAACGATCTGAGATGCTATGGTTATACACGAGATGCTAAACGAACGAGTCGAGATGATATGGTTATACATGAGATGTTAAACGAACGATCCGAGATGCTATGGCTGGTTATACACGAGATGTTAAACGAACGATCCGAGATGCTATGGCTGGTTATACACGAGATGTTAAACGAACGATCCGAGATGCTATGGTTATACAAGAGATGTTAAACGAACGATCCGAGATGTTGGCGCCAACAACCACACAATGGAATCAGCTGCCTTATTTCACGACCTTTATAATGACATGGTAGGCGGCATTGGAAATCTTCGTATGTAGTTTTGTTGTTGTTTCTGTTATTGTTGTTGTTGTTTGTTGTTGTGTTATTGTTGTTGTTGTTTAATAAAATGTTGTTGTTGTTGTGAAAACTGATGTCGAATATATTTATTTTTTTAAATTCAGACATAAATCGACTATCTTCCTGTTAATGCAATAACTAACATAACATTTAAAACACGAAATACATTAAACATTAAACTTAAAACATGAAATACAAAAGTACGATTAATAGAAACTACGATACAGTAATTAAAATAAAACTACGAATTAAGAAAATGAATCATCTAAGACCCAACCATCCTCCTCACTCGAAGAAGACTCTGATGTACAGGGCTAAGCCCCATGGCCCATCGGCGTGGTAGTTCTCTGTTTATCCACGCCGTATGAGCAGCTTCTCGAGCCCTACGAGCAGCTGCCACACGTTCTTCATCTTCTTCAACCTCTCTAGAGAATTGCAAATCTTGCTCGAAGAGTTCTTCATCAGTCAAGCCAAATGTATTGGGTTGGTTTTCCACTGGTGGATTGTTTACCGGTTCATTCTCAGCTGGATTGTTTTGTTGTTGATTTCCATTTTCTACAGTTGGAGTGTTCACAATCACCGGTTCGTTTGGAGGACTTGGAAATTGTTGCGAGAAATCCTTGTGAGGAGGACTTGGGAATTGTTGCGAGCAATCTTTGCGAGACATCGAGAATGGGACTTGGGAGTTTTAATTTTGTGAGTTTAAGTGTGTTTTACCGAGTTAATGATTATTGGTATATATAAAGTAAAAAATTTGGCGGGACAAAGGAAAATAAGGCAGGAATATAAGGCGGGAAAATAAATACCGACGTCATGTCATCGGTAATAAATAGGCGGGAAAAAACCCCGCCCAAATATTCACTTTTATACGCAAGCCAAACGATAAAAAAAAAAAAAAAAAAGTTCAATCATTTCCCGACGTCATGTCGTCGGAATTTTTACAAACCTAATTTACTTAAACGCTAATAAACGCTAATCAAAACTCTAATCGTAATAAATTTTTATTTAGGAAAAATACCGACGCCAAGGCGTCGGGAAATTCTTGGCCGGTCAAATTCCCGCCCAAGTTTTGCAATTATTGGGAAAGTCAAATTTGACCATAAAAAATACCGACGACTTGGCGTCGGGATTTTAAAATCCATAAAATTCAACGCGAGTTTGGCTCGGTCAAGCGTATTTTTTGTCGTTTAGTGTAATATGCCAACGACCTCTTTGTCGTCGGGATTTTTTCGGCGCCAGTTCTCCTTATTCTAGTAGTGAATGGAGCACCCAATCGTCTAAAAATCGCTTTAGAGAGAAAGCTGACGTGACATAGAAAATTTGGAAGGATTGACAGGAGTTATCCTTAAAATTACAACACAATATATATCTTTCTGCCACTTTGTAATTTGTAGCGAAATTATTACTAGTTATAATACCTGTGCACGCACAGGGTTTTTAAATTTTTTTTTAATTATGTATTATTATCGATTAAGAATTGAATCACTTAACATGTTTCCAATGGTTTTACTTGGTGGAATAAAAATAAAAAACCACATGTATATATGTTATAATCTACCTATTATTTTAGGAGAATGCTTTTGGATTAAAAATAATATTTATTATTTAAGCGAAATCACATGATGATACTTGACTTGTATAAGATGTTAGTGATGTATGCTTTTTGTTTTGCAAACCTGTGCTATCAATTTACGATGTGTTTTGTAATTGCGGTATTTCTTTTACATATATTTTCGTTAAAATATGTAGCATATTTAAATAGCTTTGAAGACTGGTTCATTTCCTTGATTATAATAACCATCATACCATGTTTACTAATGTACATTTTTGTTTCAAAAATTGTATTTTCATAAATTTGTGCTATTTACTTATCATGTTTGATCATAAAATTACTAAATTAATATTATGCTTACACTATAGCTTCTTTATTACATAAAGAGATACAAAAAAAGATGTAATTGTAGAATACGTTTATGTATAATGTATAAGAATAATTTTTCTTTAAGATCGAACTATATATGGACATTATTATTACTTGTATAAGTAAATTATAAATGCACGAAAAAATGACAAAGAGTACATTCGCAAGTCTTTTAGGATTGTTTGAATCCTTACCGACCTTTCACTTTAGTACAACTTTCTTCACAATTGGCCTAAATCATCAAGGTAAAAGACACCCATATTTTAGATATGATTCGATTTAACTGTTAAAAAAACTTATTTTTAACTCCAAATTTATAAGTACCGAACACTGTTTAACTATTTTATTTGTACTTTGAATCATAATATTCAGATTCACCTTCGTAGTTTTTCTTTTTTTATTTAGAAGGTGATTGTTATCAAATAAGGATTGTGACGCGTGCAATATATATATATATATATATATATATATATATATATATATATATATATATATATATATATATATATATATATATATATATATATATATATATAAGGAGAACACCTTCTAAATTAAATAATGACTATCTAACCCATGTATTTGTTTATGTTTTTTTAATAATTAGCTTTGTATAACATTTTTAACTGACAGACATGTTGAGGTTGATGTTATTGTTTAACTTTAACTATTGATATCATGATATTCAAAATGCGCGAGTTTAGTAGCACATAATGAGCATTGATAAAGTTAAAATATGCTCCATAAAGTTTTAAAAAAAAATGTTTTTATGGATATCAATATATAAATTTCAAATAACAATTTCATCAGCCGTTGTTATAAGTTGAATCGCATATATTTATTTTCATATCATACTAACTCGTGCTTACCATTTAATATTTATATTTCCGTTACTAATAGTTTAGCCGTATTTAATATTTAAACCCGTGTACGCATAAATTAAACTTTTAAATAGAATAATATGAGTCCTTATTTAAAAAAAAAAATCTAGAAAAGTCTAAAACTAACATTTGTTTAAAAAAATATTTAAGGGATATTAAAACTAATTCGCAAATTTATCAAATTTTGTCATTTAAAATCTAATACTAATACTCATGTAATTTTAAACAAAGTTAATATTATAAAGTATAGGGGGTGTAAAGTGTAAGGGGTTATTTATTTTTTTTTCTAAAGTTATTAAAACATGAAAACTTGTAATTTTACACTTAGCTCTATATAATTTATTTAAAATTTAACCACCAAAGTTTTATTAATTACTTCCTCTTTTTTTAAGTTTTTGTTTTCATAAATTTGACACCTATATTTGTATGTATTTTTTTTTAACCAAAATTTCTCTACCAAATTTATTAAGTTTGACAAAAATCAATTTAATTTTGACTTTCTATTGGCAAATCATATTGCTCGATTTCGCCTACGTGTCAAAATCGAGCTCTCCTATTGGTCTAATTTTTTTTCAATAGGAAAGGATTTGCAAAAACACTCCGAATTGATGTAATTCTTTTATTATATAAAAGATTGATGTCGACTTTGTTTGATAATTTCTTCTGCATTATCATAATCGATAATTACCAATGAAAACTCTTTCGGTAACTTTATACACAGTAGTCAAATCTATTTTCAGGTAAAACTTAGTAATCAATCTCTATCTACACTCGTATAGTGTTAGACTTTATTGAACACAATTCGGACTGCTTACTATTTCAATTCCTACCATGCAAGAAGCAACCAACCCAGTTGACTCTGCATGTCTTAACAAAACGCATTTCTTCTTATATTGCATAAACCATATTGATCTATCAGTTTATGCCTTTTCGCTAAAGTATATAATATCAAGTAGACTTAGGATCAAATGAGAAGAAAACTTAAAATGAGAAGGATGAGAAATAACTATAACCACACATTTGAGATGAATCGACTTAAATTAGATGCATCCCTAATCTTTTAGATGCACCATAATATATTTTCTAGCAAAAAATTAGATGCATATGCATATATTAGATGCATTTGATCAAGTTAGACGAATCTTATGCATTTTTCATCCTCTACGGGTCAAATTTGTTGTTAGTACTATTTTGCATCGTTTTCACTTCAAAATCACTTTCGAAACTAATTGGGATGCATCTAAATGAATAGAGATGCATCTAAATCAAGTTGATGCATTTCAAATGTGTGGTTATAATTATTTCTCATCCTTCTCATTTAAAGTTTTCTTCTCACTGGATCCTTATCAAGTATACGAACTCAGTGGTTTGGTATAAAACTGTATTAACTGAATTGCGAGTCTCAGTTTTCCTGTCACTTCACATCTAGCTGCATTGACTTTGAAGAATGGGTACTAAAATTGGGATATTTCTTTTGATCATTTTCGTGCAAATTTCGGTATCGTATCAGAATACAGATCGTAAGTCATTGATAAGTTGCATTAGTATTCTTTGCTCTATTTAATTTGTTTTCCAGGTGAATGGAAATCTTAGTTTGCTGCTTGATCTGTGATTAAATTTGCATTATTGTTTCATAAACTGTCACTAAGTTTTTAAATGTAAAACTTTCACGTTGTAGTCGTTATTCTGATGGCTCTCCAGACTGCTTGGCCGAACACAACACTCAACTGGAAAGGCTCAGACGCTTGTGATGGGACTTGGCTTGGCATCGGTTGCACTAACTCTCGTGTGACCTCCTTGTGAGTCATTCAATAATTCCGCTGAAGTAATATTAACAAAAAGTTTCATTATTTTCTGTTTTTGGGTGCTATGCATGTGTAATTTCTCAGAGTCTTGTCAAGCATGGGATTGACCGGTGGGCTCCCAGGAGACATCGGGGAGTTTACTGAATTGCAGATTCTGTAAGTCCCTTCATTATATTCTATAGCTGTTTTGATGTTTTACTTCTTATCATCTTTTTGTTGGAAAACTCTATGTTTGTTTTTCTATGTAGGGATCTATCTTACAACACAGGTTTGACTGGGACACTCACTCCGGCAATTGGGAATTTGAATAAATTAACGAACTTGTAAGCAATTGTACATTGAAAATAACCTCATTTTGGTCTTATAAATTTAACATATGATCTTGTCTTCCAGAGTCATTGTTGGTTGTGGCTTTACTGGTCCAATTCCAAGCACCATCGGAAATCTTGAAAGGCTTCTGTATATGTAAGAAAGCTCCAAATCCTATACACATACCAAACTTAATTACTAGAATGTGAAGTTTTTGCGGGAACTTGTAACAACTCGTTTCATATTTATTAAATATGAACCAAAAGGCCTTTGGCCTAATGGTTTACATTAAAGGTGAACGGTTGTCGATTTTCCATTACAAAAAGTGCTTAACCAAATGTTTGTGAGTCCTTGTTCCAACTCAAACATATGTAGGTGAAGGGTGTGTCTTTTTTCCATTAAAAAGGAATTTTAATATATTAGACGAGTGAAGTTTGAATACCTTATCAAAGGTATGTTGTAAGCTGCTAATAACGTACACAGTGGTTAAAAATCTTTATTTGTATTGTGTAGGTCTTTGAATTCCAATGGCTTCACCGGACCAATTCCAGCTACACTTGGAAATCTTAAGAATCTCTATTGGTTAGATCTCTCGGCAAACAAGCTCACAGGGACTTTACCAGTTTCTGACGGGCTAACACCTGGTCTTGATTTGTTAACTAACATAAAACATTTGTATGTTGATATCATTTTTAATTCTTTAACTTAAACACGCTCAAAAATTGGAACCATGCTTATGTTTCATTGTTTTCAGTCACTTTGGAGACAACCAGCTTTCGGGAGATATCCCGCCGTCACTCTTCAACTCAAACATGACTCGTATTCTTCATTTGTATGTTTCAATCTAATAAATATATGATCAATACATGTGAAAACACACACAATTTAAGGGATGTCAACATTTACTAACTTTACTTGATCAGCTTATTTGACAACAACCAGTTTAGTGGCGGTATTCCCTCCACACTTGGATTTATGAAGTCTCTTGAGATCATGTGAGTTTCATTGGTCACATGATTTTTTTTTTTTTTTTTTTTTTTTTTTTTTTTTTTTTTTTTTTTTTAACTTACATTTTATTTATTGAGTGTACGGAGTATTTCTTTTTGAATCAGACGATTTAATGTAAACCATTTGTCTGGCCAAGTACCGTCAAACATCAACAACCTTACCAGTTTGAAGGAGATGTAAATATCGACAACTTTAATCAATCAGTCTATTATTTCATTTAAATTAAACTACGTATGATGTTCGATATTCTTATTCCGTAGGTTCCTGTCAAACAATAGATTAACTGGCCCTATACCCAATCTCACTGGCATGAACCTCCTCAGCTATCTGTAAGAATCAATTTGTTGACCGTTAAAAAATAAGGCTTGATATATTTATCTTTAGCGTGATTGCACATTTTGCAGGGATTTAAGCAATAATAGTTTTGACCAGTCATATATTCCATCATGGTTTTCAACTCTAGGGTCTTTGACAACCCTGTAAGCAAAGTGTTTCAACTTTATTAACATATTAATCTGGCCCGAACGCAACCTAAGACTGAAATGCATGTCTAATTTATCTCGAATGCTGTTATGACAGTAAGATGCACTATACAAATCTTGTAGGAGAACTGCCGGCGGCCTTGTTCAGCTTTCCTCAGTTACAGAATGTGTCAGTATATCAATCTGTTGACTGTTATATATATATATATATATATATATATATATATATATATATATATATATATATATATATATATATATATAATTTGCTGCATCATGATAATTAACTAGCAATGGTTTTTGACAGTGATTTGGGTAACAATCGGATAAATGGCTCCTTGGATATTAGCTCAAATCCTAGCAAACAGCTTGAACTTGTTGATCTTCGGACTAACCTAATTGAGGACTTCGTACAACGAGACCAATATACTTTTGATTTAATGTAAGTCGTGTAATATATATCACACACTGTTTGTATACGGTTTTAACTTTTTAAGACTGAAAAGTGATATTGAGTCTTTCTAGATGTCCCAAGATAATATACCCTTGGGCACTGCAATAAAATATGCAATTTGTACATAACTAAATCTCTCCAATAGAATGGTATGTGGTTTTTCACTGTTCTGTTTTCTTCTAATTACCGCTAACATTCATGAAACTACAACATGCAGACTGGTTGGAAATACAATATGTACGGGATCGGGAGTGACGACAGATAAATTTTGCTCTCTTGTTCCCGTGAATACTAGCACGCTCTATTCGACAAAATATAACAACTGTGTGCCGTCTTCATGTGATTTAGGCCTTTTTCCAAGTCAAAACTGTCAATGTGCATATCCATTTATAGGCCTGATTATGTTCAAAGCTCCTTCTTTCTCGACACTTGAAAATACTACCATCTACGACTCACTTCATGATAATTTAACGGCGTATTATCAGAAAGTCAAACTCCCAGTTGATTCAGTGTCATTAAACAATCCCAACAGAAATTTGGATGATTACCTTGCGATCAAACTGTATATATTCCCGTCTGGTGAAATAAGTTTCAATCGGACTGGGATTATTGGGGTGTCGTTTGCGCTTAGCAGTCAAGGATTCAGTTCACCAAAAGGTTTCAACACATACACATTCATTGCTGAAAACTATCTTAACTTCCTTCAAGGTAATTAATTTCTTTCTTCGTGGTAGAAATCAGTGAAGATTTTTAACCTGTGACCATTGAAGATCATTAACTATAAACCCATTTTACAGAAATATCAGGGCCTGGAAGCACGAATACTCACTCATCTAGCACTGGAATTATCGTAGGATCAGCAATTGGTGGTTGTGTACTTGTGGGGTTATTAATACTTGCAGGCATTTATGCATTACGTCAGAAAGGACGAGCTGAAAGAGCCACTCAACAGAAACAACCTTTCGGTAAATCTGATCATAATAGTTTTGCTAAAATAATAAAACTTATGTAGGAATAACTAAATATTGACACTGTATTTATATATACAATGTTTAAACAAAATGCAAAGAGCCCGGGTCCCTCTATACAATAGGGCTGTGCCCATATACAATAACAAACTATTTTGGTATAATACCTGCAGGAAACTGGGATCCAGAAGGTGGAAGCGGTGATGTTCCTAAGCTTAAAGGAGCAAGATCGTTCACCTTTGAGGAACTTAGCAAATGCACAAGCAATTTTTCAGAGATTAACAACATAGGAAGAGGCGGATACGGGATGGTTAGTGATAGTAGGTGTGAGTATATATAGTATGCTTTAAATTGATATTGAAGTCATTAAAAAAACAAATATTATGTAGGTATATAAAGGAACTCTTCCGAATGGGCAGCTAATTGCAATAAAAAGAGCTCAACAAGGATCCACACAGGGAGGGTTTGAGTTTAAGACTGAGATCGAGCTTCTTTCACGAGTTCATCACAAAAATGTTGTTGGGCTTATTGGTTTCTGTTTTGATCAGGGTGAACAAATGCTAGTTTATGAGTACATCGTGAATGGTACACTAAAGGATACTCTTTCAGGTACTGGATTGTTACTTCTAGTGACCAAAAGTCCTGTCGCTAAATGTTAAGAACTGAAATTCCGTCATTATAGCCTTTCTAGATTTTCCTACTAACAAAGATGGAGTTGTTACAAAAGACATTACTAAAAGTCTACTATGAGTCTATGACCATATATAACACTACTAGAAATGGGCCTTTTAGCGATGATTCATGACGTTGCTAAAGTGCCAAAAGTCGTCTCTAAAACTTATAAGTTTGTGACACTACAGATGTGTAAGCTTTGTGACAGTAATCAGAAACTCTTACAGAATAATTGTAATCTTTTTGTTTTGTTATTTTTTTTTTCTTTCTTGGCGCACATTTATTTCAATCGTCATAGGTTTAAAGAGTTCTATATGTGCAGGGAGATCGGGTATTAGGCTGGACTGGATTCGAAGGTTGAAGATAGCCGTCGGGGCGGCAAGAGGGCTGCAATATTTACATGATCTTGCTGATCCTCCAATCATACATAGAGATATTAAAACAAATAATATTTTACTAGACCAACGATTAGTTGCAAAAGTTGCCGATTTCGGTCTATCCAAGCCAATGACTGATGCTAATAGAGCTCATATTACCACTCAAGTCAAAGGAACATTGGTTAGTAATTAACAACTGTTCTATCATACTAATTAATGAATCTAGATCGACTTGATGCTAATGGTATCTGATGCCAATAATCTTGTATCCGTATCAACGTATTGTCAAACATCTATTGTTCAAACTTAGCATTAAATCAAACATTATAAATCGTGAACAATATACATTGATGCATGCAGGGATACATGGATCCTGAGTATTACATGACTCAACAGTTGACAGAAAAAAGTGATGTATATAGCTTTGGAGTTGTGATGTTGGAGCTAATAACTGCAAGAAATCCAATCGAGAATGGAAGGTACATCGTGAGGGAAGTAAAACAAGCAATGAACAAGGATATGGAACTATACGACCTACACGAATTCCTTGACCCAGTCATTGGTTTAAGCAGCCAACTTAAAGGTTTGGAGAGATTCGTGGATTTGTCACTTAGGTGTGTCGAAGAGACAGGAAGACTAAGACCAGCAATGAGTGAAGTCGTGAAGGAGCTCGAGAGCATTATGGCACTGGTGGGGCTTAACCCTGGAACTGGATCATCATCGTCAACTTCAGCAGCAACATATGAAGGTACCGGCAAAGACTTCAGTCATCCTTATAGTAATGATAGCCTTTTCGCTTATAGCGGAGGGTTTCTGCCACCAAAGTTGCATCCAAAGTAAATTAGTTATGTTGTTTGTTTCTAGCCACATGAAAAATATTAATGTTTAATAACTTAATGAACGTTATAATTACAATAAAAATAAATTAACTTGAATCCAGTATATTTAGCACTTACATGTTAATTTTGCTATTATTAATATTACAATTAAATGTCACCCTTGTTTATATAACTTATGTATGTAGTTAAGTTGTCATGTCATGCACATATCAAAAAGGCTTCCTGGATAAAGAAATAAAAGCCATAGGTCGATCGGTCACTTTCCCCTTATATCATTCGACCAGTTGAAAGGGTTGTTGATGCACTCCCTATTTTTATTAATATGCAACTTGACCACTTCAACTTAGTTGCCGGTTGGTGTTTGTTAAACTATAAATCCAATTGTTTTTTGTTTCCACTTGCGTGCTTATCGCATCACATGCATATTAATTTGACAACTTGACATTCATTGCCTCATTGGTATTATGACCAAGGTGTTGCTACAATTGTGTCTGAAAGGTCGATTTTAGATTTGGTAATCGAGTGTTGACGTGTTGTTTTGTTTAGGTGTGTGCCTTTGTCACAACTTTTTTCTAGCATATCCATTTGTTTGGAGTTAATTTAAGTATGTGTATATTATAATTAATGTCAAAAATTATTTATAGATCTAACTTTTACCATATAACACATCAAGTAATCTTAGCCACTTATTTTTTTTATCAAAATAAAAAAATAAACTTTCACCATTTTTTTAAAACTTAAATATTTCGCAAACCGTAATCGTCAAGCTACAAAAAAAATACCATCGCGACGAGAATTAAATTATCTTTCTATAGACATGCATTGTTATATACTTTCGAGTTTCGACGAACTTTTTTTTCGCCCAGAAAAATCATATATGATTCGTAAGAATCATATATGATTCAAAGAATCGAATCATATATGATTTTTTACGAATTATATATGATTTTTACGAATCATATATGATTCTTTCTGGGCGAAAAAAAAGTTCGTCAAAAGTATATAACAATGCATATCTATAGAAAGAACATTTAATTCTCGTCGCGATGATATTTTTTTTGTAGCTTGAAGATTTACCGTTTGCAAGATATGTTGTTTTGAAAAAAAGTAAAAAATATAAATGGGTGGCTATAATTGGTTGATAGGTTCTATGACATGTATGTGTTATTCATGGATCTCAACTCTATAATTAATATATACCATTGTTCTTAATTTGTATAAAAACATTTTATGTAAAAGATTAAAACCCAGATTTGTATAAAAAACACTAGCAACTATTTTACGATTCACATATGAATTGAATATATTAAAATATTAAAGTAAATAAACACATACAATAATTTTCAGTGTTTAATTATTTACTAAAACAAATCAAAGAATTACAAGATATATATGAACAACAATTCGAAAGACCGGTGATGGTGGGTTTTGGGGACATATGGCATGGGTTCACACTTGACAAAAGTCCAATGAAGCACGTGTTCCTTGTCTGAGGCTAGGTAATTTGGGAAGGATCAGTCAACATCCGAAAAAATGCACAGGGGCAGTGTTTCACTGCCGATCTAAATCTTTTTTGAGAAAGGTTGAATCATGTGCAAGTATATAACATACATTATATGATAATAAGTTAAGATTGAGCTAGAGTTCTAATTCTTTTTTCAATATGTATTGCTACAAGTAATAAGGGTCGATGGCAAAGTTTTGGGTTAAGAACTTTAGATAGCGGATTACAAAATATTACTCCTTAGATATGAGATTAATCTTGTGCAAGGTCTAGTGTTCCATAAGGGATTGTTGGTTGTTATTAGTAAACGGGTTCCCAGATTAGGGTTAAGATAATCAATAAAGGTACCGGATATTCACTTGAAATCGTGGTATCACTTTCCAATAGAAACCATTCGACCCTATGCCTGGGTTACACGAATGTCTCTATGGGATAAGACCAAGTGATGTTCTTGCTTTAGGCACAAACCAAGAACCAGATGCGTATAGAAGTGTTTAGGGTTTTGTGTTTAGTCGTATTGTGAAAAACGTATGATCTTGTATATCCATGCAGAATGATGTGACCTCTATTTATAATAGAGAATACTCAAAACCCTAGCACATGGTATTATGTATAATTAACGGCCCATTAATTATATCATAATAATTTCCATAATTATAGGATCAGTGGTTATCAGTGGAAACATTATCACTAGCAGTGGTAACAACAACCCTTGCAGTGGTAACAACAACCCTTGCAGTGGAAACAATAACCCTTGCAGTGGTAACGTTAACACATCAGTGGAAACACACTAGCAGCTGAATCAACTAGCAGCAGATTCACAACATAACCACTATTGAGTCAGGGGATTCAGTGACCAAATGGGTGTATACTCCATACCTCCAAACCCATTACCAGGTGTGAATTGATCCCTCAAGAGCACTAAATTTTCCAACAATCCTCCCCAAATTTAGTTCTCTTCCTTTGCATGTAAATTCAAACACAAACCAAAACAAGTGCATAAATGAAAATATCATGAGGATTGAATTTCCACATTAGTACATATACTTTCAAATATTTGAGAATCAGGGTGTTCTAAGAATTGAACCCTTCAACCCATTTGAATACCTGATGATAAATACACACAAGTTTTCAAACACTTAAATACTCCTGACACTATATAAGCCATGTGTTCATATCCAATTCATAAATGTTGTAAAAGCTAAAAGTCCAAAAGCTTCCTGAAGCGGCAAAACTTCAACATTTACATAGGTGGTTCATCTTTAATTCATGCTCCTGCTTAGCACTTTTCCAAAGAAAATTAACCATTAAGAAGTGAAGACTTCATCCTCCTTTCAGCAGGTAACAAGCACAACCTTGGGATGTTTATGATACATGTGCTTCAGTCCACTAAATGATCAGCTTTCCACATTGAACTCAGCTTCCAAGTTTCCTTAGAAGGGAGTTGGGTATCCTTGCATTCAGTGACTAAGTTGGACTTAAACCCATCCCTGTAGCAGACTTCAAAACCAAGTCTCTAGCCAAACCTTTCGTCAAGTGATCAGCTAAGTTTTGTTGAGATTTAACAAACACTATAGATACCACCCCATTCATGATAAGCTCACGAATCATGCTATGTCTAACACCTAAGTGTCTAGACTTCCCATTGTACATCTGGCTATAAGCCTTTGCCAATGTAGCAGCACTATCACAACAGATAGAAATAGGTGCTATAGGTTTAGACCACAATGGAATCTCAAGAAGCAAGTTTTTCAACCATTCAGCTTCTTTGCCAGCAGCAGCTAAAGCCACAAATTCAGATTCCATGGTTGAACTGGTAATGCAAGTTTGTTTCTTGGATGCCCAAGAAATTGCACCTCCACCAAGTAGGAATACCCAGCCACTAGTAGACGAATTGTCTTCAGTGTTACTGATCCAACTTGCATCAGTATATCCTTCTAATACTGAAGGATAACCAGTATATGAGAGACTATAATCCATAGTTCTCTTCAAATACTTAAAAACCCTCTGAATTGCTTGCCAATGATGAGCACTAGGATTACTAGTATACCTGCTCAGTTTACCCACAGCAAAAGCAATATCAGGCCTTGTACAAGTCAGGCATACATCAAGCAGCCAATCACCCTAGAATACTCAAGTTGAGATACAGCTTTGCCAGTATTAGGCATTAACTTCTCACTTGTATCCATAGGAGTACTCACTGGAGTACAATCAAAGTAATTAAATTTCTTTAACACCTTCTCAATGTAATGAGACTAAGAGATAGAAATTTTATTACTTTCATGTTTAATCCTAATGCCAAGGGTAACATCTGCCTCCCCCATATCCTTCATGGAGAACTTTGATGACAAAAATTCTTTTGTAAGATCAATTTGATTTTGGTCAGTGCCAAAGATCAACATGTCATCAACATATAGACAAATGATGACTCCTTTACCAGATTCATCAAATTTGCTATATACACATTTGTCAGCTTGATTAAGTAAATAACCACTAGACAAAACCACTTCATCAAACTTTTGATGCCATTGCTTAGGTGCCTGTTTTAGTCCATAAAGAGACTTAATCAGTTTACACACCTTATTTTCATTGCCAGGCATGATGAAGCCCTGAGGTTGGTTCATGTAAACCTCCTCATCTAAATCACCATTCAAGAAAGCTGTCTTCACATCCATCTGATGAATAATCAGATTGTGAATTGATGCCAAGGCAATTAGCAATCTTATGGTACTGTTACGTGCCACTGGAGCATAAGTATCAAAGTAGTCTATTCCTGACTTTTGTTTAAAGCCTTGAATAACTAATCTTGCATTGAACTTTTCAACAGTTCCATCTACCTTCATTTTCTTTTTGAAAATCCATTTGCTACCTAAAGGTTTGCAACCAGGTGGTAGATCAGTCAACACATAAGTGTTATTGCCCATGATGGAGTCCATCTCATCATTAATTGCTTCTTTCCAGAAAGCAACATCCTGGGACTTCATTGCTTCTTCAAATGTTTTGGGATCATCCTCAGAGACCTCACTCCTTGTACCTTCAATTAAGTATAATTGAAACTCAGGTCCAAATGACTTTGGAGTCCTCACCCTATTGCTCCTTCTAAGCTCAGGTTCAGGTTGTTGTTCCACAACCTCAGCAGGAACCTCATCAGCAGGAACCTCATCAGTAGGAACCTCATCAGCAGGAACCTCTGAAACACCATTGTCATTGGTTCCATTTGGAATCCTTTGACTTGGTCTAGGGATAGATGAGAATCTGTTCTCATCAAATAGTGCATCCCTTGATTCAATTATTGAGTTAATTGAAACAGACTCATTAGGTTCTATAACATAAAACCTATATGCCTTGGAATGCTCAGCATATCCAACAAAGATGTATTCAATGCCTCTTTCACCCAAAGTTTTCTGCTTTGGATCAGGGAGTCTTACAATAGCCCTACAACCCCATATCCTAAGATAATTAAGGTTAGGTTTCTTTTTAGTCCAAAGTTCATAAGGTGTAACTTTGTTCCTTTTGTTGGGAACCCTATTTAATAAATAGCAAGCTGTTAACATAGCTTCACCCCAGAATCCTTGACTCAGCCCTGAATAGGACAACATGGAATTAACCATCTCCTTCAGCACCCTGTTTTTCCTTTCAGAAATACCATTTTGCTGAGGAGTATAAGGGGCAGTCGTTTCATGGATTATACCAACAGACTGAAAATACAGAGTATCCATGTACTCACCTCCCCTATCAGTCCTTAATCTTTTGATCAGGGAACTTTGTTGCAATTCAACTTCAGTTTTAAATACTTTAAATTTATTTAATGCTTCATCTTTAGAATGTAATAAATAAACATGACAAAACCTAGAAGCATCATCAATAAAAGTCACAAAGTATTTCTTATTCCCCAAAGAGGGAGTAGCATGTAAATCACAAAGGTCACTGTGAATTAACTCCAAAACTTTAGTTTCACGTTTTACTCCTTGAAAAGGTTTCTTAGTTATCTTGTTCAACATACAAGTTTTACACTTTTTAGTGTTCATATCAAAAGCTGGTATTAACCCATCCTTGGACATATCTTGCATTCTTTTAAAGTGTACATGGCCAAGTCTTGCATGCCATAGTTTTGAATCATAAAGTTTAGATGTAGATATAAAAGCAGAATCAATATTATCATGAACAATATTAAGTCTGAACATTTGATTACATAAATAACCAAAACCAATAAACACACCATTTTTAGATAAAACAAACTTATCAGATTCAATAACCTGTTTGTAACCACAATTATTTAAAACACTACTAGAAACCAAATTCTTTCTAATATCAGGAACATGTAAAACATTAAATAAAGAAACAATCTTTCCAGAACTAAACTTCAACTCAACACATCCTTTTCCATGCACCAGGGCAGTTGACTCGTTTCCCATGTGAAGAATAGAACCATCATTCATTGACTTGTAGGTCTTGAACCAGCTTCTATCTTTACACACATGAATTGTTGCTCCAGAGTCAACCCACCACGCAACATCATCATCTTGCACAAAGTAAATATCAGATATATATGTAACATAATAAATCTTAAAAGACTTATTAAACACATTCTGACCTTTCAGAGAATTGGTGTTACCATTCCCTCCACTTGTGCCTGATCCATTGGATTTGTTTCCAACTTTACCACCCTTGCAATCTTTCCTGAAGTGTCCAGGTTTCCCACACTTCCAACAAGTCACCTTAGGTTTCTTGTTAAGATCAGATTTGGTGTTATCTTGATGCTTACGCTTGCCCTTGTTGTCATTGTACTTGGTGGAGTTGTTATGCTCCACCATATTGACAACTGATGGACCAGTAGCAGTGCTACTCTTTGGCTTGTCAATGTCTTGAGCTTTGAGTGAATCCTCAATGCGCAAGTGACTGCCCAACTCAACAAGAGTTAACTCCTCCTTCTTATGCTTAAGCATATGCTTGAATTCTTTCCAAGAAGGAGGAAGTTTATCGATGATACAAGAGACTGAAATAGCCTCATCCATGTTCATCTTGTGTTGTGTGAATCGACCAAGTATACTAAGAAGTTCATTGTATTGTTCCATGACAGGTCTAGAATCAACCATTTTGTAATTGTTAAAATTACTTACAAGGAACTTCTTACTTGATGCATTCTCAGCCATATACTTGGCTTCCAAGGAATCCCATAGTTCTTGAGAAGTTTCAACATTCTGATAAATATCAAATAGAGAATCAGACATACCATTGAGAATTAAACCTCTGCATATGTAGTCATCATTCTCCCACTTGCTCCTTGCCCTCATCTGATCCATAGTAGCATCATCTCCATGATCTTCTGGAATCTCAGTCGTGAGAACATACACCACATTCATACTTGACAATAAGAAGTGCATCTTCTTTTGCCACCTTCTGAAATCAACACCTTCAAACTTTTCCAACTTGGAAAAGTTAGCAGCCATTTGTCTCATAGCAGCAGCCATTGATTATCACTAATAGTTTCTATTGATTGTTGGTTGTTATTAGTAAACGGGTTCCCAGATTAGGGTTAAGATAATCAATAAAGGTACCGGATATTCACTTGAAATCGTGGTATCACTTTCCAATAGAAACTATTCGACCCTATGCCTGGGTTACACGAATATCTCTATGGGATAAGACCAAGTGATGTTCTTGCTTTAGGCACAAACCAAGAACCAGATGCGTATAGAAGTGTTTAGGGTTTTGTGTTTAGTCGTATTGTGAAAAACGTATGATCTTGTATATCCATGCAGAATGATGTGACCTCTATTTATAATAGAGAATACTCAAAACCCTAGCACATGGTATTATGTATAATTAACGGCCCATTAATTATATCATAATAATTTCCATAATTATAGGATCAGAGGTTATCAGTGGAAACATTATCACTAGCAGTGGTAATATTAACACTAGCAGTGGTAACAACAACCCTTGTAGTGGTAACAACAACCCTTGCAGTGGAAACAATAACCCTTGCAGTGGAAACAATAACCCTTGCAGTGGTAACGTTAACACATCAGTGGAAACACACTAGCAGCTGAATCAACTAGCAGCAAATTCACAACATAACCACTATTGAGTCAGGGGATTCAGTGACCAAATGGGTGTATACTCCATACCTCCAAACCCATTACCAGATGTGAATTGATCCCTCAAGAGCACTAAATTTTCCAACAGGGATCACCCCACTTACATGCAAGACGACATGTGTATGTAAGCTCGATGATTGCTTTGCCGGAGCACCTTATGCCTTTCCAAATGCATGCTACAATCTTGTGTATGGTCTAATGTCCCGTTTGGAATCACTAGAAATGCTTGTAATTATAATTTGTAATCCCTCTTTTCCCTAGCTTTTTGCTAGGGATCTTTATATGATCAACTAAGTTGCTCAAATTAAAAAAAAAAAAAAAAAAAAAAAAAAAAAAAAAAAAAAAAAACACCCTCCTTAGTAATGAAGTTTTGAGGCTGCAGAAAAACACAACTAAACGCACACAAACTTTTATTAAATCTCAATTTAACAAAAAACACAAACTGATCTTAATCAGTTTAAAACAAAAAACAACTACAAGAATACCACAACTAATCTGTATTCCTAATATCTGATTGATATTACTTCTATTACAATAACAATAGAAATCTGATTGATTAAAGATCAAGATGATCTAGGGTTTGTGTGAGAGAGTGTGAGTACAACTTTGAGAGAATATCAGAGAGAAGAGAGACTTTTGAGAATGTGTTATGAGACTCATCTGTCAAAATAAGGCATTATATATATCCTTCACCAACTCTTGACATATTGCATCTACTAGTCTTTGAGATATTTACATAATCAGCCCCTCCGTGCTTTCTGTATATCTTTAAGAGGCAAGTCTTTATACTTTTGTTTAAACACAACCATGACTACAAAAAAATAATATAAACTAGTTAGTCCTTGAAGTTTTTTTTGAGTAAAATGTCAAAAGACCTGGTAAACATATTACTCCAAAAAACGTTTAAGTACAAAGGATATGGATGAATCCCATATTTCAGCCCGTTACATAGGTGAAAAGCTTACATAACAAGATACTTCCTATTCTCGAAACAAGAAAATAAGCCACTAGTTAAAAGATAACATTAGACTCCTATGAAAACAGAATTACTTCCTACGAAGGCCTTAGAGCTTGATACCATACATGTCATAAAAAACATCCAAATTTCCTGGAAGATCATAGACCTGCTGTGCATAGTCATGATAATCATCTTCACGATCGTGACCACCACCAAATAGGTTCACTGACTCATCAAAAGTGTTCACAACCTCCTCTTCATCATTGTTGGAATCAACAATCTCTCCTAACTTAGAGAATGGGTTAACTTTCTTAGTAGAAGAAGTAGACGGAGAAAAAGAAGAACTAGACTTACTAGCCACGGCCTGCACTTTCTCTTTCACAACACTCACAAGCGGTTCTTGTGATACATTACCATTCTCTTGAGATCCATCCACCTTTGCTCCCTTTTTATTACATGGATAATCTAATCTTTTAATAGGATGACCATCATCATCTACAAGCGTAGCTTTCCCATCAATAATTAGCTTTTCAAGCTCCATAATTTTCTCAACAATAAGAGTAGGACCAACCTCCTTAGCTTCCATTGTACTACCAGAATCCAACTTAGCACCATCATTAGCCACGACATCAGTAGGAATGCCACATTCATCAGTATCAATCATATTAAGGGCATTAAAAGGATTCAATGTAGCAATCTTTGTCCCACTCGTACTAGCTACTTCAGTGGCCTTCTTTTTTGTAACATCCGCATTCTTGGGCTCAGAAGGAGGCGCTTTAGGTTGATATCAGAACTTAGGTGCCACACTTGGTTTAGTAAATCCTCCTTTACCCGGTGCACTTTGGCTTCCACCCTTACCCTTATGTTTATTATTGACCTGTTGGAAACCATCACTATCCTTATGTATAGGTTGAGTTGGAGGGGGAACAAATTTAGGACAGTTATCCAAACATGACCAAATATCTTACAAGTGTCACACTGGTGCACTTTGGTTAGTCCTTGAAGTTAAGTACCAAAAATCAAGTTAGTCATTTTAACATCCCTTTTTTATTTGATTTCAGGTACACATCTAATAAACAAAACTTTCAAACCAGTTTTTCATGTTGCATTGTATCCAACCCTTTGGTAAGGATATCTGTAATTTGATTTGCATTATCAATTTTTTCACTTTTAATCACAGCAACAACAATTTTTTGTCTAACAAAGTAGAAGTCTATTTCTAGGTGCTTTGCCCTTTCATGAAAAACTAGATTGGCTACAATTTTGATTGTAAAGTTACTATTACAGTAAAGTGAAATAGGCAAAAGATTTTCACATTTTAAATCTTTAAGATTTTTAAAATCCAAATGACTTCACTGGTAATAGAAGCAAGAGCTCTATACTCTGCTTCTCTTGAGGATTTAGAGAGAGTATTTTGTTTCTCACTTTTCCAAGAAACTAATGAACCATACAGAAAAATGCAATAACCAATAACAGATTTCTTGGTAATAATACACTTTGCTTAGTCAGTATTAGAATAAGCCTTTAGCGATATACCCGAGATTTTAGAAATATGAAGACCCACACCTAGAGATCCTTTAAGATATCTTAAGATCTTAAAAGCAATTTTGAGATGAGACTTTAGAGGAGAATGCATAAACTAACTTAGGTAATGAACAACCAAAGAAATATCAGGTCTTGTATTAGTCAAGTAAATTACTTTACCCATATGTTTTTGATATTTAGTTATATTATCAAGTAAATGATCACTTTCAATAGCTTCATTGGTAATGACTAATTTAAACTGCAAAAGAGTGTTAGCAGGCTTATAAGCAAGCATGCTAAACTCAAAAAGCAAATCTAAGCAATACATTCTTTGATTAAGGCAAATACCCTTATCAGTATCAACAACTTCAATACCAAGAAAGTATTTCAACTTTCCTAAATCCTTTATCATAAACTTTGTTTCAAGAAAACTTTTAAACTTTTCAATCTCAGAAATGCAATTACAAGTTATGATAATATCATCAACATAAACAAACAAAGCAATAAACACACCTTTATCATATCTAGTATACAAAGAATTTATGAGATTTACTTTGACTAAACCCAAATAAAGTGGATGTAAGTTTAGCATTCCAATGCCTAGGAGTTTGTTTTAAACCATATAAAGATTTTTTAAGTCTGCAAACTCTAGTATCATTAACAAGAAAATAGTTGTTAGCCTCGTTCTTTTATAAAGATAACATCACATACGTGAAAAGGACTAGATATGTAGTAAGTTGCACCCGTAGGGACTACTTATGTAAATGGGTGATGAGGCGAAAAGTGAACCACTTTTAAGGGGTCATTTAAGCCCGAATTCGTGATTATTTGATCAAATATTGCCCTAAATCGTTCCTTTTGTCATTTTAGGTACTTTTGGAGAGAAATCTGGAAAAGGAAGCATTTTGGACGTTTTTGGAGCATAAAAGTGAAGAAAACGGCGAAGTCTCAATTTTCCTTGCTGGGGACAGTACCTGACGGTGTCAAGACCTTCTACATGACGGCGTCAAGAGTTACAAAAGAGGTGGATGTGGAAAATACACGTGAAGATCCAGAGAGTTTTTGTGCATAGGAGATGACAGCGTCACCCAAGGCCGTCATGGTCCAAATATTAGTGACGGCCCAGAAGAAAATCACACATGACGGCGTCACAAGCAGATCTAGGCAATACGATTTCATTATGGCAGCGAGTTGATGGCGTCACAATCCAATACATGACGCCGTCACCCTGTAAAATCTATATATAGTTTTCCAAATTTCATTCATTATAGTGTGCAACTTTGAGGGAAAAACCCTAGGTCGAATTTTCCAGCTTTTTCAAGGGTTTCAACCCTTTGAATCTTTCATGTTCAATTAGAGATAAGTACTATTTCAAATCGATCAATATGTCTATGTGTTGTTTGATTATATCTTACACTTGTCTTCTATTTAACATGCTAGGCTAGATTTCCTTTGTGTTTGCTTAGATGTAGTGAAACCTAAATGTTGATTATGGGTTGATTGTTTGTTTATAATTGTTACGGATGATTGTCTTCTATGTTAGGCTTAAGAAAACTGGCAGACTTCCATTGGTAACTTGCTTGAACGTCTTAAGAAACATGATCGGAGGTGTACTATGATTTTTGGTTGTATTTAATGCGTAGGAGAATTCTAATGATCCCATGTTAGGAGCTTCTAACGGCTTGACATAGGAGTGAAGTAGGATCCTATAGAGTTAGGGAATATTGTACACGGCCCTACGACTAGTATTAAGGAATATGACCCGTCATCCATGCAATTGTAACAAGCTATTAACTTGTAAAAGATATCTAGGGAGTAATGAAACCTAAGTAAACACAACTTTCCTTATCATTGTTTACACCACATTAGTATAATAGTTTACATTTCATTTCTGTTATTTTATTTTGGTTGCATTTGTAGTTATTTGGGTTAGTTGACTAGCAAATAATTCCGCCCACTCCTTCAAAACCCGAGATTTTAATTGCTTTGCATAAAATATAAAAATACAAAAAGAATCATCCCTCACCTCTAGACCTAGTTTAGGAGACTTTCTAATCCTAGCAACACTATTCCTGAGTTGAACGATCAATCCCCCGGTACTTGTCACTATACTATACTACAACGATCAGGTACACTGCCTGGTGGGGGTTGTAAGCTTCTTGAGATCCCTTGAGAGGTAAAACCTGGTGCGATCCCCACGTACATCAAGTTTTTGGTGCCGCAGCCCGGGGATGATCCCTTGAGAACAAGTCAATGGCTTGAACGTTTACCCGCGGGATCCATCACCTCATGGGATGATCTCACCACTCGTTTCCTTGCTCAATTTTTCCCACCGGGGAAAACTGCGATGCTTAGAAATGATATCTTGATGTTCCAACAACGTCAAGGTGAAACCTTCTATGATGCATGGACTCGTTTCAAGGACTTACTCCAAAAAGTCCCTCATCATGGTATAAATCTTTGGCTATTAGTTCAAATCTTCTATGACCATGTCGACTTTCACACCAAACGTACCATTGATCAAGCCGCCGGAGGCATGTTGCGTGATAGAAACGCCGAGGAATCTTGGGAGATTATTGATGAGCTTGCCTTCGACAATCAAGAGTTATGGGAAGTTACCCATGTTATAAACTCAGCTATTAACTCAATCTTGACGCCTGGGGAAACCAATCAAATCTCCGAAGAACTCCTTTGCAAACTTGAGACAAAGGTTGATTATCTCATGGAAAAACAAAAGAGACCTTTAAGTCCTAGATGGGCAACAGTCAATTCGGTCTCAAATACGATTCCGACACCGCTGTCTGAGTCTCCCTCTAGAGAGAATGTTGAAACCTTTCAGAATTATACTCCACCTTATTCACCTCCTCAAAGGCTTAGCCCGGAATTCGAAGCTCGAATGAGAGAGTACATGGCAACCCATTCTGAGCGGCTTGCTAAATTCGAGGAAGCTGTTTATAAACAAAAGGAGGAGATGCAAGAGAAAATGAAGGAAATGATGAGCCTAGTGGAGGAATACGCAAACCAAAAGACCCCTGAAATGATGTTACTAAGAAAAGAAGGCGCTACCCCCACTACCCGATTTGTTAATTCTATCACAATTGTCCACGAGGATAATGAGGAGAAGGAAACCCCTGGTGAACAAACCATTGAGGAACCGCCAAAATCTCAATCACTAGGTTACTACCTAAAACATGATATAAACGAGAACACCATAACAAATTGGATAAAGGGTGACGGGCGCAACCAATCCTCCAAACAGGTTTCAAAGAAGGAGAAAGAGGGGAAAGATGAGTATGATACATTGCTTGGGGGACCGGTATTCACGAAGCTACTTATACAAAAAGTGGCTACTAAGCAGATGGCTTGTGGGAACTTTGAGATACCAGCCAGCATTGGGAATTTGCAATATCTGGATGCTTTCGCCGATCAAGGATCAGAAGTAAATCTTATGCCCCTAACTATTTATACCCAACTAACCACAGAAATGCCGGCCACCACCCGTGTTAGGCTATCCTTCGCTGGTCACTCTTATGTGTACCCTTTGGGAATTGCAGAGGATGTACTGGTCAATGTTGCAGGGTTCATGTATCCCGTCGATTTCATGATCATCGATGATAAAGGAGGTGGGTGCATGCCAATAATCCTTGGAGTACCATTCCTCACCACAGCTAGAGCTGTCATTAGGTATGAAAAAAGGGAAATCAAACTTAAATCAGGAAAAAGAAAGATTAGCCTTCCTATGACCCCACAATGTGTGCATGAAATCCTGATGAAAAGAAAGCTCAAAAACAACGTTGATACATCGTCTAATCATGTTCAAGAAAAAATTTTTCCATGGGAAACAAAAATCAAAAGCTACGAAGAAACTAAGCTTGAGAAAGGCAAAAGCAGCAATAAAGTTCATGTCAAGTTTGAATACAGTCAACCGACGAAGAATCATGTACCATTCGCAAAAGGAGACCTTGTACTCGTAAGACACTCGGAGATAACAGTACCTCCCGATAAGCCAAGTCCCTGGTGGTATGGACCATTCACAATTGAAAGCATACGCCAAGATGGGATAGCTACTTTGAGCAGTAAAGAAGGAGGGGAGGTAACTGCGAGTGTCGATCGATTGAAACACCACCACCACGATTGTGAGAATCATAATTATATGGGATACGTCATCTCGAGAGATGAGGTCACGTGATAACCCATGACCTTGAGTCTAGCTACAAGACTAGTAAATAAAGAAAAGCGCTTCTTGGGAGGCAACCCATGTTTTGTGTGATTTTTATTTGTTTAATTGTTATTTGCTTCCGTATGCATGCTTTATTTTTATTGTTGGTATATCATGTTTCAAACTAAATTCTGAAAATGCTTTATTTTGTTGTTTAACTTTGTCTTAACTTCATATAAAGGTATTTTGCAAAAGCTAAGTGTAAGGGGAAACCCCAAATTTGTTTTTAAGAACGAAAATGATCATGATTCGCCACAATATTAAATGAACATGTATATTAGTATTTGTTAGAGTCAAATGCTTGTATCGAGTCATAATGATATTTTGCAGGATTTTCCAGGAAGTAGGACATAAGTTTTTCCAGAAATTTTCTGGAAACTTAACGTAAAGATTTCTGCAAGTCACTTCTGACGGCTTTAGGAGTCAACTCCAAACGGCGTCATGTGTAAAATTCTAGAAATTTTGCGAGTTTTGTTTTTCTAACGGAGTCTTAAAGTTTTTGTTAATTCTTAAGTTTTATAAACTCCAGGAAATCTGCAAACATTCATTCCACAAGCATTATATCTTAAATTGCTTTCTAGGATTTGTTAGTATATATAGATTGCCGTCGATTTTACACGAGGTTGCCTAGTTTGTTTTCTCAGGTTTAACAGGTTATATATGACAATTTCTGGATGGGAAGCTTTGAATGTTCATTTTCTTGGAGGAAGATCTAACCTTGTTACCACATTATCCACACCGAACGAATCAGGGGAGTATTTGTTTTCATTCTTTTACCTGTTTTACTTTTACATCCTTTAATTGAACATTGGGGACAATGTTCATCCTAAGTGTAAGGGGAGGGTAAATGATGATACCTTATAGGATACAATTGCACTTGAGTTTGTTTGTTTATGGTAGGTGTGTAATAAAACTAAGAGAAATACTTGTTAGTGTAATTTTAGCGCCAAATTTAAATTTTTTTACAACATTTAGGAGTGAAACTTTAGCCTTAGCAAGCGTCTCATGGATAGGAGTTGTATGACTAGCACAAAACCGTACCATTCAGAAAAATTTTCCACCCAAATATGTGAGGTTCGCCTTTAGATTTGATAGGAAAAGCATTCACTATAGAACTTGCGTTAGTGATGCATCCCGAGACTGCTAGTGAGACTACATTCGTGTGGTAGGATTTACTACATGATAAGAGGCATTAGGATCACCCTTGTGTTTAAACCCGTATCATAATTACTTGACCATTTAAGTCATATTACTTGGCTAGTAAAGTCAATTAATTTTCCCCACACCTTAGCGTTGTACTCATTTTTAGTACACGAAACCCCTAGTACACCCCTCCGAGCCTATTTTTCGTTTCTAACTTTAAGCATTTTACTTAAAGGAAGAATTTATTACAACCCATCCAAATGTGCAACCAAATCGCCTTAGCCTACCGTGTATGCACTCATCTTTAGTGCATTTTTTGTTACATGTTTAAACCCTTAGTTAATTATCTAATTGATTACATGGTTGCTAAGTCGAGTCATATCTTGTACATATTGTTTTGAGATGATTGAGACTCATGGGTAAAGTACTTGTGTTATGGAGTAATGGGGAAGAACATCATATATTACCCCCATATGTGCATTAATCTTAAAAGTACTCCAAGTGTTTTGATTATCTTGATTCGAGTCATTAGATTAGTTTATTGTAAAGTATGTAAAAATTCAAGTGTAAGGGGAATGTACATTCCCTATGATGTATTATTTTGGATGGTAGGGTAAAAGTGTATGCAAAAAAAAAAAAAAAAAAAAAAAAAAAAAATCGAAAAATTAAGAAAAAGAAAAAAAAAAGAGAAAAAAAACATACGGACTACCATCCCGTTTCATTCTATGTTTATTTTATGTTTTTGTTATTGATTTATTAGCTTAAGTCGAGTCTAGTCTTGGCTTAGCAACGTCATATTGTACATGTAATTAACCAAGATGATTAACTCGCCACCAGTAAATATTGCTTTTATCCAACAAAACCGTGTATTCCATATCCCTACACCTAACGTTATAACCCTTTGAAAGACCTCTTTGATAGTTTATCCTAGGTGCTTACGCCAAGTGGTGGAGGTTTGATCCTTTCCCAAGCCTATGGTAATCTATTTTGCTATGACATGTAGTGAGAGATGTTTTCCATTTCCTTATTGTGATATATACTTTATTACACCCGAGAGATGTGAGTATCTAAACACTATTTGTGAGGTGCTAGTGTATGACCTCCGTGCTTGTCTTTGGTTTTGAGTGGAACAATTATTTATTGTTATTACTTTTATATTAGTGTTAAATGACCCCTAACTTGTATTTTGACTAAAATAAAAGCGCATTTGCTTGAGGACAAGCAAATCTCAAGTGTAAGGGTATTTGATGAGGCGAAAAGTGAACCACTTTTAAGGGGTCATTTAAGCCCGAATTCGTGATTATTTGATCAAATATTTCCCTAAATCGTTCTTTTTGTCATTTTAGGTACTTTTGGAGAGAAATCTGGAAAAGGAAGCATTTTGGACGTTTTTGAAGCATAAAAGTGAAGAAAACGGCAAAGTCTCAATTTTCCTTGCTGGGGACAGTACCTGACGGCGTCAAGACCTTCTACATGACGGCGTCAAGAGTTACAAAAGAGGTGGATGTGGAAAATACATGTGACGATCCAGAGAGTTTTTGTGCATAGGAGATGATGGCGTCACCCAAGGCCGTCATGGTCCAAATATTAGTGACGGCCCAGAAGAAAATCACACATGATGGCGTCACAAGCAGATCTAGGCAATACGATTTCATTATGGCGGCGAGTTGACGGCATCACAATCCAATACATGACGTCGTCACCCCGTAAAATCTATATATAGTTTTCCAAATTTCATTCATTAGAGTGTGCAACTTTGAGGGAAAAACCCTAGGTCGAATTTTCTAGCTTTTTTGAGGGTTTCAACCCTTTGAATCTTTCATGTTCAATTAGAGATAAGTACTCTTTCAAATCAATCAATATGTCTATGTGTTGTTTGATTATATCTTACACTTGTCTTCTATTTAACATTCTAGGCTAGATTTCCTTTGTGTTTGTTTAGATGTAGTGAAACCTAGATGTTGATTATGGGTTGATTGTTTGTTTATAATTGTTACGGATGATTGTATTCGATGTTAAGCTTAAGAAAACTGGCAGACTTCCATTGGTAACTTGCTTGAACGTCTTAAGAAACATGATCGGAGGTGTACTACGATTTTTGGTTGTATTTAATTTGTAGAAGAATTCTAATGATCCCATGTTAGGAGCTTCTAACGGCTCGACATAGGAGTGAAGTAGGATCCTATAGAGTTAGGGAATATTGTACACGGCCATAGGGCTCTAGTATTAAGGAATATTGTTGGTCCCTTTTACTTGGTTATCAATAACTAAATAGCTAATGTAACCAAGATATATGACTTTTAACTCAGATGTGTATTTGATTAACAATAAAGCAACGTAAAGATAAGAGACAATATTTTTCAACGTTTAATTCTTTATTAGAAGTTAATCAAAAGAATCGTACCCAAGTGTTTGCGGAATAACACTTGGGATTGAAAATGACAAGTGTGGTATTGACTCCTCTCTAAACTCAAAACAATGTTTGAGTGACAACTGAGGACCACTGAGCTATCTCAGGGGCTATGTTGTTCTTTGTAGGAGTAAAAGTGGTTTGTGAATGCTTTGCATTAATTGCACAAACTTGTCAACTTTTACTCCTCACTTATGCTACCTATTTATACACAAATATGAACAACTCTATTATACAATGGACCTAAACGTTCCTTAATAAAATCTTGATAGATTTTATTCTTTGGCAAGGGAAACTTCTTTGGGTTAAGTCCAAAAGGTGCTTTCTGATGACAGACTGGTTTTAACCATTTGGGGAAAGTTTGACCTTAAAGTGATAAATCACTTTAGTGAAACAGTTCAAACTTTCCCGCCCAGTCCCGCCAAAACTTTAGTCTTCAAGTCATCAGTCTTTAGTACCATGATAGTTGTTGAGGAGTCTTGGGGTTCAGTGAGTTATTGTCATCCTCACTGAACCCATCACCTTCTTCTTGGCTTAGATCACACTCACTGAGTTCCGCCTCACTGAATGGAGAACCTTTCTTCTTAGGCTCGGTCTAAGCATCCTGAAGATGACTCACTGAGTTACTGTTCACTCAGTGACTTGTTTACACTTAGGTTATTTTACGTTCAAATCCTTGTCAGAAGAAGATTGGGGAATTCAGTGACCCAACAATCTCCCCCTATTTGAACATACAAATAGCCTAAGTGTTTCTTGATTCAGTATGAGTTTGCAGGGGTCTTCATCTCTTACTGAATGTTGATGTAATTATAAGTAGGACACATAATTTAAACAAAACATCAAAGTTTATTCATAGTTATTACATGTCCTACAAATTACAAAAATAAAAAGATAGTTGTTGTTGCAGATTAGATGTTCAGGTGGTATCCAAGGGCTTCAAGCTTTGCTTTCTTTGATCTGAGTAGATGTCTTTCAGGATGTTCATTAATCATAGCTTCTAAGTCCTGGTAGAATCTTTTGTTCTCAGTAATCTTGATGGGGGACGCCAGCATGAGGTACATGAGCATTGCTTAATTCCTGCCTTTTCCATATCAGACCATCTTTGGAAAGCTAGGTTTCCATACTCATCAGTGAAACATAAGCCTCTTTCAGGTGCTTCAAGGACCGCATTGTTCACAAAAGTGATCCCTTCAGGAAGTGACCTGTCACAGTCCAGCCCTGGTACTTTGATCTCAGGCTCCATCTCAATATGCTTCCTTTTCCTCCTGGAAGCCTTTGATAGAGCAGTCTCTATTGTTGAAGCAGGAAGAAGGGAGGGAATCTTTAGTGCTTTAGGCATTGCTTTCAGTCTGTCATACCTTTCCTTCAGCGATTTGAGAAGGTTAGGTACCACCACATTGTTCTTCTTGGCAATGATGGGATGAAGCTCATCATGTTCAGTGATTCCAAAGTCAGCAAACCTGAATGGTTTGTGATTGTCCATCACTCTTTTATCTTGTCCCCTGAAGACAGTGACTATGGCAGGATTGGTGTTGGGATGGATTTGGATGTCAGTGATGGTTTCCGGTTTCAGCCTTTCTTTCATCACCAAATGATACCTTTCAATCCTGGTTTTCCTTATATGAGCGTCCCTCCTAAGCTTCTCTTCCCTTTCCCTTTTGAGAGTACTCAGCTCTTCTTCCCGAGCCTTTTTAAAGGCTGCACCAGCTTGCTTAGTGGCTAGTGCCTTAGTATCCAGACCAATTTTTCAGCCTCCTCATGAACAACCTTTATAAGGGCAGGCTTGCTCATCCTCTCTTCTTCAGCTACCTTTTGTAGTATCTCAATCCTTTCCATGTGAGCTTGAATTTCGGCAGTGGTGAGATGATGTACTACTCCATTGATTTCAAACGGGACTCTGATAGGTTCATCAGGGCCATATCTGACTATGGTTGAGGTAGGCTTGAGCACAATTTCAGGTTCAGAGGTGGTAGCGATACTTTTTCCTCTGTCCTGCCTGAGAGTGGAGGAGACTGGTTCCTCTTGTGGTGGAACTTCAGTGATTGGTGTGGCTTCAGTGACATGCTCCCCCTCAGTGTGAGAGGGATGTCCAGCTTCTTGTTCCTCAGTATTAGGGGCTTCAGTAGCATTCTCCCCCTCAACATTTGCCTGAGCGTCAGTGATGGCAAGTGTTGGCTGTACTAAAGAAGAAGTAGATGTTCCCTTGAAGGCTTGAAAAATTTCGGTCATCATAGACTTGATTTCCGCAGTATCCTGATGAATGAGAGATACTTTAGAGTCAAGTGCAACCTACGAATTTTCAAGGGCTGTCATCCTGGATCCCATTGTCCATGCCAGAGAAGTGGACTTTTGGGATTGAGCTGCCACTGATTCTTCTAATTTTGTAAAGGAAGATTTGAGAGACTCCATCGTTGAGTTGAGACCCTAAACATTGGATCCCTTTAGCAAGCCAAGTAACTCAGTGAGGGTCACTGAGTTTACCTGATACGTCTCAGATGCCTGAAGAAGCTTCCTGGTTAGCTCAGGATCATCTTTGACTGATTCTTGAACAGACTGAACCCCTGTATTCAGCTTGTTGAGGGATTCCAAAAACTGGTTGAGTTGAGAGACCATTTGTGTCAGGGAGTAGGTGACTGTGGAATTCTGTTCCCTGACATCATAATTAAAGTCTTCAACAGCATCCTTGAGGAGGTGGTAATGGACTGCTTGCTCAGTATGCATGTTAAACACTTCGTCAGTGACCCTCTGTACAAAATGTTAGTAATCTTCTTGATGAATTTGGTGAAAACTTTCTCAGTGAGAGGAGCTTGATCATCTTCTGAGGATTCTGATGTGGAATTAGTTTTAGCGGCCTCAGTGTCAGAGGGTTGAGGAGACTGAGGAATTGGTTCAGGGAGTGTCTCCTCAACCACCATATCATCTCCAGCTTCAAAAATCTCCTCATCACTGTGAAATTCATCATCAGAGAACAGGGCGGCCTGAGCATCAGCCAGTGAGGTAATTTGCAACAGGAGGTTATCCGGCTCCTCTTCATAAGAAGACTTGCCTTCGTTATGGCCAGGTCCTGACCCCTTAAATCCGGTAGATTGGGTTTTATCTACCTGGTCCTCAAGGTCAGTTCCCAAGTTGTGCGCACCTCCGAGGGTGGTTATGGGTTCCATATCAGCGGATGGCTTTTGTCCCTCTGAATCTTTGTCCCCCGTGACCCCTTCAAACACTGACGGGTGTTTCTCAGTGCCATCATGAGGAGCCGTGAAAGTTGTGTCCCTATCAGCGGGTAGTATGTTTCCCTCTGAGTCTTTGGGATGAGTTTTTGTGCCCTCAAACAAAAGTGTTGATTTGCGAATGTCCTCATCAGGCACCTGATTGATTTTGTCCCCTTTCCAACAGGCTTGTTCTGGCCTGTCGAAGGTTTAGGGGCGAGAACTCCTTGTTGCTTGGGTTGTGATTTACCCGAGCCTTTGGCAGGATGTGATTGTTTGTGGATCCCCTTCTCAGTGGAGTAGTGCTGCCCCACCGAGGATATAGGACCCCTTTCTCCCTGAGACTCTGGTTGTGATTTCCCAGAGCCTTTAGCAGGATGTGGAGGTTTGGTTGGTTCCAACTCCATTGACTTGTTTATGTCAGCAGAGCCTTTGGGAACGGGTTCGCCCGAGGACGCTGAGTGTGATGTCTCAGTGCCCTCCGTTGGCCTTTGTTTTGGGGCCAAAGATTGGCTAATGATCCTGAGGGTGTCTGCAGTCAGGGTCTGTTGTTGTTGTTGTTGCCCCCTTTTGTCAGGCTTAGGGGCAGAGGTCTCAGTGGCGAGTGACTTGGGTTGAGCCACCTTCCTGGACCCCTGTCCCTTCTTCCTCTTCACCTTTTTGGTGGGAGAGGGAACTGGTGATATTTTGTTGTCACCCTGGATAGCAGTAAGCATATAAGTTGCCAGGGTGACAGGTGTAACCTCAAGAGGGTCACGAGAGTAATTAGCCTTGTGTAAGACATCAGGCTCAAAGCCTACTGCGTCAGGCTTAGCATACTCAGACCCAAGCAAGTCTTGTAGGGCGCAGGAAATGAATCTAGGGTATGACATAAGTTTTTGCCTAGACTTCCCCCTAACTTTGCTATGAGGTCCCTGAAGATTATTTCTCCAAGGTCTATCTTTTTACCCTCAATGAGACAGTACACTATCATTGCTTGAGTAGTGTTCAATTGCTCAGTAGAGGATTTATTTCCCCAGAGGACCTGAATGAAAAAGGTCATCAGAATCCTCCAGGGGGCTGGAAACCAGGTTTTGATGATTGGGGCTTTGGACAGGAGGGCCCCTGGTGTCACCTCAGGGTGATTTTTGTCATAGGGCCCAAGTTCCAGTAGAACTTCCTTCACATCTTTCTCAGTGGGTTGGGCAGTGAAGGTCTCAGTGTAGTCAAGGCTTGTGGCTTTGACAAAGGTTTTATAGTCAAGGGTTAGGAACTTAGTTCCATTCTTCACTGAGAACCTTATTTTGGCCTCCTTTGGTCCATCAGGGTTTTCAACCACCGCTGTGCACCAAAATTCCCTCAAGTAGTCATGATAGATGACTGAGGGGGTCTTTGTGAATGTGGTGGTGAGAAAACAGTTTTGAAGGAACTTCACCACATCCCTGTATTCAGGGAACCCTTCAGGGTAGTCAAAGTTCCCCACCACATTGTTTTTGGTGAGGTCTACGCTTTCCATTTGGAAATCCACATTGGGTGCGTATTTGATGGCCTTAGAAGAAGCCATTTGTTTTTGAGAAAGGTCTGGTTTTTGAAGAAGGATTTGTATCAAAGAAGAAACACACGCAGTTTAATCAAACATATTTTTGAAAACAATTTTGCAAGAGTTTTGATAAGTTTTTAAAAGCGTGTGTGTTTTTTCTTTGTGGGGTTATTTATAGGAAATGGATTAGGGTAGTGATGTTGCGGATATCAAAGGGTTTTTGTTATTAACCAAAACGGTATAATAATATGTGTTTGATATCCACATTTATTATCACGATTCCCATTACCCTATTTTCTCTCACATGATGGGGTGAGCAGTTGTATGGCTCTGCAAATAATGCACTTTTGCAGAGTGGTATCATCACAACTAATTGTTGAGAGAGAGAGTAATTAATGCTCAATGGTGTTTGGTGAGAGAGATGTGGGGGCCCAAGATATGGATGCCAATTGTGTAAGCGACATATATTCCTATATTTAATAGGAATCAATTACCTACCTGGGACATTTACTAACTAAGTACTTAGAGCATTTAGTTAGGGTATTCAATGCCATTTGACATCTTTGAGCCCCCTGAATGATTTTTTTATTCAGAATTGGTTTTTGTTTAGGAAGGGTGTGATCAGGAACCTAGAGAATTTACATCAGGTTGGAACACCTTTTGATCAGTTGCCTGATTCTATGTCCAACATACCCAATTCAGCTTTCAATCTTGTGAAAGTGGGTTCATCCAAGGGTTTTTTTGAAGATATCAGCTAGCTGATACTCAGTGGAGATGAAATGTAATTCAATTTCTCCATTCATGATGTGGTCCCTGATGAAATGGTATCTGATGTCAATGTGTTTGGTCCTTTGATGAAGTACTGGATTATTTGAGATGGCTATGGCACTAGTATTATCACAAAAGATAGGTACCATCGTATACTGAATGCCATAGTCACTCAATTGGCTCTTCATCCATAGTACATTTGCACAACATCCTGCAGCAGCCATATATTCAGCTTCAGCTAAGGACATGGCCACTGATTGTTGTTCTTTGTACTCCAACACACAAGTTTGCCACCAACGAATTGACAGGATCCTGAGGTACTTTTTCTGTCCATATTGCATCCTGCATAGTCAGAGTCAGTGTACCATTTGAGATCAAATCCTGAACATTTTGGGTAATACAAACCAAGGTTTGATGTACCCTTTAGGTACCTAAAAATTCTCTTGATAGCAGTGAGATGAGACTCTTTTGGATCAGCCTGATATCTTGCACACAGACAGACTGAGAATTGGATATCAGGCCTAGATGCAAGTAAATACATCAGGGAGCCTATCATTCCCCTTTATTGGGTTTGGTTCACTGATTTGCCAGTGAGGTCAGGGCCAAGATTGTTTGGAGGAACCATAGAAGTCTTCACTAAAGAGCAGTCAGTGAGCTCATACTTCTTCAGTAGGTTCCTCAGGTATTTTTCTTGGCAGATGAATATTCCTTTTTCAGTTTGTTTGATTTGGAGTCCAAGAAAGTATGTGAGTTCACCCATCATGCTCATTTCAAACTTTGTGGTCATCAGTTTTTCAAACTGTTTGCAAAGTTTGTAACTTGTTGAGCCAAAGATGATGTCATCAACATACACTTGAACCAGGATGACATCACTTTTTGTCTTGTAGATGAACAGTATGTTGTCAATCTTTCCTCTAAAAAACTTGTTTTGGGTCAGGAAGGCTGAAAGAGTTTTATACCATGCCCTGGGAGCTTGTTTCAGTCCATAAAAGGCTTTGTTAAGCTTGTAGACATGGTTGGGGTATTCACTACTTTCAAAGCCAGGAGGCTGTTGCACATAAACATCTTCTTTGATGTTACCATTTAGGAATGCACTTTTAACATCCATTTGGTAAACCTTAAAGTTCATGTAGGTTGCATAGGCAAGGAAGATCCTGATGGCTCCCATTCTAGCAATAGGTGCAAAGGTTTCCTCATAGTCTATACCTTCCTGTTGATTATATCCTTTGGCAACCAGTCTTGCTTTGTTTTTGATGACTGTGCCATTCTCATCAGTCTTGTTTTTAAAGACCCATTTCATACCAATGATTAAAACACCATGGGGGCATTCAACAAGGGTCATGACATTATTTCTGTCAAATTATTCCAATTCATCTCTCTTGGCCTGAACCCAACTTTCATAAGTCAAGGCTTCTTTGACATTTTTAGGCTCAATTTTAGAGAGATACTCAGCATAAAGACATATATTGGCTGAGGCTACTTTGAGTTTTGCAGCCATGCTTCTTGTGAGCATGCCTTCAGTGGGTTCACCAATGATGTTCACAAGCTCAATAATTTTGGATCTTGTCCAGCTATCTTGAGGTTTGGGATAGGAATTTGAGCTTGAAGGAGCCTGATTAGGTTCAGGCTTAGGAACATGAGGTGACTCGTCAATATGTGCTTCAGTGACATTTGTGGGAACAACTTGCTCTGAGGGTTCCTGAACAATTTGTTCAGTGGGTGCAGTCTCATTGGAGACCTGCTGAGTTTCAATGAACTCACTGATGGTTGGTTGGGGCAGGTTGTGAGGGATGATATAGTAGGAGACATCAACATCAGTTTGGTATTGGGTTGAGGGGTTGTTCTCAAGATGATACTCATCAGGGGGATACCTTGATGAGTCATCAATACCAATATCTTCAACTGAGGAATTTGAGAACCTGATGGATTCAGTGCTCTCATCAACAGTAATGTGATAAGTTTCCTCAGTTTGTTGTCTCCTAGTGTTGAACACCCTGAAGGCTTTGGAAACCAAGAATATCCCAGGAAGTATCCATCATCAGCTTTGGCATCAAATTTACCCAAGTGATCCTTGTGATTATGAATAAACACATGACACCCAAATACATGAAAGTAGCTAATGTCAGGGATCCTTCCTTTGAATATCTCATAAGGAGTCTTATTATGCCTTTTCATAATGATTGACCTATTTTGAGTGTAGCAAGCTGTTTTCACTGCCTCAGTCCAGAAATGTTTTGAGAGGACTGAGCCATTTAACATTGTCCTTGCTGCCTCAGTGAGTGTTCTATTTCTCCTTTTAGCTACTCCATTTTGCTCAGGAGTATAGGGAGAAGTGAAATTTTGAGAAATTCCTTTCTCATCACAAAAACACTCTAGGTCTTGGTTTTTGAATTCAGTGCCATTGTCAGTTCTAATTTGTTTAACTTTGACATCATTTTGATTTTCAATGTTCCTGACAAATGACATGATGGTTTCAGCTGCCTGACTCTTTTTGGTCAGGAAGTAAACCCAAGTGTATCTTGAGTATTCATCCACTATGACCAGAGTATACTTCTCATGATGAATGGACATTGGACTGATAGGTCCAAAAAGGTCCATATGGAGAAGATGTAGGAAGCTTTTGATAAAAAAGGTTTGTTTAGTTTTGAATGATGCCCTGTGGTGTTTTCCTTTTTCACAAGCAGAACAAGGCTTGTCTTTGGCATACACCAGGGATGGAAGGCCCAGAACTTTGTTCTGTTTGGCCAGGTTGTTGATGCTCTTGAAGTTGAGATGAGAGAGTCTCCTATGCCATAGCCAGTTGATTGTCTCACTTGCCTTTGAGAATAGAAAAGTCCCATTTTGAGTCAGGGATGACATGTCTAGAACATAGACATCATCCCTCCTAGGGGCAATCAACACTACTTCCTTATTGACATTAAAGATGGTCTCTCTCTTGTCATCAAACTGAACTATGTATTTGGCATCACATAGTTGGGAAACACTTATCAGGTTGTACTTGAGACCATTAACATAAGCTATTCTTTTAAAAACTATACCATTGCAGTTTACTGAACCATAACCTTCAGTGGGAGCTGATGAGTTATCACTAAATACAACTTTGAATCCTAGTTCTTCCATATATTTGTGCATATAACTTTTCACACCAGTCATACTCCTAGAGCATCCACTATCGAGGTGCCAGGTAGGATCCCTGATGTGTTTCTGCACAAACAGTAAACTGGGTTAGTTTTTCTTGTTGACCCACTTTCTAGTAGGCTTAGTCCTCATGGACTTTTTGAATATAGCTAATGAATCATGGTCTTAAGTTGTGTGTACTGAGCTTCCACATGTTTTACATTTTGTGGAGGTTGATGCTTCAGTTGACTGAGAAGTGTTGGTGGGGTTTTTCCTTCTGGACTGAATGATCTTGTCATGTCTTTTGGTTTCATGGGAGGGATCTCTACAGATATCACAGCAATTTTTCATCATACAATCATCAGGAAGATGATCATTGAAACCACAGTGAGGACATGGTAAGAAAGGCTTAGCCTTCAGTCTCTGTTTGGAAGGTGTGGCATACTGATAGCCTTGGGTTTTGTATAGACCTTGTGCTTTTAAAGAAGCAGTATGAGAGATGTGATCATAAGTTCTGTGGTCCTCTTGTTTGCATATCATGCAGAACAGGACTCTGTAGCATTTATCAGTGCTGTGATTTGGATAATTGCACAACTCACATCTCCCTGAAGGTCTGGGTGTGGTTTTTGGTTTGGAGGAACTTGAGGATACTGAAGGATTTTTCAATTTTGAGTTAGAAGGTTTTTCAGTGGACTCAATTTTCTCACTCAGCGTCCTGACAAGTTTAGCAAGCTGATCAAATTTTGAATCAGTGTTTTCAGGTTTTACTTCAGGAGTCACTGAAGGTGTGTGGTGTTCAGTGGATGCAGGAGTAGGTCTTTTTCAGAATAGTCTTTCCTAACCTTGATTTCTCCTTGGGAGAATGGGGTTGATAGATTGAAGGTGCAAGGTCAGAATTGGGTTTAGCTCCCTGAAGATGTTTCAGTGGAGGAAGTGGTGAATCAGACTTAGACTCAGTGATGGACTTAGTAGGACTAAGTTCATCAGTGACTCCTAGCAGCTCCTTGATAGCCTGACTTTCAGGCTCCAGGATTCTTCCAGTGTTAAAATTTGGCAGCTTACTGTCAGGATTGTTTCTTTCAATCCAATCACTGGGTTTAGGAGCAAGTTCTTTGCTAGAGAGTATGTTGGCTGACAAAAAGGTTGTTGAATGGATACTCTCCCCAGACTCTTCAGTGAGTTGATCTTCACCCATGGCCATCTTTTTGGTGCTGGGTGTGAGACTCAGTGTTTCATAAAGTTTAGGGTTTTTCTGAGTCCATTTCCAAATAACAGCCTTTTCTTTCTTAAGTTCTTCCTGAAGAGCTTGATTTTGTTTTACAAGTTCAGAATTTTGAATTTGAAGTGTAACACTTTCAAGCTTAGCTTGTTTCAAAGCAAGTAGTTCATCTCTACATTGATTTAATTCAAAACTCAGTTTGTTAAATTTTGAAAACAAATTAAGTCTTTGCTCTTCAACAAACTTAAGATCAACATTAATATAATCTAAGTAAGATTTCCAATCAGTATCATCATCCATAGAAAGTAAAATGTTTACCTTTCTCATTGTGATGTTAACCCATTCCCCATCTCTTGCATGACTCTTTCCCACAGCAAGTTTGTTGTCATCTGATAGGGCCATCAGGGCACTGATATGAACTTCTTCATTATCATCAGAGGACACTTCAACTTCATCCCAGTCAAATGTTTCAGCAACAAGCCCTTTGTTCTTGGCCTGAGGAGGCTTTGGAGCCTGAGGTAGCTGAGTGACTGATGAGGATGATTCTAGGAGGGCAAGTTTGGTTTTAGCCTTCCTATATTTGGCTTCAAAGTCAATTTGAGGGGTTTTTTCAAATCTTTGACTAGATTGAAGCAACTTAGGTTGAAATTTGTTGGGTCCTGAAAAGGAGTTATTTCCTGAAAACTTGAAAGATGGTTCTGAGGTTGTTTTTGAAAAACAATCTTTTGCAAAATGGACCTTTTTGCCACATTTAAAACACTTAGTGTTTTCATTTGCTTTAGAAGGAAATTTGTTTTTCTTAAAAAACCTTTTTGAGTTTGCAAGGAGTGCCCTTTCATGAAATTCAATTTGAAGATCATTTAGGTACTCCTCACTGGTTCTTTGGTCAACCTCATCATCAGAATCATCTTGGAAATCCTGCACAACACCATTGGAATAGAAAGCAGTTGATATGGGTGAAATTGTCAAGGCCTTTTTGGTCTCCTGAGCTTTACCAGGGTATCTCCTGGTGATAAGATTGTCTTCATATACAAACTTCCCATAAATAGCAGGGAGCTCAAGGTTCTGAATATGGTTAGCATTTCTCAAACATAGAGAGAAGTTTAACCACTTCTCAGGGAGACTGTTGACAAATCCAACATTGATTTCATGCTTTGACAGAATAACACCATCATTGGTCAGCTCATTCAGGAGGGTCTTATACCGAGTATAAGTCTCAGAGAGACTTTCAGAATCCTTGGACCTGAAGGTATTGAATTCAAGCTTCAGGTCCATGATTCTATTCTCTTTAGTATCAGAAGGCCCTTCATAGCTATGAACCAGGTCAGTCCATGTCTGCTTGGCAGTGGGACAGTTAATCACTGATTCCATTATATCGTCAGGAAGACATGATATAATATTGGGTTTTGGATTCTGCTGCTGAGTGAAACTGCTGCTGTGATAAGAATGCTGCTAAGGTAAATGATTCTGCTGCTGATGTCAAAGTGCTGCTATGGGAAAATGTTGCTAGAGGAATCTACTGCTAAAGTGATAAGCATGTATACGGAGTAGATAATTATAGAATAGATTGTGTGTATATTATATACGTCTAGAATATTCTTATCTTGCATAGAAAGTTATTGTAAACCTAGTAGGACTCCTTGGTCTATAAAAGGAGGATCCTAGGGTTAGATTGAGTACGTATTGTTTAGTTTTCGTTTACACTTCAAGGTTGTAAAACCCTAGCATTGTCGAGTGCTCGTATTAATAATATTGAATTGTTGATAGTTAAATTGTTCTTCTTAAGTTAAGCTTTTATATTCCACATTCTAGCTTAAGTGTTTAATTCAAGTCAACTTCTATATAAGATCGTTTGCTCAACTGGGATCAACAAGTGGTATCAGAGCTTGTGATCTAGAAGTTGTAATCAAGAAGAAACTGTTCCTTGCAAGTTTGCTGTTCCAAATCAATTGCTTAAGATGGGTGATGACACACATATGGTGACTGCTTCAAAGGTTCCCATGCTCAACCCTGGAGAATATGAGCTGTGGAAGATGAGAATAAGACAGTACATTCGCATGATTGACTTTATAATGTGGAATGTGATCATCAATGGTGACTCTTTACCAAAGAAAGGTCCTGATGGTAAAGAGATACCAATCAAGTCTGCTGAAGAGAACTCAGTGAGGAAGATGGAGATCAAGGCACACAGTATTCTCTTAATGGGAATACCTAATAAATTTCAATTGGACTTTGATAGCTGTGAGACTGCAAAAGACTTGATGGATGCTGTTGAATTCAGGTTTGGAGGGAATGATGCTACTAAGAAGTCAAAGAAAAACATGTTGAAGCATCAGTTTGAGAACTTTACTGCTGAAAGTAGAGAAAAGATTAATGGTACTTACAACAGGCTCAATCAACTTGTCAGTCATTTAAAGCTTGTTGGCTATGTTGTTCCACAATGTCACAACCCACAATTTCAGGTCATTCTTCCAAATTTCGACATTTTACTATTCACAAGTTACTATTCATCGATCACTATTCATCGTTTTACTATTCATCATTTTTGAGGTCAATTTGACATTTCGAGACATATTCAGAAAATTTACTATTCACTTGACACTATTCATTTCCGAGAGGAAACCACTATTCACGTGCATTATTCATGTCATCGTAAATTTAGTTTACGTGTGTTCAAATTCGCGTAACCGTATTGGTTCAGGAGCGAATTCATGCATTATTATCAGGGACACTTCATACGGACTAGAAATAGTCTGCATATCATCATTAGGGCACTTGCATGCTATTCCACTCGTAGGATAACTAAATTTATACTTTTGGTATAATTAACGATTTACGTACGTTTATTTCAAATAAACACTAATACGCGAACGATAAGTGTCTAACATGTCCGACACTCCCGACTATGATCCTAATACCTTTTTATACTCATTTCTATAAGATAAAAACTATAATATTGATTTACCCGGTATTTTGGAAATTAACTATTACGTATCGTACGTTTAACTTAATAACGCCAGGTTTTCACCAAAATTAAACGATAATCACCCAAACTCTCCGTACTTGTACCCGACATATTTTTACAACTTTTATAACTTTATTATGACCCGAATAACTTCAACAAAATATATTTCTAACAAACCCGGTACTCGATTAAACCTTAAACCTAAACCTAACCTAACTACACTTTATTACTAACACTAATTTTTACTAACTAACTACCCAACATCTTCCCCTTTTCCCTCCCCAAAACCGGCCAACCCCCCCCCCCCCCTAAAGGTCTTCCAACTTTAATAACCTCACCAAACTTATTAATTGTCCACCTAACAATTGTCTCAAGTATATATTAAACTTTTTTTTTACTCTTTCATCACAAAATCACTTTTTACTTACACTTAGCAACTTTTCTCTTCATTTTCTTTGAGCTTGGTTCGATTTGGGATAAACAAGGAGCAAGGAGGAAAAATTTTACAAGATCATATCATAAACTAGTTAGTATAATCATCCTTGTTAGAGTTTTGAAATAAAAACTCAAGGATTAGTAAGCTTTTTATCATCTAAACTCTCTAAACCATCAAGTAAGTTTACAAACTCATTTTTATGATTTTTACAAGTTATTATTATGTCTATATATTTTTCTTACAAGATCTTACACATGCATCAACTTGTACCACTTCATTTTTGTATATATTAACTTTCAAGCCCTAGAAATGGAAACATATGAAACTCTTGTTAGACCTAGTGGTTTGATGATATTTTAGGACCCATGACACCCTAAGAAGGTGTATGGTAGGTTTAGACTAGCTTTGTGGTGTTTAAAAGTGGATTGATGGAGGATGGAACTAGTTTAGAGACTTGAAAATGGTTTTTGAAACTTTTGAAATACCTACTGTCCCTATTTTAATTTCGTGGGAAAATCAGTAGATGATGACCAAGTTTTGACCAAAGATTTAGAAAATACATTCAAAAACGAAACTTTAGGCGAAAGAATCAATTAAAACGAGTTTATAACGAAGGAGTTATGATTTTTGCAAACTTAACGACGAAAACTACTTTTCAGAAAACTGCTTGCTGTTTGGCAGAATACGACGGGTATTTTGAAGTAGTAAACGTAACTTTAAGGAGCCGAGTTGTCTAAAATATACTAGTATACACAAAGACGAATCCGTGGACATAAAGAACAAGGAAAACGAGCTTGAAACGACAAAGTTATACCCATTCTAACATCGTCAAACTATATATATATATTTTTTTGGTCACAAATAAAAATAATAACGTACGTACTAAACGGTAAATTTTCTAGAAAACATTACTAAGGACGATTTCTTATCAAATGAATACGTATGACCCGAGAGAATACTTATACGACGTAACGACGTATTTCAAGGTTTTGATACAAGGATTATAACGTTAACTTTTTCGTACAAGTTATATACTCCTATATATGGAATATATTTTCCTAAGTATGGAAACTATTTTTCTATGGCGATAACTAGTGTTTCTAAATTACGAGTGGTATGAGTATCATGTGCATGTGCATTCATTTCATTACGGCTTGATCTAAGTTAGATCATGGTTATTCATTTAGGTTGCGGCTAGTACTCGCGCCTCATTGTCCCGACTACTTTCACCTCATTGCACCATCTTTGTACCATTATTTCGAGGTGAGTTTTCATAGCCCCGTTTTAATTCTATATTTTGATTTCAAATCCCACGGGGGAGAATACATTGCATTACTTATTTTTGTGTACATGCCTAAGTATAAAATTCATACATTGCTTAAGTTGCCTATTTACCACGTCTTGACAAGTCCCCTTTTATTATCATGGACCGTTAATTTCTAGTACTAAGCGAGAGTGAGTGGATAGATCTATCGAGGGTGACGCCTCCATTCGTGTTTGGGTTGCTCCAAATGGAACGAATGCATTTCATGTCTTTATTATTAGAGTGTCTGGTAAACACTCATTGGGGCCAAGTATCGTCTAGCTTCGGGGTCATGAGCTTAAGAGCCAATGTATATACTTTCCGGACATCCTATTTCATGGCATTACTTATGGAATTTGTACACTAGATTTTATTTATAAACCTATGATTATTCACCAACTTTATGTTGACCGTTTTTCGCAATGTATTTCTCAGGTAACTAAGGCATTTCTCATGGCATTGCATGGAGTCACTTTGTGTATCAAGGCTGACGCGTCACTTTTGGATTTCATGCACTTTGAACTATCGTTTGATTGTACTAAACTGGTTTCTTTAAACCTTTTCTAACTTTTGGGACCTATGTCTTTATAACTCTGAATATTTTGAATGAATCAAACGATGTATTTTCTAAACGACACTTTAGGTCGTTCAATATATCCTGGTTGTGTGCTATGATCCGTTACACCCTCAGGTATTCCATTCCGCTGCCATTCAGGTATTTCGGGGGTGTTACAGATTGGTATCAGAGCTAAGGTTATAGCGAACTAGGTTGCATCATTGACCCTAGACTATAACCACACTATCATAGCATATCATCATTTCATCATAAGTGCATATTTACTTATTTGTAGGCGATGCCATTATGCGAGTTATTTATTTTATTTCACCTTGATTATCACAGAGTCATGTCTTCGTATCCCGACACTGTTGTACTTTACACTATATCCGATTCTGATGATGAGGGTTCTGTGTCCTCTACTGCTGTTTCACCACTTGTTTCTCCTACACCTGAGTTGCCACTCTTGGCATCTGATGGTGACACCGAGCCTTTCGAGGAGGAGGAGACGGCTCCTACTCCCCATGTCCATCCTACTATACCTACTGACATACCATCATCACCTACTACTACTATCCATTCAGAGCCGAGACTTATGTTTCCTAGGGAGAAGACTGTTCAGGGCCCTAGGAAGAGAGTTCGTTATGCTACATGTACTTATAGGAGTCTCCATAGTCCTACTATGCCTACACCACCACCACCAGCCTTACCCACTACTACCCCTATGCCTACCTCACTCTTGCCGCTTCGGAAGCGCGCAAGGCTTACCACTCCAGATTCACCCATTACCGAGACTGATGACTTTTCACCACCACCCGTGTACCACATAGGTGAGAGTTCTAGAGCGGCTGCAGCTAGGGATCCTACAGCCGTTACACTAGAGGATCAGTTTGATGCTCAGCAGGAGCAAGTTGACAGGTTGGGGCATAGAGTTGATGAGATTATCACCCCTCGACTTGAGATTGTTGAGGAGCAGGTTGAGGATTTGATTCAGGGCAGGGTTGGTATTGATGTGTCTTACCATGGACTCGAGGCACGACAGTTGAGGCATCAGGAGGAGATTGAGCTACTTAGGGATGAGTTACCTGAGATTCGAGATAGAGCTCAGGCGACACAGGAGACCCAGTGGGAGCAGGTAGACCAGTTGACATTGCTTCGAGAGAGGGTAGTTGTTTTGGAGCGTAGGGATGCTTCTTCTCAGTTACGACTTGAGCATCTTGAGGAGATCGTGGTTATGATGGATCGTGAGATTCGTCGCTTGAGGGGAGAGCCTGGACCATCTAGAGCACCGAGAGGAGCCTAGGCGTAGACTGGTATTATATTAGCTTGTATTATTTCCTAGTCCCGGGATGTGGGACATAGTTCAAGAACTTGTAGTCTTTTGGTTGTTGTACAAACAAATATTATCAAGTGCGACTCTACTATGTGGAAATGTTGTGCTATATATTATATCGGCCTACATCGACCGAAATTTTCATGTATTATATTCATGTGTTGTGATTATATTTATGATGTTTCGTGGTTGCTCTTTATTATTATCGCATTTATACATGTTGTGGTTGTATCGACACAGGTTGGGGTTATATATACGTGACGTGGTTGTTGTGGTTGTATATATACACTTATCGTGGTGAGGTCTAGACAGATTGTGGTTGTACTCGTACATATCGTGGTTGTATTTATACTTGGTTATGGTTGTATATTTATATACGTGTTGTGGGTGTATATCTTTGGTACGATGACTATTTCTATTATGATTTTTCTCATGGTTATTTCCATTGTGATTTATCAGAAGTATGGCACCAAGGAAGAGTAAGACTGCACCAGAAACACCCGCCATGACTCAAGCCGCTATCCGCAAGTTGGTCAGGGATAGTATTGCAGAAGCTCTAGTGATTGAGAGAGCTGAGGTTGCTGCAAGGGCTGCTGAGACTGCTTCTAATACAGGGACGGTTGAACCACCCACTAATAAGAGGGAATGTACATGGAAAGATTTCAAGATTAGCGATCCTATCAAATTTAAGGGCACTGAAGGAGCGGTTGCTTTAATCCGCTGGTTCGAAAAGACTGAGAACGTATTTCTCATGTGCGGATGCCCGGATGTCAGCAAGGTGAAGTTTGCTACAGGTATGCTTCTTGATGAAGCTATGTCTTGGTGGAATTCGTATGCTCAGCCGATTGGTATGGAAAATGCTTACAAGCTTACTTGGGAGGAATTCAAGAAACTAATGACAAAGAAGTTTTGCCCTCGTACCGAGGTGCAAAAGATGGAAACGGAATTTTATGAGCTTGTGACTAAGGGTGATGACATTGAGACTTATTTCAGGAGATTTCAGGAGTTGGCTGCACTATGTCCAACTATGGTTCCCGATGATGAGAAAAAGATGGAAAACTTTGTTGGTGGATTGCCTGAAAGTGTTCGAGGAGATGTGATTTCTTTTGATCCACAATCAATGGAAGAAGCTATTCGTATAACTCAGAAACTCATGGTTCAAGTAGTCAAAGGGAAAGCTGCTGTCAACAGCAATAACCGTTCAAACAACACCAACTACACCAACACTCGGAACAACAACAACTATAACAACAATCGGAACCGCAATTATCCCAATAACCGGAACAACAATTCAAACAATAACAACAACAACAACAAGAGGAGGTTTGATTACAACCAAGGTGGAAACGCTGTTCAGCCGCCACCTAAGAGACAGGAAGTAGCAAAGGTTTATGCTGCAGGACCAAATGACAGAAAAAGGTTACACTGGTAACCTACCTAAGTGCGAAAGGTGTCAGAAGCATCATAACCCAGGTCGTTGTCCAGATATTTGTGGCAATTGCAAGAAGGTTGGTCACCACATCAAAGATTGTAGACTTCCAATCGTGGGTGACAATCAGAAACCACCGGTAACGTGTTTTGGATGTGGAGAACTTGTACACTTTAAGAATGAGTGCCCAAAGAAGAAGAATCAAGGAACTGGAAACCAAAATGGAATGGCTCGAGGAAGAGCTTATGTCATGGGAGGAGACGATGTCAAAGAAGACCCGAATGTTGTTGCGGGTACGTTCCTCGTTAATAATCGTTATGCATCCATTTTATTTGATTCAGGAGCGGATAGAAGTTTTGTTTCTATTGCATTTGCACCTTTGCTTAACATAGAACCGACCCCATTAGACATTTCTTATATCGTCGAATTAGCCGATGGGTCTTTAGTTAACACCAACACCATTGTTCGTGGTTGCACCATAAATTTTCTAAACCATCCATTCAATATAGACCTTATGCCCGTAGAACTTGGAAGTTTCGACGTTGTGATCGGTATGGATTGGTTATCTCGGCATCGAGCGAGAATTATTTGTGATGAGAAAGTTGTTCACCTTCCTTTTAACGGTGAAACTTTGGTTGTTCGCGGAGAGCGAAGTGGAACTAGACTCAGTATTATATCGTGCATTAAAACCGAGAAGTACATAAAGAAGGGTTGTTATGCATTCTTGGCTCACATCACGGAGAAGAAGTCGGATGAGAAACGACTTGAAGATGTGCCAATTGTTAAGGAATTTCAGGAAGTTTTTCCGGAAGAATTGCCAGGACTTCCGCCTACACGACAAGTTGAGTTTCAAATCGAATTAGTGCCAGGAGCTGCACCGATTGCACGAGCACCGTATAGACTTGCACCTTCGGAAATGCAAGAATTGTCGAATCAACTGCAAGAACTTTTGGACAAAGGATTCATTAGACCGAGTTCCTCGCCTTGGGGAGCGCCGGTTTTGTTTGTGAATAAGAAAGACGGAACTTTCAGAATGTGCATCGACTATCGTGAACTGAACAAGTTAACGGTTAAGAACCGTTATCCACTCCCAAGAATTGACGACTTGTTCGACCAGTTACAAGGTTCTAGTTTTTATTCCAAGATTGATTTAAGATCCGGTTACCATCAACTTAAAGTTCGGGAAGAGGATATCCCGAAGACGGCGTTTAGAACACGCTATGGTCATTATGAATTTCAAGTGATGCCTTTTGGATTAACTAACGCACCTGCGGTATTTATGGATCTCATGAATAGGGTGTGCAAACCGTATCTTGATAAGTTCGTGATCGTATTCATTGACGATATCTTGATTTATTCCAAGAGTAAGGAAGATCACGAAGAACACCTCAGAACAATCCTGGAACTACTCAAGAAGGAGCAATTGTATGCCAAATTTTCTAAGTGTGATTTTTGGATACGTAGAGTTCAATTTCTTGGCCATGTTATTGATAGCCAAGGTTTACAAGTCGACCCGGCAAAGATCGAGGCAGTTAAGGATTGGGCTACGCCCAAGTCTCCTACGGAAATTCGTCAATTTCTAGGACTTGCCGGATATTACAGAAGGTTTATTGAAGGGTTTTCTAAGATAGCGAAGTCGTTGACGAAACTGACACAAAAGAATGAGAAGTACGAGTGGGGAGAAAAACAAGAGTCCGCATTTCAATTATTGAAACAAAAGCTTTGTAGCGCACCGATTTTGTCACTACCGGAAGGTATTGAGAACTTTGTGGTATATTGCGATGCTTCGCATAAAGGACTTGGAGCTGTGCTAATGCAAAACGAGAAGGTGATAGCTTATGCATCTAGACAGCTTAAGATACACGAGAAAAATTACACTACTCACGACTTGGAATTGGGTGCAGTAGTTTTTGCACTCAAGATTTGGAGACACTACCTTTATGGTACTAAGTGTGTAATTTTTACCGACCACAAGAGCTTACAACATATACTCGATCAGAAGGAACTTAATATGAGACAACGTCGTTGGCTAGAGTTGTTGAGTGATTACGATTGTGAAATTCGATATCACCCAGGGAAAGCGAATGTTGTAGCAGATGCACTTAGCCGAAAAGAACGACTCAAACCTTTGAGAGTCAAGTCATTGGGAATGACTATCATTTCGCCATTACCATCGAAGATCTTAGAAGCTCAGATTGAGGCTCTCAAAGAAGAAAATCGACCACATGAGAAACTGTATGGTATGCCAGAAAGCGAAAATGGCTTTGTAAAGAGATCGGATGGAGTGTTATGCTTCAAGGACCGAAGTTGGATACCACTCTATGGTGGAGTGCGAGAATTGATTATGCATGAATCACACAAGTCGAAGTACTCTATTCATCCAGGTTCGGATAAGATGTATCAGGATCTCAAAAAGCTTTACTGGTGGCCGAACATGAAAGCAGAGATTTCTACGTACGTCAGTAAATGTCTTACTTGTGCTAAAGTGAAAGCCGAACACCAGAAACCGTCAGGACTACTTCAACAACCAGAAATTCCACAATGGAAGTGGGAACGTATTGCTATGGATTTTGTCACTAAACTTCCAAAGACGTCAGGAGGTTTCGATGCTATTTGGGTAATCATAGATCGACTTACCAAATCAGCTCATTTCATACCTATTAGAGAGACTTATTCAATGGAACAACTTGCTAGACTTTATGTCAAGGAAATAGTCTCAAGACACGGTGCACCAGTTTCCATCATTTCCGACAGAGATAGTCGTTTTACCTCAAACTTTTGGCGGTCATTACAAGATTCTTTTGGATCTCAATTAGACATGAGCACTGCTTACCATCCTCAGACCGATGGTCAGAGTGAGAGAACTATACAAACACTTGAGGACATGCTTAGAGCATATGTGATTGACTTTGGAAATGGTTGGGCTAACCATTTGCCGTTAATCGAGTTTTCTTATAACAACAGTTACCATTCGAGCATTAAGGTTGCACCATTCGAGGCACTTTATGGTCGCAAGTGTCGATCTCCAGTTTGTTGGGCCGAAGTCGGTGAAGTACAATGTACTGGCCCGGAGATGGTACAAGAAACGACAGAAAAGATAATTCAAATTCGAGAGAGACTCGAAACTGCTAGAAGTCGACAGAAAAGCTACGCAGATGTTCGACGCAAACCATTGGAATTTCAGGTCGGAGAAAAAGTTATGTTGAAAGTCTCGCCTTGGAAAGGCGTGATACGATTTGGAAAACGCGGGAAATTGAACCCGAGATACATTGGACCATTCAAGATCCTGGAAAGGATTGGTCCGGTTGCTTACAAACTTGAACTTCCGTCAGAACTTAGCAACGTACATAACACGTTTCATGTTTCGAACCTCAAGAAATGTCTTTCGGATGAGTCTGCCAATATACCATTAGAAGAAATACAACTCGATGACAAGCTTAACTTTGTGGAAGAACCCGTTGAAATAATGGATCGCGAGATCAAACAGTTGAAACAAAGTCGAATTCCGATCGTGAAGGTTCGCTGGAATTCTCGAAGAGGACCCGAGTTTACTTGGGAACGAGAAGACCAAATGCGACGCAAGTATCCACAACTTTTCACTGAGCCTATTACCGAGACCAACACTAACTGAATTCAGGGACTGAATTCCTTTTTGGATGGGCGACTGTCACAACCCACAATTTCAGGTCATTCTTCCAAACTTCGACATTTTACTATTCACAAGTTACTATTCATCGATCACAATTCATCGTTTTACTATTCATCGTTTTTGAGGTCAATTTGACATTCCGAGACATATTCAGAAAATTTACTATTCACTTGACACTATTCATTTCCGAGAGGAAACCACTATTCACGTGCATTATTCATGTCATCGTAAATTTAGTTTACGTGTGTTCAAATTCGCGTAACCGTATTGGTTCAGGAGCGAATTCATGCATTATTATCAGGGACACTTCATACGGACTAGAAATAGTCTGCATATCATCATGAGGGCACTTGCATGCTATTCCACTCGTAGGATAACTAAATTTATACTTTTGGTATAATTAACGATTTACGTACGTTTATTTCAAATAAACACTAATACGCGAACGATAAGTGTCTAACATGTCCGACACTCCCGACTATGATTCTAATACCTTTTTATACTCATTTCTATAAGATAAAAACTATAATATTGATTTACCCGGTATTTTGGAAATTAACTATTATGTATCGTACGTTTAACTTAATAACGCCAGGTTTTCACCAAAATTAAACGATAATCACCCAAACTCTCCGTACTTGTACCCGACATATTTTTACAACTTTTATAACTTTATTATGACCCGAATAACTTCAACAAAATATATTTCTAACAAACCCGGTACTCGATTAAACCTTAAACCTAAACCTAACCTAACTACACTTTATTACTAACACTAATTTTTACTAACTAACTACCCAACATCTTCCCCTTTTCCCTCCCCAAAACCAGCCAACCCCCCCCCCCCCCTAAAGGTCTTCCAACTTTAATAACCTCACCAAACTTATTAATTGTCCACCTAACAATTGTCTCAAGTATATATTAAACTTTTTTTTTACTCTTTCATCACAAAATCACTTTTTACTTACACTTAGCAACTTTTCTCTTCATTTTCTTTGAGCTTGGTTCGATTTGGGATAAACAAGGAGCAAGGAGGAAAAATTTTACAAGATCATATCATAAACTAGTTAGTATAATCATCCTTGTTAGAGTTTTGAAATAAAAACTCAAGGATTAGTAAGCTTTTTATCATCTAAACTCTCTAAACCATCAAGTAAGTTTACAAACTCATTTTTATGATTTTTACAAGTTATTATTATGTCTATATATTTTTCTTACAAGATCTTACACATGCATCAACTTGTACCACTTCATTTTTGTATATATTAACTTTCAAGCCCTAGAAATGGAAACATATGAAACTCTTGTTAGACCTAGTGGTTTGATGATATTTTAGGACCCATGACACCCTAAGAAGGTGTATGGTAGGTTTAGACTAGCTTTGTGGTGTTTGAAAGTGGATTGATGGAGGATGGAACTAGTTTAGAGACTTGAAAATGGTTTTTGAAACTTTTGAAATACCTACTGTCCCTATTTTAATTTCGTGGGAAAATCAGTAGATGATGACCAAGTTTTGACCAAAGATTTAGAAAATACATTCAAAAACGAAACTTTAGGCGAAAGAATCAATTAAAACGAGTTTATAACGAAGGAGTTATGATTTTTGCAAACTTAACGACGAAAACTACTTTTCAGAAAACTGCTTGCTGTTTGGCAGAATACGACGGGTATTTTGAAGTAGTAAACGTAACTTTAAGGAGCCGAGTTGTCTAAAATATACTAGTATACACAAAGACGAATCCGTGGACATAAAGAACAAGGAAAACGAGCTTGAAACGACAAAGTTATACCCATTCTAACATCGTCAAACTATATATATATATTTTTTTGGTCACAAATAAAAATAATAATGTACGTACTAAACGGTAAATTTTCTAGAAAACATTACTAAGGACGATTTCTTATCAAATGAATACGTATGACCCGAGAGAATACTTATACGACGTAACGACGTATTTCAAGGTTTTGATACAAGGATTATAACGTTAACTTTTTCGTACAAGTTATATACTCCTATATATGGAATATATTTTCCTAAGTATGGAAACTATTTTTCTATGGCGATAACTAGTGTTTCTAAATTACGAGTGGTATGAGTATCATGTGCATGTGCATTCATTTCATTACGGCTTGATCTAAGTTAGATCATGGTTATTCATTTAGGTTGCGGCTAGTACTCGCGCCTCATTGTCCCGACTACTTTCACCTCATTGCACCATCTTTGTACCATTACTTCGAGGTGAGTTTTCATAGCCCCGTTTTAATTCTATATTTTGATTTCAAATCCCACGGGGGAGAATACATTGCATTACTTATTTTTGTGTACATGCCTAAGTATAAAATTCATACATTGCTTAAGTTGCCTATTTACCACGTCTTGACAAGTCCCCTTTTATTATCATGGACCGTTAATTTCTAGTACTAAGCGAGAGTGAGTGGATAGATCTATCGAGGGTGACGCCTCCATTCGTGTTTGGGTTGCTCCAAATGGAACGAATGCATTTCATGTCTTTATTATTAGAGTGTCTGGTAAACACTCATTGGGGCCAAGTATCGTCTAGCTTCGGGGTCATGAGCTTAAGAGCCAATGTATATACTTTCCGGACATCCTATTTCATGGCATTACTTATGGCATTTGTACACTAGATTTTATTTATAAACCTATGATTATTCACCAACTTTATGTTGACCGTTTTTCGCAATGTATTTCTCAGGTAACTAAGGCATTTCTCATGGCATTGCATGGAGTCACTTTGTGTATCAAGGCTGACGCGTCACTTTTGGATTTCATGCACTTTGAACTATCGTTTGATTGTACTAAACTGGTTTCTTTAAACCTTTTCTAACTTTTGGGACCTATGTCTTTATAACTCTGAATATTTTGAATGAATCAAACGATGTATTTTCTAAACGACACTTTAGGTCGTTCAATATATCCTGGTTGTGTGCTATGATCCGTTACACCCTCAGGTATTCCATTCCGCTGCCATTCAGGTATTTCGGGGGTGTTACACACAAGAAGATGTAAACCTCAAGTTTCTTAGAAGTCTTGCACCTGAATGGAGTATGCACACAGTTGTTTGGAGGAATAAGCCTGACTTTGAAACTATGAAGTTGGAAAGTCTCTATAACAACTTAAGAGTGTATGAACCAGGTTGACTTCTTCATCTACTTCATCTTCTGGTACACAAAATCTTGCCTTTGTATCTTCAAAGTTAAAAGGGTCTAAAGAATCTCACTCTACTGCTTATGGGGTATCTACTGCTGATGGATCTCCTGCTAGTTCAAATGATAATAATTCCACCAGTGATATTGCTTTGTGTGCATTCTTGGCTGATCTAACTACAAGTGTAAGGTCACAGGCTATTAATCAAGATTTGGATCACCTTGATCCTGATGATCTTGAAGAAATGGATCTTAAATGGCAAATGGCCATGTTGACCTTAAGAGCAAGAGAATTCTTGAAGAGAAATGGAAGAGAAATCAAGTACAGGGCTAAAGAGAATGTTGGCTTTGATAAGTCAAAAATAGAGTGCTACAACTGCAACAGGAAGGGTCACTTTGCCAGGGAATGTAGAGCTCCAAAGAAAAATGCTGAAGCACCAAAGAAGACTGAAGAAACAAAGAATACCACTACTGCATTGGTATCTTGTGATGGATTGGGAGAGTATGATTGGAGTGATTTGGCTGATGAAGAACCAAACTATTCTTTGGTGGCTCAAGTCAAACCTAAAGTGCATAACTTTGCACTGATGGCCTATGCATCATCATCTTGTGGATCTGACTCTGAGGTATCTAATGATTCTGATTTATCTGTGTGTTCTTTTAAGTCATGTGCTGACATTGTAGAAGAACTTAAGTCTAGGAATGAGAGTCTAATTAAAGAAGTTGAAAACCTAAAACTTGATAACCTAGGTTACAAAGTAGGTATTCAAAATGTTGAAAGAAGACTTGAGTATCTAAAAGAGACTGAGCTGGAATATGTAGATAGAATTAACCAACAAGATGTTGAAATTTTTAAGAAAAACAGTGAAATTGAGTTTCTTAAGAATAAATTAGAAGAAGCGGAAAGAGATAGGGATGCAGCTCTTGCTGAAAAAGAAAAACATATAGTAAGAGTAAACGAACAACAATATGCTTCTGATTTGGTTAATAAATCTATTGAGAGTACCATAATGAGGAAAGGAAGTGGAATAGGTTACAATGAGGTTGCTCCTCCTGCTAAGAGTGCCTATGCTCCACCAGGAAAAGAATTGTCCTTCATTAGTGAGTTGAACATTGAAAAACCAACAGGTGAGTCTAGTACAAGTGTCTTAGAAACACCTAAGGTGGAGGGTAGAAAATTTCTTGATGCTCCTATTATTGAAGACTGGTATTCAGATAGTGATGAGGAACAGGAACAGGTTGAACTAGAACAAAGTGTAGAAAAGAAAGAAATTCCTACCAAAGTTGAACCTAAAATTGAACAGGTGAAGTTTGTGAGACCTGTGTTAGGTAAGGGCATCTCTAGGAAAATGGTAGAATATAATGAGATTTCTAGAGATAAAATGAATGGTTTTAATAATAAGCCTAGGGGTAATCAGAGAAACTTTAATAACCTAGTTTCTAACAAATTAGGTAGTGAGTTTTAATTAAAGAAAAAGGCTTGTTATAAGTGTGGTAGCTTTGAACATTTGATAAATAGTTGTCCTGACCACAAAAAGCCTGTTTGGAATCAATATTCTAGGGTGAATCATAAATATGTTACTAAGAATACCCACCCTCATCCTAATAGAAACATGATTCCTAGGGCTGTGTTGTTAAGATCTGGTGCAACTAGATCCATTTATGCTGCTAAATCAAATGGTGCTTTCAAAAACACAACTGGTTCTGTTACTGGCTCTACTGCTAGTAAGCACTCTGCTGCTAGTAAGCATTCTGCTGCTAGTAAGCAATCTGCTGCTAGTACAAAAATTTCTACTTCTGGGCCAAAATTTTTATCAAATACAGTTCTTGGAAATCATTTTTATGCTGTTAAGGCCTCAGCTTGTTGGGTTTGGAAACCAAAATCAATTGCTACAAACAATGTTTCCAAAAACAGCAGTGCATCAAGTGATTTAAAGAAATTTAACTATTTTAATGCACGAGGCAGATCCAAGTCAGTAATGGCTTGGGTCCCCAAGAGAAACTAATTTCTCCACTTTCATGTGCAGGGTAATCTACTGGATGATCTTAAAGACATGGTTATAGTTGATAGTGGATGCTCTGGACATATGACAGGAGATGAGTCTCAACTTGAAGACTTTGAGGCTTTTGAAGGTGGTTATGTTGCTTTTGGGAATGATCCAAAAGGTAGAAAGATTATTGGTAGAGGCACTTTAAGAACAGGGAATTTGGACTTTGAGAAGGTGTTTTTTGTGAAAGGGCTTAAGTTTAACCTCTTTAGTGTATCACAAATGTGTGACAAAAGGAATTTTGTTCTTTTTACAGACACTGAATGTATGATACTTTCTCCTGATTTTCAGTTGCCAAATGATAAATTTGTGCTATTGAAGGTCCCTAGAAATGAAAATATATACAGTGACCATATTAAGAACATTGTTCCCAAAAGAGCTTTAACTTGTCTGATTGCAAAAGCCACTATTGATGAGTCCAAATTATGGCATAGAAGACTTGGGCACCTAAACTACAAGAAAATGAACAAGTTAGTGAAAGGAAATCTTGTGAGAGGCATGCCCAAAAATTTGTTTGAAAATTGTGAGACTTGTGTTGCTTTTCAAAAGTGTAAACAACACAAAGTTTCATTCAAGTCTAAGACAGTGAACACAAATACAGAGCCCTTGCACTTACTTTACATGGATTTATTTGGGCCTGTTTTTGTGAAAAGCTTGAACAAGAAGTCATATTGCCTAGTTGTCACAGATGACTTCAGCAGGTTTACTTGGGTGTTCTTCTTAGCCACTAAAGATGAAACCCCAGAGATACTTAAGGAATTCATTACAAGAGTTGAAAACCTGCACAACCACAGAGTGAAAATTATCAGATGTGACAATGGTACTGAGTTCAAGAATAGTGTGATGAATCAATTCTGTGTGGGTAAAGGAATTCTAAGACAGTACAGTGTTGCAAGAACTCCACAACAGAATGGTGTTGTAGAGAGAAGAAACAGGACACTTATTGAGGCTGCAAGAACAATGTTATCTGATTCTAAACTACCTATACCTTTTTAGGCTGAAGCTGTAAACACTGCATGTTTTGTGCAAAACAGGAGTAAGGTAGTGAAGCCTCACAACAAAAATCCATATGAGCTTTTTCTTGGGAAGATACCATTGATTGATTTTCTCAAGCCATTTGGATGTCCTGTCACTATTTTGAATACTAAGGATCAGTTAGGCAAGTTTGAAGAGAAAGCTGATGAAGGTTATTTGGTTGGTTACTCTGTACATAGTAAAGCTTTCAGGGTATATAACAAGAGAACCAAACATGTGGAGGAGAAATTGCATATCAAGTTTAGTTAGAACACATCTAATGTTGAAGGAAAAGGACCTGAATGGATGTTTAATGTTGATATCCTTACCAAGACAATGAATTATGTACAAGTTATTGCTAGTGTTGACACTAACAAACCACAAGAAGACATTGTTTTGATTGAGAAACTGAAGGTTGGTCCTACTTTCTTACCCTTAAAGAAAGATCAAGATATATAAGAAGATGTTGTTACTCCAAAGAAACCTAAGGAAGCTGAAGCAGATATTGAAATTCCTATTGATGCAGAAAAGATACCTAATGAAGCTCCAAAAGTGGTTGTTGATGTCTCTCCTACAAGGCCAGAAGACTCTACTGCTGACTCAGAAGACTCAACTGCTAGACCAAAACAAGCAACTACTGCTTCAATCAATTCTGCAGCCAAGCCTATTAACTCTGCTTCTACATCACAGTTTCCTTCTTTGGACACCCAGGGTAGATCTTTTGATGATCCAAACTATCCTGATGATCCAAATATGCCTCCTCTAGAGAATATCTATGATGACACAGATGATGAAGCTCTTGATGGTAAACTATTTGGAGCTGAAGTAGATTATACTAATTTGGAAATCAACATTCCTGTTAGTCCCACTATTACTACAAGAGTTCACAAGGATCATCCAAAAGAACAAATTCTCAGTGATCCACAATCATCTGTACAAACAAGAAAAATGACTAAAGAGCTCAAAGATCTTCAACATCAAAGTTTCTTTGCAAGATCTCTGCATCAAAAAAACAGTCACAAAGATCTACAAAATTACTTGTTTGCCTGTTTTCTGTCTCAAATTGAACCCAAGAACACTTACAAAGCCTTACAAGAAGCAAGTTGGGTGGAAGCAATGCAAGATGAGCTTCTGCAATTCAAACTACAAGAGGTATGGACTTTGGTTGATTTGCCAAATGGAAAAAGAGTGATTGGCACTAAATGGGTTTTCAGATGTAAAAGAGATGAAAGGGGAATAGTCATCAGAAATAAAGCTAGGTTAGTAGCTCAAGGATACACACAACAAGAGGGACTTGACTATGATGAGGTATTTGCACCAGTGGCAAGAATAGAAGCCATTAGACTATTCTTGGCTATTCTATCCAAGCAAGCACCAGCATAGTCAGTGTCTGCATTGCCATGAACCCTGTTTGTAGAACCAAAGATGATGTCATCTACATAGATTTGAACTAGAAAAATATCATCTTTTTGTCTTTTGAGAAACAAAGTCTTGTCAATCTTTCCTCTACTGAACCCAGAGTCTAACAAATATGTTGACAAGGTATCATACCAAGCTCTAGGAGCTTGATGTAAACCATACATTGCTCTATTCACCTTTTGATTTGGTGGCATATTCAGACAGTGACTATGCTGGTGCTTGCTTGGATAGAAAGTCTACAACTGGAGGTTGTCAATTTCTAGGAAACAGATTGGTGTCATGGCAATGCAAGAAACAAACAGTGGTTGCAAATTCTACAACTGAAGCTGAGTATGTGGCTGCTTCAAGTTGCTATGGACAAGTGCTTTGGATGCAAAATCAACTACTGGATTATGGGTACAATTTCATGAACACCAAAATTCATATTGATAACAACAGCACACTTTGCATAATTAAAAATGCTGTTTTTCATTGTAAAACAAAACATATTGAGATAAGACATCATTTCATAAGGGATTGCTATGAAAAGAAGTTAATTCAAATTGTCAAAATTCATACTGATAATAATGTTGCTGATCTTCTCACTAAACACTTTGATGTGGGGAGGTTTCAATTTTTAATTGCAAATATTGGTATGATAAATCTTTGAAAATCTTATCTCTTTTTGTTTTTGTAAAGTGTGTAAAGGTCCTGTGCTGTTAGTTACTCTGTTTCTGCTACTTCTTAAGAAGCATATGGTTCTGTTGGAATGTACTCTGCTGCTTTTTAACTCTACTACTAGTATATATGTTTGTATGCTTTGTGGTGTTTGGACTAACATTTTGCAAGACAAAGCTATAATTGATGATTTGCAAGTAAACAAAACAAGAAGTAAACAATTATCATTCATCATCAAAAGAGTACAACTAAACAGGGTACATCCACATCACTTCAAAACAACAAAAGACCGCTACATAACAAGATGAAATTAAAAGACTACAAACATCACTGTCTAGGGCATGGAAGCCCAAGCACAACTTTTCTATCCTTGGGAAGAGGAGGGTTTACCTTTCTTGTCTTGGATGATGTCTTGGGTCTTAGCCTTGAAGATTGTGGTCTTTCAGGAGTGGAAGGTGGATTGTTTTGCGGCTCATCCTCATCAGATGAAGTACAAAGAAAGGGGGAAACAAGTTCCATTGGAGATGGAGGTCTTATAGGGATCCAAGCAGGGTCTTCTGATGATTCTGAAGACGATGGAGATTTAGGGGACATCACCTCTTTACCCCTGGAAGTGCTTGGGGTCTGATTCAAGTTTAATAGATCTTTGAAAACAGGGAGATCGTGTTTTCTCTTTCTGGCTTGTTCCTTGGTCCTACATCCGTTGTGGGGAGGACGGAATGGAGGTACATAGGTTTCAAAGGGTTCTTCATCCTCAGAAGATGAATCCGATGATATGTTGATTATTTCAGGAGAGGATTTCATGGTTCTTGAGATTTGATTTGGGTAATTGGCGTTATTGATTGTAATTAGGGTTTGATTATGTTGAATTAGGGAAAGATTTAGTCCGTTTTTATAGGGATCACAGAGTATCAAGCGCATTTATTGTTGAGGGTTCTTGACTTTTTGACCAAGTTCGATTAGTCAACTCTGCTGCTAGCTTAAAATCACTCTGCTGCTAGTTGTTTCATTCTGCTGCTAGTGTTGTGGATGATATGGTTATGCTGATACGGTGGTAAGTGTGATGGTGGAATGTGTAACTTCTCCGACTCAGTTTAAAACCTAATTAACATTCACAATTGGTTTTTACACGCTCCAAATTGAAGTTCTCACAAACCCTAACACTCCATTATTCTCAAAGTCAATTATCCCCAAATTTCTCAAAACCCTAATTCATGGATTGTACACGTACCTGGGTAGAGCAGCACAATAGTGTTGTTATTTTGGATGAAGAGTTGGTTCCTGAAGGTTTCACAGACATGGTAAAATTCTTAAATGCTACTTTTCTTAGGTATGCATTAACTGTGAATCCTACAATATTTGTTTCCTACATCAAACAGTTTTGGCTTACTGCTAAAGTCAAAACTAGGAATGAGGAAAAATATGTTAAAGCCACAGTAGATGGACAACAAGTTCGTGTAACTGAATCTTCTATAAGGGAAACTCTTCTCTTAGATGATGAAACAGAGACCACGTGTCTTGCCAATTCTGCTACTTTTCAGGGTTTAAATGATTTGGGGTATGAGGGAAGACATACAAATTTAAAATTTCAAAAAGCTCTCCTCTGTCCTCAATACAAATTTTTGGTACACATTCTCCTTCATTGTTTGAGTCCTAAAACTTCTGGGTGGAATAAGTTTAGTGCTACTATTGCTTCTGGTATGGTATGCCTAAGCAAAGGACATCCATTTAATTTTTCAAATATGATTTTGGAGGGGATTGTTAAAAGTGTTAAAGAGTCTGGTTCTTATTTGCTTTATCCAAGATTTATCCAGCTTTTTATAGAAAACCAACTTACCAATTTCAGATCACATAATGCTACTTATGATGCTCCCAAATTGGTTTCCAAAACTTTTACTTTCTTGATTAAGCATGGAAAAGGTTTTTCAAGCACGCATACAAATCTTACACCTTCTATGGTGCAACTTGTGCAAAATATTCAGGGTGAAGGATCAGGAAATCCCACTGATTCCCATCACACACCTAATTTTTCTGCATCTGCTACACAACCCAAAATACACTATACCCGTAGGAAAACCAAAAAGAACATTGATCTACCTCAGGATAGTGTTAGTATGGCTGTACCAGATGAGGCTGTCCTAGGTGATGGAGGGGACATGTTGGCAAGGGCTGTCACTACTGCTTCTAGCTTAGCAGCAGAGCAGGACAGTGATGCGTGGGAATCGCAACAGGCTTTACCTCTCCAGGGATCTCGAGAAGCTTACAACCCCCACCAGGCAGTGTACCTGATCGTTGTAGTATAGTATAGTGACAAGTACCGGGGGATTGATCGTTCAGCTTAGGAATAGTGTCGCTAGGATTAGAAAGCCTAATTACTAGTTCTAAAAGTGAGGGATGATTATTTTTGTATTTTTATATTTTTTAGAAAGCAAGTAAAATCTCGGGTTTTGGAAGAGTGGGCGGAATTAGTTGCTATTCAACTAACCCAATACTAAGATGCAATCAAAATAAAATACTAAAAAATGAAATTAAACTAATTTATACTAAAGTTGTGAGCAGTAATTAGAGAAAATGTGTTTACTTAGATTTCACTACTCCCTAGATATCTTTTACACGTTAATTACTTGTTATAATTGCATGGATGACGGGTCGTATTCCTTAATACCAGTCATGGAGTGGCATACATAACTCCCCAATTCTATGAGCTCTTATCTCCTCCTACACCATGCCCAGCACAACTATAGGGATTGTAAACAGTGGCTCATGCATTAAATACAACCAATAAAGACCTAGTACGCCTCGGTTCATGTTTCTTAAGACGTTCAAGCATGTTACCATTTGGAGATCTGCCAGTTTTCTTAAGCCTAACATATAAATCATTCATCCACAACAAGAATAAACAAGTAATCAACACATAATCAATATCTAGGTTTCATTAGATCTAAGCAAACACAAAAGAGATCTAGCCTAGCATAATGGAATTGAGACAAGAACAAGATATAGACAACCAACACATAGACATATTGATTGAATTAGAAGAACCCTTATCTCAATTACAATGCAAGGTATCAAGGGTTTAGAACCCTTGAAAAACCTGTAAAAGTTGCACCAAAATCGTCTTTAGGGTTTCTCCAAAACTTCTCTTTTTAAATGTGAAAAACTAGAAAACTATATATAGGAAAATAGGGATGACGGCGTCAAGAACAAATGTGTGACGCCGTCATCTCGCCGCCAAATACTTCCTCGGACGGCCTTGATCTACTTCTGACGCCCTGTGTGACGCCGTCATCAACTACGGATTTTTATTCTTGGGGTTTGACGCCGTCATGAATTAACTCTTGACGCCGTCACCTCCTGTTCCCAGCATGGAAAATTGAGACTTTGCCGTTTTCTTCACTTTTATGCTTCAAAAACGTCCAAAATGGCTTCTTTTCCGGAATTCACTCTCCAAGTACCTAAAATCACAAAAGGAACGATTTAGGGCAATATTTGATCAAATAAATTCGGATTCAGGCTTAAATGACCCCCTAAAAACGGATCATTTTTCGCCTCATCATATACCCTTACACTTGAGATTTGCTTGTCGTCAAGCAAATACGCTTTTATTCTACTCAAAAGACAAGTTAGGGGTCATTTAACACTAATATAAAAGTAATTACAACAAATAATCGTTCCACTAAAGACCAATAGACAAGCTCGGAGGTCATACACTAGTACCTCACAAATAGTGTTTAGATACTCACATCTCTCGGGTGTAATAAAGTAATATAACATTATGGAAATGGAAGATATCTCTCACTACCTGTCATAGCAAAATAGATTACCATAGGCTTGGGAAAGGATCAAACCTCCACCACATGGCGTAAGCACCTAGGATAAACTATCAAAGAGGTATTTTAAAGGGTTGTAACGTTAGGTATAGGGATATGAATTACACGGTTTTGTTGGATAAAGGAAGTTTTACTGGTGGCGAGTTAACAATCTTGGTTAATTACATGTACAAGATGGCGTTGCTAAGCCAAGACTAGACTCGACTTAAGCTAATAAATGAAAAATAACAAAAAACATAAAATGAACATAGAATGAAACGGGATGGTAGTCCGTATGTTTTTTCTCTTTTTTTTTTTTTTTTTTTTTTTTTTTTTTTTTTTTTTTGCATACACTCTTACCCTACCATCCAAAATAATACATCATAGGGAATGAACATTCCCCTTACACTTGAATCTTTACATACTTTACATTTAAACTAATCTAATGACTCGAATTAAGAAAATCAAAACACTTGGAGCACTTTTAAGATTAACGTACGTATGGGGGTAATAATATTATGTTCTTCCCCATTACTCCATAAATAAGTACTTACCCATGAGTCCCAATCGTCCCAAAACAATATGTACAAGGATATGACTCGACTTAGCAACCATGTAATCAATTAGAATGTTAACTTAGGGTTTAACAAATAACAATAATGCACTAAAAATGAGTGCATACACGGAAGGCTAAGGCGATTTGGGTGTACATTTAAGTGGGGTGTAACAAATTCTTCCTTTAAGTAAGTTGCTTAAAGTTAGAAATGAAAAGATATGCTCGGTGGGGTGTACTAGGGGTATCGTGTACTAAAAATGAGTACAACGCTAAGGGTGTGGGAAAATTAGTTGACTTAACTAGCCAAGTAATATGACTTAAATGGTCAAGTAATTATAATACGGGTTTAACACAAGGGTGATCCTAATGCCTCTTATCATGTAGTAAATCCTACTACACGAATGTAGTCTCACTAGCGGTCTCGGGATGCATCACTAACGCAAGTTCTAGAATCTAAATGCTACCGGTACACTCATAAGCACTAATAGTAAATGCTTTTCCTATCAAATCTAAAGGCGAACCTCACATTTTTTTGTGGAAAATTTTTCTGAATATACGGTTATGTGCTAGTCATACAATCTCCTATCCATGAGACGCTTGCTATGGCTAAAGTTTCACTCCTAAATGTTGTAAAAAATTTAAATTTGGCGCTAAAATTGCACTAACAAGTATTTCTCATAGTTTTATTACACATCTACCATTAAACAAAACAAACTCAAGCGAAAGTGCATATGTAAGGTATCATCTTTTTACCCTCCCCTTACACTTAAGATGAACATTGTCCCCAATGTTCAAGTAAAGAATGTAAAAGTGAAAAAGTAAAGAGAATGAAATCAAATACTCCCCTGATTCGCTCGGTATGGATTATAGGTTGGCCAGGTTAAATCTTCCTCCAAGAAAATGAACCATCAAAGCTTCCCTTCCAGAATATAAATCATCTTCTTGTCATACATAACCTGTAAATCCTGACAAAAATAGACAAGACAACCTCGCGTAAAATCGGCGGCATCCTATATAAGTTTCTAAATCCTAGAAAACAAGATAAGATATAATGCTTGTGGAATGAAGTTTGCAGATTTCCTGGAGATTATAAAACTTAATAATTCACAAAAACCATAAGACTCCGTTAGAAAAACAAAACCGGTAAAATTTCCAGATTTTAACTCCTGACGCCGTCAAGAGTTAACCTCTGACGCCGTCAGAATGGACCTGCAGAAATTCTTATGTTAAGTTTCCGGAAAATTTCTGGAAAAACTTGGTCCTACTTCCTGGAAAATCCTGCAAAACTTCATTATGACTCAATACAAGCATTTTACTCTAACGAATACGAATATACATGTTCATTTAATATTGTGGAGAATCATGATCGGTTTGTTTCTTAAAAACATATTTGGGGTTTCCCCTTACACTTATCTTTTGCAAAAATACTTTTAGGTTGGAGTTAAGACTAGGCCAAACAACATAGTAAAGTATTTCCACATTTTAATTTAGAGACATGATCAACCAACAATAAAAATAAAACATGCATACGGAAGCAAATAACAATCAAACAAATAAAATCACACAAAACATGGGTTGCCTCCCAAGAAGCGCTTTTCTTTATTTACGAGTCTTGTAGCTAGACTCAAAGTCATGGGTTACTACGTGATCTCATCATTTGAAATGATATACCCCATATAATTGCGATCATTACTGTTATGGTGGTAGTGCCTCAATCTGTCGATACTCGCAATCACCTTCCCACCTAATTTGCTCCTCAAGTAAGCTACCCTATCTTGGCTCAATCCTTCGATTGTGAATGGCCCATACCACCAAGGACTTGGTTTATCGGGTGGTATTGTTGTTTCCAAGTGTCTCAAGAGCACCAAGTTCCCTTCCTCAAATGGTGTATGATTTTTTTCATGTCGAGTATGTTTGAGTTCAATCAGAACCTTATTGCTTTTTCTTCTTTCATCCTTAGCTTTCTTATAGCTTTTGATCCTTGCCTCCCATGCAAGAATCTTATTCTGAACACGAATGGGTGTCGTGCCAATGTTGTTTTTGATCATTCTCCAACTCAAATTCTCATGCCCACTTCGCGGGGTCATGGGGAAGCTAATCTTTCTTTTTCCTGATTTAAGCTCAATCTTCCTACCTTCATACTTAATGACAGCCCTAGCGGTGGTGAGGAATGGTGCCCCAAGGATTATTGGCATGCATCCATCCCCTTTATCATCAATGATCATAAAATCAACGGGGTACATGAATCCTGCCACATTAACTAATACATCTTCTGCGACTCCTAGGGGGTATACGTACGAGTGTCCAACAAGAGATAACCTAACACGAGTAAATTCCCATGTATCATTTCTAAATAAAGCATCCATTTCATTATTCATTGCATCAATCCAATAAGGGCACTTAGAAGCTTCAAAGAAAGATTTTGGTTCACTATTTTATTAACCTAAGTTACAAAACAAAGATTTTCATAATTAAGTTTTGAATAATTGACATCTTTCAAGACCATATTTAACTTTAGAATCAACAACAAAGTCATTAAAATTTTTTGGAAAAACAGAAAGACTAGAAGAACTTCTTAAATTTTGAACATCCTGAGCATTAGAACTTAGATTTTGATCCAAATTACCCTAAAAAATATTTTGATTTCCTTCAAGTGTAGCTACCATCTCATCCTCCTGAGTAATTATGTTATCACTACTATTATGAGTAATATCCTCATTATTACCATTTGAGAATTCATTAACAGCAGTGTCTATATTCCCACCAGAGTGAGGAGAGTAGTTGCCTTCACATTGTGAACTATTTTCACTATTCAGAGAAGATTCTACTCTCTTACCATCATTGGGTACCTTATGATATCCCTTAAAAAAAGTTTTAAATGGTTTAAGTCTTGAAAAACAGTTTTCTCAGAAGTAATATCAGTTTTATCAGTAACAAAATCTTTAAAAGGAAAGATATATTCAACGAATTTAACATCCCTAGAAAATATGAAATAATGCTTATCAAGACTATATAACCTATATCCTTTTTTAAAATTAGGATATCTTTATCTTAGATCTACCACCAAGTTTGTTAGAAGTATCAACAATATTAGCAAAACAAAGACAGCCAAACACTCTTATGTGGAGTAGGACATTTTATATATCAGTTCATAAGGTGACTTTCCATTTAACACAGAAGAAGGTAATTTACTAACAAGATAAGTAGCAATTAGAATACATGCAGTCCAAAATTTTAATGGAATTCCCCCTGACACAGAAGGGATCTAGCCACATTTAAAAGATGCCTATGTTTCCTCTCAGCAATACCATTATGTTGTGGAGTGTAAGCACATGAAGTCTAATTAGTAATACCTTTTCAGCTCAAAACTTATTTCCTGTTTGATTAACAAACTCAGTACCATTATCACTTCTAAAGTTTTAATTCTTTTATTAAACTAATTTTCAATCAGATTATAAAGAAAACAGTAATGTAATAAGGTACTTCATCTTTAGTTTTAATAAGATAGACCCATACAGCTTTTGTGCAATCAACCACAATAGACAAAAAAATATTTATAACCTTCTTTACTAGTAACCTTATAAAGCCCCCATAAGTCTAAATGCACAAGTTCTCCTGAAGTGGAAGAAACATGACCACTTAAGGGAAATGGTTATCTACTTTGTTTAGCCCTTTGACAGATTTCACAAATATTGTTTTCATTTTTATAATCAAATTGTAGTTTATTTTTTAAAACATTCAAAACTAGATCTTCAGGGTGACCAAGTCTGTAGCGCCAGTCTTGCTGAGATAAAAAACTATTGATATAAGAATCAACAACATTATGTTTAATACCTTGCACATTGTCATTAAAATAAGTGGTGCAAAAAAATGTCAACAAGGCCGATTAATCGCCAATTAGGTGCTACAAGGCCATCGACCTTGCTGATTTGTGTAACTGGGTCAAACAAATAGGTCAACCGTGGTCAATAATGATCAACGGCGGTCAGTGGTGGTCAAACTTGCCGGAAACCTATAAATCTTGCCGGAAGTACCCAAAACTCAATGTAAACTTACTTTGATCACTTATAGTAATTGTTTAAGTCAATTACAAGTCGTCTTTAGAAAATACCTTGCCGAAAATACCTAAAACTTACCGGAAATACACAAAACTTGCTAGAAATAACTAAAATTTGTCAGTAATGCCAATCCAATTAATCACTGATTAATCCCGCCTAGACCAATTACAAACTACAAGGTGGTCGACCGCCTGACTACCGATTCACGATTTTTGCAACCTTGATTAAAATATTATAAAGCTACACAATGTTTACCAGTCCCCCGAACATTTTTCAGATTCAAATCCTGGTCTAGAAAATAACATTTACTTTCATCAAAAGCCACAAGAAGTTTATCTATCTATTTTATCTAATAAATGGGAAAACTGTACAAGCCCACTAAAGCACATTTTGCATTAAATTCACTGACGTGTCTAAGCTCTGATTGGCTCTGGATTTATTGCGTACAAGGCAGCCATTGCATATCATTTCCGTCAAACCCAAAATCATCCCCATATGGTAACTAATTAACCAATTCATAACGCCATTCAAAGAAATCAATTCATGGAATCAGTTTCTTGGTAAGTAATTGACTCATTCAAATCAGTATTGTAACCATATTACAAAAAGATAATCAATCAAAACATCATATCACGGCAAACCTATTTTTGATTTGGGATCGATTGTAAGTTTTCTTAAAGTTTTTAATTAGATCGATTGTAAGTTTTTTTTTTATGGATTTGAGATTGAAATCAAATGCTATTTTCGGATTCGATTGTCAGTTTATTTGGTGGAAAACCCTAAACCTTGCAATGATCCTGATTCGAGGCAATCCTAATTAGGGTTTCGATTGTAAGTTACTTTTTTTTATCATTTTTTCTAATTCTAATAATTTATTTTTTATCTATGATTCTGCAATGATTATTCAATAGATTTACAACTAATGGTGTTTATGTATTGATCGTTTTATGTGCAAATTGTTTGTTTTTAAATATTGTATGTTTCAATTAGATCGTTGAATGTGCAAATTATTTAATAGAATTAGGGCTAATGATGTTTAGAGAGGTATATTGTTTTAATCAGTTAATTGTTTTACAAATATATTGTTTTAATCAGTTAATTGTTTTAATCAATTGTTTTTAATGATTTTATTTAGGGCTAATGATGTTTATGTATGGATCGTTGAATGTTGAATTTTGTTTTTTTATAGATTGTATGTTTCAATTACACCTAATTGTATATACTTAGGTCTATTCAAATTGATGTTTACTGTTTTTCTATTTAATTCTATTGCTTTCCAATAATCGTGTATTTGTCGATCTGAATATGCTTTGATATGCTGACATTGTGCCCATCTATCACAAATCAGTTTTAATTTTTGTATAATTTTTTTGTAAGTGCTTACTGGATTGGTGTTTTGTGTAGAGGTAAAGCCTACCCCTTTCATGGAGAAAATTGTGGCCATCTATAAGAATCTTGATGCTGAGTTTACCACCAATCGTGTTAATCCCATGGTTCGGGTAAGAAAAAAAAACTTCATATCAATAGCTTATATTTAGAATGTAATTATTTACAATGTAATCAATAGCTTATATTGCTGGATAGAGCAAAGTATTAGGATTTTTCGTAGGAGGCTATATTATTAGTTATATAATCAATTTTGATGAGGTAAGTTAGTCAATCAGTGAATTGATTACTCGGTTTATAAGAGGATAGGCGATTAGATCTTGATGGGTTATCGTTATTATGGTGAATTGCATATGTGTTTATGAAATTTAAAGATAGTTTGGTGTAATTATGGATAATGTGTTTTTTTCTTTAGATTTTTATTCCTATTTCTTACTTAAAATGTTAGGTACATCAAATGTTTGTGATAATGTCTTAATGAGGTTTTTGGGTAAAGATTTCTTCATGAGTTTGGTTTGTGTATTTCCTGCAGGTGGTATGTACATTTCATGTTGATTGTGCCTCATGGATGTCATAGAAATTATGCAACTTACAAGGTTAGTTCTCACTTTAATAAACCTTCATGCATTTTCAAGTAATTGGGTTCATATGGTCTTCCTCTCTTTATTTTTTTTCAACCGATTATGATTTTAGTTGACAATTGCATTATGTTTCCAATTGCAAGCAGTCGTCTGTAACGGAGCTTTTTGTTGACAATGCCTATTTACAAATTACAAGGTAAATCACTCATTCAAATAATTCACTAGATTTAATTTAGATAATAATGTCAACACTACATGATAGATCAAGTCCATACAAATCATTCACTAACTCATTGTACTTTATGTGCATTTGTACTCAAATTTCTAAAAAATGAATTTGATAATTTTGGTAGTTAATGTGGATTCCAGTCATGAGTGGTTTACATTCTTGGTTGTTAATTGTTCAAGTTCATGTTTCGAAGGCTTTTATGGTCCTGTTTGAATGGGTAGTATATGTCTCCTAAAGACTGAGCATTACATGGCTTTGTAAGTCCTCTTAATCCTATTAAAAAAAGAAGAAGATCAGTTTTGTATAAGCTAATATGGTTCATCACAAAAAGAAAACTTTGCACTGGAATAAGGGTGTGATAAGTACTATAAATTTATTAGTCTTGGTTGAGCTTATATACTGCACTTTTTATTTATTATTAGCTATTAGTTTTTTGTGATGAAATATATATTGTAGGTTTTTGACTTGAGTATGTTTGTGTGAAATTTCATAGCTGCGATTGGAAAAGTGATAACGTACTCATAGTTTCAAGGTTGTACCAAGTAGAAAACCAAACAAATGACAAAATATATATAGTAGTTATTGTCCATTCATCATTATGCTAATAGTTTAGCTATCAAGGTGAGATAAACTACGTAGAAGTAAAAGGTGGTTGTTAATGATTTCATCAAAAGCAGGTTATAAAAGACATTGTATTAATGTGTTTATGCTACTTCACAGTCACAGCCGTTTGCGGATTCTTATCAATGTATGCTGAATATTTAGTGCCCATTCTTAAATACTTATATTCTTTGGTTTTACCATTTTATGGTTATGCTATAATCAGCTACTTCTTGTTGTTTTTTCTAATAACTATCAATGGTGTTGCTGCAGCGGGAATGCCTGGTCCATGCCTCATGTTTCACCCGTCTACTGAATCCACAGCTTCGCCTGTCACATCTGCTATTGATGCACCGCAAAAAAATTTGGCGCGTGCCCAAACCATGAACACGATTCCAGGCTCTGGCAAACGTACACGCACCCAAAGAGGTACAACTCTTGGCTATTCGTTATTAGTGCTTGCGTGGTCTGTTTGATAACTAGATTCGTGGTAAACTGTGAACGTGTGTCATTTTGTCATAACTTAATTTCTGTTACCGTTTGCAGCTACATTGACCTTCATTTTTTTGAGCCTCATTGCAAGACCTCAGGGTACGTACGTGTCTTTAGCCCATGTGACCCATGAGTCCAGTTGGGTGTGTTTTTCATTTTGAGTGAAGATATGTTTTGAATGAGATAGGTTTTTTTGTTGGTTAATGAAAGGTGTAAAATGGGTATTTATAGAGAGTGAGAAAGTTCGATTGTTCTAATTAGTATAAGTTTTTGATTTTTAAGATTTTCGAAAAGCTAATAAGCTTACTTTCATTGTCTTATCAGGTTGCATAATATGAAGATGAGGTTTCATTTTCATATCAATGGTGTTGCTGTCATTTCTAATAACTATCAATGGTGTTGCTGCAGCGGGAATGCCTGGTCCATGCCCCATGTTTCACCCCTCTACTGAATCCATAGCTTCGCCTGTCACATCTCCTATTGGTGCACTGCAAAGAAATTCGGCGTGTGCCCAAACCAGCAACACGATTCAGGCTCTGGCAGGCGTACACGCACCCAAAGAGGTACAACTCTTGGCTATTCATTATTAGCGCTTACGTGGTCTGTTTGATAACCAGATTCGTGCTGTAATGTGAACATGTGTGATTTTGTCATACCTTAATTTCTACTACCGTTTGCAGCTACATTGGCCTTCATTTTATTTGGCCTCATTGCAGGACCTCCGGGTACGTACGTGTCTTTAGGCCCATGTAACCCACGAGTCCAGTTGGGTGTGTTTTTCATTTTGAGTGAAGATATGTTTTGAATGAGATAGGTTTTTTTGTTTGTTAATGAATAGGTGTAAAATGGGTATTTATAGAGAGGGAGAAAGTTCGATTGTTCTAATTAGTATAAGTTTTTGATTTTTAAGATTTTCGAAAAGCTCATAAGCTTACTTTCATTGCCTTATCACATTGCATAATATGAAGACGAGGTTTCATTTTGTGTCGATTGGCAACAATATAAAAACGCTGTGATGATATCGCCAATGAAGGTAACTTATATCGCCCCACAAGGTAACTTATATCAACCCACAACGTAGCCTAAATTAAGTGTGTTTGGATCAGGCTACTGCATAGTTATAGTGTGTGTGGAGCAGACCAGGTCACTAAAGACCACATGTGTTTAAGTTCAATGAGTGTTGTTCTGAAGACAACAACGTTGCAAAAGTAGTTATATCGTTGCTTCAAGAAATCCAAGAAATGGAGCAGAGAGCAACAATGTTACAACTGTTGGAAAAGTTCAAGGTTAAAAAACAAGAAAGTAGGTATGTAATCTCACATCTTAAAATTAGTTCGTCAAATGTAACATTTCAACATTTTCACTTATTAGTGTTATTTGGTGTAATGGGTCAAGGAGAATTAAGATTTGGCCCACCATCATGCGAAACCATAATATGAAATGTTTCTGATAAAAAAATATTTGACTTGTGGTATGGTTTAGGATTTGAGTTGAAGAAGGAAAAACTAGAGCAACTTGTGAGAATTTATTCTTGACAGAGTTATCATGGAGGAACCAATAGTGAGGTACAATGCTTCTTAGTAGTTAGCTTTATAAGTATGTAGTTTTAATGTTTATTTTTTTTCTTTATAAATCTTATTTGATTTTTATTTTTATTTTTTTTGGTCTTCGTTTTGGGTTAATTGTGTCAGGTTGATTTGGGTTTTTGATGTAACAAGAATGGCCCTAACATGACCCGAAAGGGATCGGGGTATCGGGTTTGAGTTATTTCAAGTCGTGTTTAGTAACTTATAGTGTACTTAACCTCAAGTATTTGATTGTTTATAGTAGGTGCCAAGTGAAAGCGATTTGGAGATGGGTAAAAGAAAAGAAAATTATGGTGTTCAAATTAAATGGAGCTTAAAGAAGTAAAAGAAAAGAACATTTAAGCTTATAATTCATAGATTGATGTTAGTAGCATCCAAAAAACACAAGGCTGAAGAAGTTAAAGTAAATGGTGAGTCCCCTGTTAGTTACTCTTTCAGCATTTGTGCGTGATGATGATGCAAGTAAAAGCTTGAAAAAAAGAAGAAGAAAAAGAAGAAAGATGTTGAAGGAGAGTAGGTTGGAAGTAACCTTTGGTAAAGGAACTTTACAGCGACTAAATTGTTGCTCGCAATGTTGTGTAAGCTATTGATCTACACATTTCCAGAGAGCCAGTTTTCACATTGTTATTGGTGCTACATGAGAATATTGTGTTATTGGTGCTACAACATTGATATATATTTGTCTGTCAAGGATTAGATGTATTATCAATCGCAAACACATTTTACTTACACTTATTAGGTGCCCAACAAATGTTCACTCGCTTATCACTTAATTCGCGTTCAATACATACATTTGCTTTCCAAAACCATGAATATTGTAGGCAGCGTGCATGAATGTTTAGTAGATTAATTGTTACATCTATATTTCTTTATTGTATCATTGACGTAATATATATATTATTCCATTTAAAAAATCAAAATTTTTACCTTCGTTGTTTTTTTTACTTTACCCACACACTTAATTTCTTGATATATACATTCTTCTAAAAACCCGTCAATTTGACGGGTCTATAAGCTAGTACTACATATAATGGAGGAAGGACTCTCTCTCCAAAAAATTCAGATGTACACAAAATGATGCATGGTTTACAATACTTTAAAGCAAGCAATTTTCATAATTACAACAACCAAAGCATTGTGTACAACAAAAACTAGCATGAATCAAAATTCAGATCACTTTCCTTAGAATTCTACATTAATAGCATTAAAAACACCCCTACACCCAATATTACAATAATTTAAACACAATGTACAACCCTCACATTAGTAGCATTAAAAACACCCCTACACCCAATATTACAATCATTTAAACATAATGTACAACCCTCATTCTACATTAATAGCATTAAAAACACCTCTACACCCAATATTACAATCATTTAAACATAATGTACAACCTTCATTCTACATTAATAGCATTAAAAACACCCCTACACCCAATATTACAATCATTTTAACATAATGTACAATCCTCCATCTTAACCTAGACATGAACCTGTGACCAAGACTCGACTCAATAAAACTCGACTCGATACACAAAGTTGTGAACAAATAAATTTAGGTGTCAGAATGACATCCCGTGACATTTTTATTAATTCCATTGAAAAATTTTATTTCAGGGTACCCGCCGCTGCAACGCGCAGGTACCCTGCTAGTTTTAATAACTTATGAACAAAAATAAGAGTCATAGTGTACTCTTGTATAACCAACACATCATACATAGTCAAGGTATTGGTTAATTTAAGATTTCCAATCACTGAAATAAAGGCTTTAGTCTCACTGGGATGTCCAACCTTTATTCTAATATGAGAAATATCAAAAACATTGACCAACTCCTTATCGTTGTTGGTCATATGCTGGTTAGCACCATAATCTACAATCTTACCACTAGATGTAATCTTAGATTGCAGATTACTATTAGAAAAAAATGCTAAAGTTTTAATAAAAATATGTACTTTTATTCATCATTGTACCTGCCATATTGGTATTCATATTCTTGTTTTGATCAGAATTTCCATTATGAGATTAAGAAGAGTAGAAAGTTATTCATCTGAAAAGCACCAGAAGAATTAGATCCAACTGTCTTATTGTTTAAAACTCTTTTGTTATTGTTTTCAAAACTATTGTTGTTTCATTTTTTTTCCAAAATTAGGTGGATAACCAATGAGTTTAAAACATTTTTCAATAGTATAACCATTAAAACAATAGTTTTCACAAACAACAATAGGCCCATTAACATTCATTCTCATATTACCAGTCACTCTATTAGAATTTAGAATTCGCAGCTTGATTAGCATACTAAATAACAGGTAACACAATAGTTTGATTAATAGTTTGATCACCATCACTAGTATTTAAAGCAGCATTATGATTTCTACTAGTACTACCAAAGTCAACTCTTCTATTTGATTCCTCACTAGAGATAATTGCATACACACCTTTAACATAAGGTAATGGATCTCTAGACAAGATATTACTTCTATTAGCATATAAGTATAATCCAAGCCCATTAAAAATTGCATTAATTTCATAAGTTGATTATGCTTTTTAAAATCATCAGCAGTATGACAAGTGTATCTAGGTAACTGAATAAGAGCATCAAATTGTTCCCATAAAAGTACCCAAATTAATGAAATAATCAGTAATATAAGTACCGTTTTGATTTAAAGTGTTAATTTTATGGTGTAAGTTAAAAGTAACATACCCATCAACCATATAAAAAGTATCTTTAACTCATTCCAGACATTAGAAGCCCTTTCGAAAATATTTGACGCAGTAAAAGTTCCTCGGATATTGAGTTTAAAATCCATCTAATAACAACAACATTGATTCTATTCCATTGTCTACCCAAAATTTCACTAGTGTTAGATCTCAAACAAGTGCCATCAATAAATCTAGTTTTATTTTTAGCCTCAAAAGCACGTTTAAGTTTCATAGACACAACAGTAAGAGAAGTATAGTCATTAGAATGTAAATTCAAAGGATGAATCACATCAAGTCTACTTATTCTGGTTATATTTTCATCTTCATCCTCATTATACATGTATTCATGACCATATTCCATTATAAAACAACATAAATAAAACAAAAATAACAATAATAGCATTCAAAAGAACAGACAAGTCAATAGATGGTTCTTAGGAATTCTTGCCACTAAAGTGGTAGATCAAAGCGGAGATTGACTCATCCAAAAAATAAAGCAATAACAACCACCTCAACACCACAAACACAAATAACCCACCAATACCAAAACCACAACTTCTCAATAGTGTCTCAACCTATCCTCTAGCAGTTTAATACAGAAAAGTAAAGAGAGAGTGTGAGAGGTGTTACAGAGCACGCAAAACAACAATAACAACGGAAGCAAGATCTACTGTACCCTTAATTTACTTAGTCAAGTGATAACATCAAATAATCCCTATATTCTTAATATATATTTCCCCTGTTATGACATCATTTTGTATTTAATTACATTCGTTTATGCTCTTGTTTCTTTATATTTTATTTTAGGACTAGAAAAGAGCAAATGAACGTTTTTGACGATTGTTTGGATTTGTTTTGCTAAAGATTGAAGTCTTTTATCATGGTCATTCTGAAGATACAAAGACCACGACTCAAGCTTATTATTAAGGCGAATATTACATTCCTTTTTGAAGAAGACTACGCCGTAGCAAGCATAAAGCTACGATGTAGATGCGCCAGCTGGAAATCCACGTCCCTGACAAGTCAACAAACTACGGCGTAAATGATATTATATGAAGACTACGGTGTAACCACTTGAGAAACTACATCGTAGCTATAATTAACAAAGACTACAACGTAGACAAACGAAAAAACTATGCCGTAGTCTGGACGGGCATTATAAATACCGGACGAAATTCATTATGAAGATATCTCCCTTTTTCCAAAACCTCATTAGGGTTTGGGGAGAACGACCCAGGAGAATAATGAAGACCTAAGAAGACCGAAGGGGCAACATTAGCTAGGAGAAATCTTAGTCTAATACAAGTTTGAATTCTATCATGTTTTATGTTTCGGTTTAGATGAATTCTATTTGTTAATTAAGATTTGGTTTAGTTTACTATGTTTACCTATATAGAAGTTTTCTTTGCTTGTTTGAGAACCTTTTTTTTAAGTAGTATTAAAGCTCGGTAGTATCTAATAGTTGGGAGAATTGACCATAGGACCCTAAACGAGTAGGTTGCAAGGATTGGTAAGAATTGGCCATAGTAATACTTTTCTTTTTGTGCGAATTGACCATAGGATCACCTATCGATTGTGTTAATATAAATATCGTCTAAAAATGTTATTTATATTTTACGATCTTTGCTAAGTTTTGTTAACGACAAACTATAAACTTTAGTTTTTAGTAAAACACAACTTTAGTTTTTAGTCTTGCATAACTAGACTTTACTTGCTACATTTACATTTCACATTAGACATAACATTTTCATATTACTAAAAATAGAAAATGTAATATGACATCGTAGCTTACATCATGTGCATTTATGGAAAGCTTACTAAATCTAGTAGTTGACTTTCCATAAAGATCTCTTACACATTTGGATAGTCTCTTACTCAATCAATTGTGTGTTGACTTATAGAAACATGATTTGACATTGCTTGATATAGAAAGATTTCTTTAGTCCTTTGACTGTCAGACCTGGCAGAACCCTGGGGGTACAAGGGCGGAACCCTTGTTTTGGTTCCGCCAGATCCATCAGTCTGCTGGCTTGAATGGTTAAAAATACCAAGCCAATTGCAAAGAAATCTTTTATAACTTCTCATTATAATTCACACATACATTCTCATTGCATTCATCTAACACCTTAACATTTCATTTCATTTGTGAGATCTTTTGTAGCAAAGAAGATCACAAGTTCATAACCAAAGTTACAAGGTTCAACATAATGTTGCAAGCCTTGTAATCTTAGTCTTGTGTAAACTAGTGAGGTTTATACATCCATTCATTGTGTGTTTTCAGTAGTGATCGGTTTGTATTTTAGGCCTTAAAATACATAGTGTGATGGGAGTAGTTGTACCCTTGTAAAAGAACTCGACATCTAGCTTTGTGTTGGTAATTGTGTGTAAGCGACGTGTAAGGTTTTCTCCGCCGGTGAAAGGAGCTTGTTGACTAGTGAAAGAAACTCTCGAGTTGGATAACTCGAGGCATGGAGTAGGGCAAGGAAAAAGAGTCCTTGTAGCCGAACCACGATAAACTATCGTGTTATGGTTTATTGTTTCTTTCCCTATCTTGCATATTACATATTGTCTTTTACAATATATCTTGATTACACGGAAAGTTTTATAAAGATAACTAAGTTAAAATCGGTAAACTATTCAACCCCCTTCTAGTTTCTTACAATTGGCATCAAGAGCTACGTTGCTCAAGCTCTTTTTTTTTTTTTTGGTAAAAGGTCAACGACCCGGTAAATATATTACTCCAAAAAACATTTAAGTACAACGGATATGAGTGAATCCCATATCTCAGCCCGTTACATAGGCGAAAAGCTTACATAACAAGATACTTCATATTTTCTAGACAAGAAACAAACCACTACCACATAATATTGCAAGACTCGGACAAAAATATAAACTACTTCCTACGACCTTGGAGATTAAAGCCATAAATGGCATTAAGTGCATCCAATTCCCAAGGAAGATCATAAATTTGCTTCGAGTAATCATCATAGTCATCAAACTCATCTTCACGCTCATGACCTCCACCAAAAAGATTTGCTGATTCGTCGAACGTGTTAAGAACCTCTTCCTCATCACTATCAGAAACCACAACATCACCCACCTTGGAAAATGGGTTAGCCCTCTTAGTGACAGAGGCAGACGGAATAGGATGACCTTCATCATCCACAAGAGTAGCTTTCCCATCAATAAGTAACTTTTCAAGTTTACTAATCTTCTCAACTATGGGAGTAGAACCAACTTCCTTAGTTCCCATTGAATCACTCACAATCGGTTCTTGTGATGTAGTACCAGTCTTAACCGACTCATCCTCATTAACTTCCATTGTACGGCCAGCATCCACATCCATGTTGGTGTCAGAAGTAGGAATATCAAATGCATCCGTATCATCCATATTAAGAGCATCAAATTGGTTAGATGTAGAAATATTCGTACCACTAGAACTAGCCACATCAGAAGTCGTCTTCTTAGTGCTACCAGCATTCTTAGTTGTCATCTTAGGTTCAGGAGGAATCTTTTTGGGTTGATACTGAAACTGCTTACCCACAACAGGTTTAGTAAACCCCCCTTGACCCGGAATTGTAGGACCACCTTGCTTTCCTTTCTTCCTGTGATTGACAGTCTTGAAACTATCATTAACAGGCTTAGTAGACTGAACATGAGGAATAACACCTATAGGACAATCAGTTAGAGTATGACCAAATATCTTACACTTGTCACAACGAGGTGGTTGCCACTCGTATTCAACCCGTATCTTCTCAATAGTCGAACCTGAACCATCAAGTAAAGGTATCTCAACAGTGAGGCTATCCCTAAGCACCTCATCCGATCTCACTTCTATCATGCATCTAGCAAAGCTACTACGGCCCCACGATTCCTTGCACATTTGACTTGTAAAAGCATCTAACCTTTTGGGTGTGCCAATCAGTGTAGCAAGAAGACTGAGGCCATCATCAGAAAACATAGCTAGGGGAACATCATGGAATTTAACCCACACCGGGATATTAGTCAAATCCTCTTTAAGTAGGTTTGTGTTCAAAGTCCATGGTTTAAGAATAATAGGAACATTTCTGATCAACCAAGGACCGTTTTCAAGCACATCATCAACACCTTTCTTCGAGTTGAATTTAAAGAAGAAGAACCCCTTAGCATTCATCATTACCTTTTGACACCAAACTTAGCCCAAGCATTGCGGACATAGTAATCAACAACCGGAAAAGCAAGGCGTTGGCCAAGAAAGTAACCGTAGAGAGTATTCTCAAACCGCGTGTTCACCTCTTCCACTACTTTCATTGGAACTGAAAGGTCAACATCAGCCTTCTTCTTGCTACATTCCAACCTACGAAAGTTTGAAACATGTTTCAGAGGTTCATTAGAAGTAGCACCCGCGTAAGAAACCAACTTTACTCCCGTACCATTAGTAGTATCAACCTTGTGAGCATTAGGACCAGAAGTAACACTCTTATTCATATTCACATTAATCCCAAGCGAAGGAGGAGTACTTGTAATATTAACTTCATTTGCTCCAATCTCACTTTGAATTTTATTCATGGCTTCATCAAAATTCATATGCGCATTATCAATCATTTGCTTCACATTTTCAGCACTTGTAACCGGCTCCAAGTGGTCACCATGTGATGTATCTTTCGTAAGTGGAATCGGCTCCACTTTCTGAGTACCATTGTTAGAACAATCAGGTGCATCATCCACATTCAAACTAACACTACTAGGGTTCATCGTTGAGGGTGTACTCAACTCACCAAAACTAGTAGTGGCCGTTTGAATATTACCAAGTGAAACCGGCTCCACCAGGTCATGTTTGCTCCCAACCAAGTTAGTATCAATCGTACCAGGTTCAAGACTAGGGTTCTCCAAAACCCTAGCAACTTGTCGAACTTGAGGTGTACCCGAAGTACCATCACTCGACATACCCTCATCATGTTTCTTCAATCGGTTCATACAAGCAGTTAACTCATCAACATAAACATGACGTACATTAGACGTACCCTTATTCAAAGTTTTAGAAGTCAAAAAACCCTTGTTCATCTCTCAAAACCAGTATACCTACGTAAACAAATAGCAACCAAGAATCCAGCCTACATGCAATACCACGAGAAAGATAGAAAACCCTAATCTTAGCGATTAGGGTTTATAGCAGTCAAACCAGAATACTAACCTCCCACCATGATAAAAGTCGATCAGTAAAGGAATAAGAATCAATGAATAACGATCAACAATAAATAAGCAAACAGAACCGACAACGATCAGATCTGCTATTTAAAAATCCTTTAGCGATTGGCAGAAAACCCATGAAGCAAAAATATAACTAATCACCGACCCACGATGTAATGTAGGTTAATGGAAGTACATGCTGAAAACAACAAGAAAGCGAATTAAGAGAGATCACCGACCCACTAGATCAGGAAGAACCAATAGAGATGATCGAATTGAGATAAGACATATATTCGCTTTTCTTAGGGTTTTCGCCAGAGAGTCAATCGCTTTTAGGGTTTTTTGTCTTACACCTAATACGTTGCTCAAGCTCTTAAAATTTATTGTGTTTTAAATTTTGAAACGATCCGTGGATTTTGAAAATTACAAAGAAGGGCAATCTATGCAAAGACCACCACTATTTGAAGCTAATGGTTTCATATATTGGAAAAACCATTTTGAAACTTACGTGAAGTCAAAAGCTATAGATCTATGGTACAAATGGTAAAAATGAGGATAGCTCTTTTACCAAACACAATGAAGATCAAAAGAAATTAATTTCCAAAAATAATGAGGCAAAAATGATGCTTTACAATGCTTTACCAAAGAAAGAATATGAAAGAGTCTTTATGTGTAAAACCGCTAAAGAAATTTGGCAATCTTTAATAGTCACTCATCAAGGAAACTCACAAGTTAAAGATAACAAAATTGATCTTCTTATTCAACAATATGAACAATTTTCTATTCCTGAACATGAAATTATTGATTGTGCTTTTGCTAGGTTTAACACTATTATTACTTCACTTAAAGAACTTAATGAATCTTTTTGTAGCAAGAATTTTGTCAGGAAATTTCTTAGAGCACTCCATTCGAAGTGGAGATCCAAAGTGACGACAATTGAAAAATCTAAGGATCTTTCAAGCATGTCACTCGATGAGCAATTGGAAACCTCAAAGTTCATGAAATGGTAATGGAAAAAGATTCGGAAGTAGTTAAAGGCAAGAAAGAAAAAGTCAAGTCTATTGCATTGAAAGCTAGAGTTCAATCAAGCAATGATGAAGAATCTAGCTCGGATAGTGATGATGAAGAATATGCAATGGCCGTTAGAGACTTCAAGAAGTTCTTTCGAAGACGAGGAAAGTTTGTAAGACAACCTAGAGATGATAAGAAAGCTTCACGAAAAGATCATGATGATAAGAAAGAAAAGGGAGAAAGAAAATGCTTTAGGTGCGGAGACACAAGTCATCTCATAGGAGAATGTCCAAAACCACCAAAAGGTAAGACTCAATGAGCTTTTGTAAGTGGTGCTTGGAGCGATAGTGAAGATGATGACGAAGAGCCAAAGAATGAAGAGATTGCTCTCATGGCTCAAGATTCAAATGAGGTACAATCCGACTCTTCTTGCTCTTCTATTGATGATGATACATTGCAAAAAGAATATAACAAACTTTGTGAATTAAGTCTAAAAATTATAAGTAAAAACAAGTTTTTGAAAACTAAAAAGAAATTTTGGAAAATGAAATCTATGAATTGCAAGAAAAGGCTAAGAGGATAGAAAAGAGTTAAAGTATAAACACTTTATGTAAATCATGTGAAGAGTTTAAACTCGAAATTGAGAAACTTAAAGTTACTCAAAATTACTTGATTAAACAAACCTCAAAGTTTAAAAGATTCGATAAAAGTATTTCTTTTGCAGATGAAATAATGAAACTTCAAAAGTCTCTATTTGACAAAACGGGTCTAGGTTTCATGAAGTTAGAAACTTCAAAGAGTCAAACAAAACAAGACGAGAAAACACAATAAACCAACAAAACTACTGCAGCATCTCCTGGACCCAGACGGAACCCAAATCAGGTTTTCGCCAGTTGAACCCAAAGGTTTCGCGAGGTCTGCAGGAGAAAAGACAGTTTCTTTGTCGGATCGTACAAAATTTGTTAAAGTCACAAATAATTCCAATGTTATAATAAATGATACAAATCTAAAACCAGCCATTAGGATTGGAGTAGGACTTGTTAAAAATGAATTTAGAACTAAAACTACTAAACCAAGACCTAAAACTCCTATTCCCAAACGCCCCTTTCCAAAGAGCAACTACAACATACAACCAAACTACCAACATGGTTGGAACCAAAACATACCTAGACCTTACCAATCTTCAAACTACATGTCATGGAACCCATATCTTCCATTTCTATACATGAATCAAGTTAATGGAATGTTTAACCAAAATGGACCCATGAGATATTGGGGACCAAATGTTTGAATATTTTTTATAAAATAGGTATGCTTCAAAGTTAGTTTGGAACCGGGTGAATGGATCAAAGATAGTGGTTGCTCAAGGCACATATCGGGTAACAAAAGCCTCTTTTCTACGTATCAAGAATGTGATGGAGGTAATGTTACTTTTGGTAGGAAGGCTAAATGCAAAATCATCGGAAAAGGTAAAATTTCTCATGACTCTCTCTCTATAGATGATGTAGCTCATGTTGATAACTTTGGTTTTAATTTACTTAGTATTAGTCAACTTTGCCGGAAAAAGTATAACGTCCTTTTCAGTGAAAATGGAAGTAAAATATTTAAAGATGGCATAACCATAACTAAGGGTGTTCTTAAGAACAACGTATATGTCATGAAGATGCATCAAACATCTAGAGACAAACTTTGTCTCACCTCATTAGATGAATCTTCAACTTTATGGCATAAGCATTTAGGACACGCTAAAATGAGACTTATACAAAACCTTTCCTCTAAAGACTTAGTTAGAAACCTACCCAAGTTGAAATACAACCAACACTTTTGTGATGCTTGCAAAGTCGGTAAACAAGTTCATAGTAGCCATAAGGCTAAAAACATAGTGTCCACATCTAGGTGTCTAGAACTCTTACATATGGATTTGTTTGGTCCATCGGCTATACAAAGTTATGGAGGTAATCTCTATACCTTAGTCATAGTAGATGATTACTCAAGATATACTTGGACAAAAATTTTGAAAAATAAAGCCGAAGCTTTTGACAAATTTGAAATTCTAAGTAAGAAAATTCAAAATCAATTAGGAACATGCATTATGTCTATTAGAACGGACCACCGTCGTGAATTCGACAATGAAATACAATTTGGAAACTTTTGTGATAAAAATGGTATAACTCATAACTTCTCGGCACCACGCACTCCTCAATCTAACGGTATAGTAGAACGTAAAAATTGAACTCTTCAAGAGATGAGTAGAACAATGCTTAATGAACAAAACATTCCACAAAAGTTTTGGTGTAACGCCGTCGACACATCAACCTACATTTTGAATCGAGTCCTAATTAGACCATTTTTAAACAAAACTCCATATGAGCTATATAAAGGTAAAAAGCCTACATTAGGATATTTTAGAGTGTTTGGAAGTAAATGTTTTATTCTTAACACTAAGGATTATCTCACCAAATTTGACCCAAAGTCTTATGAAGGTGTATTTCTTGGATATTCACAAAGTAGTAAAGCTTATATTGTCTTAAACAAATAAACCTTAAGAGTCGAGGAATCATTGAACGTAACGTTTGACGAGAGTCCACCTCCTTCTAAGACATCACCTTTGGTAGATGATGACTTAGTCGAAAGTCAAGTAATTGAAAATCAAGAAATTGTAGATGAAGAAGTAGCATCAAACAAAGAGATTGTGAATGTCAAAGAACCTAAAAGTCATCCATTAGATAGTGTCATAGAAAATATAAATGAAAGAACTCTAAGATCAAAAGTCCAAAACGAAAGTAACTTCTTTTGTTTTGTATCAACCATTGAATCCAAAAATATAAACGAAGCTATAAAAGATGAATCATGGGTAATAGCTCTGCAAGAAGAATTAAACCAATTTGTTAGAAATGATAGTTGGACACTAGTTCCTCAACCAAAAAGTCAAACAATAATTGGAACAAAATGGGTCTTTCGTAATAAAATGTATGAAAATGGTATTGTGTCTAGAAATAAAGCTAGGCTAGTGGCACAAGGATATAATCAACAAGAAGGCATTGACTACGATGAAACTTTTGCTCCGGTTGCTAGGCTTAAGTCAATAAGAATTTTACTTGCATATGCATGCGCACAAAATTTCAAACTCTTTCAAATGGACGTCAAAAGTGCATTCTTAAACTGGTTTATAAATGAAGAAGTGTATGTTGCTCAACCACCGGGCTTCATCAATTTTGAAAAACCTAATCATGTCTATAAACTTAAAAAGGCTTTATACGGACTTAAGCAAGCTCCAAAAGCATGGTATGATCGACTTAAAACATTTCAAGTTGACCATAGGTACACCATGGGATTAGTCGATAATACTCTCTTCACTAAGAAGAAAGATTCACACATTATCATAGTCCAAATCTATGTTGATGACATTATATTCGGTTCAACTTGTCAAGAATTATGTGTCGATTTCTTAAAAATCATGCATGATGAGTTTGAAATGAGTTGATGGGAGAACTCAACTTTTTCTTAGGACTCCAAATCAAACAACTAGAAGATGGTATCTTCTTTAACCAATCTAAATACATTAAGGCTATGCTTAAGAAATTTGGTCTAGAAGACTCCAAACCAATCAAAACACCTATGTCCACGGAAGTTAAACTAACCAAGGACGAGGAAAGTGAATCCCTAGATAGCACTAAATATAGAGGTATGATTGGAAGTCTACTTTACCTCACGGCTAGTAGACCCGACATTATGTTTAGTGTTTGTCTATGTGCTCGTTTTCAAGAAGATCCTAAAATAATCCATCTTGAAGCCATGTAAAAAGGATCTTTAGATACATTAAGGGTACTACACACTTAGGATTATAGTATCCCAAAGGAACGGGAATGGACACCATAGTGTATGCCAACTCAGACAATGCCGGTGACTATGTTGATAGAAAAAGTACAAATGGTTCTTGCACTTTTATTGGACACTGTCTTACCTCATGGTTTTCTAAGAAACAAACGGCTCTCGCTATATCAACAACCGAAGCCGAATACGTCTTGGCAGGAAAAGCATGTCAACAAGCTCTTTGGATGAAGCAAGCTCTTGTCGACTACGGAATTCAACTCAACGACATTTCCATTCTTTGTGACAACAAAGGAGCCATAGATCTTAGCAAGAATCCAATTCAACATGCTCGTACTAAACATATTGAAATCCGTCATCATTTCCTTCGTGACAACGTTCAAAAAAGAAACATCTCAATAGAAAAAGTTTCTTCAGAAAACAACATCGCCGAAATTCTCACGAAACCTCTTAAAAGAGAACCATTTAACCTCCTTAGGCTTGGATTAGGACTTATGGAACCAACATTGTAGTTCTTAATGCTAGAATAAAATCACAAAAAATAAAACAAATCCAAACAATTTTTACATCTGCTAATGCAGCGGAACCTTGCGACATAAGGGGCGGAACCCCATATTTGGTTCCGCCGTATCCGCCAACCTGCAGAAACTTTTTCTTATTTTATATTAAACCAAACACTACCCATACTATACCACCACTTCATAGTTGCTACTATTCACTTCACCACTTATCCACAACTACGAAAATTTGCTCCTTCCTTCGTATACATTGCTCTCTAATCATCATTGTAAGTATTCCAAACAAAACTATACTTCTGATCTAAGTCTAGGAATTCTATTTCTTGCACAAAAACTAAAACTTGGGGTTATGTATTAACTTAAGCAAATCATGTAGGATATTAGTGGTTAAACTAAACTAATCATGTTTCCCATAGTTGGGAATTGCATCTTTTTAAGATATATGCATGATTACTAAAACACCCCATGTCAAATTCTTGCAAAAATTTCTCACAAGTAGGACAAATATTTTTTCGTCTCATATTGTAAACACAAAATAAAACGTTATGTTTAAAACATCACTTGCATAATGTCTCTTGAATGCTAAAGGGAATATATAACCAGTATGTATTTTCGGGTACATTCAAATGAAGCTACATTAAATTAGGAGCGTTTGGGTTATCTTATGTCTTATAAAAAAAATTGCATCATAAAACGTTTTTGAGCATCAAAATGAGTCAAGATAACCGCACCTCCACATTGTTTGCATATAGGCACACACTAGAACATCCACATTGCAATGGTCGTCAACTTAAACTAAAATATAAAATTCTGTGTTTCTAGGGATCATCATGCCTCCCGCAACTCATTATGACCACAAAGACACCATTCACTACCTACCCAAACATCACAAAACCAAAGGTCTTACTCCCGCTCAAGTCAACATTTTCAAAGCCTTAGAAAAACACTATGTCCATGAGGGTAGAACCGTTGATCCATCCTTCCTAGAAGGAACCCATCTCCGTAGGGAACTTGCCAACATTAACTTTGATTGTCTCCTAGATATCAACAAGCCTATTTGTCCTAGGTTCATTCTTGAGTTTTATGCATTCGTCACTCTTTCCACCAATGATTATGGTATCATGTCAATCAACTTCTCGGTTAGTAGTCATGAATTCTCCTTCACTCTTGATGAGTTTGCTCACATCCTAGGTGTCCCAAACTGTGGTACTTGCATCTATAGTGATAAGCACTCTCTAGCAATTCTTGACACCCTCACAGACCGCATCCATCCATATGACATACCTCTTGTGTCAAAGGATGATCTTCGTGACTATCTTTTTGTTAGGACCACCAAGACTAGGAGAACCCGTTCCGGAAATGAAGTCAACAAGGACCCTTATGGTATGGAATACAATGAACTCAAACCTCAATTCAAGAAATGGGAAGAAATCCTTAGAGCCAATGTCATTTGCACAATAGGAAATAGGGATCATATCAATGCTTGCCTTTGCTACATGCTATATTCTTTGTCAACCCGTCAACCCTTCAACTTGGCTTATTACATGGCCAAAAGGATGGCGGACATTCCCGTGCATGGCACAACGACTATGCCATATGGAATGCTCCTAACCCGTCTCTTTAGGCGAATTTCTCCCATTCCTCCAACTCCAAGAGGCCTTCGCTTAGACTACTCTCTCATTCCACACACTTTTGTACCACTTAGTTCTAAGAGAGTCTCTGTGTCCCATGGCAAACGCCCTCATCCTCCTACTTCCTCTTCATCATCTTCAATGAGTGAAGATGACACTTTGCCCAACTTTAGGCTCCCACCTCTTGAATACGTTTCTCAACTTCCGTCAATACCCAACGAGTCGCCAGAGTTCAAGCAAACTAAGGGGATGTTCAAATGCTTTGGGAGTTACCTTGGGAAGCTCAACAAGAAGTTGGATCAACAATGAGAGCGAGGGTTGGGGGTGTTTGGCACTAGATGTCATTTGAACAATTTGGCTACTTAAACAATATGTATTATGGATTTATGTATTTGTATGGATACTTGGTTTTGTTTAGGACATGTTAGTACTAACTATTATGCAGGACGACAACATTTGGCATGTTGTCAAATTTTCAAGTGTATGGAAATTTTCACTAAGTATAGTGAAATTCGCTAGCCCCCCGTCAAAGTCTAGTGGTAAGAGTGTTTCCATATTCATTTTTTGCATTTCCTAACAAGATATAGCTTTAAGTTTTTGTCCCAAGAGTTTTTGGAAATTTTTGATTTCGTCTCGACCGCTAAAAATACGATCTGTGAAAAATCTGGGCATTAACGGATCTGGCGGAACCAAAAATTGGGTTCCGCCCAATGGATTTGGAGGAACCAAAACAAGGGTTCCGCCCATGTATTCCCAGGGTTCTGCCAGTCTACCTGGAAATTTTTCTTAGAATTTTCAAATTTCGATATCCACATTCCCTCAAATACACTTTTAAGATTAGAAACTCATGACTAATTATTTGTTAACTGTATTAGGATCATTCTTAGCCATTAGAATCAATAAAAATCCTTTTCCCGCCAAAAATCAATTTAACCATAACTAACCCAAGGAACCCTCACCTATAAGGCAAGGAACCCACCAAAAGGTTCCTTGGTATCCGTGGAAAATCTGAGTCAAAACACAATGACAAGACCACTAAGCATTTAGTGCATATCTTGGTCTTCTTACTCCATCTCTTTCATTGGATTGACTTCCAATGATTTGACAACCTTCATAACTCTCCCAAATCATTAGAAACCTCCATTTTTGAATAGTTAAACATCAAATCCGAACACTCCTTTCCATAATTCTTCAACTCTATAAATTTGACCATCTTAGAACACTCTCAAATCACACCACCACATCTCAAATCTCTGAAACTTATCCTCCTAATCACCATTTTTGACAATGACAAAGTCAACAATCACCTCTCCACCACCAAGACCCATTAGGCGAACCGCCTGAATAAGTGTAACCATTTTGTTGTAACAATACCATCCATCTTAGCTCCTCATCTTTGGATGAATCACCACAAATCATATCCTCACCCATCAAAGACGAAAACTTCTTGAATCTTGCAACTCCCACACCATCACCAAAATTCAATCATGTGATCAACACTCCACCTTCAACCAAGACACCCATTGACCCAAGTCTACCACCGGCTCCAACTCAACCATCCAAGTCACCATCACCACCCAAATCACCTAAACTTGAACCAATGGAACTATTTGGTACTCCACCAACATCACCAACTCCTTTTCTAGAAGATCTTGATGATCTCTTCTCTAACTCACCAACTCCACCAACTTTGCCATCGTTTGGTTCTATTGAACAAATGGCACATGAACACACCCGGGCATTCTTTGAGCCCAATATACCGTTTGAACAAGAACAACCAACCCAACAACAACCACCATCCCAACCAAAACCATTGTTGTTTCACCCAATCTACAAATACATCCATGGACCTCTCTATGAAGAAGCCTACTCTCAACACAACCAACCATCACAACCCCATGAATGACAACCATAATCACACTCTCAATCCTAACACTTTGAGTCTCTCTTTCCCTCTTATGAGGAAATTAAGGCATCATTATGGAACAACCTTCCTAACTCCCACGAGGAAATCAACGACCGTCTTGACAACCTCTATGCATTCAAAAGCATGGTGGACAATCATCTCCATCAAGCCATGAAGTTTCAAACCACCTTGCTTTCCTCCATTGTAAGCCCAACCTCCATTCAAGAAACCACCACCATTCCACCTCTACAACCATCATCCAACAACCCCATTCTACCCAATCCCCGCCATGGTTGCTCACATTGTGAGCGTGCGGTAAAAATTAGTAAGAGCATCAAAATTATGCTCCACCAAGTCCAAGATGAAACCTGCTACGCTCTCTAACATATTCTAGAACGTTTGGATGTTCTCTCACACCCAAACCAATCTTAGAGCGGTTTATGGAGGCTTTGCCCCATTTAAGAAAATCTTGGGAGTCCTCTATTTATTGAAGTCGGAATTTTATTTTCTTTGTTATTTTCCATTCTATTTACTTTAAAGTAGGCTAGAATTTTTCATTTCTTGTTATTGACTTTTGCAAGTCAACTTTTTACTTGGAATGACTTCTTTTCTACCATTGTTGATTGCATTGTTGGTTGCTCATATATGGTTTGTGCTTGTGATATGTGTGCTTATATTCTCATATTATGGCTAAGCCAATCGTCATTATCGCCAACTAACTTTTTTTTGTAGGTTCAAAATCCATGTTTCCTACCTTGGCAGTCCATTTAGGGGGAGTATTATCCAAGGGAGAGCAAGTGCATTCTTCCGCTCCGTTTATCTTCTTTTTGTTTCGACAAAAAGGGGGAGAAAATATATTTAAACTTATAAATAAACTTAAAATGATTTTCATCAATTAAGTAAAATGAGTTTAAATACAAACTTTTAAAGACTTAACACTAGAATTAGTGATTTACTTAAAAACAAAGTTTATGTTTTTCATCAACAAAAAGGGGGAGATTGTTAATATAAATATCATCTAAAATTGTTATTTATATTTTACGATCTTTGCTAAGTTTTGTTAACGACAAAGTATAAACTTTAGTTTTTAGTAAAACACAACTTTAATTTTTAGTCTTGCATAACTAGACTTTACTTGCTACATTTACATTTCACATGAGACATAACATTTTCATATTACTAAAAATAGAAAAAGTAATATGACATCATAGCTTACATCATGTGCATTTATGAAAAGCTTACTAAATCTAGTAGTTGACTTTCCATAAAGATCTCTTACACATATGGATAGTCTCTTACTCAATCCATTGTGTGCTGACTTATAGAAACATGATTTGACATTGCTTGATATGGAAAGATTTCTTTAGTCCTTTGACTGTCAGACCTGGCGGAACCCTTGTTTTAGTTCCGCCAGATCCATCAGTCTGCTGGTTTGAATGGTTATAAATACCAAGCCAATTGCAAAGAAATCTTTTATCACTTCTCATTATAATTCACACATACATTCTCATTGCATTCATCTAACACCTTAACATTTCATTTCATTTGTGAGATCTTTTGTAGCAAAGAAGATCACAAGTTCATAACCAAAGTTACAAGGTTCAACATAACGTTGCAAGTCTTGTAATCTTAGTCTTGTGTAAACTAGTGAGGTTTATACATCCATTCATTGTGTGTTTTCAGTAGTGATCGGTTTATATTTTAGGCCTTAAAATACATAGTGTGATGGGAGTAGTTGTACCCTTGTAAAAGAACTCGATATCTAGCTTTGTGTCGGTAATTGTGTGTAAGCGACGTGTAAGGTTTTCTCCGCCGGTGAAAGGAGCTTGTTGACTAGTGAAAGAAACTCTCGAATTGGATAACTCGAGGCGTGGAGTAGGGCAAGGAAAAAGAGTCCTTGTAGCCGAACCACGATAAACTATCGTGTTGTGGTTTGATTGTTTCTTTCCCTATCTTACATATTACATATTGTCTTTTACACTATATCTTGATTACATGGAAAGTTTTAAAAAGATAACTAAGTTAAAATCGGTAAACTATTTAACCCCCTTCTAGTTTCCCACAGATTGGATTTACTTAAAAAATGAAAGGAAACCTAAGATGCGACCGCCCGGGTTTCACCTAAACAAGTCTATTGAACGTGGCACTTAATGACTCAAGATAGTCAACCGGCGACCTTCGTTAATCACTAAGGTTAAATCCTTAGATATCGGAGTAGGGAACTTGGGAAATAGGATTAGACGAATTGACAAATGAGTCTAGCTGATTTTTACCCATTATGTAGAACTATAAACGTAAAGTTCACTAAACCTTTATATCTTGATTAGTTATCCTTTTTGTTTATCTTGTCTTTAGATCTAATTATGTTTAATTGTGTTTAACTATGTTTTCAATATCTTTTAATATATCATACACCCTTTTTAGTATTCACCTTGTTTCGCCAGAACAACAGCTCTTGGGACGACACTCGGATTTCTCTAAGACTATACTTCACGTGACCGGGTACGCTGCCCGTGAGTATGTGTTAGTCCTAATATCTCCAACTTTATAAATTTAAAACAGGATAAAATAACGCATCATCAAGGTATATAGCAAAAAACGAACAGCAAATCAACTCCAAATCAACCAATCTAGTGATAATACTAGAGAATCAGCTAAGTAAGAATCCCCAAAAGATATGGAAACCTTAATTTTTTTAAATTTGGCGTTTTCAACCAAACCTTCCCAATATCACAATAGAACACCAGATCTATCAATTAATAGAAGTTAATTGACCACCATACACTTTTAAGAGTAAAACCCCCAAAGAACCAATCCTTTTTTTTAAGTAGGCATTAAAAAATAATAATAATAATAATAATAATAATAATAATAATAATAATAATAATAATAATAATAATAATAATTAAAAAAAAAAAAAAAAAAAAAAAAAAAAAAAACTTTAGATGTGAAAGATTAACACTAGATTTATCAATTAACAAGAAACTCAAACAATTTTAAGAAACCCTAAAAAAATTTCGAAACCCTAATTCTTCAAAATATCAATTCAGAACAAGATTGAATGAATATGCTTTGATACCACGTAGAAAAACACAATCTAACTCACACAAACTTTTTTTAAATCTCAATTTAACAAAAAACACAAGTTGATCTTAATCAGTTTTAAACAAAAAACAACCACAAGAATACCACAGCTAATCTAGTGTATTCCTAATATCTAATTGATATTAGTTCTATTACAATAACAATAGAAATATGAATGATTAAAGATCAAGATGATCTAAGGTTTGAGTGAGAGAGAGTGAGTACAACTTTGAGAGAATATCATAGAGAAGAAAGAGATTTTTGAGAATGAGTTATGAGACTCATTTGCCAAAATAATTATACATCCTTCACCAACTCTTTACATATTGCATCTACTACTCCTTGAGATATTTACATGATGAGCCCGTCGATGCTTTACAAAAATCTTTAATAGGCAAGTTTTTATACTTTTGTTCAAACACAACCATGACTACAAAATGGCACAGTTAGTCCTTGAAGTTAAGTACCAGGAATCAAGTTAGTCATTTTAATAGAGGCCTTGGTCACACGTTGACATTCACCACTGCACTTTATACCAACAAAACTACGTTTCGCCAACAAGCACACTATTTTTGGGTAAAAGGGTTACCCCGGTTAAATATTAAAACAACAACCACACTATTATCATTGTGTACATTGTTTTAACCCGACATTTTGTAACACAATCTCTTCGAATCACTTTAAGCAGGTATATTAATCTTGCAAACGCGTGAGGTTTGCAACACATAAAAAGAATTGAAGAATCACCCTTGAATCTCGACTCATGAGGCTTAGCCATTCAGCGGTCCTTGAGTTTTCATTCTCAAATTTATCAAAGTATTTACACATGAAAAATCACACATGTATAGCAAACTAGTAATCAATCGGTATGTATTAAAGCAGTCATACAATGGATCAAAAACACTAAAAAATTAGCTCTTGAAGGTCTAAAAAGGAGCACCAAAAATCCCTACGATTTTTTATTATTATTTTATTTATTTATTTATTATTATTTTTTTTTTTTAAGAATTGAACTGAAAGTAATCTATCATTTTTAGTGTAATTTTGGGCGTATTTCATGTAAATGACAATGATTGCATATTTAAATAACATTTTTGTACATAGTTTTATATATATAGCTGAGTAACATGTATTTGACTTTAACAAATTAAGGTAATAGGGTGTTTCATAGCATTTCACCCATACTCTAGCTATATATAAACAATTCTTTTCAAATCATGAGTATTATAATAATTTTGAAACTAGTCATGGTTTTATTTTTCTTGGAACATTTTTATTAAAAAAAAGGAGAAAGGGCATAAGTATAGGTTTGAATTGAAATAAGAGATTTAAAAATATGAGTTAAAAACAAGGTTGCAAAAATCGTGAATCGGTAGTCGGGCGGTCGATCACTTTGTAGCTTGTAATCGGTCTAGGCGGGATTAATCGGATTGACATTTTTAGCAAATTTTGAGTATTTTCGCCAAGTTTTGTGTATTTCTGGCGAGTTTTATGCATTCCCGACAAGATTTTTTCAACAACTTGTAATAGATTTAAACAGTTACTATGAGTGGTCAAAATAAGTTTACGGTGAGTTTTGGGTACTTCCGGCAAGATTTGTATATTTCTGGCAAGTTTGGCCACTATTGACTGCCGTTGATCACCGTTAACCATAGTTGACCTATTTGTTTGACCTAGTTACATAAATTGACAAGGTTGGTGGTCATATAGTGTCTAAGCGGCAATTAATCAGCCTTGTAGACTTTTTTTTCAACAATGGTTAAAAATAATCTATCAACCAAACATATTAATCAGATTCTCTTACTATTTCAAATCACTCCAAACAAAAATACCACAAAATTTGTCTTTTGATGAAAGTATTTGAAATATGTATGTGTCACAAGTTTCATTTGTTGCAATTCTTGTGGGACAAATGCAATGAAATGTTTCTTTTCTTAGTAAGATTATGAAAAAAGATCTATTTTTATACCTTAGGAACCTAGCTTCAAAACCTATAGGTGCTCATATGTTTCGTAAACTGAGACCAATTTGGTCTAGGGGGTCAAGATCGAGTGTCTCGTTAGTTTTAGTTTGTGGGTTCAAGTCCATCTATCTAAGACACGTTTTACATGCATGCGACTGTTTGTTGTTACGTACTGTTAGACTCGTGAACTTATTTTGCAAAACATTAGACCCTGAATGTCACTCTCAATTGTTGTAAACAAGTTTTAACTTATTATTGAATGATTCAAACCTCCAAAATCCTAACACATTCCAAAGACAAAAAATATACTCTATTAAAAAATATTTACGTATGTCTAGTCACAATTGGCTTTATCTACTTCCTACTCTCCAAGAACCAGCCCAACCAGATGACCTCGCATGTCTTCCAAGAATACTTTTCTACTTATTCTAATTAGAATATTAATCAATCAATTTATGCGTTCTAATCATAATTATACTAAGTCAATGGTTTGAAGTAGTTGTCATTTGTTATTTTTAAACCTGCATTACTTGATATGTGACTTTCATGTTTCTAGCATTTACACCGAAAGATGAGTGCTAGAATTTGGCATTTACTTATAATAATTTGCATCCAAATTTCAATAACAACGTCTCAGAACAGGGATCGTAAGATAATTTTCTTCACTGTTCTTTTTCTACCAAGTTTCATTTTTAGGATATAGTTAATAATCTTGATTCTTGAATGATGAATGCATAGGCTTAATTGCTGTTTGATCTTTCAGTTTTTGCATAATGGTTTCGAAAACTGGCTCCTAATTATTCCTTATAAATATGGTAGATTACTTTTTCTTAGAATAAATAAATTATTATTTTTATTGAATGAAAAACTTTAATGTTGTAGGTGAAGCTCTTCTGGCTCTCAGGGATGCTTGGAAAGACACACCACTCAACTGGGACGATGTGTCAGACCCATGTAGTGGCGGTTGGGTTGGCATCACTTGCACCAACTCTCGTGTGACCTCGATGCAAGTCCTTTTTCACCTTCTAACTGATCATTTAAAAACAAAAAGTCTCAGTTATTTTCTGTTTTTGATTCTTTTATTTAACATATCAGAACTTTGTCAAGCATGGGATTGTCGGGTGGGCTACCCGGAGATATTGGGCAGTTTACTGAATTACAGATTCTGTAAGTCCTTCCCTTTATTTTAGTTTTGATAGTTTGTTTCCATAGTTTGTTGGCTGCACATCTTTATTTTTTATGTTTGTATGTAGGGATCTATCTTATAATACAGAGTTGAGCGGATCACTCACTACTTTGATCGGGAATTTGAGGAAGTTAACAAACTTGTAAGTCAACAAGACAGTATAAATGTGATATTATTATTATTATTATTATTATTATTATTATTATTATTATTATTATTTTTCTAGCATTTTTCAATAATAATAATAATAATAATAATTATTATTATTATTATTATTATTATTATTATTATTTCCACAGCAATTATATTAAAAGCTAGAAAGAAGCTAGAATAAAGTTACAAAAGTGGAGGTGAAAGAGCATTATTACATGACTCAGTCCAATTAAGAAAGGATTTTGAAAACTTTTGAATGAGCGATTCAGGTTGAATACAAAATTTAGCTAAACAAATCAAATGTGTGGAAGTGGTCAAACGTCACCCAATGTATTTTTTAAATACTATTTGAAGTAGCTTATAGGAGCTTATCTTTTGAAAAGCTTTAATAAACTTAGTTAACTAAACAAATCATATATATTGGAATGAGAGCTTGTGTGCGTTAAACGTATCTTTGTATTGCGATATTATAAGCTAAACACAGTAAGGGGAGGGATTGACCCTCATTTTATCCGTCACGTCAGATTTCTCTCTCCGGCGATTGGTTACCACAATAAGGCGACCTACACTACAAAAAAAATACTCGACAAAAATACTTTTTTTATTTAATTAAATACACACAAAAGAAACAAACGATCTAGGTCGCTTAGACGACACCAATCTCCCAACATTTGCAATCAATCGATGTGCCACACTAAGAATTGATCGATCGTTTGGTGGGATTGATCGATTGTATATTTATTACTGTGTGCAGCCTAACCTCTCTATATATATAACATGCAAAATATTTATCTAAATTTAAGATAAATGGGAAAAAAAAGTGATCTGTTCAACACATACCAAGATTTTTATTGTTGCAACTTGTTCACTTTTCCATTATTAATGCACAAAGCACATTAATTCAAATGAACTTAATGTTTGATTTTGTTTTTCAGGGTGCTGGTTGGTTGCAATTTTATTGGTCCGATTCCAAACAGCATTGGAAATCTCGAAAGACTTAGATATTTGTAAGAGCTAGAACTTGTAAACATTTTACCAACAACTATTGTATCAGTCCCTATGTCAATGACTCAACCATCGGTACTTCAGGTCTCTGAACACCAACGGCTTCTCAGGATCCATTCCACCTACCATTGGTAATCTAAAGAGTCTTTACTGGTTAGATCTGTCTCAGAACAAGCTCACTGGAAGTTTACCAGTTTCTGACAGGACAACGCCTGGTCTAGATATGTTAAATAACACCAAACACTTGTACGGTTAATTGGTTATGTCCTCTTTTTATCCCACTGAATTCTGCTTATAAATTATAAAAGAACACTACAATACTTTGAGAGTTTTTAATGATTTCAGTCACTTTGGAGACAACCAGCTTGAGGGGGATATCCCACTTCGACTCTTCAACTCAAAGATGACTCTTATTCATCTGTATGTTTTATTCTAATGAATGATCTTAATAATATGTACATGATCAAGACTCGAAAGAGATTAACTTTTACATGATCAGGTTGTTTGAGAACAACCGGCTTACGGGACCTATTCCTTCTACACTAGGACTTGTGACATCTCTTGAGGTTGTGTAAGTATCTTTGTTTACCAAATTTTAGTTTCCGGTTTATTATTTGTAGAGGTGGAGAAATGCATGGGTCAGGTGAGCTGGGAAACGGATCAAAATGGGTCGTGTCAAAATAGGTCGGGGTTGCCCGCTAAATACATTTTGTCGAAATTTGTATTTTATTTTATAGATCTGTAGTATATTATACAAATAAAGATCTAGACTTTTTGTTAAGTGACTAAGTATGATTTATGCATTGACTTTAAACCTGTTACTTTTTAAGCTAACTTTTTTTATTTGCATTTTAAGAGAATCATATCATTCATAAGTAAAAGAGTCCGAATTGTCACCTCTAGTATTTATCTTATTTGCTTTTTAACTGGAATTGATTGTGTTTTTCAAATCAGGCGACTTGATAGGAACTCTTTGAAAGGGGATGTTCCATTAAACCTCAACAACCTTACCAACGTGATGGAGCTGTAAACACGACAACCCTTTACACTCGGATTTCTATTACTTATTCTAAGTTGAAATATACATGAGGTTTGAATAATTTGTGTCTTAGGTACCTGTCAAACAATCAATTGACTGGCCCAGTGCCTAATCTCACCGGCATGAATAGGCTCAACTATGTGTAAGTATCGAGACATCAGAGTATCACTAGCTAGCTTGATCGTCTGCTTAAAAAAATACGTATAAATTTATTCGATGGGATTTGCAGGGATTTAAGCAATAATGGTTTTGAACAGACTAAAATTCCTTCATGGTTTTCAACAGTTCAGTCTTTGACTACTCTGTAAGCAAAGCTTCCAATTAATTAACTGTCTCAGTTTCACCACCAAAATCACTAACAAATTTATCCTGGAGTATTGTGATGACAGTAAAATGCGCTATACAAACCTCGCAGGAGAGCTGCCTGCAGCCTTGTTCAGCATTTCACATTTACAGAATGTGTAAGTATATCAGTTTGTTGACCATTTAAAAATGATTTTCATTTGCTAAAGCTTGATAATATGCAACCGTTCTTTTGACAGTGATTTGAGTAACAACCGGATTGATGGCTCCTTGAATATTAGCTCCAATCCTAGCCCACAACTTGAGCTCGTTGATCTTAGGACTAACCTCATTTCCGACTTCAAACAGCGAAGAGACTATACTATTGGATTAATGTAAGTTCGCGAATAACTAAGCAAAGCTTGTAAACTTTCCATTTTGATTGAAAGTTGATAATTTGATATGGGGTTCTTTCAAGAGTTTTGAGTTTTGACGTGTATTGCCCAGACACTTGCCATAGGTATGAATACGGGTAGGTGGCTCTGGGCAGTGAAAGAAATATGGAACTGAACAGATCTGTATGATTTTAGAAAATGTATACATAGATGCGCTTACACTTAAAAATGGTAAAACTTCTAAATGCACATGTTTAGTCAAAAATATTTTCACATATCAGTATGGAAAACCATAAAATTTGTTGACACGTTTTATGTTCTACACTCTTATAGATATGCTAACATTTTTTGTACATATAAAAGAGTGTGAAAATAACCCATGAATTCATGTGCTTATTTATGTAAACAGCCTTTTACAGACTTGTAAACAAGTACGAGCAGAAAAGTGAATGCAAATTGTATATTTGTTGCCAGGGGGGTGGTTTTCAGCTATTTTAGTCCTCTGTCATCTTTGTTATTCCACTAAAACCATATGATATTACAACTGCAGACTTGTTGATAATCCAATATGTACGGAGTCAGGGGTGACGGACAGATTTTGCTCTCTTCCCGCGAATAATACTACACCATATTCGACGCCATGGAACAATTGTGTGCCCCCTTCATGTGGTCCGGACCTTATTTCAAGTCCAAACTGTCGATGCGCATATCCATTCACGGGCTTGTTTTCATTCAAAGCTCCTTCCTTCTCTTCACTTACAAATGCAGCCATCTATAACTCGCTTCATGATTTATTAATGACATTCTTTAAGGATGCTGGACTCCCTGTAGATTCAGTGTCGCTAAAGAATCCTAGTAGAAATTTGGATGATTACCTTGTGCTCAGACTTGAAGTGTTCCCCTCTGGTGAACCAAGCTTTAATCGGACTGGCATTATTGGCGTGGCATTTGCACTTAGCAACCAAACTTTCAAGCCATCTAAGAGTGATTTCAATACTTACACCTTCATGGCTGAAAACTACAATAATTTTTTGCCAGGTATAATCGAAATTGATAATTATTTTCGAGTGGTTTAGGCGTTTAGCAATCATATATATTAAGCGTATTTTTATGTCATTTTACAGGATTATCTGGGCCCGGAGGTGCGAAACACAAGTCATCTAACACTGGAATTATCATAGGATCAGCGGTTGGTGGTTGTGTGCTTCTGGTGTTATTAGTACTTGCAGGAATGTATGCTGCACGTCAGAGAGGACGAGCTGAGAGAGCCACCCAACAAAGCCAGCCTTTTGGTAAGTATTTTTGATCATAATCACTTCAATCCCAAATGATGTTAGAACCTTCTTATTTAGTTTTATTCGCATAGTTAGTTTGTTACTGAGTAATATAAGTTTACTACTCATATTTGGCACACTAAGGGGGCGTTTGGTTCAAGATATATAAATGGTGCTATTTAAAATTCTAAGCAAATGTAAATGCTTCCCATGTGGAAGAAAATTAAAATGCCTTACTTTTAGCCTCATTAATGCAAATAAAATTCTTGGGCCCATATATTTATTGTGAACCAAACAGAATTGAAGCAATTTTAATTTCAAATTCCCCCAATTACCTTGAATTTACCCCAACCAAACACCCCCTAAGAATATGTAATTAAAAAATTGTGAACACACAGTGTTTAGGTCCAACCTCACCCCATGTGTTTGTAAGTTTTGACACGTTACCCGACTCACCAATATTTTCTAAATCTATGTAATCTTGTTATGTGATCATTATGCTGTAATACTTGAAGCACGCTGGGATCCAAAGAGTGGAAATGGTGGTGTTCCTGAATTGAAAGGAGCAAGATCCTTCACCTTTGAAGAACTTAGCAAATACACAAACAATTTTTCAGAGATTAACAAGATAGGAGCAGGCGGATACGGGATGGTTAGTATTACCATGCCTGCACTTTACATTTAATTTTACAAATCGCGAATAATTGAGGAATATTGTGTAGGTGTATAAGGGAAGTCTTCCTAAAGGACAGCTAATTGCTATCAAAAGAGCTCAACAAGGATCAACTCAGGGTGGACTTGAGTTTAAGACTGAGATTGAACTTCTTTCAAGAGTTCATCACAAGAATGTTGTTGGACTTATCGGTTTTTGTTTCGATCAGGGTGAACAAATGCTGGTTTATGAGTACATCGTGAATGGTACACTCAAGGATAGTCTTTCAGGTACTTGAATATGAATTTCATTCAATTCCAGTGGTACACAAATTTTATCACAAAAGGTTAAATAGTCACTATAGCCTATTCAGTATCTTTCTATTAGAAAAGAAGAGTTACTAGATAAACCGCCAATAAAGTCTAATGCGGCAAAGCCGATGTGTCACAATAGAATTTGAACCTTTGTGACATAACTACTTCAGTGAGACATGGTCCAGAAAACTTTATTGACACATTTACATATAGTCGTCACAATAGGTTCAGAAAACATTTGTAACAACATCATGTCTGGTCTATATGTTCAGAAAGTTTTGTTTTAGTTAGAAGAAGTTCAAATGAAGTTTCATATGTGCAGGGAGATCGGGCATTAGGTTGGACTGGATGCGAAGACTGAAAATAGCACTTGGGGCAGCAAGAGGATTGCAGTATTTACATGATCTTGCTGATCCTCCAATCATACATAGAGATATCAAAACAAATAATATCTTACTAGACCAACGATTAGTTGCAAAAGTTGCCGATTTTGGTCTATCCAAGCCGTTGAGTGATGCTAACAGGACTCATGTTACCACTCAAGTCAAAGGGACTATGGTTAGTAACACTTGTATTATCCATTACACTTCAAATGCTATATTCTAGCTCTTTTATATGTTGTGTGTGATAATCATAACTAAATAGTGACATCTTTTCGGTTGATGTAGGGATACATGGATCCTGAATATTACATGACTCAACAATTAACTGAAAAAAGTGACGTGTATAGCTATGGAGTTGTGATGTTGGAGCTAATAACCGCAAGAAACCCAATTGAGAAAGGCAAGTACATTGTGAGGGAAGTGAGAGAAGCGATGAACAAGGAGAAAGAGCTATATGACCTACACGAAATTCTTGACCCAACCATTGGTGTGAGTAGCCAACTTAAGGGATTAGAGAGGTTTGTGGATTTGTCACTGAGGTGTGTTGAAGAGCAGGGAGATCATAGACCACGAATGAGCGAAGTTGTGAAAGAGCTCGAGAGCATTATGGCATTAGTAGGGCTTAACCCTGGTTCTGAATCATCATCGTCAACTTCAGCAAGTTATGAAGGCCGTGGCAATGACTACAGCCATCCTTACAGTAATGACAGCCTGTTTGCTTATAGTGGAGGTTTTATGCCACCAAAGCTGCATCCAAAGTAAGATTGTGTTTTTTCTTAAACGAGGTAAACGAGTGTATAATTGGATTTGTATTTTTCTCTATATTTATATTTGTATCCGTATATATTTGCTTGGTATATGTGAGTATATTGCTCTAGGCGCGTCAACAGAATACAATGTCTGAAACATGAGATTGATATAATTAAATGGTTGTTGTTAAATATTGATAGTAAATTTGTCGCTTAAGGTTTGCTTATTGATTACCCATAAACTAATTAGGGTACATATATATGAATAAGTTGCATTCAGCAGCAAGTTATATTTATGATCAACATTCAATATAATTTACCAAAAAGATTGTTTTGCTAATACGCGAGTAACTAGGTTTTAAGCTTAGCAGATTGTCTAACTGATTATTTGTCACCGACATTAATTGTGGACGAGTAGAGATACTTCATGAGACAAGAAGCCTTTAGACTTGAGGCTCTCCACTGTCTCCTTAACTGCATCCTGCACCGGCGTAAAAACCATTCCCATATCAATCAATCTTTTGCAGCATCTTCACAACTCACCATTCCCAGCTGTGTCTAACGCAGGACACGCGGAAGCGTATTAGATAACCCTAATCCAAGAGAGGTAACAAGGCGCACCTTAACAACAGAATAACTGTTAAAACACAAAGTTTATTAATAATCAATAATAAAAAGATGCATTACAATGAAACCTAAACCCTAGATTTATAGGGTATTAAAACTTGTAGAACAAGATGTTGGTTCCGGGGTTCTAGAATAATGGCTAATGTATATGTATAAACTAACAATCGGTAAACCGAACTACAACTTATTGCTTTGAGTCGAGTGTGACGGAACCAGGACCAAATATGACTGGGTGCATAAAAAGAATTAAACACTAATACTAAAAACATATTTCAATTGACCGGGTGCACATAAGATGACATTAGAAAAAATCGATGTTTTTTTTCAAAAATTAACACTACATTGAAAAAATCCATTGGGTGCTCGGGTATCCGCGGGAACCCCCTGGCTCTGTCCGTGGATTGCTCTCTATCCTAAAGCAATTTCGCCCCCACCGTTTCAATCAAACACGTGTGCTTAGGGTTATTGGCGAATCACTTCCCAAGATAAAACAAAGCAACGGGTAGTGCTCCTTATCAACAATGCACAGTTGGTGATAAGCGAATTGAACTACTGAGTTTTCAAGGTTTCATTTCTAGACACTATTGAAGTCATTCCTCGAGTAACGACGATAGCAATTTGGTGTGATAAAAGAGGGTTTCCATGTGTTAAAGTGTGTGTTTTTGGTGACCAAAAAGGACAGAAATCTCGCTATATATATAGGCCAAATGGTGGCTATTCGTAACAGTCACAATGGTTCACCAAAAGGTTCTAATAGCGACAATTTAGTGACAGAAAAATTGTCGCTAACTTATACCACGTTAAACAGGTGCGATGGTTTAGTCACAAACAACATTTCAACCTAGTTAAGCGCCAGCTTTACAAATAGGTGCGTCTTTACAATACTAATGGTTCAATAGCGACGATTTTGTGACAGAAAAACTGTCACTGATAGCCATTTCATGGGTCAAACACCAAAACACAACAAAACTCTTAATTTCCTTCCTAAAACTCAAACCCAAAATGATTTTAACATAGTGTATTTTGAAATTTTCCCCAACACAAGATAACCTTATTATTCTCTTTTTTTTTTTTTTTTTTTTAGAAAGGCAACAAATTTTATAGAACCACTCAAAGAGAGCGAAACAAAAATACAAACCAAGGCATCCCTCCTAAATTAAACAAGCTAATTAAAAAAGGAAAGACCCAATAAAAAAGGATACAAACCAAATGCTCGAACCAACTCAACTAGACAAAAACTAACTCACTGAATAACCCATATATGACCACAAGCTTGAGACAACTACTGATGTAAGCTTGGGGCCAGGCCCACAGAAGATAATAAAAAACCCCATGAACCTAGACCAACCAAAACTCACAACCATTTAAATAAAACACTAACTTAAATTTCAACCTTAAAACTAAAGACAATTATGTAGAACAAGCAGACCAGATACCACATGCTGAACTTGCAGACTTGCATAAATTGCCAAACAGCAGTGAAACAAACACACAGAAGCCACTGGACCTTCACATCAGAATTAATATCTTCAACACTACTACTGAGCAATTGTAGATAACCTTATTATTCTAGAACAAACAAAATAAGGGAACTTAAAATAAAAGTCACGACCAAAAAGAAAAACACGCCATTAACCTCAGTGTACATAAGTAGGATTACTTATGTTTAGTAGTACCCTTACTCCTACTACCAGTAAGGTTCTCATCAGTGTCTCTCCTTCAAATCTGATTCAAATAAAAGAACCAATCAATCAACTAATCGATCTATCCCTTACAAAAACCAATACACATACTTAAACACACTCTTACCTGTGAACATCAGGCTCAGGGAACAGCCTCGAGACGTACTCTATGAGCATATCCACCAAACTGATATACGCCATTCGTGCACAAGTATCTACCTGAAGCACTAGGTGTTTCAAAAAGAAGCACTTGTGCTTTTGCAACATCCTTCACATATACCGCTCCCAACCAGTGGTATTCTTATGTGTTTTCTGATCTTTGCAGTAGTTGTTGTAAGACTGCACAACTAGCGTTCAGTGTTGGCTACAAAAGACGGCCTAGACATGTAGATGGGAGAATATATAGTTACCATATCTAGTCCATTCTTCTCGGCGAATTCCTAAGTTGATTTCTCAGCTATTTCTTTGACACTGGGTACCATTTATGTCATAAAATGTTAAAAACCATGTACATTTACTTTATAAAGCTAGTGTGAAATTAACAATTCGATAATTGGAAACGTCAGGGATTAATGAGGTTATAGGGTGTTTGGCTAAAATGGTAAATTACGGATATACCCATCATGTGTTATGCACATGTGGATACTAACAAGAAAACTGATGATTGTCAAGGTTTTGGGACCCGGCGAAAGAAAATCAGGATGTTGGGGACTACCGGTGCAATTTTGTCGAAAATAGGACTAAACCTAAAAATTTGATCGAGTTTAGGGCTCAACGGTGTAATTTACTCAATAATTCAAACCTCCAAAATCCCAACGGTAATGACAAAAATTATAAAAACATTTGACACATGTCTGGTCATAAATGAGTACTTTATCTTATTTCATACTCTCCAAGAAGCCGCCCTACCAGTTGACCTCGCAAGTCTTCCTAGAATACATTTCTACTTATTCTAGTTAAAATATAAATTAATCAATTTATACCTTTTGTGGATAAATATACTAACTCAATGGTTTGAACTAGCTGTCATTTGTTATTTTCAAACATGCATTAAGTAATTTGTGAGTTTCATGTTTCTATTATTTACTCTGAAAGATGAGTGCAAGAATTTGGCATTTACTTGTAATCATTTGCATCCAAATTTCGATCACAACGTCTGAGAATATGGATCGTAAGTTCCATTTTATTTGATGTTCTTTTTTTTACTAAGTTTCATATCTAGGATTTTCTAGGTGTATGGAAGTTAATATTCTTGAATCATATCTTGAATGATGAATGGATAGGTTTGCTGTTTGAACTTTCAGTTTTTTCATAAAGGTTTCGTAAGTTGTCTCAAAATCATTCCTTATATCTGCTAGATTGCTTTTTATGGAAATAATATATATGTTAATTAATTACTTGTTTAAGCTTATCTGCTTGCTTGCGTTATAAGCAAAATTCTAAGTATTTGGATGAGATAAAATGTTTATGCTTTTTGATATTGCTTATTTCCAATTTAGTATTGATAGATTCATGATTGCAAGTTTACCCTTACGATGACATGAGCTCTTTTGAATAAGCTACTTATGTGCTTCTACCTATATGCATTCAAGAATCTTATTTACTTGTGAAACTTGTATGGCACAGGTGATGCTCTTCTGGCTCTCATGGATACTTGGCAGGGCACACCACCTAACTGGAACGATGGTTCGGACCCATGTGGTGACAATTGGGTTGGCATCACTTGCACCAACTCTCGTGTGACCTCACTGTATGTCCTTTACTTTCACTTTCCAAGTGATTTAGCAACAAAAACTTATAGTTATATAGTTTTTATTTAACTTCACAGAAAATTGTCAAGCATGGGATTGTCTGGTGGGCTACCCGGAGACATCGAGCAGCTCAGTGAATTACAAATTCTGTTAGTCCTTCCATCTGATTTTAGTTCTAAAAGTTTACTTCTATTGGCATCCTGAAAGGAAAATTTGTAGTTAATCATTTCTGTATGCAGGGATCTATCTTATAATACCGGGTTGACCGGGTCAGTCACTACAAAAATCGGGAATTTGCTGAAATTAACAACTTTGTGAGTAGCTTTACTATATATTTTCGATAATAGTTAAGTGGTCAAATGTTGACCAAAGTATTATTATTTAATGCATTAAACCATGAAAAAAAAGTTATTCAAAAATTCAAATAAGTTTAGCAATATTTTAGTTTTTATATTTTAAATGAAACTAAATATTATCCATTTCAATGGTGGCCTGCTTTATTTTTATTTCGTTGTCTTCAGGACCTCGATCACTTTCCTTTTGGTCCTCTAGGTGGCAGGCATATAGCTTCTTCGTTTAGTTTTGTGCATATTCGTGGTTTCCCTTCTGTTGTCTCAAGCTTTGAGGCATGGTGGTGTGTTTTTCTGAATGAATTGAGTGTTTTGCAATAAAATATTTTTGTTTTCCGAAAAAAAAAAAACCCGGCCCATACCAAAAATGTGACCATTTGACCTGTCTATTTTGCAAGATCTAAACCATTTGACTAAAGGAACTAAGGATTGGACAACTAAACGAATACGTTTGATCTTATTTCAGATCCCTGGTTGGTTGCGGTTTCAATGGTCCGATTCCAAGCAGCATCGGAAAGCTGGAGAGGCTCAGATTCTTGTAAGAAATTTCCTAAACATTCTCCTAACAAGTATTCTATCTGCTAGAGTGTAACATGAAACTGTATGGATCCCTGAATGGCCATCATGATATATAGAAAAAAAGGGTTTTATGCTTCTTTTAACTAATCTTGCATAGAGAAGGATATATGAGTCTTATACAAACTGGAGTTTTATGGGCATACATATTTTGTCTGGTATTTCATGTTTGTAACATTTTCTAAATCAGCAGAATACAGATTCTCACAGCCTGTGTACGCAAGTGAACCACCCCTGCCGGCAAAACCACATTAAATCTTTTTGTTATTTAATTGGGTGATTGATTGTTTACTGACTCTTCTGATTGTCAATGACTCAACCATCCGTACTTCAGGTCTTTAAACAACAATAGCTTCAGCGGATCCATTCCACCTACAATTGGTAATCTAAGCAATCTTTATTGGTTAGATCTCTCTGCAAACCAGCTCAAAGGGACTCTACCAGTTTCTGATGGGACAACACCTGGTCTTGATATGTTAATACACACCAAACACTTGTATGGTTTTATGTCCTTTTTTATAACTTACATTATAAAATAGAACACGCCTATACTTATCTTTTATTATTGATTTCTCCCAGTCACTTTGGAGACAACCAGCTTGAGGGTGATATCCCACCTGGCATCTTTAATGCGAACATGAATCTTATTCATCTGTATGTTTCAATCTAGTGAATTACAATAAGAAATCATATACAATAATGAGGGATTAACTTATACTTGATCAGGTTATTTGAGAACAACAAGCTTACTGGCACTATTCCTTCTACACTTGGACTTGTGCTGTCTTTAGAGGTCGTGTAAGTATCATTTTCAACCAACATTACCAATATTTTATTTGATTTTCAGTTTAGCTGATAAATGAATGTGTTGTTTTTTTATCAGGCGACTTGATAGGAACTCCTTTAGTGGCAATGTTCCATCAAACATCAACAACCTTAACAACGTCACTGAGCTGTAAGTATGACAACTATAAACTCTCGGCTTACTATTTCTCAGTTTAAGTTAGAAAATAAATGATGTTTGATACCTTTGTTTCTTAGGCACTTATCAAACAATCAATTGACTGGCCCTGTACCTGATCTCACTGGCATGAACCTGCTCAACTATGTGTAAGTATCAAATTTTCAGGGTATCAGTTAATGGACTCTGACAAATAAGCCGAAACTTATTGTTGGGTTGCACATTTTCAGGGATTTAAGTAATAATAGTTTTGATCGATCTTCAATTCCTCCATGGTTTTCAACTCTACAGTCTTTGACAACTCTGTAAGCAAAGTTTTTCGAATTAGTTTACTGGCTTATTTTCATCACAAGAATAAAATACTAACTACCTTATCATCGAATTTTCTTATGACAGTAAAATGCACAATACAAACCTTACGGGAGAACTTCCTGCTGCCTTGTTCAGCATTCCGCAGTTACAAAATGTGTCAGTATATCAGTTTGTAGACAAAAATTATATGCTAAAGGTGATCGATAACTAGTAAATATTCTTTTGACAGTGATTTGAGTGACAACCAGATAAGTGGCTCCCTGAATATCGGCTCAAATCCAAGCAGACAGCTTGAAAATGTTGATCTTAGAACTAACCGTATTACGGATGTCAAACAACGAAGACATGCTATTGGACTAATGTAAGCTTTGTAGTTACACACCGTTTGTATACATTTTTTTAGCTGCATGCCCACATGCAGTTATTAAAGTGTAAAAGATGTTCACATGCATATTGCTCGGATCATTAAAATCACTAGAAACTTTTCGCCTACATTATAAGCATGCAATGCAAAAACTTATAACTTGTTGGCCATTTGATGTTTTAGCCCACTTCTAGTGTACAGAAATTTTTCTACGTATATAATGGTGGAAAATTCTATGAGTTCGTATATTTCTGCGCTTATATATGCAAACATGTTTTACATGTTAATAACTTTAAACAACTTGACAAAAATTTACACATTTTGAATGAAAATGAAGTAAGCGGGGATTACATATTGGTTTTGGCGGGGTGTGGGTTTCAGGTCTTTTAGCTCTCTAGTTTCTTTTTAGTTGACTAAAATTTTGCGATTACAACTGCAGACTGATTGATAATCCAATATGTAAGGAGTCAGGTGAGACGGAAAACTTTTGCTCTCTTACCACCGATAAAAAATCTACACCATATTCGACCCCATCGAACAATTGTGTACCTCCTTCATGTGGTCCAGACCTTACATCCAGTCCAAATTGTCGATGTGCATATCCATTCAAGGGCTTGTTTTGGTTCAAAGCTACTGCCTTCTCTTCACTTACAAATGCAACCATCTACAACACGCTTCATGATTTATTAATGAACTTCTTTAGGAATGCCGGACTCCCTGTAGATTCAGTGTCGCTAAATAATGCTAGTAGAAATTGGGATGATTACCTTGTGCTCAGACTTGAAGTTTTCCCCTCTGATGAAATAAGCTTTAATCGGACTGGGATTATTGGGGTTGCATTTGCACTTAGCAACCAAACGTTCAAGCCTTCAAAGACTGGTTTCAGTACTTACACCTTTATGGCTGAAAACTACTATTTCTTGCCAGGTATTATCAGAACTAATGAATGGTTAATTATATTTATGTGTGTTCTAGAAGACCATATATATCAAAAGGTAGACATCTATATGCCACTTTACAGGATTATCTGGGCCCGGAGGCGCGAAACACAAGTCATCTAACACTTGGATTATCATAGGATCAGCAGCTTGTGGTTGTGTGCTTGTGGTGCTATTAGTACTTGCAGGAATGTATGCATTACGTCAGAGAGGACGAGCTGAGAGAGCCACACAACAAAGCCAACCTTTTGGTAAGTATGATCATAATCACTTCGAATCCAAATGATATTAAAAAGCTCCTTAACTATTTGTATTCGCATAGTTAGATTGTTATTTAGGAATATAAATTTATAGCTAGTATATGGCTCACTAGCTATAATTTAAAAAGATAATTAAAAAACTGAAAATATGGACACAGCGTTTGTGTCAAACCCAACCCCATGTCTATATAAGTTTTGACATGTTACCCGACTCACCTTTTCTTTTCCACATCTATGTACTGTTGTTATGTGATCATTATGTTGTAATACTTGCAGCGCTCTGGGATCCGAAAAGTGGACACGGTGGTGTTCCTGAATTGAAAGGAGCGAGATCCTTCACCTTTGAAGAACTTAGCAAATATACAAACAATTTTTCAGAGATTAACAAGATAGGAGCAGGCGGATATGGGATGGTTAGTATTACCATGCCTACACTTTACATTTAATTTTACAAATCGTGAATAATTGAGGAATATTGTGTAGGTGTATAAAGGAAGTCTTCCTAAAGGACAGCTAATTGCTATCAAAAGAGCTCAACAAGGATCAAGTCAGGGTGGACTTGAGTTTAAGACTGAACTTGAACTTCTTTCAAGAGTTCATCACAAGAATGTTGTTGGACTTATCGGTTTTTGTTTCGATCAGGGTGAACAGATGTTGGTTTATGAGTACATCGTGAATGGTACACTCAAGGATAGTCTTTCAGGTACTTGAATATGAATTTCATTCCAGTGGCACACACATTGTATCACAAAAGGTTAAATAGTCGCTATTGCCTGTTGAGTATCTTTCTATTAGGAAAGGAAGAGTTGCTAGATAAACCATCACTAAAGTCTGTTGCGGCAAAAGCCTAGGTGTCACCATAGAATTTGAACTTTTGTGACATAATGCTTCAGGGAGATATGGTTCGGAAAACTTTATTGACACACTTACATATAGTCGTCACAATAAGTTCAGAAAACATTTGTAACAAAATCATATCTGGTCTATACATGCACAAAGTTTAGTTTTTGTTAGAAAAAGTGCAAAAAGTTTCAGTCACTGTAGTTCAAATAAAGTTTCATATGCGCAGGGAGATCGGGCATCAGGTTGGACTGGATGCGAAGACTGAAAATAGCACTTGGGGCAGCAAGAGGGTTGCAGTATTTACATGAACTAGCTGATCCTCCAATCATACATAGAGATATTAAAACAAATAATATCTTACTAGACCAACGATTAGTTGCAAAAGTTGCCGATTTTGGCCTATCTAAGCCGTTGAGTGATGCTAATAGGACTCATGTTACCACTCAAGTCAAAGGGACCATGGTTCGTAACACTTGTATTATCCATTACACTTCAAATGCTATATCCTAGCTCTTTTTTATGTTGTGTGATGATAATCTTAACTAGATAGTGACATCTTTTTGGTCGATGTAGGGATACATGGATCCTGAATATTACACGACTCTACAATTAACTGAAAAAAGTGACGTTTATAGCTATGGAGTTGTGATGTTGGAGCTAATAACCGCAAGAAACCCAATTGAGAAAGGCAAGTACATCGTGACGGAAGTGAGACAAGCGATGAACAAGGAGAAAGAGCTATATGACCTACACGAAATTCTTGACCCAACCATTGGTTTGAGTAGCCAACTTAAGGGATTAGAGAGGTTTGTGGATTTGTCACTGAGGTGTGTTGAAGAGCAGGGAGATCAAAGACCACGAATGAGCGAAGTTGTGAAAGAGCTCGAGAGCATTATGGCATTAGTAGGGCTTAACCCTGGTAGTGAATCATCGTCATCAACTTCAGCAAGTTATGAAGGCTCCAGCAGTGACTACAGCCATCCTTACAGTAATGACAGCCTGTTTGCTTATAGTGGAGGTTTTCTGCCACCGAAGATGCATCCAAAGTAAGATTGTGTTTTTTCTTAAACGAGGTAAACGCTTGTATATTTGGATTGTATTTGTCTTTATATTTATATTTGTATGCGTAGATATTTCCTTGTTATATGTGAATATATTGCTCTAGCCGAGTCAACAGATCAAATACAATATTTGAAACATGATTGATATAATTAAATGGTTGTTAAATATTGTAAGTAAAGTTGCCGCTTAAGGTTTGCTTATTGATTACCCATAAACACTGCATATAGAATAACTTCAACTAATGAGAGTACATATATATGAATAACTAGCATTCAGCAGAAAGTTTTATTTATTATTAACATTCGATATAATTGAGCAAAAAGGTTTTTTTTGCTAATACGAACCGAGTAACTAGGTTTCTAGCTTAGCAGATCATCTAACTGATAATTTATCACCGACATTAATTGTGGAAAAGTAGAGATACTTCATGAGACAAGAAGCCTTTTAGACTTGAGGCTCTCCACAGTCTCCTTAACCGCATCCTCCACCGGCGTAAAAACCATTCCCATATCAATCAATCTCTTTGCAGCATCTTCACAACTCACCATTCCCAGCTGTGTCTCTCCCTCAAATCTGTACTCAAATAAAAGAACCAATCAATCAAGTAATCGATCCATCCCTTACAAAAACAAAACACATACTCAAACACACTCTTACCTGTGAACATCAAACTCAGGGAACAGCCTCGAGACTCTGTGAGCAAATTCACCGAACTGATATATACCATTCGTGCACAAGTATCTACCTGAAGCACTAGGTGTTTCGAAAAGATGCACTTGTGCTTTTGCAACATCCTTCACATGTACCGCTCCCAACCAGTGGTATTCTTGTGTGTTTCTTGATCCTTGCAGTAGTAGTTGTAAGACTGCACAGCTAGCGTTCAATGTTGGCTGTAAAAGGCGGCCTAGACATGTAGACGGGAGAATTGTTACCACATCTAGTCCATTCTTCTCGGCGAATTCCCAAGCTGATTTCTCAGCTAATGTCTTTGACACTGGGTACCATTTCTGTGATGAAAACCATCTACAGTTATTTTTTAATGCATGTGATGATTCACTTGACTTGAGCCAAAATGTTGTCAAAATTTTGTAATTACAGAAATAAACTACCAATGGATGTCTTTTGGAAAGAAGTAAAAATAAACACTAAACAATCGCTGATCCATCTAAATTATTTAATTTAACTGATCAGTGACGAATTTTAACCCGTCATAATATCAAATGACGTTGCAATTAGTTGCGGTTATATTACCAACAAACTCCCAACAGATATGTTTGGGGAAAAAAATAAATAAATAAACTAAAGACTAATTGCAATTTATCAGAAATTTATGACAAGATCTGTCACTGATACGTCTAGATATTTTAATACGACAACAGGCAGCGACGGTGTTTTCCTAGTTACTAACTCATCGCTGTAGTGTCGGTGTTTGCAACTTGGGGTAGTTGGCCGTCGCTAGCTTGTTGGAAATACGACAGACATGTCGCTAATTCCGTCAATGCTGGTCAACTTTTGCTGTATATACTATTAGCCACTACAATAATAATAGTTATAGATCAATGCCGAACTAGGTTTTGGCTTAGGGGTCACATCATAAACAAGTCACTGCAATAAATATGTCATTAAATGTCATGATTTTCAATATCTTGTCACACTTTCATATGTAACAAACTTCTAAATGTGTCCTAATTGAAAAAAGTCATGTTGTCTCACATAATAAAAGTGATCCATAAGATGTTATTTTAAATTTAGAATAAAGGACCTACTAATGTTTATTTGAGATAACATGACTAGTCATATTAAAATCAACATAGAGGATCTCAATTCGTTTACAAATGACATTTTTGTTTTTGTTTTGGTGAGTGTGTATGTATTTGTCACTAGGTAAAGAACTAGGATTTTGTTATTTTCAGAAAGACAAACTACTACAGTAACTATATGACAAATAAACTGCATACTTGTTGGACAGTAACCCACGGGCCACAACACTTGGTTGAAAACATTTTACATTCACATAAGTACCGTACTTATAGTAAATGAGGATAGAAAATTAACCTGGCGAGACTTGCAGTAATCAATATCAGTCCAAGAAGACTCATCCAACACCTTGCCATCATTCCAGCTCGGGTTTGGAACCATAGCCGATATAGAAGAAGTCAGGACAACAAGCCTCACACCAAACCTCTTAGCCGCTTCCAACACATTCAACGTACCCTTAACAGCAGGATCAAGTAGCTCTTTCTGAGGATCCAATGGATCCTCTAGACTACATGGGGACGCAACATGAAACACGCCACAACATCCTTCTATAGCTTTGGAGATAGCTTGTGCATCAAGTAAATCGGCCTCATGGAATACTAGAGTGGCGTGTGAGGCGCCAGGGAGAGAGTAAAGGTGGCTAGTGGACGAGCCTGGATAGATTGTGGCGTGGATCGTTGTGTAGCCGTGGTCTAGGAGGGTTTGTACTAGCCATGAGCCTATGAAGCCATTGGCTCCAGTGATGCATACTGGTTCATTTTTGTGGACAGATGAGTTGGTTGATGCCATGAGTATTAAACAAGAAATAGTGGTATGTATTTTAGCTCATAGTTTATGAAGATGGTAGGTGGTGAGTAGTTCGGTGTATTTTGCCAAAATCTGTCCTTATTAGAAATCGAATAATGTGGATAGGATTGTAACAGATTTTTTGGAGAAAGCTATAGATAGTAGTTATTATAAAGCAAGGTTGCAAAAATCGTTAGGCGGTAGCGTGGCCGGGTACCGCCTAGCGATTAATTGTTTAGGCGGGGATTACTCGGGGATTAATCCGATTGGATTTATATATATAAAATTAAAAAAAAAAATTGAAACTATATGCCTGATTTGGCCGATCTAGCCAATATTTTCTAATTTGACCGATTTCTATCCTTAACCGAGTTGGCTGATTTATCCGATTTTTGTCTGATCTGACCGATTTATGCCTGATTTGGCCGATTTTTTTTCCGATTAATCGGTATGTTGACCGATATTTGGCCAAACCGATTAATAAGGCCGATTAACGAAAATTGTGGCGGTTAATCCCCATCTAGCGATTAATCGGCCGCCAAAGCCGATTTTTGCAACACTGTTATAAAGACATAAGATTTGGCCATGTTCAAATCTTCAATAGCTTCATGGGAGTTAAATTTTGGATTAAGTTGGTTGATGATAGCTATTTTAAGTGCTTCAATTAGTATAATACATGTACGTCGAACTATCTAATCTTGTTAAAAAATAAAAACAAACGTACTATTTAATGTAGTTTGGTACTTTGTATATCAAAATGTATAGTGGTGAGCTTTCCTAAAACCAGGCCATGGACGAAACCATAGAGAAAAGTGCAAGTACATTTACGAAAAATTAAATAAGACTATAAACACATTTTTAGGGGGACCATGCGCATTTCCGAAGATTTAAGAAATTTTTACAAGAACTAACACTACGTCGCAAAAATTCATGAGTGTCCCGGGATTTTTCGGACCCACCCTGTTAGGGGTGTTCATAGGTCGGGTAATAAACCGAATAAACAGAAAACCGAACCGAACCGAACCGAAAATAAACCGAACCGAACATATAACCGAACCGAACTTGTTAAAACCAAACCGAACCGAATTAAAAATTCGGTTTTCGGTTTTGATATGAGTTTGGCTATCTGAACCGAAAATCGAATTTATATAAATATATATATATATTTTTTTTTATATATTTATATAGTATTTTATATATAAAAAATATCCATTAAAATTTTATACTAATATAAAAAACATTTTTTTATGCTTGAAATATTTTTTTTGCCAAAAATATATATAATTAAATTTAAAAAAATATATAAATAGTGTAATTCAAGTACAAATTTCGGCTTTTGGTTTTGACTCATAACCGAACCGAACTTCGGTTCGGTTATAGATATTTTCGGTTCGGTTTTCGGTTATGACCCAAAAATAAATTTTAACCGAAAAACCCAAACCGAATAAACCGATTAACCGAGAACCGAACCGATGAACACCCCTGCACCCTCTTTCCATCACTGGACGAGGCATTCTAGTTTGCGTTGGACCAGGCCTATTCTTTTATAAGCCTGGGCTTTTTTCACCCATGTTAGGACCGGTCTTGTGCTTTACCAGCTAGAAAATGTTAAAACTTCAATATATCTTTAACTTACAGATTTTATTCAATGCCAAAATAAGAAAACAAAATAAATGATTTCAATTCAAGGCAGATAAATCGCGCAAAACAAAAGGACATATTACAAAATCATATTAAGTAGTGCAAAAAGATCAAGGTACAAAATAGTTATTTCACCATCATCACACGTAAAAGATAAATGATGCAAGCATATTAGTTATAGATCAATGCTCCAAATCAGGACATCAAATTCGTTTAATATGGGGGCTGACCTTCATAATTTCCTGGCGGGTCATAACTACATATAACAAACCACCAACCGTTAAGACATTTAAGTTTAGCACATCCAAGATAAACCGTATTGCGCCAAACTACTTGTGTATAGTGATGACACTCATCTCCAACGCACGAATTTGAGTAATAATCATAGTATTGTTTCTCTCCAACCCACATGTTAACCGCGTCCCTTGCAGTAAATTGGTCACCATAACCTTCTGCTAGGTTTTCTCCATAAGGACCATCAGAGTGACGCATGTCACAATCACCGAGCATATTGTACGCATATCCACGAGCATAGCCTGCCAATGTCGTGTTCCATTTGAGAGGTTGCACCCCAACCTGGGCTCGAGCTACGTTGTGAGTAGTAAGGAACTCTGAGTCCACGTCTTGGTGGTGTGGAACAACTCCTAACGAGTTATATGTGAAACATGATATTGCTACAAGAAAAATGGCTAGTGATTTGATCCTAAACAATTCCATTCGTAATGGTGCTTTGGTACAAGCGAAGTATGAGCGATACATGTTTCTATTTATGTATAACTTTTTGGATTAATATATTTTCTAGACGTGGCCCACTTTATTTGTACACGAGTGCTAGGTGCAAAATGTTAATAACCGGTAACTCATAATCCGCTCACAATCGGCTGCCTTTTCATAATGTGGAGACATACATGACTAACTCAGTAATTGTGGCTATGGGATGACAAAAATTGAACCTTTAATCTTGTGCTTGTTAGGTGCAAAGATATCCCACCTATTACCACCTAAGCTACACGCCATTGACTATTTGCTCACGGGTGTAATCCGATGAAGAAAAAAAATTGCTCACGGGTGTAATCCGATGAAAAAAAAGATTTGATAAAAAAATAAAAGTTGTCTACATTGTTCCATTAAGCGCCGCATCTAACTCATGATATTGGTATCTACTTATGATTTACCACTAAATTTTATGTAAAATTTATGTTCATGTATATTTCGTTTTCATGTGCACCGATCGAGCTCACATGTCACCATTTCCACTCCTGAAACAATGATATTATCTTAACATAAAGTAAATCGAAGTATATCGCTATTATTACTACTATATATAAATAACTATACATAACAAATTAATTTGTCAACTTTGTGATCGCCATGTTAAAATGAATTCTAATCTGGATAACTAAACGTGCATACGAGTTATGATCTATGAATACCTTAAACAATAGTTATCCGCTATATTATGAAATAAAAAAGTGTCGGTGTCGTCATTAGTAAATTTAATCTCAATAGCAAGTGTCGATGTTCATCAAGATATTTGACATTTGTCACTGGCCATCTCATTTAATATTTTGGTGTAATTTAATACACAATAAACATATTGCATAGATGCCGTAATATAGTCCAAACACTTATCTATCCATATTTAAAGAATGGAGACATAAAAACCATCTCCAACCATTCTCCATATTTGAAGATCTTTTTTAAGCATTGATCAATAACTTTCATATTTGAAAGATCACTTCATACTCTAGAATGTTTTATGTTATTATTCAGGTTTTTTTATATAATAGGGAAAAATCTTTAATAATGTACCATACTTGTCACAAAAATTACTTTCGTGTAGCGAACAAAAAAAATAGCTTTTTGATGTACTGAACTTTTATTTTTTGGCTTTTTTATGTACTATTGACATTTTTGCCCCTCAAAATATTGAAAATCCCAGGACATTTTTGTCACGAAAATACATCAAAAAGGACAAAAATGAAAGTTCAGTATATCAAAAAGCTTTTTTTTTTTGTACGCTACACGAAAGTAATTTTTATGACAAATATGGTACATTATTAAATATTTTTCCCTATATAATATATTGCACTAGATTTTTCATATTTAAATTACATAGTTGGAGACGAATCATTAACGGAACCAACTTTGGTAAAAATGTTATCATACCAAGGTTGAGAATTACTCCGTCCGATAAGCATTTACCACTTAAGATTGTCAGAAAACAATTTCCTATTTCAATTTCATTTGCAATGTCTATTAACAAAAGCCATGGTCAATCGTTATCAAAAGTTGGTTTCTATCTCACATGTCCTGTTTTCACACATGGACAACTATATGTTGCTGTCTCAAAAGTTAAAATCAAAAGTGTTTTGAAGTTTTCGTTTGTGATTAGGATGGAAACATGTCTAAAACTACTAAAAATGTCGTGTACAAAGTGGTTTGAAGGTTGTCATTTGTGTTAGAATGGTCACTGCATCCATTTGCTTCTCAAGACAAACATATTGTAGATCAAGAGGCAATGAGCGTTTATTACACAGATATTTACAAGCATTGTATTTTATGCTTTCAGGCACGTATAACTTTATTGTTCAGTTAAAAGAAACTTTCACATCGTTTATGTTCTTTATTCTTTCTTACTTTATTCACGTAGTTACATTTTCTTAATCAAAAACCCTCTAAATTCCCATGGATTCCACGGGTCTATAAGCTAGTTCTCCATATTTGAAGATCTTTTTGAAGCATTGATCAATAACTTTCATATTTGAAAGATCACTTCATACTCTAGAATGTTTTATGTTATTATTCAGTTAGTTTTTTTATATAATATATTGCACTAGATTTTTCATATTTAAATTACATAGTTGGAGACGAATAATTTTGGAAGATGAATGTTGTTGAAAGATGTTTTTATCTCGTTCAAATTTAAAATACATGATTAAAGACGGCCTAACAGCATAACCAAACTATATGAATACACGACTCAATGGATTATAAGCTCAAGCCCATCACGAACTCAACATTACTCCACCTCTAAAATAACTTAGATAACCGTCTCAAGCCCTTTCAATCGCTACTCACTAATTCTAATAAATTAAGGTCATGTTGAAGCCACATCAAGTCTATATTGATGCTCTAGCAACTTTCTAATCAATCGTTGTCCAACCATTTACATTGTTATGATTTCATCATCGTCATTAGCAATTTTACACATACATTTTTCCATGGTGTCTCAAGCCTCTCAGAGACCTAAAGAGAAAATCAGAGATGAGGTATTTTTTACTTAAAAAGTTCTTTTTACTACTTTTTTTTATGTAAGATTTGTTATTCGGATTTCTTTTGTTGAAATATGTTGTGTGTTGCAAGCCTATCGTTGACTTATTATGTCAAGGGACTTAATGTGTCATTTAGCTGCTTGTGACAGGTTCTAGTTTCTACAAGGGTGAAAGTATAGCTTTCTCTTATAAAAGCTGAGATCCAGCCCTAGGCGTCTCATTCAGTCATTATCTCTCTCACACATTAAAGCTTTCTCTCTTAAGTTTGTTATAGTTTTCTTGGTCTTAGTCTTTGATCATCTTGATCAGCTTGTTTAGTCTATTTGGTTAGTATTGAGAGTGCTGTAGTGAGGTTTATTTTATCAGTTTCTTGTAGTGAGATAGATAGGATCCTTCTAAAGGGGACTATCTCTTTTCTTTGTATTTGTTTGGTGAGCACACGTTTTATGGACTCATCTTCTTGACTATTAAGTAATAAAAGATTTCACCAAAGGGTGGTTAGCAGGATGACATTGCTGTGTTGTGATTGTGTTTCTGGTATTAGATCCATTGTTTTAACATGGTATCAGAGCCACGACTTTGATCTCCGTTGGTTCTTGATATTAGGGTTTCTAGTGTTTTGCTTTAGTTTTGGGAATTTCTTGATTGAAGTGCAATTGGGTTCAATTGAGGCTGTTATTTCAGCGGCCGTTGTGTGAATCATTGTTTTTTTGGTGATTCTTGGATTTATCAGTTAGGGTTTTCTTGAAACCCTAATTTATGGATTTAGGGATCTTGATTTGGGTGGTTACTTGAGGTGTTATTTGGGTTCATTCTTGGTTACTAACACTCTTGACTAAGTGAATCAAGAGTGTTGGTGATCTGTTCAATCCGCTGTGCATCTTCTTAGCACTGTAAAGATCTTTCTTCCCTTTAATTCTCTTAGTACTTTAGTCATATCACTGCAAACTCTATGGGTAACATCTTGACCTGCTTCTTTGAGAAGTACGGAAACCTGCTCTTTCCTCATACAGGTGTGAGATTGGGTACTCCAGTTGAATTGGGTGTGAGTTTTAGTTTAAGTCTTTGTATTTTTGTTGTTGTTGAGTCTAAAGTACTGGAGGTTAGGATATTAGGCAGTCTTGGAAGTTTGGTGTATTTATTTGTTAATTGTTGCTTGTTATTGTTTGGTTTGCTTTTTATTGGTTCTTAGTTGTGTGTCTGCATTCATTTGTTGTTATCTGCTTATTTGGTGTTATGGCTGAAGTTTTAATCAGTTGTTTGGATGCTGATAATCCTTTGTATTTGCATTCTAATGATAATTCTTATGTTCCTATTGTCCATTTTAAACTTATTGGGTCTGATAATTATAAGATGTGGTCCACTGTTATGAAAATTGCTTTAAAAGGTAAAAATAAAATGGGCCTTGTTGATGGTTCTTATGTTAAACCTGTTACTAGTGTTGTATTATCCCATAAATGAGAGAGGTGCAATGATATAGTTCTTGGTTGGATTCTTGAGTCTTTGTCTCCTGAGTTGTACTTAGGGCAGGTCTATTCTGAAATTGCCTCTAAGGTTTGGATTGAGTTAGAGGAGACACATGATAAGATGGACGGTTCTGTTATTTTTAATGTGATGCATAAAATTCATTCTTTAAAACAAGGTGACTTATCTGTGCCTGATTACTATCATAAGTTGACTCTCTTTGGAGATATTTTGACACTTTGACTTTGTTACCTGGTTGTACTTGTGCTGCTCATGAAGGTGTTTTGAAACATAATTAGTTAATTAGACTTATGCAAATTTTAATGTGCTTAAATGAGGTTTACCAACCAATTAGGAGTAATGTTTAGGCTAGAGATCCTTTGCCTGATGTAAAGGAGACTTTCAATGTGATTTCCAGAGAGGAGTCTTATAGATGACTCCATTCTAACTCTGGTACTAGCAGTAAGGTCCAACCTGCTGCTTTTGTTGTTAAAACCAATACTAATTTAAATAATTACACAAAAAGGTTTAATAACAATAATAATAGTGGCAATAGGGGACCTAATCCTAATCTGGTTTGCAAGCATTGTAGTCTTATTGGTCATACTATTGAGAGATGTTTTGAATTAAATGGATATCCTCCTGGTTTTAAAAGAAATCCTAATCTTTCAAAACAGTCTTCTGTTGTCAAAAAGTTCAATGCCAATGCAGATGTGTCTCAACTTCCATCTACCTCTTCTGGTGTGATAACTCTTTCCTAATGGATAGAGCAGGGAATCCCTTCAATCCGCCTTGGGATATTGTCGATTTAAAAAAAAAAAACAAACAAAAAAAAAAAAAAAAAAAAAAAAAAAAAAAAAAAATTGAAAAAATTCATTTCACCAAAGAAACTGTCACACGGATGGTTAGCATAATTCAATATGTATATTAATTGGCATGTCATTTCAAACGTGTATAATTACGCTTAACTCTACAATTCTATGAATATATATGTATCATTAATATAAAATATCCATACCGTCAATATATATCTAAACACTTTTCATGAGTCAATGAATTTTTCAACGCTAAAACAACTACCCATATTTTTTTAGAATTCTCCATCAAGTGGTTTAACGTTTTCATGTTAAATAGAAAAGTAAAGATTTTTTCATACTCGTTCTATTGGCTAAATACTTTCGAGTTATGAGAAAACGAGTCTGATTAACATTCAAACAAACATTGAGCGTTTATCTCATACCATACAGGGCTTGAAAAACAAAACGACGCCTACAAGCCACAGATCTTAACAATTATACATACATGTGTTTCAAAAATCGCAAACTTTATAACGCCATAAGCTTAAATATAAAAAGGTAAAAAAAAATCAGAAGCCTTCCAAAATCAGAAGTATCAAGCAGTTTCTTTACCACTTTACCATTGAGACATCCCGACATGTTTCTCTCATACACACAGTCTTAAGAATAATTAAAGAAGGGGCAAGATTTTCATGTCAAAGCCGATGCCTCAACATTGACTGATGACGTATAGTCTATATATGGGTCACGAGCCCAAATGATAAACATTACTAAGGCCCAAAACCACCATACGTGGGCTATTGTAACTTGGGCCGCATTAATAATGGGAACAGGCTCACGTAAGCCCAACCCAAATAAACTATACACGGTATAGATAAGGATCATCTATCTATGGAATAGATATCCTTACCCGGATAAGCACCATGGGTGCGAAACGTAAGGAGCACGAACCCTACAAGGATTTTGCGCCTATATAAGGAATGACATAACTATCATTCAAGGTACGATTGACAAACCCTAACTCTTTACGAGAACCCTAAATCGATTACTTACTCTCACGCCGGAGTCTAATCGTGGGAGACAATCCCACGATAAGTCTAACGGTGTTGTTTATTTTCTTAGTGCGCAGGTTACAAGTACTAAGAAGCGAATTGGTACGAGAGCAAGAGCCCATAACCAGGAACGCCCAACTTTTGTATCAACAAGTGGCGCCATCCGTGGGACCCTACTAGAAACTAGAATGACAAAGAATAAGAATTCAAGCCAGCGGACTCCGCAGTCGGAAAGACGTGACCCCCAAAGAAAGAATCAACAAGATTCGACTCTTAGGCAGGCTGCTGGGACAACCAGCGCGCCTGGTCACCAAGAGGCGGGAACAACCCAACCTCTTCCAGAGGTAGAACTACCAGTAAGGACTACCTAAATCATCCCCGTGGTCCCAAGCGCTGAGGAACTCCAGCGCACCCTCTTCACCACTCCTCACCAAACTGTACCCGCAGTGAACAACACTGTGCCGCCAGGCGCACCTAACCGAGATAGGGTGCCTAATACTGAGGCAGACATTCTTGCAGCAACTGAGGACACACCCAATCTAACGTTGGAAAATTTTGTATCCCAAAATTATGAAACCTTAACCGCCCTCATGCAAGAAGAAGCAAGGAGAAGGGCAAGCACGAGCCTACAAGCTCGACTCAATTTTGGTCCCGAACGCGAACCATCACCACTGCGCTACCCACGAGGAAGACGCGCAGAACGTACCACTATCCACGATAGGCTGGGTACGACATCTGATTCACAGTACTCAGAAGACAGCGAGAGACGCACTAATGTTCATTCCAGACTTGGCAGTCGAGGGATACAAGACCGATTAGGACCTCAACATTTGCCAAGCCAAGGATCCTCCAAACCTGGGAGTAAGAGGATTCACGACAGATTGGGAAAAAGAAGATCCCCAAGTGAAAGTCCCTCAAACTCTTCTTCTGAAAGAAGCCGGCGCAAGCGCCGAAAAAGAGACTACCCCTCCTCCAGTGACTCCTCGGACAACGAGGATAAAGAAACAAGACACTGGAAGTCAAGAGGAAGACGGCGCGAAGAAGAGAATGAAGATATGTCTCTTCCATGGCGTTGCCAGAAAGTTGACGCGTTTACACGACGCATCAGCGATTACTCAGACCGCAAACGTAGGCGCATGCCCACTAATGTGAAAACATATGATGGAACAGGTGATCCGGATGATCATCTAAAAGTTTTCGAATCAGCCGCCACTATCGAAAACTGGCCACAGCCCGTGTGGTGCCATATGTTTAATTCTACGTTAGTAGGAAACGCACGCACATGGTTTAGCAAACTCCCACGTAGGAGCATCGGTGGGTTCGAGGAATTACGGAAAGCATTCCGCCTCAACTTTACCCAGAGGAAGAAGTGCGCTAAAAACCTTGTTGAACTAGCAAGAGTGAAATAGCGCCAAGGGGAATCAACCAGCCCTTTTATGGAACGCTTCAAGGATGAGTGCATACAAGTCAAAGCGTGTCCTGAAATCCTAAAAATTTCAGGGTTCATGAATGGGATTAATAACCCAGAACTCATCCGTAAGCTAAATGACAAATTTCCCCAGACTTTCGATGAGCTAACAAAGCGCACCAGATCCTTTATACAAGGAGAAACAGCTGCTGCGGATAGCAAAAAGGGTTATTCGAACTATAGGCAGCAAAAGCAGCCTAGGAGACAATCCAATGATCAGAATAACAACCGCAGCAGGAATTACCGCAGCGGAAGAGACAATGACAAGTATACCCCTCTCACAAAAACTCCGAGGGAAATATTTGTAACAGAAGGTGCAAACTTCCCAAAACCGCCACCAATGCGCACTGCAGAGGAAAAGCGCATAGGGAACGGATACTGCGAGTACCATGGTCAAAAAGGCCATACAACTAACGAGTGCGTCCAGCTAAGACAACTAATTGAAAAGTTAGTAAGAGAAGGCAGAATGGACCACCTTGTAAAAAACATCAAAGAAGGGAAAGACAAACAAAGAAGCGGGGGTAAGAAAGAGCCCCCCAAAGAAAAAGCTGATACCATATACATGATACAGTCATGGCAGCGCAAGATAAAGCAAAAAGTCAGCCAAAAATTCTCTCCAGAAAAAGAGATATCTTTCCCTACTCTAGTTGCGAACAACGCAGTTGTAGAACCTCTGACTATTGAAATACATACGGGAGGACATGATATCCAACGCATGTACATTGATGAAGGAGCATCCGCAGACATCCTGTATGATCATTGTTTCAAGAGACTGCGACCTGAAATCCAAAATCAATTGATACCAGCAACAACGTCATTGACTGGATTCACAGGAGAAAAAATCTGGCCCATGAGGCAGTTACGCTTGCTGGTGGTCGTAAGGGATGAACAACACTCAACCGCAACATGGATAAATTTCATGGTAATAAAATCTCCCTCACCATACAATGGTATCATTGGGAGACCTGGAATATCATCCATGCGCGTCGTACCATCCACAGCGCACGGAATGCTTAAGTTTCCGGTGGAAGGAGGGGTTGTCACCCTCTATAACACAACAGTACCACCAAGAGAATGCAATGCGGTAACAACCGAAGTAGAGACTATTCCAGAACAGCGCACAGAAAAAACACCAAACCTAAAAGTCGTTATTCATCCCGATTACCCGGAACAACAAGTTTCGATTGGTGGATCTTTATCTGACAAAGGTAAAGCAGCCGTATGCGCACTCTTGCAGAAGAACCTGGACATCTTCGCATGGGAACCAAAACACATGACAGGAGTGCCACGCTCTATCACAGAGCATAAGCTACAAATCCGACAAGGATATCCCCCAATACGACAAAAGAAGCGCAGCCAGGCCCCAGATCGTGCAAAGGCTATTCTGGAAGAAGTACACAAGATTGTAGACGCAGGCATCATGCGTGAAGTGTACTACCACGACTGGCTCTCTAACCCAGTTATGGTAAAGAAGAGCGATGGCAGTTGGAGAATGTGCGTGGACTTCACGGACCTCAACAAAGCATGTCCACAGGACTGCTACCCACTGCCAGAAATAGACTGGAAGGTAGAATCCCTGTGCGGATACCCTTTCAAGTGCTTCCTAGACGCATACAAAAGGTATCATCAAATTCAGATGGCAGTCGAAGATGAAGAAAAAACAGCTTTCCACACCAGTCAAGGAGTGTACTGCTACACAAAAATGCCTTTTGGCTTAAAAAATGCAGGCGCGACATACCAGCGATTGGTGGACACAGCTTTCGAGAAACAAGTAGGCCACAACTTAGAGGTCTACGTTGACGACCTTGTCATCAAAAGCAACACAGAGGATGAATTGGTACGCGACATCGAGGAAACGTTCAGAACATTGGGACGAATAAATATGAAGCTAAATCCCAAGAAGTGCACCTTTGGCGCAACTGAAGGTATGTTCCTTGGATACTTAATAGAACCCGATGGAATCAAGCCTTGTCCAGAAAAAACAAAGGCTGTTATTGATCTTCCCTCACCGCGCACACTCAAAGAAGTCCAGTCATTGAATGGAAAGTTAGCAGGGCTAAACCGTTTCTTATCCAAGTCAGCAGATAAATCCCTTCCTCTCTTTAAAACACTCACGAAGTGCACTAAAAAGGGAGATTTTCGCTGGACCGAAGAAGCGGAGGAAGCTTTCCAACAACTAAAACTCCATCTGGCATCTCTTCCCAAACTTGTCGCACCGCGACCAGTGGAAGAGCTAATCATGTACTTATCGGCCACGCATGGAGCAGTTAGCGCAGTACTATTGACAGATAAGAACTCCGTCCAGACACCCATATACTTTGTAAGCAAAGCCCTAAAGAAGACAGAGACTAACTACAGTGCTATGGAAAAGCTGGTCTTAGCTCTAGTATTCGCAGACAAAAGGTTGCGCAGATACTTTCAAGCGCACCCAATAGCTGTAATCACTTATCAGCCGATCAAACAAGTTATCTCTAAACCTGACGCATTAGGATGCTTACAGAAGTGGAGTGTACTGTTAAGTGAATATAACATCTCATATAGACCGCGCACTGCAATCAAAGGACAAATCTTAGCCGATTTCATTGTGGAAAAGCCAGATAACGACAGTCTGACACCCGCAACCAAAACAGATCTACAGGAACCCTGGATTCTGTTCACAGATGGGTCCTCATGTGTAGATGGATCAGGCGCGGGCCTTATTCTCACAAATCCAGAAGGTATGAAATTCACCTATGCGCTGCGCTTTGAATTCACAGCCACAAACAATGAGGCAGAATACGAAGCCCTACTAGCCGGACTACGCATCGCAATCCAAATGGGTGTACGCAACCTTGAAGCGAATGTAGATTCTCGGCTAGTCGCTAACCATGTGCTAGGTGAATATGAAGCCAAGGATGAACACATGATCCAATACCTAGAAAAAACCAAGTCCTTAATCAAAAACTTTGACAGGTTCACAATAAAACAGGTGCCCAGAGGAGATAACAGGAAAGCGGATGCGCTCAGCAAAATCGCATCCACAAGCTTCGCACACCTCTCAAAACAGGTATTGGTAGAAACCCTAAAAAATAAGTCAATCTTGGAAATGAGGATATCCACAGTGATAGAAGAACAAGATCCTACATGGATGTCGCCTATCATTGAATTCATCAGCAAGGGAATCTTACCACAAGATCATAAGGACGCTCGAAGAGTGCGGCGCACAGCGCAACGATTTGAACTACGAGACAACATACTCTATCGACGCTCTTTCTTACAACCCTGGCTCAGATGTGTTGGACCTCTTCAAGCAGACTACGTACTCAGAGAAATCTACGCTGGATCATGTAGTATGCACTTAGGGTCGCGATCTGTGGTGGCAAGCGTTCTAAGGTCAGGGTATTATTGGCCAACCATGCATCGCGACGCACGCAATCTGATAAAGAAATGCAGCAATTGTCAAGTACATAGGTCAATCCCGCGCCGACCACAACAAGAGGTAACACCTATTACCTCACCATGGCCATTTTATAAATGGGGCATTGACATCGCGGGACCCTTTCCAGTTACAGCAGGAGGAGTAAAGTTCCTCATAGTAGCCATAGACTACTTTACGAAGTGGATTGAAGCGAAGGCGGTCGTGAACATCACAGGAAACCAAGTCAAACGCTTTGTCTGGGATAACATTGTCTGTCGCTTCGGACTACCGGGAGAGATTATATCAGACAACGGAAAACAATTCTGTGATAACCCATTCAAAGATTGGTGTGCGCAATTAAACATCACGCAACACTTCGCTTCAGTAAAACACCCACAAACCAATGGCCTAGTTGAGCGCGCAAACCGCAGTCTAGGTGAAGGAATAAAAGCACGCCTTGACAGACATAAAGGAAGGTGGGTGGATGAGCTCTCGCATGTCTTATGGGCACATCGCACAACAATCAAAAACAGTACTGGCGACACGCCATTCTCCCTCGTCTATGGAACAGAAGCCGTCATACCAGCTGAGATAGGAATGCCAACTATACGAACAACAGAGGTCAACGTCACAACAAATGACGATGAACGGCGCATAAACTTGGACTTACTAGAAGAAAGGCGCGAACGCGCAGCTATACGCGAAGCAAAGGCTAAGGCAAAAATGAAGAAGTATTATGATGCAAAGGTCAAACACACTTCATTCAGACCAGGAGACTTTGTTTACCGCGCCATTGATGCGAGCCACGCAGAAGACACAGGCAAGCTCGGACCAAAATGGGAAGGACCTTACGAGGTCACAGATGCACTCGGCAACGGTGCATACAGACTGCGCGATATGGAAGGTCACGACCTAGCACGCACTTGGAACATCTGCAATCTTAAAAGATGTTACTTTTAGGCTACGGCCATTACACAGACACCTTTGCATCCTACGAGATGCCCAATAAGTGTTTGTTTTTCTTTTCTTTCCTAGGAATTGTATTTTTCTTTTTTCACAAACTTACAAGTATCAATAAAATGTTATGGTTTCTAGCTAACTCCATAGCGTATTTCACTTTATTGCATACATACTTATATATGTCAATATTGTTATATTTTTGCCTACATGGCGTGCATGCACTAATTAAAGACCCACGAAGGCATAAAGGATGAGTAAACCTACTAATTCACTCGTTGAGTAAGAGGGTTGCAAACCCATCAACATTGGATCACGTATCCTTGCTAAGCGCCTTACTTTTGAGACGTCGAGGTAAGTTTCACGTGCGCATCCCACGACGGGTGCGCAAAATATTAAGTACACCGTACAAGCTTAGCAAATAACGAGCCAAGACACTTGGTCAAATAATAAAACTTACTAAACAATGCAAGTATATTTTTAAAGTCACGCACTTAACGAGCCAAGACACTTGGTCAAATAATAAAACTTAGCAAAATAATGCAAGTATATTTCTTAAGTCACGCACTTAATCAACAAAAAGGTATCTTATTCAATATTTTTTACACAAAAATTACAAGGAAAGATACACTTCATTATTTACATAGTACATATACAAAAAGCCTACACGCTATGGCGATGCTCCGGGCTCTCCTCCGGAGCAACAGAACTCCCCCCCCCCTCCTGAAGCTTCCTCAGAATCAAAGCGTCTTTGGGAGATACGGTAGGAACACTCACGGGCACACCATCAGACCTAAGGATGTGTGCAGCACCCACGCCACACAACACTGCCTTGCCCTTAATACCCTTCTTCTGGGCAGCCCTCTGCTCGTGACGCTCCAAAACCTCTTTCAAGGGAATCTCCCTCAAAGAGCAAATGGGGTAAGGATGTGGCGAGGCTGTGCGAACACAGGAATCTGCAGCTGCGATACATCAGGCTTCAAGAAGTAATCTGGTTGCGCCTCTGCATCCTCCAAAAGGTGGCGCTCCAAAGTCAACCCCGCCATAAGTACATCTATGGGGTTGTCTTGGTCGCGCTCCAACCTCCCAATGTGCGGCAACTCGAGAACCTTTAACCCAGCCATAGCCTGCATCAACTCATCGTAGGCAGCCGCATTATAACCAGGGACCTTTGCCAAGTCCTTGGTCAGAAGCTTGGCCTCATGGAGATCCTCCATGGCCTGCGACTTCCCCCGTGCCACCGCATAGTGAACCACCTTCCCAAAGGCATCCAACACCTCTTGGGACTCCAACGTGCCCATAGCTGCCAGGCGCAGCCCGTGACTTATCAACCACCTAGATCAAAGACAATTTGGTGTTAAGGAAAGGCATAGCAACAAAAAACATTATAACGAAGAAGAGTAAAAAAGAAATACCTGCGCTCAGCAATGGTCGACATCAAATGAGGATATAACTCCTCATCGTATTCGATGCTCAGGCTGCGCAACTTGTCCTCCTGCAACTGGATGATCTTCATCATATCTTCCTTGAACTTGGCAATGTTAGCAAAATGTTCCACCTTCTTCTCTTCCAAATACCTAACAGCCCAAGTCATGTCAGACTTATAATGATGAAGCTTCTCGCGCGCCTCCTCCACCTCAGCCAGGGCGGACAACTTCTCATGGGTGACTTTCTCAGTGTACACCCGGGAGGACTCCAACTCCGCCTGCGCGTCCGCCAGCTGCGCACGGAGCTTCGCTATCTTCTCATCCTTCTGGGCGAGAGCACTGCTCTCCCTGACATACTTCTCCCTCAACTGAGCCACCAGCTCAGCCTGGCGCGCAGCAGTCGCAGCCAACTCATCCATCAACTGCTGCGCCTCTCCACCCTCATTAACCTTGGCTTTCCCCTCCTTGTTTTCATTCTGTGGAGAGGAAACCACATCCACGAAGACCCCATCATTCTTCGCGGCATCATCCCTACAAGACATAAAGAAGGCAGTTAGTACATATTGCGATAAGTAATGTACAAAAAAGATAATAGAGACACAGATACTTACAGAAATGGAGAGGCCTCAGCAGCCTTCTTATCCACGCCAGGAGCGGATGTCTCCTCCTCCGCGGACGACTCCGCATCCCTAATGAGGTGGTGTCGTCTCTTCTTGGGGCCACTGGTCCCAACCTCTCCTTTGCGCTTAATATTTTGCGCCACTTCCTCCTTCAGCACCTCCTCGGGCTTTAGGATCTCTATGCTGTCAGACGACTCAGCGCGCGCCTCCTCTTGCGCCACCTCCACATCTGGCGCCACGCTCTGAACGGGCGTCACTTAGAGCGGCGGCATGTTTTCAGGGACAACCTCCGGCAGCACGGTCAAGCGACCCTCAGTCGCCTCTAGTAGGGGCTGCTCACCTTCCCTCAGAGGGCGCACTCCTATAGTCACCTGCTTTGGTTTGTCCAGCTTCACAACGGCGAATAGATCCATCTCTGTGCACATAAACAAAACAAGAAAGAAGAAAGGATTAGTTATTAAAGGTGCGCATACAAAAAGACTTACAAAATTTGAAGTAGAAGGGACGAACACCCACCCCGGCCTTCCTCACTTAAAAAAGTCGGCACCTCGTCCGCAGCGCCGAAGTAATTGCGACTCAACCCCATGTGTACCAAAAACTCCTCCGGATAAGGGTTAATGGCTAGGCGGTTGGCATCGAGAGTCTGCATATCAATCAGCCTATAGGAACCGGGTGCGGGGCGCCATCCCTTGGCAAAGTATCCTGAGTATAAAACTCGTAGGGCGATGGAAAAACTACATCATCAACCCAGAAAAAATGCTCCCTCCAATTTCTTAGGGAGTCTACCTTCTCAGTATAACACTGAAGCGCCCCCGGGCGCTTCGCAAAAGATACCCATCCATTTGACCACGTAGTGTGGTAAAAGGAGCGGAACAAGGGTATGGTCGGTTCTATCGCAAGTAAACGACAGTTTACTTCAAAATTCGACACCTTAGCCGCACCTATACAGTGCAACTGTGAGATGTGGAGGCGATAGTGGTTGAGCAAATCGCTCAGAAAAGTAGATATCGGTACGCGGTAATTCGCGTACTCAAAGAATTTCGTGTATAGCCCTATTTTCCCTTCGGGGAAATCGGCTATACACGCGTTAACGTCTGGAGCCTCTGGGCGCACATCCAGAGGAATGAAATAGTCAGATGTAAACTCAGTAACATCATTCTCCGTCATCGCAGAGCAAAAGTCCTCTAACTGGGCAACCATTTGAGTAAATTGCAAAAATCGTCCCTAAAGTTTGACCAATTTGCATGTTTCGTCCCACATATTTCGAAACTGCAAGGATCGTCCCTAAATTTTGGCCCGTGTGCATGTATCGTCCCTAAAGTTTTGGCCCCGTGTGCATGTATCGTCCCTAAAGTTTGACCAATTTGGGACGATATATGCCCCAAAAAGGACGATATATGCCACAAAGGTTAACTTTAAGGACGATCCTTGCAGTTTCGAAATATGTGGGACGAAACATGCAAATTGGTCAAACTTTAGGGACGATTTTTGCAATTTACTCCAACCATTTTCATTAATGCACTAAGAAACGCACACAAAAATTACCTAAGGAAAATGATTATTTTCTTTGCAAAAGATAGCTTTCAAGAAAGTGAGAAATGGTGAGTGTGTGTTTTACTGTGTGTAATTGTAAAAATGGGGCGGTGACTATTATATAGGGAGTAAAAAACCCTAGATGACGTTCACGTGGATCCCACTCACAAAAACGTGTGGCTAGAACCGAAACGGTACATGCACTTTTTCCCGATTTACGAGGGCCACGTGGACACAGCCCCCAATTTTCGAGGTATCTATTTTGCAATACCTATGACTAGGTGCATTGCACTTTAAAATGGGCGGCAATATTTCAATGTTCTCCCGCCACGCTTACCGCTGTTAATATTAGTCTAGCATCCGCGGCTACGATCCGCGCACACTAGACTGGAGGGACATGATGACGTATAGTCTATATATGGGCCACGAGCCCAAATGATAAACATTACTAAGGCCCAAAACCACCATGCGTGGGCTATTGTAATTTGGGCCGCATTAATAATGGGAACAGGCTCACGTAAGCCCAACCCAAATAAACTATACACGGTATAGATAAGGATCATCTATCTATGGAATAGATATCCTTACCCGGATAAGCACAATGGGTGCGAAACGTAAGGAGTACGAACCCTACAAGGATTCTGCACCTATATAAGGAATGACATAACTATCATTCAAGGTACGATTGACAAACCCTAACTCTTTACGAGAACCCTAAATCGATTACTTACTCTCACGCCGGAGTCTAATCGTGGGAGACAATCCCACGATAAGTCTAACGGTGTTGTTTATTTTCTTAGTGCGCAGGTTACAAGTACTAAGAAGCGAATTGGTACGAGAGCAAGAGCCCATAACCAGGAACGCCAACTTTTGTATCAACATTGACACTAATCAATACATTACGAGGACACAAACCATTATCGATGATGAGTTTCTCATTGTTGAGCTCCATAACAACCCCATAAGGAGTGCTCTTAGAAACCAAAGTAACTTGGTTTTATGCAACTACCATTATTTCTATGCAATTCCACGTATACGACAAGCTAATCCAACTATGTTTCGACACTAAACACCAATTTTTTTCAACAAAGTAACTCCAAGGATTTTATCCTCTATGACATCATGCATCAATCATGTTCACAATAAAATCACTAACAATATATCATAGAAAGTGACTCTAATAATACGTCTTATTCTAATAAAAAGAAAGTATCCGACCCTCTATTGACATCCATCGATTGACAGATCTCACAAACAAAACAGAAAAAGTAAATCACGTAATTTCATGATTAAAAGACCCTGAAACGAAATTTAGATCCAAAATCAATTTTACGTTGGCGGAACTTGAACATTTGTTTTGGGGTGGCCGAATTTATTTTGAGCGCCGAATTAGAGATTTGTTTATATTATCAACTAAATTACCCCTAAAACCTATTCACACTAGTTGCCGCAACTTTTGGGGGGCCGGGACTCTCCCCTGCCCATTAAAATTTCCGGCCATAGTTGCATCTCCCGAGCTTCTTTTTCCCATAAACTGCACAAGTTAATACATAAGGACTAAATATATTATTAGTACAACCTTAAAGGTTACATTTGTAACTTTATTCTATGAACAGATAATTCAGTTGGAGAACAAGCGGCATTATTGACACCACAAAGAACACCAAAAAGAAACGAAAAAAAGTTACAAAATCCAAATAATAATCATCATCTTTTTAGTTTTAAGACATTGGATTTTATAAAAGATTCAATCTTTATAAAATATAAAGTATTTGGCATCAATTTTGATGTAAAAAAAGAAGAAGAGGGTATAGTAGTATGGATTGCATCACATGTAATTCAAGAACAAAAACAAGATTTAAGAAGAATTACTAGTGTACCCATGAAACCAATCATAACCTTAAACTCAGTTTCATCTTCAATTGCTTTGTTGTCTTATGTTAATGTTGGTAGTAGTAGTAGCTCTTGTTCCAAGATTGTTGCCCAGAAGAACAAGAATCCCCAATCTTCAAAGGTTTTATTTTTACTCATTTTTATTTTGAGCATATTTAGATCTGTTTTCAATTGAGATAATTCCATTAGGAGTTGTTTTGGATTGCTTATTTTTACTGCTTATAAATAAGTTAAAGTATTGTGTTTGAATTTGCTTATTTTGGAAGAAAAGAAAATAGGAATATGTAATATAATTAATCTATAAGATGTTTTAGGCTAGAAATGATGCCAAAAGAATAATTTTAGTTTCGTCTCAATTAGAACTTTGGAATAAGTATGTCCCAACAATATATTAAAGAATAAAGACTACTTATTAAGCATAGCAGTTTGGGTGATCCAAACACGAAACGGTACAAAGCACATTGAAGATTAGAGACTGTAACTCTTGAGATCAGAGGAGACTGGATTACTTATCTGCTTATTTTAGGTGAAACAAGCTGTGCATAATAAGCAGTTTGAGATTACGTATCTGCTTATGTCCATGAAAAAGTTTTTCCAAACATAAGCTGATTATCTTCTTCTATAAGCATATTCATAAGCTGCTTGATTACACATTTCCAAACAGTCCCTAACTCCACAATCTTGTATGCACTTCAATTTATAAGAAAATTCATATTTAAGGGATTTAAGTATTGTTATAAGATCGTTATTTGACTTGACATATACAGAAAATATGTTTTAAGGTTAACCCATAGTAATACTAGTAGTAACATAAATAAGCTTATGTAGTTTTGTCTCTTAACTATTTTTGGCTATTTTAATAGTCCTGCATAAGAGTCTAAGACATAACGAGTATATAAACTTGTAATGTTGGTATGACTTTTTGTGTGACAACATGTATATGCATGTCTCACTCGTCACAAGATACATGACTAGTGCAATTATAAAACATGTATATGCACGATAATTAAGTTATAATATTACTGTATTAGATTAGTTTGTATTCAATAGTTTTTGTGATATCTGCTGGATGTACATTTAATATTGTTTTATAATAATATCCTAAAGCTTAGTTACATGATGTCTCGCAATAAATTTTTCAGTTTTTCTTACTTTAACCACCTGCGTTTTTACAGGGTTCCGAGCCAGCCCCAGCCAGAATTACATCAAATGTCAAGCAGAATTTGCAGTTCTTAAAGTTGTGGAAGGTAAATATATTATACACTGCTGATTAGAATTGAGTGGGAGCCAATCTTTAGAAACTAAAAAGAGAGTTTTCGACTTATAGGAGTATCAAAAGAGAAAATCGGGCTCGCCTAAGCCTGCAACTAGTTACCGTAGGAAGAAAGTGGAGAAAGACGACCTTCCAGATGATGATACGGAGCTCTATCGTGACCCTACTTTGACCCTTTATTAGTATATCTTCTTTCCCCATCTTCTTTTAGTCCAAAGCGTTACATTTGATTCAATTAACTTAAATAACTATCTGGAAAGCCTTTCTGAAATTCTTCAACAGTACAAACCAGGGAATAGACGACACTGCAGTCCCTGTGTTGCTTGTTGACGGTTACAATGTTTGCGGCTATTGGCCAAAACTCAAAAAACATTTTATTGGCGGAAGACTTGACCTTGCCCGTCAAAAGCTTGTTGACGAGCTCATAACCTTTGGAATGTTAAGAGGTTACTGTCATTTAATCTTTTGAGAATAGGCTAATAAATCACATACCGTAAATTCATATTGTGTTTGGATATTTGCAGACGTGAAAGTGGTTGTTGTTTTTGATGCTATGATGTCCGGTCTTCCAATGCACAAAGAAACTTTTGCTGGGTATCATTGATAACCTAATACTTCAAAATTCTTCGCATCATTTCAGTTTATTAACTATCTACTAGATGGTCTTGAAATTGCAGTGTTGATATAGTTTATTCAACCGAAACCTGCGCTGATGCATGGATAGAAAAAGAGGTAACTTATAAAATGTGATTTTGCTTCCATTAGACGTGTAAGTTCATTCACATAATCATTCAAAAGTTAATGAAAATTTGAAGAACTCGTGATAAGGGTGGTTGGTTTGTCTTTTAAAACTTATAATCTGAATAATGTTTTTAAATTTGGATGAAAAGGTTTTTTTTCCCGAGAACCTTTTACTCCCATCTAACAAGACGTCTCATTTTTCACAAAACAATGTCATTTTTTGTATTAGTTTCTTTTTCAACCACTATATTATACCGCCCAATTGATTACTAGTGATTGTCTTATTTATATTAAAATTATGTGTCTCATTTAAAATGCACATCCAAACGCCCTCTAATCATTTGAATTGAGGGAATAGTTCTAAGTTCTAACATCTGTTGAACCTTGATGTTGTTGTTAGGTCGCAGCCTTGAGGGAGGATGGCTGCCCAAGAGTATGGGTTGTGACTTCTGATCGTAGTCAGCAACACGCAGCACATGGAGCAGTATGTCTATCTCTTATAAATTTGTCTTCCAATAACATGTATTTCTATGTTTTCATGATACCTGTTTGCTAAGATGGTGAAAGAGTTGGGTCGGGCAGTTGAGTAAAGGGCCAAAGTTGGGCATTCTAAGCATTTGAATACATGTAATACAATTTTGACCTGTTTAACCTGCTCAGCCTTTTTGACCTCTACCATTTTAGCCAACTTTTATTAGTTTGACCTTTTATCAAACAAATGCAACCCGAGTTGCCTAGTTATTATATGAATGGTTGAAATAACCACCTTGAGTTTGCTACTGCGAGTACTTATTTGACGATTCTAGTTTTTGTTTTAGGGAGCTTTCGTTTGGAGTTCAAAGGCATTGGTTTCAGAGGTATGCTACTTCTGAGTTTGTACATTTATTTCTGTTTTGTAAGCTACATTTTTTTTTTGTTGCATAAATTACGAAATAAATCTACATAAAACGAAAATAAACTTATGTATGTACTCCAAAATTAGCCGTATTTCAAATGTGCATGCATTGACATTCCTTTTATCTTGCTAAATGGGTATTTCCAAAATTGCAAAATGAAATAATTTGATTGGTTGTAATGCGTTCACTGCTTATGTTAAGAAGTAGTGTAGTTTATTCGTCAAAATTTTGTGTTGTAGTGATTAAAAAAATATCGTTACAGAAGCTATTAACAAAATCATCTTTGATAAATGTCATGTGTATAAGATGTCACGTGTTTACACATCATAGCAGACTAGTTGCAAATAGATCAAACACTATTCTTGACGGATCACAGTTACAAAGCAAGCTCAGATGATAGAATATGTTTGGACTTACAGAGTCTCTAGTCATAATTCTTTCATTGTGATAATTTACTAATTTAAATTATGAAGTTCATTCTTTGATGTCAACATATGTTGTTTTTCAATGACTACCATAAATTTCTTTGCGCATTTCAGATCAAGACTTCACAAAAGGAGGTCGAAAGAATGCTTCAAGAACACAAGTAAGTTCCATCATATGCTCATTAAATGAACCGTCTAATAAAGCATCATTTGGTCACAGTATTGAAAATGAATATTACTGTGGTATAAAGCCAGAATGTTTGACCATTTATTTCAAAACTCCTTTCTTTTTTCTTTTGTAATTGTTGCAATCTTCCCTTAATATCAATTTTCAAACAAAACACTACTCATTTCAAAATTTTCACATTTAACCTTTATACTTTTATAATGTTTTATTTTAACAATTTTATTTATACAACTAAAACTTGCCTCACTATATATATTTTCAAACAGTCACAAATTATAATTTTACCATACAAAATACTTTTAGTTGTGTCGCAACGCGAGGGCAATAAAAACTTTGTAAGTATCAAAGATCATTATCTTGTACACAACATATGTCGATAACAAAAACCAGTCATCGACATGTCTTGGAAACGTCTTTAGAGATTCTTCCAATTTTTATTTTTGTATTAATGTAAGTTAAACCCTGGTGTTACACTTTCAGATCAACATCAGTACAGGGTAAACTGTTGAAGCACAATCTTGATTCTGGGGTAGTCGATGCTCTTAAGGATCTCAGAAACAAGCTCTCTGAAACCGAGTCACGTGGTTAAATCAGTGTAAAAAGTACTAGAACAATCTTAAACAGTGCTGCATACATTCTTTTTTTCTTTACACAAACAGGAGAATCTGGTTTTATAAAAGAAACAAGATGAATGCATCTGCCACTATTTTCTTACTTTAAGTTCTAAGTTACAAACTGATCCATAAAAACATCTATGTATCTTATAAAAGAAATGCAAGGCTCTATTAACTTTCTAAAAAACGTTTATGCTCGAATTTTGAATCTTTCACAATGCTGAATAATGTGATAAAATCTTGTTAATTTGGAGTATACAAGAATTGTTTGTTTTCGATTTCTAGTTTCTATAAGACGATAATCATTTTTCTTATGAGATTGTTAGACATGTAACAATTTCAATCATGAATAATGGATTTGTAGTTTTCTATTTAACTCCTAAACTATAGTTTGTTTGGAGCTACATGAACTATAATCATGGGCAGAGCCACATGAGGACCGGGAAGGGTCTTTGCCTCCGGGTCTAAACCCGTTAGTTTATTTATTTGCAATTTCATTTATTTATTTATTTATTTTTTCATCTCGGCCCTCCTATCTAATGTTTTTGTGAAAATATTTTGTTTCGGCCCTCTTACGAAATTTTTTCTGGCTCTGCCAAAAAAATAGTGAAACCTTTTTTATCTAGTGAAAACAGTCAGAAAACACTAAACAGATAAAAATAATAATTCAACAAATTTATCCTAAATTTGGTTTTTTAGCCCACAAACTTTTTGGGTTGGACCGTAGTGACCCCAAACGCAACAGGGCTACTACATACCAAGACTAAAATTACTAAAAGATTTCTAAAATATATTCTACAAGTATAATTCATGTTAATAATACAGCAAAACTTAATCAAGTATTTTATTATAGTATTTTAAACTTTATTATTTATGCTTACAAGTAAAGGTTTCATTAAAAGTAAAGTAAACTGAAAACAAAAACATGTACAAGAAACAACAAATCGATCGAAACTATCAAATGCCAAGAATAATGGACACATCAAGTAAACATAATATAGTAACTCAATTTCGAGAAATAGGGTGTTTTGGGGGTTTACCATTTTTATATTGTCATCTTATATCGTAAGCATTTAACAAAACGTTGATAAATGATAGCGCATAATCATCCATACGTTTTGCCACAAGGACAATATGTGAAGGGCAGGGACGGATCTTTGTGTTGGCTACATGGAGCACGTGCCACACATAAAATTTTCACATCAGCTTCAACTTTCATTAATAACTTTCTCAATGTTTTAAAAGATTTGCCTTATATCGCCCTTAACTTTCAGCTTAGTTAAAATGACTTATTAGTATTATATATTAATATGAAAATGATAGTTATTCTTACTGTTTGTTCTTAATTATTTTCTTACTTTCATTATTGTGACAAGTGTAAAAATCAATTATCTAAATTAAGAGAAAAAATTAGTGTATAACACATGTTTTATGATTAAAAGGATAAGATAATAAGTAAAAAAGATAAGTATGACGATATAACAATGCTCATATTAGTAACTTGGCTATTATTGCCTTTGGTCTTTTAATAACATTCCTTATAATTTAGAAATTGCCCTTAGTTTACCCATAAACTTCATAGCCTTCGAAAAAAATTGCCTCGAAGCTTGAAGAACTTGCCTTATTTTACTAGGGAGCTTAATATATTTTAAGCATTCTACATTATGACACACATAAAGAAACCAAACTGCGAATTGTGCTACACGCGACTAGAATTTCTGGATCTGCACCTAGTGAAGAATAATGTTCAAACCAACTCAAGACCTGTTGTCCAACCAAAATCTTTAGTTGGCCTTGCAATTTTTATTACTATTATCAAGTAATGTAAATTTTATAACATGAAAAATGTTTCCAATTTTTATTACTATTATCATCTATATACACAAGCTATTATCCCAAAATACAAAATAGAAGAAAGACAAAGTGGTCCATTAATTTTAGAAAGTCAACGTGAAAAGAAAGATAGTAAAAAGGTATCACGAGATATCTACCTTCCAATGTGATTTTTTTAGTTTTTTAGTACAAAGTCCACAGCATTTGTTTTTGTATCTTCTACAAAAGTACAAATAAATGTGTACCACAAGCAAGAATCTAGCAACACCAACAAAATTTTACATGATTTATGCTTCTCCGAACAATAATTCTTAAAAATCGCTCTAGCAAGAAATGAGGTGGCAAAATGAGCGGGTGGGTCGGGCTCGGGCAACGGGCCAAACGAGCTCGGGTTTTAATAGGCATGGGTCTAACGGGCAAAGTTGAAATATGAGTCAAACGGACATGGGCTAAACGGGCATGAGACAAAACGAGTGACTTTAAAAATTGGGCGTCGTTTAAAAAATAAAGATCTCATGATCATTGATTAACCATAACTAATACACTAAACTATATTGCTAAATTTACATCAGAAAGATAAGTGGAAATAAAACATTGATCAAACAAAAAGGAAAACTAAAACAAACACTACAAAAAACTAGTTGAATTCTTCACATTTTAAAGGCTAAATGGCCATATTTAAAAATGTGTAAAATTATTGATTCAACACTTTCTCAAGTGTGGTAATAATGATTGTGACAAATTTTGCTACACATATAAGTGTAGAGATATTATCCAAATGTTTATGGTTAAAAGTGTGAAAACATTTTTTGAATGTCCACAACAACAACAACAACACCACCACCACCACCACCAGCAACAGCAGCAGCAGCAACAACAGCAACAATAAAGAAAACCATTATGGTGATTTTATCGCACAATTAAACAAGCCGGAGACTACCGCAATTAAACAAGCCGGAGACTACCGCCCATTACCACGAACTAGAACAAGCTTTAACTGCATCATGTATAGTAAGTTATTAGTAACACATGAGTGTACTTTACGTAACATAAGCTGACTGATTATCATATTAACAGTTATTTTACTCAAACAATGTTAGTTAATTTTTAAAATTTTCTTTCGTTTTCTAATATACAAACTTGCGTTATGTTTTGTGACACATACAACTAGGGAAGGAATGAGAGTGGATCCCGCGAGGTCCAGTTGCACTTCTAGAGTTTTACAACATAATGGTAGCTATGTAAAAGATCTTTAGATTATTTGGATTTATTTAACGGTTGGCCAAGAAAGACCAAAAGAAGACTTCCTTCATCACGGGGCGGGAAACCTTCTGTGCAAAGGTCATGCCATTTGGCTCGGCCTAAAGAATGCCGGAGCAACCTACCAGAGGGCTATGACGGCCATCTTCCATGAGATGATGAGGGTCAATTTCATTTTTTTTTCTTGAGCCTGTTTGGTAAGGGCTTTTCGGAGGAGCTGTTAGCTTTTTGTTACAAAAACAATCTCTTCTAAAATAATAGCTTCGTTTAGATACATTAACTTCGAGCTTTTATTTCAAACAAATAGCTACTAATTGAAAAGCTGATCCATGAAGCTTTTTAAACATCTTTGAGTTGTTAAAACTTTAAATTACTGATATACCCTCCAAACATTCATTTATAATTATAGACATGTCTTTTTATGTCATTTTACATCTTATAATTATATTTAACAGCTAACTTACCAAACATTTTTATTGAAAAAATGATACAGCTTATAGCTCATGTTAACAGCTTTGCAGTTTACAGCGTACAGCTTACAACTAATTTTGCCAAACATACCCTAAAACCAAAAACTTTCTAACAAGGGGCTAGAAGAGAAAATAAGAAGGCTACTTAATTCAAGAGTTCTAACAACTAACTTTACTTCCTCTGCTCTAAACCCAAGAAAATGAAAAAATACGGATATTATTAATAAGATCACTTCTCCTCATAGGATAATCATTAAAAATAACGCTATTACGGTATCTATATAAGACCCATAAAGTAGCTGCGGAAATGGCATACATATGGTCTTTAGAGACTTTAGAAGCTCTCCAATTCTTGAACCAATGTAATCAATCGCAACAAGAAGAGAGGGAATGCATACTAGAGTCTATCCGCGTGAGAACAAGGCGCCAAATGTTAGAAGCTGTATCATAATGGAAGAAAACATGACTAGATTCCGTAGCAACATTACACAAAGGGCAAGCAATAGAAGAAATTTCGATCCCTCGCAAAGAAAGATTTAACGATTCGGAAGCCTATCCAATATGAGCCGCCAAATGAAAACATTTACCTTACGAGGAAGAAACTTATACCATCTTGAACTAGGATGAAGCGATGGAAGCAATCAATTGTCAAATGTGAGATCTCGTGGCTTTGACTATAAAGTTATCGTCATCAGAGATTTTCCATGACCAAGTGTCTTGTTAAAAGAGACATGCCCTATCTCCGATGTCATAACATAAAGAGCCGCTACATTATGGTTTCCTATATTTTACCTGTTCCAGTTCCAAATCCATGCATCATTGGATCAACGATCCGCAGGCAAACAATTTGCGTTAGAGTCTAAGTGGTATAATCTGTTGTATATAGAGCATAAAGGCCCATTTCCATCCCAATTATCTTTCCAAAAACGAATGGACATACCGTCACCTACTTTAGGTTGAAAGCTTTTAGACTCCCAATCTCCAAACCACCTTCATCAAAGGACGCAAAGATATTGTCCCATTTGATCCATTCCATTTTTCTGTCATCACCGCTACCTCCCCAAAAGAATGAAGCCAATCTGAATTCTAAAGGTCTGAGAACATATTTAGGCCACTTAAAGATCGACATATAATAGATACCAATACTTCCTAGCACGGCTTTAATAAGAGTTAAACGGCCACCGATAGAGAGAAAATTTGCTTTCCACGAAGAGAGTTTGGCATGAAAGCGGTCAATTAGGTGATGCTAGTTAATGAGCAGATGTACATTAGAACCAACTGGTAATCCAACGTAAGAAAATGGAATATTACCAAAAGAACATCCCATGTCTCGCGCCATGTTTTCAGAATCTATCAAGCTCACGCAAAGACCATAAACATGAGACTTAGAAATATTACTTTTGAGCCCTGAAGCAAGATAGAAGACATGCAGAATTCTGATAATGTTGTCCATGTCTTGCTTGTTCCAATCAGATATAATCACCACATCATCCGCATAAAAAAGATGCGAAATATTTAAACTCGTATTTCCCACCTTTGTACCACGAAGAAGACAAAAAAAAAAAAAAAAAAAAAAAAAAAAAAAACCGCATCTTTTAACGCAAAATGTAACCCTTCCATAACAATAATGAACAAGAAAGGGCTTAGAGGGTCTCCTTGACGTAGACCGTGTTTAATCGAGAATTCACTTGAAGGGAACCCATTAACCAAAATTGGCACTCGAGCCAAGTGAAGACACATTTGAATCCACCTCCTCCGTTTACTACCAAACCCAAGACTCGTAAGCATATGATCAAGATACTTCCAACTGATGGTGTGGAAAGCTTTTTCAAAATCGACTTAAAACATCATAAGCTTGCATTTCGTCCTTTTGTACCACGACATAATTTCTCTAAGCATTAAAGGACGGCCAAGGATTTGTCTACCCGATATAAAAGCCAATCTCTCATGGCCAATCACTTATATTTACATCTTTAGCTAATTCTTTAGCTAAAATTTTGATGATAATTTTGTAATGCATGTCTATCAAAGAAATAGATCGAAAATCTTTAATGTGAATTGGTTTCACTACTTACAGAACGAGGGTGATAAAAGACGATTTGGTGCCTTTAGGGATTTGCAAAAGTATCCAACGTACGTCTCACAGCTTCAACTACGTTTTTTTTAAAAGTTCCCAATAATTATTAAGAAAAAGAAACGAAAACCCATTAGGGTCCGGGGCTTTTTCGCTACCACAGTCCCAAACAGCCATTTTGATTTCATCCACTATCATGGCTTTTTCCAGCTCAATATTGTCTTCATTGTTTAGAGATGCATGTGGAATAATAGTAGGAAGATCCTTCATAGTGTCTGAAGACTTGAACTTAGCATTGTAGAAGTTGTTGAAAGCCATTTTAACATGTTGAGGATTGGTGACCCAAACGCCATTTTGCATAATACCTTTCACCATTTGTTGGTGTCTTTTTTGTATCAAAATTTCATGAAAGAATTTTGAGTTTTTGTCTTCTTCAATGTCTCATTTAACTCTTGATTTTTGAATCGTGTCCATTTCCTCCTGTTTTTGAATATCATCACACTCTCTTAATAGGTTCAAACACTCTTTTTCTTCCTCTGAAGCAATACCAGAATCAATCTTACCATCGATAACTGTTAGCCTGGAATTAACTTCATGCTTACGAGAGGCCCCTCTATTTTTTGCAAGAAGATTTCTGATGCGTGGGAATCGCAACAGGCTTTACCTCTCGAGGGATCTCGAGAAGCTTACAACCCCCACCAGGCAGTGTACCTGATCGTTGTAGTATAGTATAGTGACAAGTACCGGGGGATTGATCGTTCAGCTTAGGAATAGTGTCGCTAGAATTAGAAAACCTAAATACTAGTTCTAAAGGTGAGGGATGATTATTTTTGTGTTTTTATATTTTTTAGAAAGCAATTAAAAATCTTGGGTTTGAAGGATTTGGGCGGAATTAGTTGCTAATCAACTAACCCAAAACTAAGATGCAATCAAAATAAAATACTAAAAATGAAAATAAACTAATTATACTAAAGTTGTGAGCAGTAATTGGAGAAAATGTGTTTACTTAGATTTCACTACTCCCTAGACATCTTTTACACGTTAATTACTTGTTATAATTGTATGGATGACGGATCGTATTCCTTAATACCATTCATGGGGTGGCACACTTAACTCCCCAATTCTATGAGCTCTTATCTCCTCCTACACCATGCCCAACACAACTATAGGGATTGTAAACAGTGGCTCATGCATTAAATACAACCAATAAAGACCTAGTGCGCGTCGGTTCATGTTTCTTAATACGTTCAAGCATGTTACCAATTGGAGATCTGCCAGTTTTCTTAAGCCTAACATATAAATCATTCATCCAAGACAAGAATAAACAAGTAATCAACACATAATTAACATCTAGGTTTCATTAGATCCAAGCAAACACAAGATAGATCTAGCCTAGCATGATGGAATTAAGACAAGAACAAGATATAGACAACCAACACATAGACATATTGATTGAATTAAAGGAACACTTATCTTGATTACACATGCAAGGTATCAAGGGGTTGGAACCCTTGAAAAACCTGTAAAGTTACACCAAAATCGTACTTAGGGTTTCTCCCAAAACTTCTCTCTTTAAATGTGAAAAATTAGAAAACTATATATAGGAAAAGGTGTCTGACGGCGTCAAGACCAATTAGGTGACGCCGTCACCTCGCTGCCAAAACTAATCTCGGACTGCCTTGATCTACATTTGACGCCGTCAAGTATTAATCATTTCCAGGCCGTCATGACATTTACTCTTGACGCCCTACCTTCATGACGCCGTCAAATCTCTTCTGGATCGTCATGGAATTTTGCTCTTGACGCCGTCAGGGAGTTACTCTTGACGCCGTCACCTACTGTTCCCAGCATGGAAAATTAAGACTTTGGCGTTTTCTTCACTTTTATGCTCCAAAAACGTCCGAATTGCTTCCTTTTCCAGATTTCACTCCCAAAGTACCTAAAATCACAAAAGGAACGATTTAGGGCAATATTTGATCAAATAAATTCGAATTCGGGCTTAAATGACCCCCTAAAAACGGATCATTTTTCGCCTCATCATATACCCTTACACTTGAGATTTACTTGTCCTCAAGCAAATGCGCTTTTATTCTAGTCAAAATACAAGTTAGGGGTCATTTAACACTAATATAAAAGTAATTACAACAAATAATCGTTCCACTAAAGACCAATAGACAAGCACGGAGGTCATATACAAGCACCTCACAAATAGTGTTTAGATACACACATCTCTCGGGTGTAATAAAGTGTAAATTACAATATGGAAACGGAAGATATCTCTCACTACATGTCATAGCAAAATTGATTACCATAGGCTTGGGAAAGGATCAAACCTCCACCACATGGCGTAAGCACCTAGGATAAACTATCAAAGATGTCTTTTAGGGGGTGTTTGGTACGAGTGAATCGAGTAGAATGGAATCACAAAAAAGAATAGGAATGCAAAGAAAGAGAATGTAGCTCATGAAAGGATATTAATTTCATTGTTTGGTACAAGTAGAGAATCGACGCCAAAAAAATGATTGTCTCGTTTGGTAATGTTATGCATTGGAATTGGGATGCACTTGATAATGTTTGACAATTATCTTCTAAAATCATGAAACCACATCTTCATAAATAAAAGGCCACCAACATCACATTTATATCGATAATCTCGTATCCATATGCTACAACAATACATGCTCGAGTAAGAATGTACATCTCTAAAATTAAAACTTCAAAATTAGCTACAAGTTATCAAGCACCAGGTCCCACAGATCTATACAATCATATCTACCAATCATCTTATTATAATTTACGGATATAGTTTACGGATAATCTATGGATAATCTCTACCAAGCACCAGGTCCCTATTATAATTTACTTATTATAATTTACGGATAATCTCGTAGCCTTTTAATATTGTCATCATCTCTACCAATCATCTATTTGTTTAATGTTTAAAAGAAACCAAATGGTTCAATGGTATCACAGTATACGACCACTATATCAAATATGTTACCTAATGCCCTAATGGGATCTCAGTCAACTAAAAGTGGGACAAACAAAAGCAGAGGAAGAAAAGAAAACAATGAAACCCACGAACAAAAGGGATGAACAGGAGCAGATGAAGATTAGAAAATTTGGTAGCCACCACATAGAAAATGGGGTTAGGGTTTTGAGCATGTTTACAATTCCACACAGAATGTGTGTTGCACGTGACATTATCTTTAGTACTCCGTGTTTTAGTTTTCATCTTTTCATTCCCACCAAGAATGGCCTCACCTATTGTTTCTCCATTCTCACCCTTTCTTCACTTTTTTTAAAGAATGAAAATTGATTCTAGGGAATTGAGACTGATTCTAGATTCTGATTCTCAGTTGCAAACAAACACGAGAATGCCCCCTCATTCCCTTTCTCAGCTTTCCATTCCATCCTACCAAAAATCCCCTTAAAGGGTTGTAATGTTAGGTGTAGGGATATGAAATACACGGTTTTGTTGGATAAAGGAAGTTTTATTGGTGGTGAGTTAACAATCTTGGTTAATTACATGTACAATATGGCGTTGCTAAGCCAAGACTAGACTCGACTTAAGCTAATAAATGAAAAATAACAAAAACATAAAATGAACATAGAATGAAAAGGGATGGTAGTCCGTATGTTTTTTTCTCTTTTTCTATATTTTTTTTCTTTTTCTTGGTTTTTCGATTTTTTTTTTTTTTTTTTTTTTTTTTTTTTTTTTTTTTTTTTTTGCGCATACACTCTTACCCTACCATCCAAAATAATACATCATAGGGGATGAGAATTTCCCTTACACTTGAATCTTTACATACTTTACATTTAACTAATCTAATGACTCGAATCAAGAAAATCAAAACACTTGGAGCACTTTTAAGATTAACGTACATATGGGGGTAATAAATGATGTTATTCCCCATTACTCCATAAAATAAGTACTTACCCATGAGTCCCATGAGTCCCAAAACAATATGTACAAGGATATGACTCGACTTAGCAACCATGTAATCATATAGAAAGTTAACTTAGGGTTTAACAAATAACAATAATGCACTAAAAATGAGCGCATACACGGAAGGCTAAGGCGATTTGGTTGTACATTTAAGTGGGGTGTAACAAATTCTTCCTTTAAGTAAAATGCTTAAAGTTAGAAACGAAAAGATAGGCTAGGAGGGGTGTACTAGGGGTTTCGTGTACTAAAAATGAGTACAACGCTAAGGGTGTCAGAAAAATTAGTTGACTTAACTAGCCAAGTAATATGACTTAAATGGTCAAGTAATTATGATACGGGTTTAACACAAGGGTGATCCTAATGCCTCTTATCATGTAGTAAATCCTACTACACAAACGTAGTCTCACTAGCGGTCTCGGGATGCATCACTAACGCAAGTTCTAGAATCTAAATGCTACCGGTACACTCATAAGCACTAATAGTAAATGTTTTTCCTATCAAATCTAAAGGCGAACCTCACATATTTGGGTGGAAAATTTTTCTGAATATACGGTTATGTGCTAGTCATACAATCTCCTATCCATGAGACGCTTGCTATGGCTAAAGTTTCACTCCTAAATGTTGTAAAAAAATTTAAATTTGGCGCTAAAATTACACTAACAAGTATTTTTCATAGTTTTATTACACATCTACCATTAAACAAAACAAACTCAAGCGAAAGTGCATATGTAAGGTATCATCTTTTTACCCTCCCCTTACACTTAAGATGAACATTGTCCCCAATGTTCAAGTAAAGAATGTAAAAGTGAAAAAGTAAAAAGAATGAAATCAAATACTCCCCTGATTCGCTCGGTATGGATAATAAGGTGGCCAGGTTAAATCTTCCTCCAAGAAAATGAACAATCAAAGTTTCCCTTCCAGAATATAAATCATCTTCTTGTCATACATAACCTGTAAAACCTGACAAAATAGACAAGACAACCTCGCGTAAAATCGGCGGCATCCTATATAAGTTACTAAATCCTATAAAACAAAATAAGATATAATGCTTGTGGAATGAAGTTTGCAGATCTCCTGGAGATTATAAAACTTAATAATTCACAAAAACCATAAGACTCCGTTAGAAAAACAAAACTAGTAAAATTTCCAGATTTTTACACCTGACGCCGTCAAGAGTAAACTCCTGACGCCGTCAGAATTGACCTGCAGAAATTCTTATGTTAAGTTTCCGGAAAATTTCTGGAAAAACTTGGTCCTACTTCCTGGAAAATCCTGCAAAACTTCATTATGACTCAATACAAGCATTTGACTCTAACAAATACGAATATACATGTTCATTTAACATCGTGGAGAATCATGATCGGTTTGTTTCTTAAAAACATATTTGGGGTTTCCCCTTACACTTATCTTTTGCAAAAATACCTTTAGGTGGAGTTAAGACTAGGCCAAAACAACAAAGTAAAGTATTTCTACTATTTAGTTTAAAAACATGATCTACCAACAATAAAAATTAAGCATGCATAAGGAAGCAAATAACAAACAAACAAAAATAAAATCACACAAAACATGGGTTGCCTCCCAAGAAGCGCTTGTTTTTGTTCGAGTCACGAGCCTGACTCTACCCTTATTTAACGGAAATAGGGGAGGTTTTCCCTACACTTAGGATCAGGTGTGGGTGAAAGTAGCGATACACACCCTTAGGGTGTGAATATGCCACGTGAGGAAAGAGTGGTGGATGAATTATATGCTCAAAGGGGTGTGCTCCTATCATCATAACCTTACCTAATTCAATCGGGTTAATGAGTGAATTAAGATTTTCTCCTAGAAAGGGATCATTTTCAATCAACTTCAAGAGACTCCTAGTTGGGGATCCATCTTGACCTAATAAACCCGGTTTAAACCCATAATGTTTCTTGTGATCAATCATAAATGGGTGATGTAAGCATGTAAGGTCATTTTCCACTCCTATATTGGCTTCCTCTCTACAAGGCCTAGAGTCCACTACCTTCATCCTAAGACTACCCGGACTATATGGTTTGATGGGTGGATCGGAACCTATTTCAATTCCTAAATTTTCATCCAAGGATGGAAGATTAGGTAACGGTTTTGGTTGAGGCTCCGATTCATCAAAACTAGGAACTTCCCTAAAACTAAGAGTAAGGTTATCATTATAAGTATTCAAACCTATATCCTCTAGTTGTGTTTGGTTCAAAGGTTCTACCTCTATTGGGGTTCCTAAAGTCTCTTCTACTTCATCCGAATAAGTCAAGGGCGGTGTATATACCTCAAATGATGGTAGGACTTGTGGGGTACTTGGTGGGTTTAAATTTCCAACTCTATCCTCCATCTTATCAGGATTACCAATGTGCTCAGCTTGTATTGTGGTAAAATCAAACCACCCCGTGTGCCCAGTTATCTCATCTATAGGTTTATCCCCAAACAATCTTCTTGCTTGTTCCCTTAAACTTGCTATCAATTGATCCGTAACAACGTTTGTTGGGTTGTCCATTTTTTTGGCAAGTTTGGCACAATTCTCTATGGTTTCCCATGCTTCATCAGCACTTAATCCCCAAAGGTCCCCATCTGCGGCATGGTCAATGTCCATTTTGCTATAGTGGTCGACACGATGGTAAAATATTTCAATTTGGGACCACAGATCGAAATTATGATGAGGGACTTTTCGGAGTAAATATTTAAAACGAGCCCATGCATCATAGATAGGTTCATCCTAATGTTGTTTAAACATCAAGATGTCATTTAGAGTGGGTGAATTTCGTGGTTGGTAATATGGTGGATTCGCGTTCTCCATAATGGCTAACGGAATAGTCAATGGAAAGGTTTTTACAAACAAAGACACAAAGAAAAGATAGACTAAAGAAGACCTATAAAATAAAAATAAAATCTTACTAGAAAGGAATCTAGCAAGTAGATCTAATACAAAGAAATTCTAACCTAGACAATAACTATTCCCCGGGCTGCGGCGCCAAAAACTTGATGCGTGGGAATCGCAACAGGCTTTACCTCTCGAGGGATCTCGAGAAGCTTACAACCCCCACCAGGCAGTGTACCTGATCGTTGTAGTATAGTATAGTGACAAGTACCGGGGGATTGATCGTTCAGCTTAGGAATAGTGTCGCTAGAATTAGAAAACCTAAATACTAGTTCTAAAGGTGAGGGATGATTATTTTTGTGTTTTTATATTTTTTAGAAAGCAATTAAAAATATCGGGTTTGAAGGATTTGGGCGGAATTAGTTGCTAATCAACTAACCCAAAACTAAGATGCAATCAAAATAAAATACTAAAAATGAAAATAAACTAATTATACTAAAGTTGTGAGCAGTAATTGGAGAAAATGTGTTTACTTAGATTTCACTACTCCCTAGACATCTTTTACACGTTAATTACTTGTTATAATTGTATGGATGACGGATCGTATTCCTTAATACCATTCATGGGGTGGCACACTTAACTCCCCAATTCTATGAGCTCTTATCTCCTCCTACACCATGCCCAGCACAACTATAGGGATTGTAAACAGTGGCTCGTGCATTAAATACAACCAATAAAGACCTAGTGCGCGTCGGTTCATGTTTCTTAATACGTTCAAGCATGTTACCAATTGGAGATCTGCCAGTTTTCTTAAGCCTAACATATAAATCATTCATCCAAGACAAGAATAAACAAGTAATCAACACATAATTAACATCTAGGTTTCATTAGATCCAAGCAAACACAAGATAGATCTAGCCTAGCATGATGGAATTAAGACAAGAACAAGATATAGACAACCAACACATAGACATATTGATTGAATTAAAGGAACACTTATCTTGATTACACATGCAAGGTATCAAGGGGTTGGAACCCTTGAAAAACCTGTAAAGTTACACCAAAATCGTACTTAGGGTTTCTCCCAAAACTTCTCTCTTTAAATGTGAAAAATTAGAAAACTATATATAGGAAAAGGTGTCTGACGGCGTCAAGACCAAAATCGTACTTAGGGTTTCTCCACAATCGATACTTCAATACTATCAATCAGTCTATGTAGATATTTGTGGCACCCTCTTACATCATATCCCAATTTTTCCTTGACCTCTATAAGCTTATACATTTCATGGATAACCGAGATACCCTTAATATCTTTCTTTCGAAATTTGCAAAAGGAAGTAGAGCACTTACTAGATTTGGATTGAAGAGAGCTATATGTTAGACCATTCCATGTTTCTTTGAAGTGTTCAAAGCCTGGGGATGGCTTAAATCTTATTTTGATTTCTAATTATCCTCCTTATCGATAACTAATTCCTCCCCTCATTTTTTATCATTTCCCATGTTACTATGAAAACTCTCTTCCTGATGGTCGTACTCATTTTTTTCTTTGATAGCTTCATCTCTTTTTTTCTCTTGCTGAACTGAGTCCTCCTCACTTACTTATTTCTCTTCATTATGAATGTCTTCATCTACTTTAGAATTGGTTTTAGAATCTTCGATATCTATATTCCAGGTTCCTAATTCATGTATATAGACATCATACTTCTCCCCATGAATACTTACTTTCATTGTTTCAGAAATAAAATTTCTTGAGCTTTGTAGCAACATAAACTCTTCCCAAACTCATTGCTCATGTTTCATCCTTTTTGAAGAACTTAAAATTCCCCACCGATGAAGCTATTTTTTGAATGCATTTGATCCCCCCTTTCACAGTGGTAATCCCAATATTTCAACCCACGCCATTCTTTCATCCACATAAAAATTCTTAGAAACTAGTTTGATATGTGAGAAAAACGACTTCAAATTTGTGTTGCTTTTGAAATCGTTGCAAGACTCTATGGATTGGAAGTGTAACCATAGCCAAAGACCACCAATATAATGAATCTTAACCTTATTGAATCCTTCCTCTTTAATGATCCGGAAAAGATTGCTCATTGTTTCCAGATTTTTGACCTTTACCAACGCTACCTCTATTGAATTATTTACTTGGACCAATTCATCATCCGATAGTGAAATAGTTTTTTTTTTTAACTACATCATGTTTTTCTGGCTTGCTCACCACACCTCGATGCAGACAAGATGCATCGGATTATTTATGTTTCGAAGAGTGTTCTTGCACCTTTTCTGCATGTTTAACACAGGAAAATGACCAAATATTTTCACCATACTTTCCGTGTTTTTGTTTCTGTCTTTCCATGTCTCTTAAAGCGTGCAATCGATGCAAAAATTTGAAAGCTCCCGATCCAAATGTTTGCTAATGATTTTGCAAATTCTTCTTCATTCTTGATGCTAATGAATCGAACAAAACCAAACCTTTTCCCTGCTTTTGATCTTTTGTTAGCTATGCACGCATACGACGATATTTTTCACACACCTACCACAATTGCTTAGCGTCAATGTAATCAGGGAAATTCGTTACGAAGAATGAGGTAACAATTTTCTCTACATCTTTTTGAAACGGATTTCGGATCGGATATAGAGTGTCTTGTTTGTTGTTTCTGAATTTCCAATGCCATCCATTGGAGTCTCTGAAAGTTGATGTATTCCCACCATTGAGTCAATTTCATATTTACCCAAATAAATCACCAAAATGACATATTTATCCAAACCAAGTTTTAAATACATTGTACATAATGCATTCAAAACACGTATTTTGGGTATATATGACATTTCATATTTAGATTGAGTACATATGAAATTATCCCTTATTTAAATGTACCCAGTCCAAAGTATTTGTATTCAATCTTGTTTTTTCCCCTTAATTGCACACGTTTAGTTTTAATCCCAGACCCATCGCATATGATTGGGTCAATTCAGTGTCCGATGGTCTCTGACTAGATTTATACATAAATTAGAATAAGTATTAAGAAGTATCACTGATAACGAAATTAGTGAACAACCTCAACCAAGTTCAAGTCAAAGACAAAGAAATACATACTTGAATTAGATACGCACACCACTATCATAAACCATAAATACATACTTACGACAGTTTTTCTTTTGACACTACATGATTACAATAGCAAAGCAAGCGAAAGCGTTTAAGGTAGTAAACAAAACTTTTACACCACCATAACCAAAATCTGTAAGCCAATGTAAGCTTCTATTCTTGTGAATCTGATATCCCAAAGATCCAACCGAAAGCGTTGAAATGCCAAACCACTAAAGTTTTAATTTGGAAACGGTGGTTCCAAATTATAAAACTTTTGGGGTCTTTGCTCGGATATAATAATGGTTGCAAAACACATAAAATGCTTCACCACTGACTGGGTTACCAGATCATAATTTCGAAGCAAATATTATGCAAATTAAATCCACAAACCAATACCAGAACCCATAAATCGAAACATATCGACCACGAAGCAAGCATATTTTTTTCGTATAAAATAAAATGGCAGCACTTATACGCAACTAACAACATCCCTTAGTTTAAGCATAGTCTCAAATAGTGGCTCATCTTTAAACGGCGTGATTCTACCTTTAAATACAAATTAAGGCTTAAACAGTCCAACAAAAACTTTAAGCGGCACAGTTTCGGCAAGACAAAATACGCAACATTTTAGACCCTATATGTGTTTTGTCCAAATACTGTATTGGCTGCAAAATAAGACCAACTTTTATATGAAACATATGTTGTCACAGAAAAATTACAAATTACCAGCTGGCTAAATCATCATAGCCAGCCAAGGATTAAAAACTTTTGCTTGGTCTCCTATTATATAAAAGCATAATTAAATCAACCCTATATATATATATATATATATATATATATATATATATATATATATATATATATATATATATATATATGTATATGAAAAACCACAACATGCAACAACCGCATTCAACTTAGATCTACAAAAGGCTAAAAAATTACAACATGCAACAACCTTAGCTTAAGATCAATAGTGAGCAGAAACCGTAACACCACTAACTACGCTTTTAGCCAACTATAATGATACGCCAGGCATAATAAGCTGTTAGTGAGCAGAAACCCTAACACCACTAACTACGCTTTTAGCCAACTATAATGATACGCCAGGCATAATAAGCCGTTTTACTCATAATTCTGAACAAAAACCCATAAAACAATTCCAACTTAAAACGGCTAAATTACAAAACCACTGAACAATTACAAAATGCAACAACTTTAACTTACGAATCAACAGTAAACACAAACCATTGTATGTCAGCATAATCATATGTTTTACTCATCTAGGGCTGAGCAAACGGACCCGAACGGACCGGACCGACCGAAGGACCGGACCGGACCGACCACATTCGGTCCGGTCCTCTCGATCTTGGATTTTTGGCTAATTCGGCCTTCGGTCCGGTCCGGATCACAAACCGAGTATTTGGCCTTGTTGGACTGGACCGACCAAGACCGGACCGGACCGGACAGACCGACCACATTCGGTCCGGTCCTCGGTCTTGGCTTTTTGGCTAATTCGGTTCTCGGTATTGTCGGTCCGGTCCGGTCCTATACCGATGCTCACCCCTATACTCATCATTCTAACCAAAAACCCCAATACAATTCCAACTTTAAACGGCTTAAAGAACCACAATATTCAAAAACATCAGCGAACAATCAAGTAAATAAATAAAAAGTTATCACTTACATGTAGCAAACAATTTATTTTTTAACATTCTTGCTCCTGATCTAATAGTTTTTGTGTGTGTGTTTTTTCCTGCCTACTTTTTTTTTTTTTTTTTTTTTTTTTCTCAATTTCTAACCAAGCAAAATGACGTCGTTTAGTTTAGGTAACATATTAAACGTCAAAAGTCATTCCTAAACGACTTCGTTTCATACTTATACGGCATTGTTTGGCCCAGTTCCAGTCTTAAATGGTCCTACCCAAGCCATAAACGGTGTCATTTTTGCAAGGCCAAAACGCGGTCGTGGCTTAACGATTGTATGAAAAGGAGATTAAGAAGAGCATTTACTCTCACTTGAACTCGTTTTGGCCCCTGATCCCATCAGCGACTTCAAAGTTCACTTGCAAACCATTTATTTATGTCTGTGAAGAGAGCTAAACTATTGCCACTCAATAAAGTGTTAAATCTGTATAATATTTTGTAATTCTTTTATTCTTTTATTCGAACAAGGGCTTTTGATTTTTTTTCATCAAAATCGAATTTACATAGTGGTTGAAGATAAACGAGCAACAAGCTGCGCCGCTAGTACTTTTTAATAAAAGGATTTTGCTAAACAATATCCAGTGGTCAATGTTCAATATGAATATAAAAGGAAATTTAGACTTTATTAAATAAAAAATTGCATATATTTAAGTTAATTTTTATGTTTATTTATTGTTCATTAAATGCATAATTACTTTAAACATGAAAAGAACAAATTGAGTGGGCAGTGTTTAGTAAAATCCTAAACAAAAATTACGTAGTATATAATTAAAAAGTATATAATTGTGTTGTCGCATTTAAACCCTTTATATCATGTTTCACAAATACGCATGTAACATTCGTCCGAAAGAAATCAAAGAAAATAAGAACAAGAAACGAAGTTATTATGGAATGAGATGTAGAAAATAGAAAGTCTGACAGTCAACGAGAGACCCATAAGTCAGAATGTCAATTCTGTTGACTTCATTAAATTTGTTAATTATGAACCAAGCGGTGGCCTTGGTGAACAATGATGCGAACAATATACGCTATGCAGGGTTTCATGATCAAATACATTGTACCCCAGTTTTCACAAAATATTTCCAAAAATAAAAATAAAAAAATTATAAGTTCTATTGTTAGTAAAATAAATTCTCACATATTAATCATAAAAGCATATTCTTGTAGACTATACTAATATAAGGGATAAAAGAAACAAGGAGCAAAAGTTCTATTATCAACTGATATCACTAACAAATAGTTTAAAGCAATGCTTATAGATAAAAAAAATCAATCATCATTGAGAGATGAAGCTAAAATAAGCGAAAGCCAACAGCGATATAAATTCATGTGACATGATAATAATCATGTTTCTTATGTAGGTCAAAGCACATATTATTTGTCAAGACTCGAATTAGCGAGAGTGAATAGCCGAGCGTCAATAACATATTGGCCTTATTAAACAAGGTCCTTGAACTTGTCACACGATGAAGCACTACTACATATTATGAAATAAAGCCACCTGAATAGATCTTGATTTTTGTGAAAAAAAGGGTTCTAAAGTAAAAGACAGTATAGAGCCATGATTTCTTCTCTAAAATCGCATTTTATTCCTCGTATTATTCCATTAACCTTTTAACTTTTTTCTTCTATTCATTTAGCTTCTTATCTTCTTCCCTCTTTCCCTTTCACAAACACTAACCCTCACAACCGCCACCCTACTACGATCTGCACCTTCACAAAATCGGTTGCTACTTTACACAAATCAGATATAATTCTTATTTTTGTTTTGAAATTGTTTGATTTTGGATTTTGAACTTTGAATCTCATTCCATGAAATCTGCTTATGCCCTCGCAGTATGGGTATATCTGGAATTGATGTTTGATATTTTTTATACTACTAACTTCACTACTTAATTAGAGTAATTATTTTGTCCCCTTCCTCTATAACTTGGAATAGAGCCCGTTCTGTAAATCAGGTTCTATTTGTATTCCGAAAAGAGTTTCTTCTTTCTGAGCACGTATGTAAAACCGGGATTATAAGCCCTTTCAGTAGCGCTCTGTGATGATTTTTGTAGTGAAGCATCTGAAGGCGCGTCTTTCGGCACCAAAGATGCGTCAAACTTTAAACGGATACCAACAAGCACGCGTTGGTGGTGTGTTTTTAGGAGAACGCGGTCGGTTTGAAGACCGACTTCTTTCTTCTTTTTTTGTGTGTTTGCGTATTGTAGGGTATATTTGTGTTTAAGTAAGGTATATTTTAGTATTGATGTTGGTTGTCTTATTACACTATGTTGGCAATGTTGAAAAGCTTATGTGAAGCTGAGTTGATAATACTGATCGCGGTCACTAATGCACCCAGTCTTAGTCAGTTTGCCTCATCCATAAGCAGCGTCGTTTCTGAAATATAGATTATACACAAACTAGACTTAAATAAGACTAGAGCACATATATCACGTTAAAGATTATAAATAAATGACCATCAAAATCGAAAAATGAAACCAATTCGAACCGAATTCACTAAAACCGAATCAAACCGAATTAAAATTTTGGTTTTTGGTTTGGATATGGTTTTAACAAAATGAAAATCGACCAAACCAAAAACCGATTTCACACACACACACACACACACACATATATATATATATATATATATATATATATATATATATATATATATATATATATATATATAATATTAAAAAATCATTAAAACTCTGTCGTAGTATTGATATAACTTTTTTAAGCTCGATTATTATTATTATTATTATTGTTGCTGTTGCTGTTGCTGCTAAAAGTCTATATAACTAAATGAAAAAAATATATAAATAATGTAATTTGAGCAACCCGAAAGTACTGAACTGATTTCAAATTCAGTTTTCGTTTCGGTTTAGCTCTATTTGAATTCGGTTCGGTTTGATTTTTGAGTTTACTCAGATTTTTTTTATTGAACTAATTGACTCGAATATATCAAACAACGTAATAACCGAACCGATAAACACCCCTAAACGTAGCCATTAAGCAATGTTTTTTTTTGCTATTCTTTACATTCACCAATAAATATAGATATTATCAAATAATCATTGATGAAACTAGTAATACCCTATATGTGTACCAAATTAAAATATCTTCATTGATGGTGTAAGCCTGACAAGGAGTGATCAAGTGTTTGGATATGGTACGAATTGAAGTTAAAGCACTGAAAACAAAACAAAGAAAGATACTAGTGTATATTTAGCGACTCCGCCTCTATTACATTGATTATATACGATGCTATAATTAGTGTGAACTGGAGTATGATGGTATGATCAAGCCTCCCGTTTTAAAAATCATGACGAAGCTACGACATTTTTTAAATTGTGGTTTAAAATGACACAAAATATTCATAGATTTATATATTTATATTATATTTTATATATATCGAGTACAAATAGTGTTACGCACAAAGATACAGTTAATAACCTATCGTTGCATGTAATCTTTTTCTTTTTTTTTAAAAAAAAAACCCAAATAACAGGTCCAAATTGCGATTAACCAACCCATATAAATGGTTTGCATAATATTATAACCAAATTCCTTAAAAACGCCTAAAAAATGCACAACACCACGCCTAATTTTACGTGACGCCTAAAGCCGACATCTAAGTCTATTTCGTGATGTGAAGATCACACTTCGCTTATTAACAACATCATAATGTGCCTTTTAAAATCATGATTATACGTCACTAACACACTATTCAACTTATATATATATATATATATATATATATATATATGCTATACAATAACACACGCTAGCTACTCCACCGCATTCATTAATATGGCCGCAACCAATCATAAGTCACAAATTACATTGAGGTCTTAGATTTTTTATAAGGAAAAAATATTTTTCAAAATCTTTAAAATTACTACAAGGAAAGTGACATTTTAGTGACCTAAAGATCGTGTAGCTTATAATAACACTTCCAAATTGTCACTATAAATAGATCTCTACTCATCATTGTATAAGTAACTAACCGATTACTTGTACATAACAACGATGATATAATAGTGTTACTTTGCCTGTGTAATTTTCTTTTTATATACTTATGGGTGTAAAGTAAGTGAGTGAAGGAAATTAGTGATTTAAATTGTACTTAATTATCTAATTATTTAATAGATTGCATGGTTTTAGACTTTTAGTGACACCTTTTCAACATTAATGACATGGTTTGAGCTTCAGTGACCATTGTATGTGTTACTACGAAAATTTTCCTGTAGTGAGAGGATGTAATTTAAGGACTTGTGTTTAGCATGGATATATTGCATCTGCGTACGAAAAAGTACCATGTACATGGAGTATATGGTTTCTTTTTGTAGTTTACTCACCTAATTTAATTAAGGGATATAACACAAGTATGTCATTAGACACAAGGAGGATATTAGACAAAAAATAAATGTGAGCAAACCAGATTTGAAAGTCAAGTATTGACGAATAATTTATATGAATAATTAGTTCTTTTCAAAAACAGTATTTCCGTACCAGAGCCATAGTAATAGAAATAGAGAATTCATACCAAAGAAATGTCTAACTCTTGGAATAGTAGTATCAATTGCTATTTGATCGGTAAATTTGGTGAAGGTAAGGAAAGAGAGGATTCAAACCCTCGGTAAGCAAAAGTCTACTTAGGAGTTCCAATGCTCTGCCTTCAACCACTCGGCCATCTCTTCTATATCTTGATTATGACCCAAAAACCAGAAATAGAATTAAACATTCATATTAATATTATTATTCATTAAGTACAACCAATAAATTCTAACTAAATATCGATAAGAAAAATTTCATCATAGTAAAAGCGGGATCTTTCCTCGAGGATAAAGAGAAACTCTTTTCTTACAAAAACTGTTAAAAAAAAGTTCTATTCATGTTTGCAAAAATAAAATAATATCATTTTCTTTTTCTGATTATCTATTTAATCATATTAAATAAATAAATTCTAAATTCTAATGAATCGAAGGGTCTCTTTGCAGATGGTCAATGTATATCTTTAGATCGTGATTTTATTTAGACTACGATTCCATATCAGAAGAATAACATAAGATGTTGTATAGAAGAAACTAGTAAGAAAGATGTCGTATATAAGATAATAAGAAACCAGAAAGAAGGTAGGTGACCGGGAGTCAAGAAAATTAAGTCTATACTAATTACATGGGTTAAATAACCATTTTAATTAATTAACTTATGAGGTGTTTAAATTCGACTTAATTGACTTAATATGAAAAAAACTAAATTCATTAAGTCATATGAAAACTGTTTGTTTATGACTTACTAGATAAAAATGACTGAAAATATTAAGTAATAAAACTGAAGGTGTCTACATTAAGTTATTTTTTTAATTAAAAATAAATTAATTGAAATTTTTAACAAACCAGCTTAGACTAAATTTTCTACTCCTACTACTGAAAGATATCTGAATACTGAATAGACACAAAAAATAATATAGTCGATCATAAGCCTTTTGATATGTAAACTTCTTTATAATTAAAATGGTTGCTACTGATCTTTTATTAGGAATCACGAAGAAGTAACAAAGTGTGTATGTACATGTGTATCCCGTGTCGACCAAAGAGTTGTCATATGTAAATATAGATATATCAACAAAGAAAAAACTAAAATACATTGATTCGTTTTTAAACTTTTCTGATAAGAATAGATCGATGGTTGATGCTTGGCTTACATTGAAGTGACGTGTTAGCTAGCACCACAAATATCAATGGAGAAAAAGACACTAGTGATTAATAGCAAAAGTGGGAATTGAGGATTTATCGAACCCTTTAGATTAAGAATAAGTTCAAGAAACAACTTTTTCTTTGTAGCCATCCGATATATCATTTTCCATAAACGTCTTCAATTCTTGTTTCATGTCAAGTAAACGAGGAGTTATTTATGATGATGTGAAAACATTTAATCTCTTCTTCTAACCTATATCAAATAGATGATATATATGTTATTACCTATCTAGCTAGGAAGCCATAAATTTAACCAAGTAATTAGCACTTAAATAATACAATATATTGATTTAATTTGAGGATGCGGAAACTCATAGTTGTGTGTTTAAATTTGTTGTTTACTGCAATTTCAGATAGTTTTCCGACTATTTTTGCAAAATATTGATCACCGGCAATATTAACTTATACACCACCCAAATAATAATATGTGAAAGACAATATTTAAATTAGCTCAATTAGAAAATTATTGGTCTATTTTAACGAAACATGATCGTTTTCATGCAAAATCCTTACTGAGCTACACAGCTGAACACTGACCTCATAATGAAAGAATTGATTGGAACGAGGACGGGACGAGGTCGGTTGGAAAAATTGAGATATGAAAAGCGACGAGATGTCGTTTAGGGGCGGAGGAGGCCACAAATTGGAGAAGGTCGGTGGTGGCAAACCTTGTCATATCTCACGGACCATTCTAGCGTACACGAATGTCTCCTTGCATTAATTATTTTTTTGTTTCCATACTTCTTTTTTTTTTTTTTTTTTTAATTCTCATTCTCAAATGAAAATAGTAGCTTATACTTTAGGTTTCGTTTCGGTATATGCAATAAGTGTTTTAATGTGATGGTAATTGTGACCGCAAATATGACCACTTACTCAATGTTACATCAGCTTTTCAACATTATCAATACTACTATCAACATCATAATTAATATAGTGTAACAAGACAACTAACTTCACAACATATAACCTACTTAAACACAAATACACCTCACAAAAACCAAAATTACACACATTCTTCACCTTGCACAACTCGGTCTTGTGATTGCTTGAGTTCTCACAAAATCACATACACGACATGTGGGTGGGAGGTTACTCTTTTAAGAGTGACGCGTCCATGGAGGTGCCAACAAGCTAGGAAACCAATGCGTCGGTGGTTCCTTATTACCATTGGTTTTAAATATTCTTGCAAAACGTGACAATTATGTACATATTTTTGTGGTAAATTTAGTAGAGTGACTCTTACTAGGATTATTAAATCATTATTTTCAGTTAAAGGAGGTTTTTCCGACTCTGATGGATATCTATTGATGTGATTAAATACGAGATTCTTCTTTGGTTACTGTAAGAGGGAAATGTTGGATTATAAAATTCTTAGTAGGTTACATTCTTTATTCATCAAGTATTTAAAGAGTCAAAATATATACGAAACCCTAATCATAACCCTATTTGATGCAGGATGCAGAAACGAATATTGTCAACACTAATCCAAGGGTTGATAACGATGGTAAAACCTACAGGGAATAAAACCCTAATAAGAGTCTCTAAAACACAATTTTATTAATGACCAAAAGTGCATTACAATGATAATGAGCCGTATATTTATAGAGATGTATAACTTGTAGAAACAATAATATAATTAAAGTAAAAACCGATTTAAACAATAATAGGAGGATTCTACATTTTCAACACCTTTACGGCAAAACAAGAAACCCTTGTTACAGCGTAACCATTTAAAAGCCAATATTAAGTCATGTTCGAGAGCTCTACATCGTAACTAGTTTTAAAGTGTTACGCCATAGAGAAACAAAGTCTAGGCTCTTGGTCTCGAATCTTGTTCCCATCATTCCACCTTACTTGATAAGAACTCGTCCTCGAGTTCTCACTACCTCTACTCAATGGGTGAATGAACAATGTCCTCAAATCTGATGGACGTATACCATTGGGGAGAATAGCTATGTTATTTTCATACCAATTAAACACATAAAAATTTTCTTGCCCTTATGCATTGCATCCACATCAAATTGCTCAGGCCGTACTAACAAAACATGACTAGCAACTATGTCCACAACATCACAAGACACCACATCACAATAGGAATTTCCAATAACGCGCAATTGGAATTTTACAAACCTCATTTACCTTCATCTCCGGACCCTTCTTTATCTAACCTAACTTATATGGATTAGGATGTTGTTCGGTTGGTTACTTGAAGGCCATCACTAACTCTTTGTGTAACACCCCGCCTTATAGACCACAATATTGTTCGCTTTGCCCGAAGGCTCACGGCTTTGCTTTTGTGGCCCTCATGTGAAGACTTCCCGGCAGGTCACCCAAGCCAGTACTACTCTCACATGAGCACGCTTAATCGTATGGGCGATTAACCGTTAGACCACAAAACGCGTTGTTGTCATATAAGGCGAATGTTAACATATGTCCCAACATCACTCCAAATCACGACCAATGTGGGATTTTCCTAGGGTATTACATTCACCCCCTTAGGGACTCATCGTCCTCGATGAGGTTTGCCCCACATCCCGAACTGCTTGGAGTGGCTCTGATACCATCTGTAACACCCCGCCTTATAGACCACAATATTGTCCGCTTTGCCCGAAGGCTCTCGGATTTGCTTTTGTGGCCCTCATGTGAAGACTTTCCGGCAGGTCACCCAAGCCAGTACTACTCTCACATGAGCACGCTTAATCGTATGGGCGATTAACCGTTAGACCACAAAACGCGTTGTTGTCATATAAGGCGAATGTTAACATATGTCCCAACATCACTCCAAGTCATGACCAATGTGGGATTTGCCTAGGGTATTACACTTTGGAAACAAGATTTTTACAACTTCCTCTATCAATGATCAACACGCAAACGTTGTCTAACACTAAATACTTTGTTCCAAGAATCTTGTTTCATAACCTCACCTTCAGCTTGAGCAAATTAATCAATATGTTCAAGTCATCACCAAAATCAATCCCCGTTTCTCCTTCATGACTTTCCCCAACATAGGCATTCAACTTTCTGTTAGGACCCTCATTTGACCTATGACCCGGTAAACTACACCTAAAACACTTGGGGTGACATAGGTGACATACAGGTTGGATTCCGTCAACCGATTTTATCACACCACCACCACTGACGAAAACTAAAGAAGTCAAACTTGAAGATGTATTAGTTCCAACACTAAATTGAGTTTGATAGAATAGTTTACTTGAGTATAATTCAAATATGAATTCTCTTCCAATGATCCTTCCAAATTCAAAGTTTGTTTAGATATTGACCATTCTACCATCATAGCTAACTTTTAAGCTTGATCAATAGTTTAAATTGACAAAACCTAACTTTTGTTGGATTGATTTATCCAACCCACTAATATACCTAGCAACAATTTATTCTTTAGATTACTAAAAGTTACACCTAGCTTGTAACCTCAAGAACTCCCTCGTGTACTGTTGATCCCAGTTATGTCCTTGATAGAATTTCTTAGTTTGCAAAGGTTTAGCTATGCTAGATAAATCTAACCCAACCAATATATCTTGGATATATTAAAGTTTATACGGAATATAAACTTCAAATCTTAAAAAGAATTCTTTTAGTAACACAAGATTAACAAACAAAGCTTCAATATTATTAATAATACGCATACTCAAAAGTATTAGGGTTTACAAACTTAAAGCTAATTGACTTTCTAATAAATAATAACACGTATCTATCTCAATGCTCTAGGACCTTCTTTTATAGACTAAGGAGTCCTAGTCGGCTTATAATAACTTTCTATACAAGACAAATCTTTTCTACATTTATCTAACCGACTATACAATGTATATCTCATTAACAGTATTAACAATGACACAATATAGCCTAACAGTCTTAACTCTTACTCTAGCAGCATTAATCCTTCAACAGTAGTAATCTTGAACTAGCATTAACTGTTGTTCCAGAAGCACTAATTACTTAGAGTATTTTTCCTTGAAGTCTTCCAGCAGTTATAATGTACTCTAGTAGTCTTAACTCTTTAACCAGCAACAGTAATGACTTGGAACAATTTCCTTGAAATGCATGAGTAGTCTTAACATCTTAGAGCAGCAGTATCATCAACAAAATCAAGAGGTTTTAATTCCCAACATGTACTCTACCACAGTTCTTTTCCCTTGAACACAAGTATGTTATTGTTGATATAAAATTTGTTCAATGTCTGGGGGTAAAATCCTACCTTTCATAATTCTTTTCATCCTTTGCCATGTGTTGATTGGATACTTTCCTTGTCTCCAACGGTTGTCTTGCTCGTTTTTCCACCAAGCTCCAGCTCCTCCACATAACTTATATGCTACGATCTTAACTTGTTATTTTTCAGGAACATCCATGATGTCAAAGAACTTTTCAACCTCGTACAACCATTCTAACATAGCCTCAAGGTCAAGATTCCCAAGAAAATTAGGGATCTTAGCCTTAACACGACACCTTTGTCAATCTCCATAACCACATTCGACGCACATTCCTCCTATTTATAACCATAGGACCATTAAACCTTCCTCTTGGTTTTCCATCAAGAACTCCATAGGCATCATCTCCTTTCTCTTCTGAAGACCCATTGGAATTAATTTTTGGAGTATGCTCGTAGCATAATAAATAATTATATGTCTAGATACACGTGAGCCTATGGGGCCACACACATATACACAAAGACACCATTTTTCATAATGCATTTATCATATTTACAACATATAATATCTAAGTAACATGGGATTAAGTAAATGGCCCACTAATCATTGTGTTAGACTTAGTGGATTTATATTGGACTCAAGCACATGGCTAGCCTATTTACTTGGTCCATTAGGCCGACCCATGGGGGTGTTAAAGGGAGTAGAATTAAGTCCAAGGACTTAAGTGAAACATGCATTAGGATAAGATTGATTTAGTCATATCACTTAACCATATACAAGATCACAAAAGATTTATCTCCTCAACCTCCCCCATCAATATTCGGACGAACCTATGGCTTGACCTAGGAATTTTAGTTTTGATCATTAACTTATTCCATGTGTTGATTAAGGTTAAAACATTGTTACTAAGGGACTAGCATTTGGTGGTGATTAAGGATGTGTAGTGTGGATATTCATAGATGTAATTTATGCTTGAATACTAAGGTGCCTCTATTAGATCTACCAATCACACTACAAAGGTATAACATTTATTGTTGTTTTTATCGATTGACCATATGGCTATATGAATCTGTGGTGGTGATTTAGGCTTTCGCGTGCACATATTTATTTATTTCATGTCATTTAAATATGTTAATTATATAGATAATCATAAACATCAACATGTCCCCAATTTTGATTAGGAAACTGGTGACGCACATAATCATCAAAGAATCCATCATTGTTAGGACGAAATCTGTGATTACCATGATTGTTACCCTCGTGATTTGCGTGAGTTCAACTGCCCCCGATCGTGGAGTGGATCTTCTCAATAATAGTGGACATACTCGCGAATTTGGATGCAAGATCATAATCCATTTATTCGGTCTACCGTACCCCACCAACAATATGGATTTTTGGTTCTTCTACACGACTCATCATCAAGATACTAACAAGATCTAATGCAGGACGTAGAAGGGAATTTATTGATCCTAGTATACGGTTTGATAACAAGGGCAAAACCTTCATGGAATAAAACCCTAACAAATGTAAAAACTCTACACTACAATTTTATTAATGACCAAAAGTGCATTACAATCATAATGAGCCTTATGTTTATAGAGATGTAAAATTTGTAGAAAAAGTAACCTAATTAAAGTAAAAACCGACTTAAAGAATAATAGGAAAATTTTGCATTCAAAACCTTTACGCAACAAATAAGAAATCTTTGTTACAACATAACCACTTAAAATCTGATATTAAATCCTATTTGAGAGCTCAATAGCATAACGATGTTTAAAATTTTATTCTGTAGATAATATAAAGTCTACAACTCTAGGTCTCAAATCTTGTCATAAATAATAATAATAATAATAATAATAATAATAATAATAATACCTCTCATTTTCCTATGAAAATTTGAATTTCACATAAATGAGATTTTAAATAATTTCTATTCTATTCCATTTGCTAACAAACATATTAAGGAGTGTAATTTAGAATCTAAATTCTTTGAATCTGCTAATCAAACACGTTATGAAATGGAATCAAATTTCAATTCCCTCATAATCTTGAAGATTCTGCAAACTAAACAGGTCTTATAGTTAGGGTGAATATTTTTTAAAATTGGTGTTATAAAAATGTTATAAAGTAAATTTTAACGTGACTAAGCTTGTAATAACCTTTTGCACCTAGCTTCTAAAAGATCGATTTTCTAAACTCATAAATAATACAAACCCTGTTATTTAAGGAAAATGATTGAGAGACCTAATTTGTGTGCCTAAATTCATACCTAAACATATGTGGCATGATCCTGATGGTTTCTGAAAAAGTGGGTCTCCTGACTGCAACCATCAGGATGATGACACATATGTTTAGGCATGAATTTAGGCACAACTTTTAGGTCTCTCAATCACTACTCGTTATTTAATTTGAGTTTAGTGTTAAGGGTGTTTCGAAGGCCGCCAAAATGGTCCAGACCATAGAAGCTAATTAGTATGTGGATAACTACACTCTACAAATTCTCTTGACAAGAGGGATCGAAGAGGACCCATGCAACTTGGCTACTTCGCCGCCCCAATGCTTCTTTCATTTATTATTTTTTGTCTCTTATTATTACATGGTTTAACTGTTTTTATGATATTTAGCAGATGACGAGGTGTGCTTATGTAAGGACTCACATGGCCACATGGGAGTCGCGTGTGGTAAGGGCCATATTTGATTTTAGATCACGCAACCTTCAATTTTAGCTAATATATTTTTTATAAAAGAGCTTTAGTGCTCATAATCATAAACAAAAATTGTGCAACACCTTTTAAAAATTTTGGGTCCGTTTCTGGGTGTGCTACTTTTATCATTCTTGCATGTTCTTATGAAATGAGATCTGGATTACACAGTTTTTATTTTGATTGAGACACTTAACAACATAAACAGTCAAAACACATTGTAAATAATGTATAACCATATAGTATATAAAATAAAGTGTCTCAATTAAAAATATAAATGTGCAAATCAATCCCTTAATGAAATGTAAAATTTTTGAGCTTGTATGAATTGAACAAAAGTACCCTTTACTTCTCAAAATAATTATTAACCCACAAAAATATACAATTAAAAAAAAAAAAAAAAAAAAAAAAAAAAAAAAAAAAAAAACGCTTATTATTGCTTTGTCTTTTTTACTTTTTATAAAATAACAGTTTTACCTTTAATAAATTAATTATTTCCTTTTTGATAAATGTTTACTAACAACTTCAAGTAAAAATAATATATTAATCTTGATCAAAATTTTTATTTAACTTTAATATTAGATAATTAATTTGAAACAACTAAAAATGAAAATTAAATGTGAATAATAATATTATAGAGTTGTTGGATACGAGTAATTCTTTAATTATTGTCCTGTTTGAATTTTTAAAGTCAAACTGGTTTAACTTTGATCATAAATATATATATTTTTATTATATAATACTTGATAAAAGTTATACTATTGAAAAGTACATTTAAACCCAATTTATTTATATATTTTTCATCAAATATTATATAACAACACAAAAATATTTAAGGTTAAAGATGAAAAAGAAATACTAAAAAAATCAATAGTGAACAATAAATTTGAGACGGAGAGAGAATACAAGTTTAGTGGAGACTATCTCTCAGTTTACTATTACGGAGTATTAAATTATTGAGCAAGGTTTGACTTCCTCAACTTAAATCACCCACCGCAGGAAACTGTTCTTAGCGACGATAGAAAATGTGTCACTACCGAACTCTCTAGTCTCTAAAAAAAATGTCACTAGACAAAAAGCGAGAGAGTATATATAGCTTTTGTGTCACAATATGTAGGTCTAATGATATTTTTTTACTATTTTAGAGACAGTTCTATAGTGACACTTTTTATCTTTATTAAATTGTCAATAGTCAATAGTCAATACTACCCAAAACAATGGCCTTCGTATCTACAATTTTTTGTAAGTGCTACTAAAACTCGGATTTAGTGACTGTTCTTTTTGAACGGTATTGTTCTTTTTTGTTTCCCTACGTAGAAAACATGTTACTGTGAAATTCTTTTGGTCTTTTGGAAAATATAAAAGGTAAAGAGTGTATGAATTGTAACTCAAATCAACCCACGCCACTAATATCTCACTCTTTTTAAAACTAAGATCTACATTTTACAAAGTAAATAACCTGTAACAAGACTATAATCAAATCTTGAGTTCGTTGAATTGCTGACTTTATGTAATGTGCATGGACCGTTACAACTTAAAATTGTACCACCGTCTTCCTACCATGCATTGAAAAAAACCGAACAAGACGATTTGTCTAGACCTTCGTAGAAACAACAAAACGTCACATGCTAAGTCACAAGTCAACTGCAACTCCATAATATACGGATTTTTTTTCAATTCAAAAGGTCAATATCCATCTATTTTCAGTTTTCCAAACATTACACAAGTTTCTACACTTTTCGAATTATAAGCTTTTTTATTATCTTAGAAAGAGAACTTATAAATACGACCTAAATCTTAATACCTCACACGTCACAATATTAACATTATGAGAAAACTGACGCCAAAAAAAAAAAAAAAAAAAAAAAAAAAAAAAAAAAAGGTGAAAAACAATTATCTTATTTTTGTGTAATAGGAATGTAAAATACATTGATATGGAAAAACTCATTGTTAAATGGAAAATAATCTATCATCCTACTTGTGTGTAATTATCCTCCAAGTCATATGATTTTGACAAGTGAAATAATTAATGAAATAGATTAAGAGAAAGAATTGGTGTTTTACACATGTTATGTTTTTGTTTCGGTAGGTGAATAAATATGTTACTGTATGTTTTTGTTAAATACGGAGTACATGTGTATAAATATGGTTTACATACAAATATCTCTTAATATAAAATTCAAAGTTCAAGTGTATGAGACAGATCGAGAGGGTGCATGTGCACCTGACCCATCTGATATTAACGTCTTTGTACGTTCCTAATGAGACACGGTTTGGCTTTTTCATAACAAACTTGTATATGAAAGCTTACATGTATTCGGACCTCCATTGACATCTCATACGTGCATGTTTCTTTATACCGATATAATGTTTCACATCAGACCTTTGATGTGAAGGCAATTACATTTATCTATTAACTTCGAATTCGTACATATACTAGGCTTTTGAAAGGTGAAAATCATGTAGATTATAATGCATTATTAGACAAGTATGTATAAAATACATAAAACATTATTGGGCCGAGCGATACCTATCATGTAATAGTCTCCGGCAGTCGGAATGGCGAAGTCACGAAAGCTCGAATGGGAGTAGAAAGTTATGACCACAACAATACGCATGTGTCGTTTTGGCCGAAAATTGTATAGTTTCTTTTTTTTTTTTTTTTTTTTTTTTTTTTTTTTTTTTTTCAGTTAGGGACAAGGGGTGCTAGATTTTGATAGTGGTATAGAGGCAGTGGCTCAAAACGGCCAATTAGGTCTCGAGATCAAACCCACTCCAGAATGATTAAAACCCCTTTGGTTTAGATTTACCATTGATCACCATACAGAGATTACAACTTTACAAGAGTTATTCATAAACCCTAATCTTAATGAACCATAAACCCTGAACATCGGCCATATCTATCGGCTAATATATGCATCGCTAGGCATGCAAACTCAATATAACAACGATACAAAAGTCTGGTTCACTTTTATAGTCAATTTACTTTATAATGAAGCAGTAGTTAATTAAAGTTATTTGTTAGGAATAGTGATATTATTTGCTGTAGTGATCTTGAACTTATGGTTAGGCTCAATGGTGATAATAAGGACATTGTTCCTTTGGTTAGACCAGTTTAGCGATATTAGCATATCCTGGCCGGTATGCCTTGTATTGAAAGAATATCGGTAAAAGTTGTGTGTCTTGAAGAAAAAGTTGGAGTAATTTTTAAGATTAATGGATTAAGAGGTGTATGATCAACTGATTTTAATATAAAATCCCAGTTAAATTTATATGTCGGGTTTGTAGGGACTCGGTGTCATATGAAAATCAACATGCACTACAACATACATGTGTGATTTTCCTAGCATTTTTGCGACTTCTCCAAAACTTTGTGATATAAAAATTGCATGATCTTGGAAATTAAAAGGTTTGTAATTTGGCCCATCGTGTGGTTTTTCAATCACGAAAAACCATATTAAAATCACAAACAAACTTATCGTCTAAACACCAAATATTGAATAAATACTTTGAATTTGTTGCGATTCTCCCTACATTAGTGTCATATTACGTTGTCAAATATCATGTTGAAGACACATATATTTAACAATATGAGAGATATATCTATCTACTTTTTTATACACGAAACATGTTTTAGAAGAAAAAAACAAGAAAAACACACTTGTGGTTATAATGAATGTCACGGACTTCACTTGACTACTGCAGACTCACACACAAACAAAACAAAAAAGTAGAGACTCGACAACAATATTCCACACACCGTTACAGCTTTCACCATGTTTATTGCTTCTTTATTTGTTTTACAAAATATTTGCGATAGTTAAAAATTAAACTAATAAGACGCCAGCTTGTGAAATACACTGAGACTAAAATGATAGTTTCGATCACCTGAATATATATAATAACTATCACGACTCATAAGTTATAACAGAGCACAACGCCAACTAGATTTACTTACAACCGAACGGTATATCCAAATGTCAAATACTGAATCTAAACTCTTTAAATATAAACCAAATATGTCACGATAAAATATCAATCTAAACATCTATTCATCTTTTTATTTTCTTTTGATGAGTTTGTGACATTTTATCCATTTGCGGAGCTCTTTATCAAATAACATATCATTCATTTACATTTCATCATTTAACTAGCATGGTAATTGCGTAAAGCACCGATTCGGAGGCGAATGTTGTTTAGCGATTTTTGAATTTGACTTTTTGGCGTATATTATTTAACGATTTTATATAATAAATTATATTTTTAAGTGATTATGCGTGTTGTGTTTTGAGAGTGGTGTGTATTGATTTATTGTTGTATTCTGGAAATTCGCTTGCAATTGTTGTATGTATATTTGGTTGTGCACTAATTTAACAAAAGTCCATTGTCTTTCAGCAGTTAGGGTGTTTGGTTTTCACCCGGGTGACCAAGGTTCGAATCACTGAAAATTTTAAGCCTTTCAAAAATGGAATGTCTTAATGCTTTATATATTAGTATAAATGGACAAGTACTCATGCATAGTAATGGAATTTTATAGCGGTAGATAGTTATAGTCATATTTTGGTTACATAAAATGTTGCACAAAACTTTAACCAAAACATCATTATAACTATATACCGCTAAAAAATTCCGTTGCTATTCACGAGATACTCGTCTAGCACTACTCGAAAGATACTACGTAATATACTTTTTTGATAATATGATAAAATAAGGTATAAACAATGCATTTTATGACTATTTTTGAGCTATCAAAATCATTTGACATGAAAAAAATCTAGTTAAAAAGACACATAATTTGTTTGAACTTAATTATACGGATGATTGAATAGCTTTCGCTAATAGCCTAATAGGTATGTAATTAAGTTTTCAGCCATTATTTTGATTTAATATTTTTGTAAATAAATTAGTTTTTCACTTTGAATAATAGTTAGTTTTTCTATACAACAAGATTTATGGTAGGAAAAAATAGTTAACAAAAAGTCAGGTAAATTTAATATTTCTTCAATTAATCCATTAGCTAGAGTGTCATAAATTATATTATATGGAGTACTATATATACAAGTGTGAACCCAAAAATACTGATCATAAGCACTTAGAGGTGATCAATAGTAACCAATTAGGTTAGCTCAGTTGACTATCAAGGTTTTCTTAATGTTTCTTGGGGAAGGATGTTTGGCTAGATCAAAGGTCTCAAGTTCGAATCTTATCCGAGACTATTACTTTTTCAGGTGATAAAAGAGTAGCAAACGGGTTTTAAGATCACTACTGCTTTAACTAAACTACTAACAACTGACAAGCCGTTAAAAAAAATATAATATCAATAGTGATAACTTGGCATAGTGGTAACAAATCTACCTCTATAACCTACACATCCCTAGTTCAACGCCATTTCCAAAATCTACTTCCACCCAAAAGTGAATCCATGGACCAAATTATGTGTAGTTAAACACTTTAACTTAATAAGGTTTTAATATTTTTTTTTCTTTTAGGAGTAATTTTTTGATAGCTTTACTTTTTTTTTTTTTTTTTTGGTAAAAGGGAACTTCCACCCTGGCAAAATATATTAACCAAAAAAACCGTTTCAAGTACAGTGGAATGTGGCTGAAACGCCACATTAACCTCAAGCAACCGCTTGAACAACCCCTATATCATTTATGACATGCCATAAATGAACAATTAGCTACCAACAACTAGAACAACCATTGAGAACAAAACCGACATGCAAACAAATAAACAAAACCTAAAAAAGAGATTACTTCCTCGAACGGCCTTGAAGCTTGAAATCAAACTGCTTATTATATTCCTCAAATTGCCCAGGTAAATCAAAGACCTGGGCCGCATAATTATCAGAAAGATAACCTTCAAGGTCGTCATGTCCTCCAGCTGAAGAAAAGTAACTATCCATAGGATCATTTGGCTCAAACACCTCATCTTCACTTTCAGAAACAACCACTTCACCCACCTTAGAGAATGGGTTGCCCTTCCTTATACCATCAGCCACCGGAACGGGTTTCCCATTATCATCCACAAGGGTACCTTTCCCTTCAATAATAAGTTGTTCAAGCTTCCCAATTTTCTCAACAATAGGAGTGGTCATCATAGGCGACGGAGAAGTAGTTTTAGAAGAACTAGAAGTAACTTCAAGAGTATCTGTAGTGCCAATCACAGGTTCCAAAACCGAATCTTGTGCCTTAAGCACATCAAAGCTGTTCTTCAACTCAACAAAGTTGATATCCTCCACCCAATTATTATTCTTACCTTGGTCATCCCGGGAAGGAGCCGTACTACTAGTAGGATCAATCGTAGGTTCGTTACAAGAAGTAGAACCTACATTAACAGTTGGAGGACCTATATTTGATTGGTTAGACGTCGACGCTCTTCCATTCTTTGGCTTAGTAACCGGCCTATAGTAATACGACACTTTAGGCTTATGAAAACGAATTCCATCAACCTGACGATTAGTACCATAAAGCTTACCTTTACCTTTCTTCTTAGAGGGTTCAACGAAACCCTCTTCATCAACCAACACTTTATCATTCACAACCTGTTTCACTCGCTTAGTACATCCATCATCATTGTGATCAAAAACTTTACAAGTCTCACATCTTGGCGGCTTCCACTCATATTCAATATCAATCGTTACCAATGAATGACCGGACCCATTAGGGGAGGGGATAGCAACCACAAGAGAGTCAAGTAAGGCTTCCTTAGAAGACACTTCCACAAGGGCCCTAGCATAGGAAATACGACCCCACGACTTAAGGCACATCGTACTCGTGTAGGAATCAAGCATGATAGGACGACCAATTTGCGTTGTGATCAAACTAAGACCTACCTCAGAATACGCCACAACCGGAATATTATGAAGTTTAACCCAAACAGGAGCTAAAGTTATATCATCTTTTGTAAGAGTAGTGTTCGGGGTCCAAATATTTAAAAAGATAGGAACCAATCGTATCAACCATGGACCTTCTTCCAACACCCTCTCCATACCCTCTTTGGTTTCAAATTGGAAAAAGAAAAAACCATTATTAAGCATAACCCTTTGTAAACCAAACTTTGCCCAAGTATTTCGAACGTAATTTTCAACAACCGGGAAAGCGAGTCTCTTACCAATGAAATAACCATACAACGTATTAGCGAATCTAGAGCGTACCTCATTGACAGCTTCCAAAGGGATGGTGACATTAGCACCAGCCACACAATTATCGTTTCGCATCTCCGAAATCTTAACGGTCTTCTTTAGTGTTTTATCCTTAAGCATATCCGCAAAAGATGGAGGATTAGAACCTGATTGAGTCTTAGGCACACTCGAATCAGCAGTACCCGGACACGACTTACCATCATCATGAGCCTCCTTGTGTTGTGTCGACTCATTATCAATGTTAATAGGAGTCGTATCAATCATATTCACATCAGATTGATACTTTTCAGCCGACTTAGACGCACTACTATCTCCACCAAGATCATGTTCCAACGTTCCCCCGCCTTTATCCCTCTCTCTCGTAACACCCATCATGAATAAATCACAGCAACAAGACCCTCAAAACCGCATCCAGAACAACGCCAAAATCACAAACAAGGAACCAGCGTAATAAAAATCTAAATGTTTGACCTTAATATTCTTGAAACCGTACAGATCGAATATAATAGTAGGTACAAAACGTATTTGATCCAACGCTTAGATGGATTAAAAACAAATTCCACTAATAGACCTAAAAGTATATTAAATTAATCAAAGGAAGATTCACACCGTCCCACGATCAATTGTAAAAAGGGAGTAACAGATTAGGACATTGATAATTAATAAAGAATTCCACTAATATACTTTTATGTAATGATAACATATAACTATCAGATATACATATCTATTAAATTAGTTGGCTTTGTTTATTTGACAATTATAAATTTTAAAAAAGTTTGCCTTTCTTATTGTAATTCTTTACTTTTTGGTATAACTCGAAAATATTTATTATATTATATCGAAAAACTATGCTACAAAAATGTGATAGTTACAAGTCTTTTTACCAATATACTACCGTGAGTGGCTATATATATATATATATATATTTTTTTTACAATTCTTATGATCAGCATGCATAAATACTAAATTGAATTTACATAGTGGTGGAAGGCAAGCGAGCAACAAGCTGCGTCGCTAGCCCTTTTTAAATTGCAAAACTAATCCTCTTAAAAACGACATTTGTGGATCTAGGTGTTACAACATTACTATGCATAGCACGTTGAACTCTGTTGAGTAGCTCCACTGCCTCAGGTGCAAGAAAACCAAAAGTATCAAACGCGAAAGGAATACAAACATGTTGATTTTCAATGCACGCTTTCTCGTGTTTTGCCACTTTGTACGAGGCGGCTTTCCAAGCAGCCTGTCCTACTGTAAAACCCCGGCTACTCAACCCCACAAGAGGAGAAACCCCGATTAGAACCACACACGCATGTTTCCCTCCAACACACCCAAAAACCAAAACGTCTGCCGGTCTAGGTGTGAATCTTCCATCCATTGGGTCAGTCAAAAAGTTCACAGGCACTTCTTTCTTGAAACAATGAGGTCTAATATAAATTGTTAGACAGAGTAACTAAATAGAAAAAGATCAAAATAAATGGTAGAACAAAGAAAGGTCCAACCCACCGCTAACGGGTGGTGTCCACCCTGTTGTTGATGATCTCTTATTTGAGATGTCATTTTCTATCTTAAACCACCTCTACATGTAGCCCCACAAAAACCTATGTCGATCTTTCTATTAACCACCTTTCACCCCAAAAGGGTGTCAACCTTTTCTGGCGCTAGATATCTTTTCTCCTTTCCTTTTTTTGATAATCTGTGTTAATATACAACACAATAGGCGTAGTGAACGCGGATGTTTTAAGTAGAATACTAAGTGGTTTATAGGCTGCTGATCGAAGCTAGAGAATGTATCCAATGGTAAAATGTCAAATATATAAGCTTTAGGTCATAAATTCAAATATGGGATTATTACCAAAATAGAACATGCAACCATGGTCAATTCGGTTCCTGCCCTTAGATTTAAAAATGTTTTTTTTAAACCGGGGCAACTTGTACAATTGGAAAACTGACGAGGTGTCACTTTTCTACAAGTGACAAGTGTCGCTTGTCTGTCAGGTTTTTAGGCAACTTGTAAACTTTTTGGGCAACAGCCGTCATTTTTTGGGCAACTGGGCACACATGTCATCATATGGGTCGAGTTGCCCAGTTGCCCGGTCTAAAAAAGACATTTTTGAATCTGGGGGCAGGAAGCGAATTGACCATGGTTGCCCGATCTATTTTGGTAATTATCCCTTCAAATATTTGCATCGTATACTTTCAAGCATAATTGTTAATATCTCGATCCTGATCTTATGATCATATGATTTTACGATACTACAAAACAAAAATGATTCCCATCTTGCGTAGGATCTTTGCCAGATAGTATCTTAATAGGATCCCGATCTTGGTCATAGGTTCTTAAGATCTCGATCGATCTTACTTATCTAGAATCACAAGCTAAAAAACTACAAATTTATGTATTAAGTTTTATATAATATGAAGAACATGAGGCTAATTGTATTAAACACTAATCATAATTTGAATATACTACATGATGCATAATAATATGTATATGTGCATAATTTTACAAGGTCTATTAAGAAAATACTGTAACACTATAATAGGATCTTAAAATCCCGATCCGGTCGTAGAATCACGATCTTGCAAAGACGAAAATGATCCTAGATAGAATCCCAATCTTAAAAACTTTGCTTTCAAGTGTTGGTAATATACATACATTGAATAGCTCTTAGGCCAATTCGGTGTCGACGGATCTTCATCTTAAGTTAGGTTTTGAATAAAAAATTCTCTAAGTGTAAACAAAGTCCATGAATGGAAATAAGCATTCAGGGAGTCATCTTCTGAGTTTTTCAGAGTCCAAAGAAAGACTCGACACATACACCAAATGGCTTTGCTTCAATTGGTACCCATCTCCAAAAAACCTATGGGCCCACTGGAGAGATTTTGTGGATAAAAAGTTAAGGGTTCAAGTCTCGGCTCTTGCTCACTCCAGTTGGCGCCCTACTGGGGCAGGAGAGTTACCGTAGCTATTCCTTGTGGGGTAGCCAATGGCTAGTACCAAAAGTCATCCAGGGTCAGGGTGTTCCTGCCAATTCACATTTTTTTTGTAGAAAGACTCAACACTTAATGAGGGGAACTCAGTAAGTGAAGTCCATGAACCAAAAAGAAGATGAAGAAGTTTAGTGAGTAATGATAATAACTCACTGACTCCCTGAAGATCTCCTCAAACAAACAAAACATCCTGAGCTTAGATATTTGAGAAAGATATCCAAGTCACTGAAATATGAAGGCGGAATTTTATTTTATTTTTGGAAAGATAAGTATACAACACTTATATCAAGTCAATATAATATAAGAGTTTGTATAAAATGACTAACAATTGCAACAATGTTCCTTAAAGTATGGCTGGACGTGTTTCAAGAATAAAAGTATTTAATGTAAGTGTACTACATAGTTAAAAGCTTGCCACGGCGCTATTACCTTACTTGTATCTACCTCGATCTTTTCCTATAAAAGAGAATGTTATAAATGATTAAATGCTTATCTCTTGCAATAAAAGTGATACACTTTCAAGAGAACATTTACACCTCCAAAGAAAATTATAGTCCCTGAGCATTCAGTTGGTTAAAGCATAGTTCTTACTTAAACATTAACTTTGGTTTGTGCTTAAGTTTAGTGAGGAGATCACCAAATATTGTCATTCAACTTAGATTGTTATTCCACAAACAATCTTAAGTAAACTCTTTGATTCACTTCTAATAAGACTTTAAAAGTTATAAATATCTTTGTGTTTACTTATTCGTTTATTTATCTTGTTGAAGTTTAAACTTATAGTATTAAGACAAATAAAATTTATTTTTGTCTATCTAGCCTAACCCCCTCAAGTTAAGGTACAAAAACAAATAAACAAACCACCATCTCTTTCCCAAAATAGAGTGTTGATGAATCAAAAGGTCTAAAAAATGTAGAGTACTTACAGGCCAAGGACATTAAGGACCCGCACCAGCCGCCTGTTGCTTTCCCTAAAGCTTTAGGCCATAAAAAAAGGGCACTGCAAGCAACCTTTATGAAAGCTTCTGTAGGAAGTGGAGGTGAGGAGAAGGAAAACCCCCAATACACTAGATAGTCTTTGTCACAATATACTCCATCCTTTAACTCCGATTCTCTATGTAGGGACGATGGTTCACGGTTTCCCAATCCCAAAACTAACCTACCAATTCGTAACCTGGTCTATGACAAACAACAGTCTGGTCTTGAGGGTCACACTTTTAGGAATTTAAACGTCAATCAGGGTCCTTTATCACAACAATCAAAAGATCCCAAAAAAGACACTAGTTCATCATAACCTTTGCCTGAGGGACCTTAAAAAGATCCCGAGGATTTAGTGAACTCTCCTCAATTCATTGATGAGGGACACAAAACACTCCCACTGAAAAGTTGTGAAATGCAGGGAATCTTAGATTCTGATGAAGATGATGCGCAGGATTACACTCTACCTGATGAGGAGGATGAGATCACTCTTATTAAGGAGGACATCATGGATGTTGAAGAACCTGTCCAGTGTCCTCGTATCCTTGGAGAAGGAACTACCAAAGAACAAACTCCTCATCAAAGCTCTCAGGCTAAGTCTCATCTTCTCTTAGCATCTGAACTCTCAAATAATCTTGTAATTGAAAAGAGCCTGGCATCACATCTACAGCTAACTGGTGATTATGTGATTGATCAAATCTTGGATGATGCTGAAGAGAAACACTTTGAAATTAGGGATGGGTATGTAGAATTGAAACACAACATTAAGAAGAGGTTCAAACATAACCTTCATGACACTAAACGTGTTGAAAAGTCCGTTGAATCCCTAACCTCAATAATTGGCAATATACACAAGGAAATGGCTGAGTTCAAGGTTCTTGAACTTCGTGTCTCTATCTCTAAGATTAGAAAATGTATCAACTCCTATGTTGAATCTTACAAGTCCCTTGCATTGTTAACTGGAAAGAGGATGTCCAAAATTGAAACTGACCAAGCTTAAGTAGCTTAAGATATTACTAAAATTAAGACTTCCTTCACTGACATGTACCAATCTTTAGCTACGGATATTACCGAAATCAAGACGTTAATCACTGACATACATAAATCTTTAGCTCGGGCCACTACAAAAGACTAATAAAGATTAAGTCTGATCAAAATCATTTGACTTTAGATATCGCCGAGATCAAAACTTCTGTCACTGACATCCTACACCTACTTTAGGATGCATTCTCAATTGGTAGTACATCAGTCCCCTTGTTCATCATCCTCGGTTAGTGGTGAAAGGGAGAAGCCAGTTGAGACCACTACTACACCCATCCCTGAACATCAATTGGTCTCGCTATTTGTAGATAGTCCAAAGCCATCAAAGCCTGAACCCAACAACCAAGCAATGTTCATCTATCATAATCCCTCATCAATACCTAGGGGGAGAAGACAATGGAACATGATAATCCTGAGCCCATTTTATCATTTTGAATTACACCATCTAAAGTCATCCCTGTATCCTCTTTTGTCTAACCAACTAAATACATCAACGAAAAGAAGAACATGTTTGAAGATGAAGATAGTATGATTACAGAGCTTCAAGAAACTGAACTTCCATTCCCGGAACTCAATTCCTAGAAATAAAGATGAATCTCCATCAACTACTAGCTTAATAACATATCAACTTGAAGATGGTAGGATTATTCAAGCCACTTCTGATAAAATTCATAAAATCATAGAGGATTAAGAGAAAATGAAAAGTGAAGCTTCTCCAAGAAAATAAATTCTTAGGTTTGCAAATTAAGAGGCTTAGGTATCTGCTCAAATTATCAAATCTGGCAAAGAATTCAAAGAACTTTAGCTTCAAGAGCTGAATGCTACTAAAGAAAGACAAAAGGCCGACGCTGAGGAATAGATAAATCTCTAGAAAGATTATAAAACAAATATGGAGTATCTTAGAAAGCCTGAACCAATCACTGATATCAAAATTATTCCCAACACCAAACCAATAAGAGTAAGTATCGTCAGATTTGATGACGAATCCAACTTTGAACTTCTCACTGAATTCAAATGGAGATTATTTGGTGTTAAGGAATGGGAAAGGATGCTTGCCATACTAAAGAAGAAAAAGGGCAATTGCTGCTTAAATTGCCCAAATCACTTGGTAAAAGATTTGATGAATCAAAGAACAAGAAAGGAGTATGGTTACTGATAGGAGAAAGCCTCTGAGTCTTCAAGATACTACCTAAATCTCTTCTCTTCAGAAGAAAAGGAAAAGAAACGTGGAACCTAAACCTGAATAATACATTGTTGGCTTTCACTACAATAGAACTCCTCCTAAAGGAGTTCTATTTAGAGAAAACTAAGTAATCAAATCTCCTAAACACGCTATGCGGAAATCGTAGAGGGGGGGGGGGGGTGAATACGTTTTCCTTTTAAAATTATAAAAAGTTCTGTATCAAATTATCGATTAAGTTAAAATCAATATGAGAAGTGTGAATAATATATCTAAATCTATTAAATCATATCATATAATTATACATACAATCACAATATTAACTTCTAACCATAACTCAATTAACATCAAAACAATATAAGCAACAGTCAACACATATATGCAAGAATAGATATAAAGCTATATATTCAAGAATAAATGAAAAGAGATAAGAGAAAGGAAAGGCAAACCGGACATGATGATTTATAGTGGTTCGGTCACGAAGCACCTCTTTGCCCTACTCCACTCCCCGAGTACCCAAATCGAGAGTTCACAACACTACTCAACAAGCTCCCTTTAGGCAGAGAAAACCATACACACCTTTGCTTTCACCAATTTACGACACTAAGCAAAATGTCGAGCCTAATGCTAGCAAGGACCAAACTCATGACTTCGATCACTACAAAACTTCTATCACGACACAACCAATGCACACCACGACACTACATCTCTCCTTCACACCTTCTGGATCACACCACACCAATCACAACTTAGCACGACTTCACGACTTCAACACCATTACGACTATACACACCACTACTAATCTTCATGACTTCACACCACTTCTTACACACCTCTTCTTACACACCCATTGACTCACTACTGAGTAATATCATATTTATCTACTTCTTACATATATGTACATAACTTACTTTTACAAATGTACTCAACTTCACATCAGTACTAACTAGACTCTAATACTTCTTTGACTTTATGATAGGAGGTATCCTTCTCTTGCACTTGAGGGATTAAGCTTGAATCACTTGGAAACAAAGCTTTATGATTATATGATCAAAATATTTAGAAACATATGTATGAAGTATTAAAACAAAAAGTTTGGAGCGCAAAAGGTGAGGAAAAATGCCAGGAACAGTCTAGTATTTATAGGCAAAGCTGAGAAGCGGGGCCAGTCCCCTAAAAGTGTGGCCAGCCCCCTTAAAGTTTAAGGGGGCCGCCCCTCTGAAACGGTCCTCAGCTTTGACTTTTTCTGGGGAAGGTTTTTTTTGAATATTTTACCATTTTTGGTTGAACATCTGAATTTGAATATTTATTATGAATTAAACATTTTCCTTTATTTACCAAAAATGTTTTGTAAAAGACATAAAATATTTGTAACATTTTATAAAAAGTCTAGTGATTAAATAAAAATCCTTTGATCATAAAATGCATTAGACATTTGTTTATTCATGCCTTAAGTGATTGTTGAAGCATACTTGAGACGTTGAGATGTCGAGAGATGTTGACGTATGAATGCATAGATGATTTGTGATCACAAGTAACTTAAGCACTTTACATTATGTGTTGTAACTTACATCTTAGTCATCATCAAAATATGAAGAGTGTATTTAGATTAAATATCGTAATATTTATGTCAACAATTTCCCCATTTTTGATGATTACAAAATATGTAAACTATAACTCATAGTAAAATGTATAAGTTACTTGTTTACTCTTTTTCTCCCCTCTTTTGTCGAAACAAAAAGGTGGACTCTTAGACGAGACTACTAATACACCTCAACCCTTGAAATGAAGAGACGAGCTTGAATAATCGTAAGTGAAGCCTTGATCCTATCAACTTCTAAAACATTGACATCCCTTAAAATTTGACTCTAGTGGATCCATGGATCAAATAAATTGCAAACTTTTATCCTGCATCAAGAGTTAGTTTTGTGCAAATAAATAAATAAAAATAAATAGGTAGGGATGAAATACACATATCAAGAAATGTGTAGATGTCATTAGAAACTTAATGACTTAGACATTTGCCAATGCTCCATCTTGGTGGATGCTCCCCCTTAGTGTATACTCTCCCTTGTATGGGGCACCAAGAAATGGAAGAGTGTTACAAAGCAAAGTTTGTAGAAAAAATGCGTATATACATAATGATGATGATAGATATATGCATGACACTAATCGAGGAACAAGATATGGATGTCTTAGGTATATGCACTAAAAATATGACACATGAAGTGATTGTTTTAAAAATAACAAACTAAATCGCCAAAAAAATTATCATGACCAATGCTTGAGACATGGCAACGATTAGGACCCAATGAAAAGATTCGACCGACATATTTTGGCGAAACATACCAAAATATATACTATAAAAGAGTTAAAAGAGAATGAAGATGAAGATGGTACATTCTTTTAAAAACGTAGAAAACCAAGAAGGATGAGCTTGAATGGAAAGGGTAGGTGATGACAAAAGTTGACTGATATGGTTTAGATTAATATATCGTTCAACAGAGGTGGATAAATGGAAATCATGGAAATTTTAGGTGTTTTGTTAGTTGATGACCGAAGGTGGATATGTGAAATGAGGTGGTAGTAATTTCATGTTTTTATGGGTGTATGGGTATGACGGTTGCCTTTTGATTCAAAGAGCGACATAAGGATGAACATAGGTTTGTGTATCATGAAAAATGGTTCGACCTTCATGGGTTATGTTGTAGTGGTGATGACACACTTGTTAGAATGTAGGGAATGGTTACATGGTGGAATCTTCTTGTGAAGATGACTAGGTGGAGTTATTGGTGAAGATGGAAAATGAGCATCAAGTGGTGTGATTGGTGAGAGCGAAAGAGCGATGTTCATGGAAGGAATTTCTTGGGTAGAAGGTGGTGGTAATAGTTTTGGTGGTGGAGACAATTGTGAGTTGAGATATCCATAAATGGATGGAGATGAAGATATGGAAGAAGTGGATGTTACTTGAGTAGAGGGTGTTTTAGATGGTGCATTAGGTGGACTAGGAGATGAAATTTGAGGTTGAGGTGATGGAGTTTTGGTGTCATCTTGTGTTAAATCAATGAAGAGTTGTTTAGGAGGTATGATATTGATTTGTTGGTTTCTTTGAGGGGATCAAAATGGAAGCTTTTGGTGATGCCATTGTAGATGACTCGAGATTGGTAGTACAAAGGATGACTCAGTTTTTCATTTCACACTAGTGGTTTGAGGATTTACTAAAACTATTTATCACTGACAAGAGTGACGAAAGGTTATGAGGTTTGAGTGTAAGGTAGAAGGATATATGTGAGTGAGTGTGTTTTCCCTTCCCATTAGATTTGTGCTCATCCAGATATAAATACAAATCAACACGAAAGCGATAAGCTTGACAATGACACAAAGGATGAAGGATAGCATACAATGAACTTCATCCACGAAGTTATGTAGCTCTTCTCGAGTATTGAGAATGTTTAAAGAATAATCGCAAAATGAGGTATGAGGTTTTCCTAAAGATGGTAGCGGGAAAAGGTGGAAGGAAGGTGTTTGACATCTATATAATAATAGAGTCATGACTAAAGTTTTAGAAAAACAAAATAGACATGAACGATGAGTGACATTTTAATTTGGATTTTGCTAATTAAAAATACTTAAATATTTCAGATGAAACATTTAAGTTGTCACACCTACATAGAGATGTATTAGATTAGTATCTAACTATCTCTTGACATAGAGTTGATTGTTTGCAAGGAAACATGATGATGAATAAGGGAGTGATTATGCATGGAGACTCTAGGACACTTAAGACAATTCTGAGACTATTATGACCTATCGGATTGTGACACTAAGGTTCTCATGAAATAAGGGTATAAATTCTAAGGATAAGAAAAATATACCTAGATGGATGAGACATATAGAATTAAGCATGTAAAAGCATTTAAGCATGTATTATTTAGATATACTAAAATATATCATATCGGAATTGTTAGAGAAAAACAAAAACAATTATAATAAACATGCATTCAATAACCAAGCAAATAATTACGGAGGTATATTGATGAGGCGAAAAATGAACCACTTTTAAGGGGTCATTTAAGCCCGAAATTGAATTTATTTGATCAAATATTGCCCTAAATCGTTCCTTTTGTGATTTTAGGTAATTTGGGAGTGAATTCTGGAAAAGGAAGCATTTTGGACGTTTTTGGAGCATAAAAGTGAAGAAAACGGCAAAGACTTAATTTTTCATGCTGAGAACAGTACCTGCCGGCGTTAAGAAGAAAATCCTGACGGCGTCAGGAGTAAAATCCGTGACGACCCAGTGAAAACCTGAAGGCGTCAAGAGAAGGGCGTCAAGAGTATTTTTGGTGACGGCCTGCATAAGGAGTACACATGACAGCGTCAAACCCAGATCTAGGCAGTCCGAGAAATTATTTGGCAGCGAGATGACGGCGTCAGAGATTTGTTCTTGACGCCGTCACCTCAGAAAAACTATATATACTTTTCTAATTTTCATTCATTAGAGAGGAACTTGTGTGGAGAATACTAGGGCCGAACTTGTGAAACCCTAGGTCGTATTTTCAAGGGTTTTTACCCCTTGAAACCTTTCATGTTCAATTAAGATAAGTCCTCTTTCAATTCAATCAATATGTCTATGTGTTGTTTGAATATATCTTATGCTTGTCTCGATTTCAACATGCTAGGCTAGATCTATCATGTGTTTGCTTAGATGTAATGAAACCTAGATGTTAATTATATGTTGATTACTTGTTTATAGTTGTAATGGATGAATGATTTCAATGATAGGCTTAAGAAAACTGGCAGATCTCCATTGTGTAACATGCTTGAACGTCTTAGAAAACATGAACCGATGTGTACTAGGTTTTATTGGTTGTATTTAATGCATGAGTAAATTCTAATGATCCCATGTTAGTAGCTTCTTAGCCGGCTCGACATAGGAGTGAAGCAGGCGCTTATAGGATTGGGGAAGTAAGTACGCCACCCCATGAATGGTATTAAGGAATACAACCCGTCATCCACGCAACTATAACAAGTAATTAACATGTAAAAGATATCTAGGGAGTAGTGAAATCTAAGTAAACACAATTCTCCCCTATATTGCTCACACCACTAGTTTAATTTAGTTTATTTTCATTTTTAGTATTTTATTTTGATTGCATCTTAGTAATTGGGTTAGTTGACTAGCAACTAATTCCGCCTAACTCCTTCAAAACCGAGATTTTAATTGCTTTTGTAAAACTAAAAAAATACAAAAAGAATCATCCTTCAACTCTAGACCTAGTCGTTAGGTTTTCTAATCCTAGCGACACTATTCCTAGCTGAACGATCAATCCCCCGGTACTTGTCATTATACTATACTACATCGATCATGTATACTGCCTGGTGGGGGTTGTAAGCTTCTCGAGATCCCTCGAGAGGTAAATCCTGGTGCAATTCCCACGCATCCATATATAATCAAATCACATAGGAGCAAGTAAACATATTGAAATTTCATATATGTGAGATGCCATAAATCTAGGAATGAAAAACTCTAATGATAAACAAAGTTCATAAAAGTAAACTAGCGTTAGGTATATTTAGGAAGAACAATTTAATCAAGTTGGAGAATGAGTATGAGACTATTACTTTTAATCAAGTTGGAGAATGTGTATAAGACTATTACTAATGGTGCTCAATTAAAGCTAAACACGACTATTTTTACGGGTTACACACACCCAACTTCTCACATAGAAGCAATTCAACCGTTAGGCAAAATTGAACTTCTAGACAATAGGTTCTCGAGTAGTCATTCTCTTTTTACAAGAAATTGAGTTCCTAAATTTACCTATCGAAGAGTACCAAATATGAAGTTTGCTTGGTTCACTAATATTTGGCTTAATGTGACTTAAATATCATGTTTTTATGATGGTATATCTAGATGATATATTTTACTCACTATTCTAATAGAGATGTGTTGAATTTTTAGAAAAGAGTAAGCAAAATGTACTAATCTTTTGTTCATAATTTACCGGTTGTTTGGTTTTGATGACATATTACTTGATTTAATAAATGTGATTAATTTAAGAATGCTCCTTAGCATATCTTGTGAAATTAATCTCATTAAGATTATTTATCTTAAATGAGTTTGTGAGTCTCAAATGATATTAAAACTACAAATTTTTATATTCTTAAACGAATATTATTTTATATGATTTCTGCCCATGTTATATACCATAATTTAACTAGTATTTGAATAAAGGAATTTTACTTGTTTATGCATTGTGACAAGTTATTTTTTAATTCTAATAACATATATTATTTCAAAAAGAAATGTGTAGTGTATTATCTTGTAACACAACCATTCATGCTACAAAGAAAAAGAAATGCGTAAAATATATAGTGTGTATTATTCTTAAATGTGTATTTTAGCTTGGAGTTATGATTTTAAGTAGTGTGAGTAAAGTTTACATATGTTGTTAGTTTGCTAATGTTTGGTTTTTCAGATATGACACATTTATCCATTGCATTGCATTGTAAATTGCTTGAATATTTCGGACGAAACATCCAAGTCGTCAATCCTACATCATTGTATATTTTATGCATGTATTACATCTTACTCTAATATTTGGAACATAAACATTTGACAAGTAGACTTAATATGACATTATCAATACAAGTGTTTGTTATGATCCAATGCATATTCTTTTCATCTACAAAGGATGTAAATATTTTCATATCAATCTAATGTGATTGAGTATGTAGATTCAAGAATATATCTTTTGTTGTAATTTGATATAATCTTGAAACTAAACAAATTATAATCCAATATCTTGTCCATACTAAAAACATGCCAATTAGATTTGATAAATATATCAACCATAATTTGAATAATGAATCGATATAATATCAAGATCTTTCTTGACCCTCACAAACACTCATTTAAAATAAATAGACATTTTATAGTGTGTTCTATTAATCCTAAGATTATTTATGAGTGAGGTTAATGGATGATTGAAAGTTAACTTATTGCTTCATGATTGTCATATATTTTGTTTATGTGAAAGACTATTTATTGTTACGTATAATGAACTCACTTAGATTTTGAAAATACTTTTTCTTTTATATAACTACTAATGTATTAAAATGATCCATTTTATCTTGTTTAAACAATCTAAGGTAAAACAAGGTAATTTGCTGAAAATATTTAAGCGTGTTGGTGAGAATAGATTAAATCATTTAAAATATTTAAGTGATTAGATTTAACTCATTTACAAGATATTTGAGTAACATTAAGTCATCTACACTTATATGCAATGCAAGAATAATATTGCAATCCTAATTCAAGAAATCTAGCATAAGATCTAGTTAAGTATAATCCTGAAAACTGGCTATAAATTAATAGGGTACATGACACATATGCTTAGATATACAATTAGCTAAATTTCTAATAGCAACAATCATCTAATATATTCTTTTAATAAAATAAAGACACAAAGAAGTTCACATAACACATAAAAACACTTGTTGTCGTTTTGTGTATTATATTCACCACTATTTACTTAGCTCGATTTTATTTCAAAATAAAACAGTTTCCTCCCCATTTTATTATTTAATCAAGATCAATCTTTTAAAAATATAAATACTTAATATTTCAAAGATACACCAACTAGGAATGCCGGCTCGAAGGAAAAGGTAAAATACAAGTTTTACGTTAAAACGAAACACAAATTTTTGACCACCGTATTGTGTTTTGACTTTTTGACTTATTTAAGTTTATAATGATTACTTTTAAACATTTTTAAATGAAAGTAGACTTGATTACCGGTAAAACTCCGGGTGGCATGGCTTCTACGGTGTTACGGTTAATTTTATATGATTTTTCAAAGTTACTTAAAAACTAACGAACAGACAGACCCCCCTTTAAACATTTAAGGCAAGGTTGTCAGGATCGCGATCCTGATCGTAGGATCGCACGATCCTACGATCCTACTTTGAAAAAACGATCATGATCGTAGCGGGATCTTAATTCTGGTAGGATCGCTGCAGGATCGTAGGATCGTTAGCAGGATCGTGGGATCGTTAGCGATCCGATCCTACTGATAACTTTTTTTTTTTTTTTTTTTTTTTTTTTTTTTTTTTTTTTTCATATATGAAGCATTATTTTAGCCTTTGAGGCCCTTGTGACTTTTTGTCTTAAATAGCCCAATAACAAAACACTCAAATTCCACGACATGAAAATAAAAAATACGTGGATAACAAAACCTAATTCCTAAATCTGAAATACAGCTTGCACATGCGTAATTTTTATTTTTATACTAGCATTCATCTCACGTTAAAATATAAACCATGATTAGATTTTAAAGATTCTACAATATATATTATACTAAATATGAGGACTTTAAATGGAAATACGATGACTATCTTTTAAAGTTGCCTAATTTCTTTTTTAGTTCTTTAAATTTTTAGTTATTTAATTGATTGGTGTGTTGAGTTTAGACTTTAGAATTTTAGCAAATCAGTTAGTTAATTGGTGTGTTATGCTCGATCATATCAAACTTTTTTTTTTTTTTTTTTTTTTTTTTTTTTTTTTTTTTTTTTTGAATAGAGCTCGATCAATATAGTTTGGAGTCAGTAACTTGCAATTGTACTATTGTAGCTAACTACAAATTAATTTACAATCTTTACTCATAAGGTTCAATCTCACTAAATATTCATTTGTTAGCGACTTAGCGGCATATACAAAGTTTCACTAACGATGCACTACAATTGTCTAGTGAATATACTGATATAGAATTATAGATATGTGATGAGGCATAAATTCATAAATGATAAACCATGAGCTGAGTGAAGTTTACCAACATATGGACTATGGAGTATAAGTGTATAACTTTATAAATTTAGGCGTGGCAAAACAGAAGGTCACTTTTTGTTTTACCGTTTTTGAAATCTCATTATGTATTTGAGATGTTTTCAAGCTATTGAGAAATATATAAAACAATAGAAGTATAAAACTACGACTCCTATGCGAAAATGTATACATTTTCATAGGATCTTACGATCCCGATCCGATCCTACGATCCCGATCTTGCAAAGCCGAAAACGATCCTAGGTAGGATCCCGATCCTGACAACCTTGATTTAAGGGGACCGGCCATATATTTAAGGAGGCCACCCTCCTGGTACTCAGAATTACATTTTTTTTGTAAAAAAATTGTTTTCTGACTTTGCGAGAAGGTGTGAAACTTTCTGATTTTGATACCGAACATATAATACTTATTTTAAGCATAATCTTAACTCGAGCTAGTAAAATTAGTTTATATAACATTAAAACTAATACAAGTTAATCAACAAAACACTTTTCATATTTAATCATCCTTAATAGGTAATTTGATACATGGATCGTACTCAAACTTTAAAACCATTTGTTTTAAAAATTAAAGCGACGTGACTCTGTTACCAATTGTGAAAATCGTAGAGGGGCAGGGGGTGAATACATTTTCCTTTTAAAATTATAGAAAGTTTTGTGAAATGTGAATAATACATCTAAATCTATTAGACCATATCATATAATTATACACACAATCACAATATTAACATCTAACCATAACTAAATCAACATCAAAACAATATAAGCAACAATCAACACATATATCCAAGAATAGATATAAAGCTATAAATGCAAGAATAAATGAAAAGAGATAAAGAAAAAGGAAATGCAAACCGGACACGATGATTTATAGTGGTTCGGTCACGAAGCACCTCTTCGCCCTACTTCATTCCCCGAGTACCCAACTCGAGAGTTCACAACACTACTCAACAAGCTCCCTTTAGGCGGAGAAAACCATACACACCTTTGCTTACACCGATTTACGACACTATGCAAAATTTCGAGTCCTAATGCTAGCTAGGACCAAACTCACGACACGACTTCGATCACTACACAACTTCTATCACGACACAACCAATGCACACCACGACACTACATCTCGCCTTCACACCTTCTGGATCACACCACACCAATCACAACTTAGCACGACATCACGACTTCAACACCATCACGACTATACACACTACTACTAATCTTTACGACTTCACACCACTTCTTACACACCCATTGACTAACTACTAAGTAAGATCATCTTGATCTACTTCTTACATATACTTACATAACTTACTTCTACAAATGTACTCAACTTCACATCGATACTAACTAGACTCTTATACTTCTTTGACTTTATGATAGGAAGTACTCTTCTCTTGCACTTGAGGGATTAAGCTTGAATCACTTGGAAACAAAGCTTTATGATTTTATGATCAAACGATTTAGAAAGATATGTAGGAAGGATTAAAACATAAAGTTTGGAGTGCAAAAGGTGAGGAAAAATGCCAGAAATAGTCTAGTGTTTATAGGCAAAGCTGAGGAGTTGAGGAGCAGGGTTAATCCCCTTAAAGTGTGGCCGGCCCCCTTAAAGTTTAAAGGGGCCGCTCTATTATTTAAGGGGGGCCGCCCCTCAGAAACAGTCCTTATCCTTGTCTTTTTCTGGGGAAGGTTTTTCTGGAACATTTTTGCCATTTTTGGTTGAAATTTTGTATGAATTAAACATTTTCCTTTATTTACCAAAAATGTTTTGTAAAAGTTATAAAATGTTTTTAACATTTTATAAAAATTCTAGTGATTAATAAAAGTTCATTTGATCATAAAATGCATTAGACATTTGTTTATTCATACCTTAAGTGATTGTTGAAGCATACTTGAGACGTTGAGATGTCGAGAGATGTTGACGTATGAATGCATAGATGATTTGTGATCACAAGTAACTCTAGCACTTTATGTTATGTGTTGTAACTTACATCTTTGTCATCATCAAAACATGAAAATGATGTTTAGATTAAATATCGTAATATTTATGCCAACACGGTATCTTTTTAACAAATGTATTTGGTGATCCTACATTTTAGAGAGTCTCTCGGATGCTTCTGGTGGACACCTTAACCCTTTTCCTTTACAAGATTGATGCATTATCAGGGAAGACCCTTGAAGCTCAAAGTGGTAAAGTTATTGGATTAGGAAATTGAAAAGAGGATAGACATGCACATCCTTCTTTCAAATAAAGTAAAGTTGGAAATGAGGGGACTTCAAGAAGAACAAGAATAGTTAGGGTCTTATGTAATATTCAATCATTTGTTAATTATCTTATGTGATATAGGTGAATACTAAATGAATTCTTTTGCATCATTTATAAGTTTATGCTTTACTCTATATTAATTAAGTCCTAAGAAGTTCTTTGCTCACTTAAACTATAAAAAAAAAAAGCTTGGGCTATATTTATATCCAAATAGGGGATATTGTTGGGCTAATTTAGTGCCCATTGATCTTCATCTAGGATTTAAATAGAAAATAACCTAAGTGTAAACAAAGTACCTGAATGGAAAATAGTATTCAGGGAGTCATCTTTAGAGTTATTCATAGTCTAAAGAAAGACTCAACACTTCCCAAGACAAAACTCAGTAAGTGAAGTCCCTCAACCAACAGAAAGATGATAAAGTCAGTTAGTGATGACAATAACTCACCGAATCCCTAAAGATCTTCTCAAATAGACATCCTGAGCTTAGATATTTAAGAAAGACATCCAAGTCACTGCAATATAAAGACAAAACTTATCCAAAAGTTAAGATAGTATAATAGTTGATATAAAAAGGACAAACAGTTGTCAACACAGTTCCTTAAAGTATGCTTGAACATGTTCAAAAAAAAATTATTTAATGTAAGTGGACTACACAGTTAATAGCTTGACACGTCATTATAACCCCACGAGTATCCATCTCGATCTTTGATTATAAAAGAGAATGTTGTAAAGGAGTAAATGCTCATCTCTTGCAATAAAAGTGATACACTTTCAAGAGAACATTTACTCCTTCAAATAATAATATAGTCCCTAAGTAATCAGATGGTTAAAACATAGTAATTACTTAAACATTAACTTTGGTTTATATTTATGTTTATTGAGGAGATCACCCAATATTGCAGTCAACTTAGATTGTTAATCCGCAAACAATCTTAAGTAAATTTATTGATCCACTTCTAAAAATAATTTAAACGTTAAAAATATGTGTGTGTTTACTTATTCGTTTATTTATTTTGTTAAAGTTTAAACATAGATTAAGAAGACATGAAATATGATGATTAATTTAACTTGGTTAAAACATTGTAGCCATCTAAAAAGGAACAACAATTGCAAATTCTTGTATTGACCATGCATTGGATATCTGCATAAGTCTTTTTCTCTGGGAGAAATTTTGTTGAGATATGTAATTAAAATTGAGGGAAAACTGCAAAAAATGTCCCTAAACTTTGGAAAAAATGCAATAAGTGTCCTCTTACGAAAAAATTTGCAAAAAGTGTTCCTGACTGATTTCTGTTTTGCGAAAATGGTACCTGAGGGGTTATTGTTCTTGCAAATTTGGTTTTTTTGGTTAATGCTTGTTAGAAAATCTCGTTAGTTATCCCTCACGTGCGTTGCATGTGAGGGTAATTCATCATTTCACCTTTCCCGACTTTAACACACTCCAGCTACCTCACTGGCATGAAAATCGACGAGAACATTTTTTTCAAATAACCAAAGTCTTGTTTAACACATTAACATTAACAAATCACGCACACATAAATGTTCTATCTTCTTTCAACCGATCAAATCACACACCCACAAAACAATACCATCGGAACTTAGCAGGTGTGATTCTTCAAACAACACACATACCAGGTAACAACATTTACTTATTTTTACTTCATTCAAATGTTATTTGAATTTTTTTGAATCTTAATCGTTAATGCAGCAAACATGTTTGGTAATCAATTTATTTGCACAGTGGACAATCCTCAACATGTTTTGGATGAGTTTGTAAGTTAACACCATTATTGACAAGTTGTTATTTCTCTAAGAAACTATTTTAATTGGTTTAAGTGACAATGGTTAAAAATTAATTTTCATACACAGGAACTGCATAATGATTGCGTTTTTGGAGGTTCCTATCATGGCAATCCTTATATTTACTTAGTTAACAAGTGTGTTGTTGAGGGAGTAAGGTGGAATGATTTTGTCATTCACAGCATCACCTGTTCGGATGTTGAGTACATACATTTTGTAGAAGAGGGTTAGGATGTGTTTTATGTAACTTGCTACGGTGAGGATTGGTTAGAGTTTCATAATTATGAACCCGAGAGTACTCAATGTTGGAGATGTTCAGTGCCTGTGACAGACACATCACCTGTTCGTTGTAGGAAAACTTTCTGAGATATCTGAATGGTCCAACCCCTACTGACTCGGTCGTGGTTTCCACTAACACGACTGACTACAATGTTAGGGTGGCCATTGATCATCTCTATGATTGATACGTCCACTCCTTCTTGTATGGTTGTGGTTGGTTGAGACTGGTTTGAGACTTGAATATGAGCCCTGGTCAGTGGATGGTGTTTACTCAGGTTGTCTCGGGGGAGGAATATAATGTGATGTTATTTGAACCTGATGGAGGGGCCATCACAACTGTGGAGACATACAACACCAACATAGCCATGAATGCCCTTTGTCACTAACCGCATGACTATGGTATATTTTTCTTTATTAACTTTAACAACATTAAGTAGATGATATCTGTGTAACATTTTGGATTATCTGTAACTAACTCATTTTGTATTATTAAATTCAGATTTTGAAGCCCGTCAAATGAACTGGATGTGCAATTAGACGTTTCACACTGTCCATGACCAAGAAGATAGGGCATTCTACAGAACGCTCACTTCTGGAGAGATGGACGACTTGTAAGTGTCTTGAAACTTTGTTAATTTGTTCAATTGTTACGCTAAAATTTCAATGAGAATATAAACTAAACAACTATGAAACTATTGTATTTGTAACTTAGTACTAGCAACACTAAGTTTTTTTCTAGCAGCACTAACTACTTGGTAAGTTCTCAACATCTATAATATACACTAGCAGTCTTAACTTCCATAAGCAGTCATAACCTTCATAAGCATCAGCAATAACACACTTGGAGCATTTTCCTTGTAATACCTGAGCAGTCTTATCCATACATGTAGCAGCAACTTAAGAAGCCTTAATTCCCAACATGTCATTAGCTTGAGCTTCGGCTGGATCTTTAGCTGCTATACTTCCTTTATGCATTGTTGATGTGGTCCTTTGTTTTGTTTTGTGTATTTGGCTTGTTTGGGAAGCAGTAGTGATAGATTTGCTTAATCATATATATAGTTGTCATTTGTCTGAGGTATTGTGTATCTAATAAGATGATTGATAGATCTTAATGTCTGTTAGAATCACCCCCAAAAAACTAATGCTAAGTTTTGTAAATTTTGTAAAGAACTATACCATCAAAAATTGTGCAGAAGTACAACTTGTATGGGCACTCTATCACTGTTGTGAAGCATCAAAAGATACAGAAAGTGTTCGAAGTACATGGGAGAACAGTGGTGGTACTTGGTCGAGGCAAGGTGAAGAGGAAGGTGGCAATTGTTTCATTATCTAGTTTCAGGGAGTTGAGGGAGGAAGTCGGCTTTGGTGCAACTACAAGGATCCGCTTCTGTCTAACTGATGAAACAAATAGGTCCTAAAGAGTTTTAAGGTTTGATGTGTGTTGATGTTTGTTGATGGTTGAAACAATGTTTGAAACTATTTGTAAGTTGGATAAACCATATGGGTTTGTCCGTAGACAATGTTTTGTAATTATCTGTGAAGGATAAACCATATGGGTTTGTCCAAAGACAATGTTATGTAGTTAGCTGATGCAGGATAAACCATATGGGTTTGTCCATAGACAATGTTATGTAATTAGCTGATGTAGGATAAACCATATGGGTTTGTCCATAGACAATGTTTTGTAGTCAACCATGTAGGTTGATAGGATTTTTGGATGAATTTGTGTTGTATCAAATATTGTCTATGTGGGTGTTGCAATGTAGCAGTTTGTTAATATGTATCCTAGGTTGTATTGAACTATAACCAATTGACATTGTTTGAATTTTTTATGTCAAACATTTGTCCAATGAAGGTTCTATCAAATTAGTGCAGGCTGTTTTTGTTCCATTTGGCAATGCAGGTTCTATCAAATTAGTGCATGCTGTTTTTTTTCCATTTGACAATGCAGGTTCTATCAAATTAGTGCAGGATGTTAGAGAGAATAAGAGTTAAGCCATCTTTGAGGAAAGGTTGTTACATATCTTCATTAACTTTGAAATGCGAATACAGAGCTCTATTCATAGAGCTAACAGCCAATAACAAAAGTCAACCATATTACATGCACAATTCTACTTTTACATTACAATATTACATCCTGACTTCTACAACACCTTTCCTGCTAACAACATAAAAGCAATAACCAGAGCCATTACAACAACACATTTCCTATAAACCACTAGCTCGAATTTGCTTTCTTTTAAATCCATTTGCAAAAGTTAGACTTAGTTTTGCAAAAAAGACTTCTGATAGTCAAAATCCCTTTGCAAGTCTCTTATTTTTTCATTCAAAATACATTTGTCTATTTTCAATCTTTTTTCCACTTGAATCAACTTGTGCACTTCTTTTTTGTAGTAGTCACTTGGTAATTCAGGATCAAGCCAGTAAAATGTGCCACATTTTGAAATGTTTAGACATATTAGCATATACCCGAATGATAAACAAAGTAAAAATCACTTACATTATAAAATTTATGCAGCCTAGAAAACGTCTGAAAGGATGATAGATGGTTCGTGATGTTTGTTCAATAACGGGTTCCTTATGTCACAATAGGTAGGTGGTGGAGGACGACGATTTGGAAGGAAATGGATGAAATGTATGATGAAATTATTGATGACTTATGGGAATATGGACAAAAAGATCCAGAAGTCTTGAAAGGTGAGTGTATTATTTTCCATTGGTCTGATTTTTGTGTATTACACATATAGTCTACAAATGGTCATTGTAATGTATTTAGCCCCTTTGTCAATGATACCAATCTGCAGATGATAAGGGAAAGGGGAAACTTGATGAGGGTTATGAAGATACTCAAAACAGGAATAGGGGGAGGGGTTGATGATGGTTGTGAAGATACTCAACATAGTAATAAGGGGGAAGGAAAATTTGGTGAGGGTTGTGAAGATACTCAAAACTGCAATAAGGGAAATGGGAAACTTGATGAGGGCTGTGAAGATACTGAAAACGTGAGTAAAGTTAATGCAAAACTCGAAGATCGTGAAAAAAGGATATAGTTTCTTGGAAAAGGGTTTGCTAGGGTAAACCAGCAAAATATGGGGATTAGGAATAAAGGTATGCAAACAATTGTATAAGTGGTTGCCATATCATCTAGTGATGAGGATGAAGAAATGGACATATCATCTAGTGATGAAGAAATGGACATACCACCAAAGCCTCCCAATTCCAAGCCTTGCATTAGGGGGATGAGGATGAAGGGAAAGGCTTCCACATCTAAAGAAAAAGGGGGGAGGGAAGGAAAAGCCTACCAATACTTAGGCTTGCACTACAAAAGGGGCAGATGAGGGTACCAGTAAGCAGAGGAAGGCAAGGCCTCTGAGTGTAACCGGTTGCATCCTTGGCTTAAGAGCAAAGTCGAAAGAACCAGCTCGTACAAGAGGTTCTAAATGTTGTTCATTGCGTTCCAAAAGTGAAACTAAATGCAGGATAATGGTCCTTGTTTTGTGTTGTCCATTTGTATGTAGTATGCTATTTTAGGACATATTTAGTTAAGTTATGTAAGATATGTTTATGCAATTCATTTGGTTAATCTTTTAAGACATCCATTGCAATGTGTTTCCAAATTCTAACCCATCTGGTAGAAATAGGGCTGTAAACGAACCGGACGAACACGAACAGAGCCTCGTTCATTTAATTTTAACCGAACAAATAAACAGACACAGACGCTTAAATGGACGAATTTTCTTGTTCATGTTCGTTTATTAAGAAAATGAGTTGTTCATGTTTGTTTATGTTCGTTCATTAAGACACTAAACGAACATAAACGATCAAACATAAATAAAAATTGACAAACAATCATAAAATTTATTAAATTATTCACAGTATACTGTTTTATAAGTGTTCTTTTATTTAAACAAATCAATTTTTAAAATTATAAAATTAATAGATATGATATATGAACATAAATAGATAAATAAACATAAACGAACGTTAACGAACGCATAATCAGACGTTCATGAACATAAATGAACGGACGAGACTTTTGTTCATGTTCGTTCATTTAACTAAACAAACGTAAAATATTGTTCATGTTCGTTCATTTAATAAACGAACGAACATAAACGAACTTTTTATCGAACGGTTCATGAAATGTTCACTGAACGTTCAGTTCGTTTACAGCCCTAGGTAGAAAGCTTAGTGCTGCTAGTACATAACTGGGATCGACAATAAATAACCTAACTTAGTAGTTAGTGCTGCTATCAGAAATATTAGTGCTGCTAGTACATAACTGTGACATGTTTATAAACATACACATATGCCACAAACTACCACTAGACACAACACTAAAGTGTCATTCAACTTGCATAAACTAAATTGTTCTCAAACATGCCATCCCAAGCCATAAGATGAACAAAATAAACAGAACAACATTCACCATTGCCTTGTGCTGACCTTGATCATTCCCTCCTCACTTGGAATCAACCTCCTCATCTGCTTCAATTGCCTTCTCATCCTTGTCAGCTGGATCAAACTTTCTTCTCTTCTTTTGTATACTTGAGGTCACACTGGCTGGTGAATCAACTGTAGCTGGAGCTTCCATGTCTGCCCTTTCCAAACTATCTTCAACATCTGCTATTGGAGCTTCATCAGAAACAACTACATCTTCATCTCTAAGTTCATTTTTGTAGAAAAGCCACATTTTGAATAACAAATTCTAACTCAGCAAACAATATATCAATCTCTGGATCTTAAACAGGTCCATAGGCTGCTTGATCATCTAGCCAATCAACTACAATTTCATTGTGGTCGAAATCATTCTTTTTACCTGTCTTCAACAAATCAATCTTTGCCTCTTCAATAGGTTCATAACATGGTTGATCATCCAGAAAATGCTTTTCAGTTTTATCCAGAAAATGCTCTTCAATTTGTACGTGGTATAACTCACCATCCACTTCCAACTCACCTTCCAAAACATGTTGAAATTCAGGTTCACCCATACCCTTTCCAACATCCTCTTGACTAACTTTCTCTTTTTCGTTGTCAACAGTTTGATTCACATCTGCCACACCCTCTTTTTTACTCGCCTCAGTCTATTTGCTTCGCTTTTCTTTGATTTCATCATAGTTTAATAAGAAATCCAATTCGAACATGAGGTTTCTAAACTCGTACTCACCACTCAACCTTCTTGCCCTTATTTTGTTCTTCCCTTCATCAGACCATGGTGTTGGAATAAGAAGCTTGATGAGGCGAAAAATGAACCGTTTTTAGGGGGTCACTTAAGGCCGGAATTGAATTTATTTGATCAAATATTGCCCTAAATCGTTCCTTTTGTGATTTTAGGTACTTTGGGAGAGAAATCTGGAAAAGGAAGCAATTCAGACGTTTTTGGAGCATAAAAGTGAAGAAAACGCCAAAGTCTTAATTTTCCTTGCTGGGAACAGTAGGTGACGACGTCAAGAAGAAAATCTTGACGGCATCAAGAGTAATTTCCATGACGGCCCAGTACATATTTGACGGCGTCACAAGGTAGGGCGTCAAGAGGAAAAAGCATGACGGCCTGGAAACAACATAATACTTGACGGCGTCAGATCTGGATCAAGGCAGTCCGAGGAGTATTTTGGTGGCGAGGTGACGGCGTTACAAAATTGTTCTTGACGCCGTCAGACCCTATTTCCTATATATAGTTTTCTAATTTTCACATTAAAAAGAGAGGAGTTTTGGAGAAACCCTAGGTCCGAACTTAAGACGAATTTTACAGGTTTTTCAAGGGTTCTCAGCCCTTGATACCTTTCATGTGTAATTGAGATAAGTGTTCTTTTAATTCAATCAATATGTCTATGTGTTGGTTGTCTATATCTTGTTCTTGTCTTAATTCCATCATGCTAGGCTAGATCTATCTTGTGTTTTCTTGGATCTAATGAAACCTAGATGTTAATTATGTGTTGATTACTTGTTTATGGTTGTATTGGATGAATGAATTCGATGTTAGGCTTAAGAAAACTGGCAGATCTCCAAATGGTAACATGCTTGAACGTCTTAGGAAACATGAACTGACGTGCACTAGGTTTTATTGGTTGTATTTAATGCATGAGTAAATTCTAATGATCCCATGTTAGGAGCTTCTTAGCCGGCTCGACATACGAGTGAAGTAGGCACTCATAGGATTGGGGAATTAAGTGCGCCACCCCATGAATGGTATTAAGGAATACAATCCGTCATCCACGCAACTATAACAAGTAATTAACGTGTAAAAGATATCTAGGGAGTAGTGAAATCTAAGTAAACACATTTTCTCCACTTATTGCTCACAACCTTAGTTAATTTAGTTTATTTTCAGTTTTAGTATTTTATTTTGATTGCATCTTTAGTATTGGGTTAGTTGACTAGCAACTAATTCCGCCCAAATCCTTCAAACCCGAGATTTTTACTTGCTTTCTAAAAAATATAAAAATACAAAAATAATCATCCCTCATCTTTAGAACTAGTATTTAGGTTTTCTAATCCTAGCGACACTATTCCTAAGCTGAACGATCAATCCCCCAGTACTTGTCACTATACTATACTACAACGATCAGGTACACTGCCTGGTGGGGGTTGTAAGCTTCTCAAGATCCCTTGAGAGGTAAAGCCTGGTGCGATTCCCACGTATCAAGTTTTTAGCGCCGCAGCCCGGGGAATAGTTATTGTTTAGGTTGAATTTGATTTTTATTAGGTCTACTCATTAGATTCCTTTTTAGTGAGATTTTTATTTTCTTTTTATTAGCTTTCTTGTAGTCTATCTTTTTCTTTGTGCCCTTTGTTTGTGAAACCATTTTCATTTGTCTCCATGGCGGATGAAATTCCATTTAGATCATTAACTATAGAGGAACAATTAGTTTACTCGGATAGATTTGTCTCCTGTTGTTCCAATGAATTTTTAAGTGATCTTAGATATATACAAGAGGAGATGGGTGTAAAGTTAGATGGGTTTGATAAATTTTATAAATGTGTGTTTTCTATTAGACGATCATAATCAGGATCAATTCCTTTTAGTGAGACCCTTTGGATGAATTTTGGGAAAAGCTTCCTAACCATAACCCATAAGTTCAACGAATTGGTGGATTCGTATGAGCGAGATGACCTAGTTTCTAAGAACATGAACTTAGAATCAAACCAAGATTATGATATGGTTAGTGTTGAACTACCTAGTTGCATGAGCGGGATAGATTTCACCAAAACATACGACACACATGAGGTTAGAGTTGAGCCACCTAGTTGCATGTCATGGTTAGGCACTACCATAATACAAGATGAACACATAGGTGATATTGATATGATGAAAGAGATAGTAGAAAACCCAAGCCCACTAAGTACCCCACAAGTCCTACCATCATTTGAGGCACACACACCGCCCGTGACTTACCCGGAAGAAGTAGAAGAAACTTTAGGAATTCCGATGGAGGTAGAACCCTTGGACCAGGCACCACTTGAGGATATAGGTTTGAATACTTCTAGTGATAACCTTACTCCTAGTTCTAGGGAATTTCCTAGTGTTGATGAATCGGAACCTCAATCTTTACACACCTTTCCATCCTTAGATATATTTCTAAGAGACAAAAGAGGAACCAACCCACCCATCAACCAATATTATCCGGGTAGTTTTAGGATGAAGGAAGCCATTCACTCACCCCCTTCACCTCAGGTGGCCTATTCACACCCTAAGGGTGTGTATCACTACTTTCACCCACACTTAATCCTAAGTGTAGGGAAAACCTCCCCTATTTTCGTTAAATAAGGGTAGAGTCAGGCTCGTGACTCGAACAAAAACAAGCGCTTATTGGGAGGCAACCCATGTTTTGTGTGTTTTTATTTGTTTGTTTGTTTGATTTTATTTGTTTCCGAATGCATGTTTTATTTTTATTGTTTGTGGCTCATGTTTCAAAGTAAATTATGAAAATGCTTTATTTTGTTTTTAACTTCGTCTTAATTGCATATAAAGGTATTTTGCAAAAGATAAGTGTAAGGGAGATCCAAATTTGTTTATAAGAACGAAATTGAGCATGAACCATAACAATAATAAATGGACATGTGTATTAGTACTTGTTAGAGTCAAATGCTTGTATCGAGTCATAATGATGTTTTGCAGGATTTTATAGGAAGTAGGACCAAGTTTTTTCAGAAATTTTCCGGAAACTTAACATAAAGATTTCTGCAGGTCACTTCTGACGGCGTCATGAGTTTACTCTTGACGGCGTCATGTGTAAAATTCTGGAAATTTTGCTAGTTTTGTTTATACCGGAGTCTTAAAGTTTTTGTTAATTCTTTAGTTTTATAAACTCCAGGAAATCTGCAAACATTCATTCCACAAGCATTATATCTTTAATTGTTTTGTTTCTATTCCTAAGTCTGGAATTACATCTAGTAGTGAGTTTTCTTTGTTCGGATTGATGCTTTGGGTTCTTGTGTTTGTTTTCTCAGGATTTACAGGTTATGTATGACAAGAAGATGATTTATATTCTGGAAGGGAAGCTTTGATTGTTCATTTTCTTGGAGGAAGATTTAACCTGGCCACCTTATTATCCATACGGAGCGAATCAGGGGAGTATTTGATTTCATTCTTTTTACTTTTTCACTTTTACATTCTTTACTTGAACATTGGGGACAATGTTCATCTTAAGTGTAAGGGGAGGGTAAAATGATGATACCTTACATGTACACTTTAGCTTGAGTTTGTTTGTTTAATGGTAGATGTGTAATAAAACTATGAGAAATACTTGTTAGTGTAATTTTAGCGCCAAATTTAAAATTTTTTACAACATTTAGGAGTGAAACTTTAGCCATAGCAAGCGTCTCATGGATAGGAGATTGTATGACTAGCACATAACCGTACCATTCAGAAAAATTTTCCACCCAAATATGCGAGATTCGCCTTTAGATTTGATAGGAAAAGCATTTACTATTAGTGCTTATGAGTGTACCAGTAGCATTTAGATTCCAGAACTTGCGTTAGTGATGCATCCCGAGACCGCTAGTGAGACTACATTCGTGTAGTAGGATTTACTACATGATAAGAGGCATTAGGATCACCCTTGTGTTAAACCCGTATCATAATTACTTGACCATTTATGTCATATTACTTGGCTAGTTAAGTCAACTAATTTTTCCACGCTTTTAGCGTTGTACTCATTTTTAGTACACGAAACCCCTACTACACCCCTCCGAGCCTATCTTTTCGTTTCTAACTTTAAGCATCTTACTTAAAGGAAGAATTTGTTACACCCCACTTAAATGTACACCCAAATCGCCTTAGCCTTCCATGTATGCGCTCATCTTTAGTGCATTATTGTTATTTGTTAAACCCTAAGTTAACTATCTAATTGATTACATGGTTGCTAAGTCGAGTCATATCCTTGTACATATTGTTTTGGGACGATTGAGACTCATGGGTAAAGTACTTATTTATGGAGTAATGGGGAAGAACATCATATTATTACCCCCTTATGTGCGTTAATCTTAAAAGTACTCCAAGTGTTTTGATTCTCTTAATTCGAGTCAATAGATTAGTTTATTGTAAAGTATGTAAAAATTCAAGTGTAAGGGAAATGTCCATTCCCTATGATGTATTATTTTGGATGGTAGGGTAAGAGTGTATGCAAAAAAATAAAAAATAATAAAAAAAAAAATAAAAAAAAAATCGAAAAATCAAGAAAAAGAAAAAAAAAATAGAAAAAAAAGAGAAAAAAACATACGGACTACCATCCCGTTTCATTCTATGTTTATTTTATGTTTTTGTTATTTTTCATTTATTAGCTTAAGTCGAGTCTAGTCTTGGCTTAGCAACGCCACATTGTACATGTAATTAACCAAAGTTGTTAACTCGCCACCAGTAAAAACTTCCTTTATCCAACAAAACCGTGCATTTCATATCCCTACACCTAACGTTACAACCCTTTAAAAGACCTCTTTGATAGTTTATCCTAGGTGCTTATGCCATGTGGTGGAGGTTTGATCCTTTCCCAAGCCTATGGTAATCTATTTTGCTATGACAGGTAGTGAGAGATATTTTCCGTTTCCATATTGTAATTTATACTTTATTACACCCGAGAGATGTGAGTATCTAAACACTATTTGTGAGGTGCTTGTGTATGACCTCCGTGCTTGTCTATTGGTCTTTAGTGGAATGATTATTTGTTGTAATTACTTTTATATTAGTGTTAAATGACCCCTAACTTGTATTTTAATTAGAATAAAAGTGCCTTTGCTTGAGGACAAGCAAATCTCAAGTGTAAGGGTATATGATGAGGCGAAAAATGAACCATTTTTATGGGGTCATTTAAGCCTGGAATTGAATTTATTTGATCAAATATTGCCCTAAATCGTTCCTTTTGTGATTTTAGGTACTTTGGGAGAGAAATCTGGAAAAGGAAGCAATTCGGACGTTTTTGGAGCATAAAAGTGAAGAAAACGCCAAAGTCTTAATTTTCCTTGCTGGGAACAGTAGGTGACGGCGTTAAGAAGAAAATCTTGACGGCGTTAAGAGTAATTTCCATGACTGCCCAGTACATATTTGACGGCGTCACAAGGTAGGGCGTCAAGAGGAAAAAGCATGACGGCCTGGAAACAACATAATACTTGACGGCGTCAGATCTGGATCAAGGCAGTCCGAGGAGTATTTTGGCGGCGAGGTGACGGCGTCACAAAATTGTTCTTGACCCCGTCAGACCCTATTTCCTATATATAGTTTTCTAATTTTCACATTAAAAATAGAGGAGTTTTGGAGAAACCCTAGGTCCGAACTTAAGACAAATTTTACAGGTTTTTCAAGGGTTCTCAGCGCTTGATACCTTTCATGTGTAATTGAGATAAGTGTTCTTTTAATTCAATCAATATGTCTATGTGTTGGTTGTCTATATCTTGTTCTTGTCTTAATTCCATCATGCTAGGCTAGATCTATCTTGTGTTTGCTTGGATCTAATAAAACCTAGATGTTAATTATGTGTTGATTACTTGTTTATGGTTGTATTGGATGAATGAATTCGATGTTAGGCTTAAGAAAACTGGCAGATCTCCAATTGATAACATGCTTGAACGTCTTAAGAAACATGAACTGACGTGCACTAGGTTTTATTGGTTGTATTTAATGCATGAGTAAATTCTAATGATCCCATGTTAGGAGCTTCTTAGCCGGCTCGACATAGGAGTGAAGTAGGCACTCATAGGATTGGGGAATTAAGTGCGCCACCCCATGAATGGTATTAAGGAATACAATCCGTCATCCACGCAACTATAACAAGTAATTAACGTGTAAAAGATATATAGGGAGTAGTGAAATCTAAGTAAACACATTTTCTCCACTTATTGCTCACAACCTTAGTTAATTTAGTTTATTTTCAGTTTTAGTATTTTATTTTGATTGCATCTTTAGTATTGGGTTAGTTGACTAGCAACTAATTCCGCTCAAATCCTTCAAACCCGAGATTTTTACTTGCTTTCTAAAAAATATAAAAATACAAAAATAATCATCCCTCATCTTTAGAACTAGTATTTAGGTTTTCTAATCCTAGCGACACTATTCCTAGCTGAACGATCAATCCCCCGGTACTTGTCACTATACTATACTACAACGATCAGGTACACTGCCTGGTGGGGGTTGTAAGCTTCTCAAGATCCCTTGAGAGGTAAAGCCTGGTGCGATTCCCACGTATCAAAGCTCATCATCATCTAGTTCTACGAAGAAAAAAAAATCTCATCATCCCTACTTCCAGCCTTACTAGATGAAGCATTAGTTGAAGTATCACCCTGTTTTCCCTCCTTTCCTATTTTAGTAGCATCATGCCACTCTAGTAAACACAACTCACCAGCTTTCTCAGATTCCTTAACTACATCACCATCCTCTATATCTTCAATCACAACACCATTACCACGACTATCCTCATGTACAACAAATACTCCTCGACTGATGAAATACCTTCTTCAATATAAACCTCTATTTCCTTAAACCAAGGCACGTATTTAAACATTTGCATGACATATTCCACACTCATCAATGGGACCAACCCATCATCCAAAGATTTCTCAGGGAAATGTGAGAACAGAGTCCTACCCCTAATCCTAGTGCGTTTAACATTCCAACATATTCCTTAATGCGGAAATGGTAAACATCAATTAGGTCAACATACGCTATATCTTCAAACAGATATCTTCAGTTTGGTGGATTTTGTGAAGAGCCCTTTGTGGTGGATTTTCAGAGTGAACAGTGTACCATTCAACTTTGGTTAGGAAAACAAATAACAACTTAAAAGTATGAAAATCATGACATATCATACAATGTACAAATGCATGTTCGAATAGGAAAAAAATGACAAATTGAAACACTTAGGCTTACCGTAAATAGCATGAAGCTCATGTTCTGGAAATTTGAGAGTTTGAATCTTCCAAAGTGGAGATAACACTACCATGGTATTGTTTTGTCTGTGAGTGTTGAAGGAAGATAGAATGTTTTTGGGTGTATGATTTGGTCATGTTAAACTGTTCTACAGGAATAAGTGGCTTTGCAAAAATGTCCTCGTCGATTATCGTACCTGGGGTGGGATTAGTTTTGTCATGCAGGCGGGAACAGTGAAATGAAAATTTTACCCTCACGTGCAACGCACGTGAGGACTAAGTAACGGGATTTTCTAACGAGCGTTAGCCGAAAAACCAAATTGCATGAATAGTAACCCTTCAGGTACCATTTTTACAAAACGGAAATCGGTCAGAAACATTTTTTGCAAATTTTTTCGTGAGAGGACACTTGTTGCATTTTTGCCAAAGTTTAGGTACATTTTTTTGCAGTTTTCCCTAAAATTGAAGACAAATATGAGAACTACACAAGGTATGTTATAAGGATATTCAGGGACTAAAGATCCGATCAATCCGACACATTAGCCTTTTTAACCATAAGAAAATATAGCTTTGCTGAAGCCTCTTAAAATATCTTTTTACTAATATTCTTACACAGAAAACAATATTATATATATTTTTTTCATCCATTTTCTCTTTGAATTTAAGCCGTTAATTCTAACACTTATGATAATCCTGTGAGTATGATGATAAATATGAACAATTTGTAGGAGGAAATAACAATTTCCAAGAAAATATTGTAACGAGAAAATGTAGAATGGCTCCAGAAAAATTATTGGATCTAGTAATATTTAAGTTGGCACCAACTAATTGGATTAAACGAGAATATAGTGTCAAAATATTTAAGAAACAAATTGATTTTGTTACACATAATTTATAATATAAAAGTAAATGTTGGGTCAACTCATTTAGTCTCCAATTATTTAAATATAAATTATACTAAAAATTAAAATAATTACGGATAATGTTCGAGTCTTAGACACCTTCAAGAAATCAAAAACAATTTGAAGATATACTTATTAGCTGATGTGATGTTGTACCCTTTCACTATGTCTCATAGTCATCGAAGTAAGGCTCTTCTCTGATCTGCCATAGAGTCAATCCAAGGTAGGTTGTTGTTGATTTCTCACTTAGATTTTTAGATTTGATATGTGACATTGTATTAGGATTTTGTGGGTAGGCTTCCATAACAAGTTTGAGGATGAACAATGAGAACACGACATATTTATATTAGACATAATGGTGGTAAAATGGATTAGACGTCTGCTGGGTTGTACATCGAGAGAGAGAAAAATATGACTCGGTAAAAAAGGCTAGTATACCCTCCAAACTAAACGGATAACGGGATTTTGTGACACATAACAGGACGTTGAGTTAACCATTACGGGGCGAGGGACGCAATCGGCCTCAAAAACTTGGGTTTTGACTCACGACGACGATTTTCCCAACTTTGGGGCAATGACGATGTTTTCTGAAAAGTTTAGGGATCAACGGTGTATTTTTGTCTTTTTTTTATAACTTAGGTTTCCAACTCAACGTTGCAAGCTGGCTAAAATCACATGTGATTTATAAATATGTGAGAAATCACATGTGATTTTTAAATAACGAATTACAAGTTATTTTACAAATCACGTGTGGTTTTTCTGTGTAAAAATTTCTAACACTAAAAAATGATTGAAAGTATATCAAAATGTACGTATTCTGAAAGATAAAAATATTCTCGTTACGATAGTGTATTTTTTATATCTTGAAGATTTACGGTTTATAATATATGTTGTTTTAAAAAGAGATAAAGAATGGACTTTTTTGTTTGATGAATAAATGGATTGGTAGAATTAACTCATTTGTTTTAAAAAGTAAAAACGTTCTTTATTGATCTCACCTATGCTAATTAAAAGTTTTATAGTAGTGATATAATTATAAAAGTTGGAAAAAGAAAAAAAAAATGAATGCGTATGTATCTTTTAAATTGTATAAAAAAAAGATATTCTTTTTACAATCTAGAAAATCCTAAGAATAAAAACAAATCAGTTTTTGTATCCTAAGATTAGCAATTATGTACCGAAGTGTAACAGTCTAAAGTTTATCGTTTAACAATAATTAGGTTAACGTGGTTGAAGTACCATAAGAATAATACATGCATAGCAATACTATGTATTAAAACTAAACCTTTTTCAACTAGTCTATTCTATTTTTGTACATATATGGGTTGCGTTCTTGTCCTTTTATAATAAATAAATAATATAAATACTAGTGAAATGAGATATGCATTATTATATATGGGCATTTATAAAAAGCCAGAAAGAGCAATCAGTAGTTTTATGACAGTAGGATGAACCAACAAGAAGAAGAGATGAGCAGCAGTAAGGTTAATAACAACAATAATAATAGGCAAGAAGACGACGACAACGGGGATGATCATCACGAAAATGACATGGTGATGCCAGGTTTTCGATTTCATCCAACAGAAGAAGAGCTTGTTGAATTCTACCTTCGCCGTAAGGTAGAGGGCAAAAGATTCAATGTTGAACTCATCACTTTTCTTGATCTTTATCGTTACGATCCTTGGGAACTTCCTGGTATACTTTCTTTACTTAAACCTACCTATATAATTTAGCTACCTACCCACCTTTATACATCTTTTTATTATTCTTTTTCTTCTTCTTCTTCTTCTTCATCTTCATCATCATCTATTTATGATATAATCCGTATAAAATCAGCTACTTTTCATTCGATTCTTTCTTTGATTTTGCTTAAAAGTACAACTACTTTTCGCACTAGATTTTCGAGCTTATGATAAGTTGTGTGTGTGTGGTTTTTCTTCATCATTTTTGTGGGTATTTCCTAATATCTAGTGGTTTCTGATTATTTTTTTAACGGCGGTAATTTTATAAAACACAGCTTGCAAGGAGCTAGTGTAGAACAATACAAGAGAACATTACAGTAAGTTAGTGCAAGCCAATTTGTTTCTTTACTATTTAAAAGTTTAAATTACTTTTTGTAATTTGTTCTATCTAGCTCCTTGCTTGTTAATGATTTACCGTTAAAGATGGTTCTTGAACTTTGGAAATCTTGGGCTTTTCGTTATCTTCATCTAGTCAGTCAGATTTTTTATAGTTATTTTTGATAATTCTGTAACTGGATTTTGTTAAATTATGAGTTCATCATCTTCATAGTCATAAAACTATGACCATCATATATACTTCTTTGTTAAATCTAACGAAGATGCAAACTCATGTGAGTGTTTTGTACTTTGTTTTTTTTTTTTTTTTTTTTGTTTGTTTTTTTTGTTTTTGTTTTTGTTTTTGTTTTTGTTTTTTTGCTTCATTTGACTTCCATTTTATCAGCAACTTAGCCGGAGTTGCGACATGTATTATCATCATCAATATTTTATAGCTTCATCTCCTTCCGTTACGACCATGTGTATGTGTTGTTGCTTCACTATTTATGTGGGGATTTGTCGCTTCAATCGCTTAAGGTTATCTTGGTTAACTATCTGAAATTTCACAATTTTTTGCGTGGTGTGTACTTTGTTTTCTTACTACAGTTTTCATTTCTACCTGAGTTCTATCATGAAATATCCAGAGTATATAACTAAGATTATTCTACGTCTTCCATTTTCTTGGGTTTTATTTGTTTTCTGGATATCAAGAAATATACACATTTATTTGATCAATGATATTATTTTTTGTCCAAAACCCATTTTGTAGTTCATTTCCACTCTTGATTCCTGGCCTCTTTTAGATTTTGGTAATGATAATAACAAAATTAGGTATTATACAAACGGATCTATAATTTGCTTTATTTTTTACATTTTATTATAGCATTGGCAGCAATTGGAGAGAAAGAATGGTTTTTCTATGTTCCAAGAGATAGGAAATACCGCAACGGGGATCGCCCAAATCGTGTGACAACTTCAGGTTATTGGAAAGCTACTGGAGCTGATAGAATGATCCGAACCGAAAATTTCAGATCCATTGGGTTAAAGAAAACCCTCGTTTTTTATTCTGGAAAAGCTCCTAAAGGAATTAGAACCAGTTGGATCATGAATGAATATCGTTTGCCTCAACATGAAACCGAAAGATTACAAAAGGTACTAATATCTTTATACTTGAGTAACAATATGTGCTTCAAGATCTTGTAACCCTAAAAAATGTTCCACAAAAGAACCCCAGAAAACAATACACATACTAATCTAATTTGTTTCTCATCAAAATTACTCTATGAAACATGTTACTGAATAAGTGGCATTGCTTATGAAAAATTGCTTAATTCATTTTGATAGAAGATATAAATTTGGATAACATGTAACTAAAGGTGTTTTGTTTTTTCCTAACCGCGAACCTTAATCGAAACTCAAAGCTAGGATGTAACAAAATTGTTAAAAGTATTTCATAGCTTCTCACATGTTTAATATAGTACCGCCATTAAAAAGAAATATGCAGCTTCGTTTAGTAAGTGTATATGCTTGTATCTAAATTTTGTTATAGTTTGTGGGCCGAGTTATGTTATAACTATCACAAACTGATGACCAATATCACCGCTAGCTTTAAATGCATGTCTCATTCTCTTCCATCATTATCACCGCTAGCTTTGAATGCATGTTACAATAATTGAATTAACTCTTCTTGTTGATTGCAGGCTGAGATTTCGCTTTGTAGGGTTTACAAACGAGCTGGAGTAGAAGATCATCCATCACTACCTCGCACGCTTCCAATGACTAGGGCTACGTCGTCAAGACCTTCTAATACTGATAAGAGACAACATTCCCAGAACTTGTTATCTTTCCACTCTTATGAAGCCCAAAACTCGAACCAAAACGATGACAAATTAAGTGAAACGAGTGGTAGTAGCACCACGGACATTGTTGGAACTGCTCTAGGCCTCTCCAGCCCCATCAACCCCTCTTACAACAATTATATTACTCCATTTCAGCCCATCAACACCACACTTACACAACCTAGCTCTTCTAATATAGGCCCCTTAACTGCATCTTCTTCTGTGTTCCCCAACAATGTTGACGATCTCCATAGAATCATAAGCTACCAACAAGCTTCTGTCAATAATCCAGCATCTCAAGCATTTCATATTCAGAATTACCAACCTAAATTTTCTAATAATTTGCTTCTACAACCGCAACCACAACTTCAACCTCAACAACTGCAACAACAATCACAACATCAGCAAGCGCTTTTGTCACTTAATAACTTGGCAGGAGAAGGTCAGGTGAACTTTCTTGATAGGCTTTGGGACTGGAATCCGATGCCGAGTGAAGGAAACAAGGATTATACCAACCCTTTCAAGTAATTAGAAATTTACAGAGTTGAATCAACAGATTAGTATCTTGTTGATATTCATATGGCTATGTCATGTTTGAGAGGATATATTTTAGCTAATTGTGTGTACTTGTAGCATGTCGTAGCTGACAAATGCTAATTCATAATATATAAACGACATATCGGCATATTAGGGTTTAGATGTAATGTGTAATATATACGCTCCATTCAGATTTTCGATAGACTTGAAGTGCAACATTTACTTCACACTTTTTACCATTCCTTATTATGTTTGCAATTAGTTAATTAGGGATTGCTCAATTAGGGTTACTTACTTGAGAATACATTTTCGAGTTACTACAATTTATACAAGCAGTACTTAAACATTTTTATTGTATGTATGCAGAACGGAATTGAGATCGCCTATTTCAGACTTATAACTTTTGTGGATTAAGATGGACTAATCTGTTTCCAACCGTTGCATCCCTAGGGAGTACTCCTAAACATGGAGGCTAAATTCTTATGACCATAAGCTTAATGACTGACTGAAATCAGAATTATGTGCCAAAATAAATAAGTTGCTTTTCAAACAGCTAATAATATATCAGGAACAAATGTGTGTTGAGGATTTCTTAGGGATAAAACTAGTAGAATATATATTCTCCACTAAGAACTGATCATGAAGATTCAGGTTTTATGACGAATTGTAAGCCTATGCAAGCTCAACGGTACCTCATTTGGAGTTACGCACAGCATATTTACATCATTTACGGGAAGAAGGAATTCAGTGGTTGTTAGTGCAGTTTCATTTGTCTTTTAGTACATCTTGCATCACTAGTTTCTCGATACATAGAAGAAAGGATATAATTTGTAACAGTAACATTGCATTTTAGGTTGACTTGTAAGATAAAGCTAAGTTTAATTCGTTTCCTGATTGGGTCAATAACCGCTGTGTGGACATACAGATTTGTCCACTTGGACAATAGATCTGCTTGTGACAGGCCACAAATGTGTTAGTGGTTGTTCAAGCTTTTGCTTGAGGTTAATGTTGTATTCGGCCACATTTCATTGTATTTAACTGTTTCTTGTGATTATATATATTTTACCGGGGTAATCTCCTTTACCCAAAAAAAAGACAGTAGATCTGCTTAATACTTGAAAATTGGTAAGCTAAGGTATAGTTTTTATCAACATTGTTGTGTACTAGTTCATGTTCATAATATCTTTCTTGCGATTTAATTATTTTTATTCACGCCAGCTTATTGTTTCCAAGAACATGTCTGTTATATTTTTTCCACCAAATTGGACATTCTGTAACTATCTGTACTTATGTTTGAAGGACTTGCATAAATTGGTTTTCTTTCTACATACATGAACAGCCAGTTTCTCATTAGTGTTAGCTTTCATGCATTTAACTAAACAACAAACAATTATTTGTGTTTGTTCAGGCATCTTGTCTTTAGGCTAATCACAATACCAAACTTTAGGTAAATTTAATTTACATATGTACTTTCAAAATTATCAGACATATTCACTATAGTAGAACACTCATTCGATCACATCTCAAAACCATTGAACTATCATTTTCTTAGTTGCTAATTATCATAGTTTCCTAATTTTTAAATGACATTTTTATTAAACTAGCAAGGACTAGAAAAAAATCAAGATCGAGGAAGTTACAATACACATTTACATATACTACCGTAACTTTTGCTAGTTAGGAGTTGGATCCACGTGCGCCACTTGGTTGATAAACTAGGGCAAAACATGCTTGTTTAAAATCTGGTAATATGTACACTGAACACTAGAACCTCATAGAAATACCCATTAAAGTATATATGCAGGTTTGAAATACATGCAAACAATCTGAACTCAAAGATGAAACTATATAAGTTGAAAAATAGAGACAAAAACAAATAAGAAATAGCATATATGGAAACACAAAAAGTTGCAAGTAAATCTGTGAAGAGTGTGTGTTTGTGTGTCAGTGTGCTACATTCTTTCTAGGGATCTGGTCTAGTTAAAGACAGTAGCTGAAAAGTCTTCTATGAGTTTAGGGTGTGGTTGGCCTACGTTCCATTATTGCGTGGGCCCTATGCCGCATGGTTGCGGGCGTGCCTAATATCATGGGTTGCTCCATGTTTTGTGAAACTATAAAACTGAGATTTTTGGTTAATCAAATAGAATTCTTATTTCTCTTCCGTTCAAAAAAATAAAAATAAATTAAAAGGGTCTTGTTAAGAATAATCCAATAATTAGTGTCGTTTAAGATTGACTTAATTAACAATGTTTCCAAATATGAACTCAGGGCTGTTTGGTTAGGGTAAAATCAAGGTAATTAAAGAGATTTAAAATTAAAATTACTTCAATTGTTTTGTTTGGTTTACAATAAATATGTGAGCTCAAAAATTTAATTTGCATTTACAAGTTAAAAGTGGGCTATTTTATTTTCCTTCCACATAGAAAGTATTTACATTTGCTTAGAATTTTAAGTAGCACCATTTGTATATTTTGAACCAAACGCCCCTTACATTATATTAACAATAGCTTATTAAAACTCGTTTACATTAATTGTACGTGTTAAAATCACGTATTTTATAAAAATTACTACCTCCGTCTCAAAATAATTGTCAATATTTTCTTTTAGTGATGTCTCAAATTAATTGTACAATTTCTTTTTAAGTAAAAACTAGAGAATAAAGTAAATGAATATTCTTTTAAAGTGGTTAAAAATTAAATTGATCACACTTTTATTAAACTAAGTGATTCTTGTCTCCTGACAATTATTTTAAGACAGAGGGAGTATGAGTTAATATTTGGAAACATTATTATTTAAGGTAACTTTGAAAAACAACCCAATGGGTGTTGTTTAAGGTTGCCTTAATTAACAATGTATCCAGATAATTGTATGTGTTAAAATCGTGTTTTTATGGAAAATGCTTTTTTAAAAACAACCCAATGGGTGTTTTCTAAAGTTACCTTAAATAATAGTGATAGTGATATATCTTACTAGTGCAATGTTTACTAACTTATTCCTGTTGGTGATTCATGAATGTAAACAAGGTGACTCTTCTCCCTTAATTCGAGGTTAACAAGAGGTCAACGCTATCGCAGTTAACAAAGTGTGCATAAAGCCCTTGAACTATTATTTACTATACAATCTATCTAGGTGTCACAAGTGGCAACCTAATCTTCTACGAGTTTTACTTACTTACTTGCCTTAATCGTGTAATTATCTACACTAGTCCTAATTTTGGAATTTGCAAAGGGAACGCTCCAGGTGGTTTTCCTAAGCTAGGGGCCGTTTCAAATGGTTTTTCCTACATTCGACTATCATGATACAGACATTTTAGTTTACCAATTAATTCAAGCAACCACAATTATAGATAGTTAAATTACAGAAATCAATCAATATTCCAAAAAATCTAAAAAATAAATAAGAACACAATCAAGCAAGTAAACGAGTATTGGTGATAAAAATAAATAATATCGAATGTGACAAGCTAGTAAACAATGTAAAACATATCAAAAACAAATTTCATAAACATGGCTAATACCTAAGGGTGTTAGCCCGTAATCTCAATAATAAAGAGCTTAAACATAATCAAATCACATAACTTATGAAACATAGTGAAATCGATGCGCTAACCGAATGATTATTCAAAGTAATTAGGTTACAAAGAGTTCTCCTATTGAATAATTGAGTTTGAAGGACCTTCGTAGCTCCTAAAATCATCAGGAAGTCGAGTTTTCTAGTAAAAAGTTGTATACAAAACATAATTTAGGTTTCGTATTATTTATAGTCTATGAAATCTGGTCGATACAGCGTATTAGATGGCTCAAATACGGTGTACCGGGCTCATATAGCGTGGGCTCAACGATTAAAATATTCAAGAATAAGTATGTGTCACACCCCGGCGAAGGCGAAAACGCGAGGTGCTATGAAGTCAATATACATCCCAAAAGAGATATAGTAAAATACCATATTTAAAATTTAAGGAAAAAGTATAACATTACAATATTGTTTTAGCCAACATCGGAAATAAAACATAAGACTTAGTTTTCCAAAAGATGAAGTCTTGTAACATGACGATAACAACGATGGCATGTGAAGACTTCTGAAAGTCTTCATGAAAATACTTACTGATGATCACCTGAAATGAATAAGAAAACGGGTCAACTATGAAAATAGTTGGTGGGTACACACGTTTTATATAAATTTAAAACCATTTTGAGTAAGTTCATATGGCAAATATCCTATCAACTTATCCTGTTACAAGTCCCGCCTATACAAGACTTGTAACATATAAGTTCACATATATATCCATAATTAAAGTAAGTTCAAAGTCTTTGACAAAGCCCTAAAAGGCAAAGGCTCTATCAAACCATTCAGTTGTAAATCCTGCCCATACAAGATTTGTAAACTATGTTTTCACCAACCGTTGTGTAAAGGGTAGTATAGTTTATGTTCAAGCACACATTGTCATATTAGTTCATAATAAAAAGCACCACATATATAATAATTCAAGACCGTTCCGAACAGGGGAGACTTTGCACTGCTCCGAACATGGGAGACTTTTTATTGCTCCGAACATGAGAGACTTTGCACTGCTCTGAAAATGGGAGACTTTATACTGCTCCGAACATGGGAGATTTTATACTGCTCCGAACATGGGAGACTTTATGCTCGTCAGGACATTGGGGACTTTAGGTCATAGTACATACGGTACATTAATTTCAAAAATAAGTCATAAGTTCATAATTAGGTTCAAGAGTTTCATTCACTTCAGAAGTTCAAGTCAAGCTCAAGAGTTCAAAATAGTCAAACGGTTCAAAATCAAGTCAAAGAAGTTCAAAATAGTCAAACGGTTCAAAATCAAGACAAAGGGTTCAAATAATAGTGTTCATAAAATAGTAATCAATTTAGTTCAAATATAATTATGGCATTCCACCCCAAAGCGATTTAAAATAGTTAAAAATGGGTTCATGAATAATCACCTCTGTAAGACAATGAAATCCGTAGGTATGATTTATTATTCAATCAGAATATATATATACTACAAGACATAAACCCTAATCCTAATGGACCCAACCCATAAGTCAGGTTTGAGCCTGTTTATTCATTTTCTCGGGCTTTATAAGTAGCTAATTATCTGAATACGACAAGTATTTTTGAATTAAAATTGGTTATTAGTAATATTGGGATAATTTTTTGTTGTTCTAAGAAAAAAACATATAAACACCTACCTTAGATCTTATACAAGATCTTGAATTGTAGTTTTTAATTTACATCTTTTAAGGTGGTGTAAGTATAATATATTAGTTCAATACCTATTAGTAGTAGTAATATTTATTAACAATGTAGTACAAATATGTTTGTAGTTTTTAAGTAACTAGTAGAATGATGTTAAAACATTTGGAAAACACGATGCAAAAATAATAAGGTAAATGACAACATATTAAAGATTGCAATCAACACATAACAACCCAATTTGTTTTTTTATTATTCAAAGCAGCACAAGTTATACTCCCTCCGTCCCATAATAAGTGTCCACAATAGAATCTTGAAATGTCTCAAATTAAGTGTCCATGTTGTATTTCAACCAATGAGAAAAAACTTTAGCGGGTAAAGATGATATTTGATTGGTGGAGAGTGTAGTTAGTGGGATTTCTTAAAATTTTGTGCAAAAGGAATATGGACACTTAATATGGGACGGAGGGAGTACATTGTTATATATTTTAGCTTAATCATCATGGTAACAACTCAGTAATTTACTCAAATATTACGCAATCAACAATCAGATACAATTCGTGCAATGCATGGGTTCATCATGACTCGTAATGATAAATGATGTGGTACATAGTCAAGTAAAATGAGTAAAAAATAGTAGAAAATGTATAATAAGTTAAAATTGTTAGTAAATATAGTGTTTATATAGCTTTTATCTAAAATAAAATGAGGTATGATGATTAATTAGTTACTAGTCTTCATGCGTCGCAAGTAAATTTCATTAACGGATCCTAGGGGAGAGTTACAAATCAAAAGTACAATAATTGTGATAGTAGCTTGACATTTTTGGGTTTGTCATATGTGATGCATAATGCTGGATGCACAATTGCAAAATAGCGAGGTCAAAATTGGTTTAATAATACAAAGATATATAATTACGTCTATAGTTATAAAAAAAATGAAATGATTTAGTACATATAGATCTGTTTAATTTATGACAGTTAACTGATTAAGTGATTTTTTTTTTTCTTTTTATAATTTTTTTAAAAATTAAACGCTATAGATTTACTCGTATTAAACTTTAATGGGAGTATAGAAGAAAATTACAAGGAGTTGAAGGGAGTGAATGGTTGAACCAATCAAATAAGTCAAACTTTACAATAACTTTTGCATCTACTTATGTCAAAGGAATATATATATATATATATATATATATATATATATATATATATATATATATATATATATATATATATATATATATATATATATATATATATAACTCATCCAAGTATAATTGGCTACGCCCGTGCATGCTATTATTGACTTTGAATATAGAATTTTCATTTTATGATTTATGAGGACTGCCACGTGACTCTTGACTCCTTCCTTTACGTCACTAGTCTTGGGCTTCTTGCATAATCCCCTAAGCTTAAAGTAAACTAAAAATCTAGTTGGGCTTTTTAATGGGCTTGATCCAACCATACAATATCTTTTTACGATCACTAGCATACTGCACACTCGTCATTGGAGAAAAAGATTCGACTCGAGTCTATCGAAAGCTTAAACAAAGCTCGTTCGTAACTTGATATGAAAGCTAAGCGTGTTTGGCAAAATAGCAGTAGTAGTCAGCAGTAGCAGTAAGCTTTAATAATGAGCAGTGAGTAGTAGCTGTATTTTTTTATAAAAACGTTTAGTAACGTATTTGTAGTTGTAATTAAAATTTGTAAAACAACTGCTAAATGTTCAACGTTTCTAAATACTAGTTCATTAAGCATTGGATAAAGGCATTCCCAGAAAATAGATATAACTACTTGTTACTTGCTAAATGAGCATTAAATATCAAAACGCTTAACGCCCACCGCTTTTAAATGCACTTAAACGCTATGCGCCAAACACACCCCAAATGTCAGCGGTTTTCTGAAGAAACAATTTCTAAAGATCAAGTTCTTGCAAAGAGAGAAAGATTAAATTTTGATATGTATTTTCATTTCATTCATCAAGTATCTATCTATACTAGATGAGTACCCGTGTATAACAATATGATTTTTTAGCGGCATATAGTTTTAGTGATAAAAAAAATTATCGGTTATAAACGAAAAATAATAAAAGTTTGAGAATTTGGGGATTTAAACATAATGTTTTGAAACCCGGTTAGACCCGGGTGGTTCAACCAGTTGAACCGTTCCGTTAAAAAAACGGGTCAATTTAAACTGGGTCAACCCGATGGATTAGGTCAAAAAACGGATCAAGTTAAACCGGATCAACCCGCAAGGTCTGAAGCATCCCGGGTCAAACCGGTTTTCGATATATATTAAATTGTAACAAACAAAGATGAAGCAAACCAGAAATAATTCAAACTACTTCAATACTTTTCAAATGTATGGCTTCATTTGAATCATTTCAATACTTTCAAAAATGCTAAAAGCTTGACCATTTTCAACATTTCAACATCTAACATTGAACATTTTTTTTTAATAAGTGTTATATAGATAAACAATAACGAACCCAGCTAGTTACTTCTTTTTCTTATCGGCAACAAACCTTGTTAGCATCATGTACGAACATTAAACACATGTTAAATAAAAAAGGTTAATTCGGTTACTTTAAACAATTATTTTGCAATGGAAACTAGAACAATAGGTCGTATATTTTTTTTTCTTTTTCTGGTTTAAGGTTGGTCACCAGATTTAACGAACAAATATTAAAATGTAATCCTATGTCTAGTTGCCAAATCATTCAAAACAATAAGTCAAAAACTTTAGACAAAATTATCTCTTCATATTTTACAAGCAACACATTACCTAATACACGTAACATGGCAAAATGTTGTTCAAGTTGGTTGAACTTCATAACTACCTTCTCAACTCACTGCATACTTCAATCATCTATAAATTCCTTTCTCTTCCCTTCACTCTATCCACAACCATTATCCGACATCGATCTCCAACAATCAACGAAAATTTCGTCTTGACAAATACTAAACATGTCTTCTCGGTGCATAGTTCTAGCTTTGGTCGTGGTGTCATGTTTTGTAATGGTGCCAGTTTACTCACAAATCAATACCGCATGCACGTCTTCTATGATCAGTAGCTTTACTCCATGTTTGAATTTCTTAACGAATAGTACCACGAATGGTGCTACTACACCAACCTCCGATTGTTGCGGTTCACTTAAGTCCCTCATGAGTACTGGCACTGACTGTTTATGCCTTATTGTTACCGGTAATGTACCATTTCAAATTCCTATCAACCGGACTTTAGCCATTTCTCTGCCCCGTGCTTGTAAAATGCCCGGTGTGCCACTTCAGTGTAAAGGTTAGTGGATTGTTACTACAACTTTCGTATCCTTAGAAATTTTTAAATATGAATATATATATTTCATTGCTTTTTCTAAAACTATATATTGATAATTACATTTCGAAATTGCAGCTCCTGCAGCGGCCCCTCTTTCTCCAACAGGTAATTATCAGTAACTACAACATATTAGCTAACTATATACAGTTATATACAGTTATGACATTTTTACACACTTAAAATTGTAAACTCAGCTTTTTTTTATTTCTATTAAAAAAAAAATGTTAACAAATTTGTATCTACATTTTGAATTATAACATTTTTTCTCTTCAACGCTTGTAAGCGCATACATTATAACTTGTCATAAAATTGTATATTTTTCACAAGAGACACGTAGAATTTTAATACAGGCTAATCTTTTTGTTGCATATATTTAAATGAATAGGTCCAGCTGCTTTTGTGCCAGCACAAGCCCCCGGAAGCTCATCTCCGGTCCCAGGGGCGTTATCACCAACCTCGACACCTGAAACAAATACAACACCTGCCTTAACACCTGAATCTGACACAACGCCCGATTTAACACCACCATCCACTGGTGTGGATTCTGGAATCCCAACCAACAATGCAGGCAGCCGTCCCAGTTTAACACCATCAGCTGCTGCTTCTACTTATGTGAATTCACCATTCATCCTAGCGGCCTCAGGAGCCACTATCATTGCATATTTTATGTTGTTTTAGACTACACTACTTTGTGATTTGATTATTTTCATATTGTGTATCATTTCATTACTATATTTTTTTACGGAGCTTCATTTTTCTAATAGATATCATCCGGGATTCCATTGTTTTGTATTACAGTTAATTTTGTATTAAAGTTATACAACTTACATCTTCCTTTAATCTTCTTAACCTAATTATTTTCATGTCAGCGAACATGTTAATTTACATCCAAATGGTATATATCGATGTCAAGGAACCATTCAGTTGTTAGTAGTTACAGAGTAAAAATATCGTCTTTGCTAGTTTGAGTATTCCTAGTCTCAAGATGCTTCACATTAAATCTTCTATATTTCTACTTCTTACTGTCGAATAATGTACCCGAAAATATGAATATGGTTTCGCGAACTTGCATAAAATAGTAATACAACTCCAACAAAGTCACAAAAATTAGAGGCTTCAGATAAATCTTTATTTATTTATTTTTTTTTTTAATTTTTTTTTCCTATTCGACATTGCGAGCCGACTAATCTCAGGGTGGCTACCCTTTTAGATAGCCCGGAGTCATCGCATGTGAACCTCCGTGGCACATGGGTATTAATTTTCTCCCTAAGGTTTGAACCTGGAACTTCCAGGGACTTTAACCACTTAGGAGACCAAATCCAAACTTGAGATAAATCTTAAACCAACTAAAATGATGCATCAAAACATATTACAGGCTTCTTAATTAGCACATTAGGTGTCGTTTGTTTTTTCAGAGTTTTTACCTATTCATCTGCAAACCATGTCTGCAGAATAAGAGGTACATCTAATCGCTCTTCAACTGTAAGAAGAAGACCATTTAATTTTTGCACTATTGAAGTACTTTTTTTCCACTAGTATTTTTTGTGCCATTGAAGTACTTTTTTTTGTTTGCTTTTTTTCTTTTTCACTAGATTTTTTACATGTTCCATTTTTTTATGTTTTCGTCTGTTTTTTACGTTTTCGTCATTATTTTACGTTTTGATCTGTTTTTTTACATTTTCGACCGTTTTATTTTATGTTTTGTCTGTTTTTTTAGGTTTTCGTCCGTTATTTTACATTTTTGTCTATTTTTTACGTTTTCGTCTGCTTTTTTACGTATTCGTCCATCTTTTACATTTTTTACGTTTTCGACCGTCTTTTTACGTTTATGTTTGCTTTTTCGGGTTCCGTCCGTTTTCACCATTTTCGTCTGTTTTTATCTTTTCATCTATTTTTTTACGTTTTTTACATTTTCGTCCCTTTTTTTATATTTCATATATTTTTTACTTTTTGTCCATTTTTTTACGTTCTCGTCCGGTTTCATATAATTTCGTAAGTTTTTGTACATTTTCTTATGTTATATTACATAAGAAAACATAAGAAAAAGGACAAAAATGTAACAAAACGGACGAAAACGTAAAAAAAAAAATGTAAAAAGAGACGAAAACGTAAAAAAGGTAAAAAAAAACGTAAAAAAACAGACGAAAACATAAAAAGCAAACAAAAAGGTAAAAAATCGGTCCAAAATTTAAAAAAGTGGATGAAAACATAAAAAACCGACGTTAAAAAAGTGGATGAAAACATAAATAAGACGAAAACGTTAAAAAGTGGATGAAAACGTAAAAAAACGACGAAAAGGCAAAAAAACAGACAAAAACGTTAAAAAAGCGGTCGAAAAACGGGCGAAAACGTAAAAAAGTAAACGAAAACTTAAGAAACAGTTAAAAACGTAAAAAATATGGATGAAAACATAAAAAACGGATGAAAACGTAAAAAAAACAGGCGAAAACGTAAAAAACGGATGAAAACATAAAATAACGGGCGAAGACGTAAAAAACGGTCATAAACGTAAAAAAAACGGTTGAAATCATAGAAAAACAGACAAAAACGTAAAAAAAGGTGGAAAACGTAAAAAAAAAGGTGAAAACGTAAAAAGACAGACGAAAACGTATAAAACAGACAAAAATATATACGACGTACGAAAACATATAAAAAAGGATATTGAGAAAGAGATATATGGTTTGTGAGAGAAGATGTAAGAAGTGAAAGATAATTTCAGAAATTTAGAAAAGGAAATATGTGAAAAGAAACAATTATGTCTGCAAAAAAAAACAAACAAAAACCTCTACCCTCCCGCAGACAAAAGAAGTGAAAAAAGGAAAAAAATGCTTATTGTGAAAAGACAAAAGACGCCTTTAGTCTTATGGATAGATCATCTCATATAGCTCAACAATTTGTTAAGAAGCTTGCATGAAAAAAAATAAAATAAAATAAAATAAAAAATAATAAGGAAAAAAAGAAAGAAAAAACCAATTAATATGTACAAATTGCCTTTCTAAAAATAAAAAGAAAAGAAAAAAGAAGTAATATTTACAAATTTGACCATTTTAACCTACTGTTCATATTCAAATACCGCTAAAAATACCCAACATATTACATAACTTAATTTCAAGCTCTTCAAATTGATTTCGAATCATTGATTAAGACCATGAGATATATAGTGATGCTGGAAACGGCAGTGGTAAACTTGGATTAACCGAAGTCAAGGGCGTACCCAATACTTTAAGTGATTAGGTGCAGAGTTTTTTTTTTTTTTTTTTTTTTTTTTTTTTTTTTTTTGGGTATAAAGAAAATAAAAATGAATTAAACTGTACGATTTCATTAAAACCGGTAAACAAATTAAGAAGAAATATATTTCTTTTGACATATTTGTATATGGGAAGAGGTCCCGTGCGAAGAAAAATAAAAATGAGAAGAACAAGAAGGATTTCTATCCACACATTTTAAATAGGAGCTGAGGGAGAATTTTAAAAAGAGATGCATTTATTTTTGTAGGTGAATCTGTAATATGTGATTGTGTTTTCTTCTCATCATTTTCATTTTAATTATTCTTCTCATTTGTTCCTAAATCATTTTAATTATTCTTCTCATTTTGATCCTAACTCATTAGTATATTAACAAAACAATACATGCATGTACATGTGTGACTCAAAATTTTAGGACCAAGTTCTTTTTGAGAAATTGGGAGTTTTAACGAAAATTTATACTAGACTATAAACATCAATCAGGTTCTTGTGACCCCCGAAAACTCCCAAGGTCCGCCCCTGCGCGAAGTCAAATTACTTTCTCATATAGAGACTCGGTTCCACACAAAAATGGATTACGCTAGTTAGGTGATTCGGTTTTACTGAATTAACGAAGACTTTTGTTTCACACAATTAAGCAAGTGAATTAAGGGTTCTCACAAGATTTTTTTTCTGTTTCTTTTGCTTAAAGGACAAATTGAACAAAGATATTTTGGGTTAATTAACGTGATGTATCGTTATATTTGGGCATAAATAGTCATTTCGGCTAAAATTTTGACCGATAATATATTTTGAAAAGTTGAACAAACCTTACATTGCACAAAAAATAAATTCGATACCTTGAATCGAAAAAAAAGAAAAAACTTGGGTATCTAAATTTAAATTGTACTAAAATAACTTTTTTTGTCCTTTCTTTTATTAAACTAGAAGGTATCTGCACAATGCGATGTCTGATAGTCGGTGCATAATTTTATGGCGAGCAAATAGTTTTCATTTATATTTTTTTTCTAACAATAACGTTATGAATAAATGAAAACTTTTAATTAAAATAACTATAAGCAATGCAAACTATTTCATATCCAAATAAAAAGTAGTCATTCTATTGCTATAATCCGAGAAGCAAAGCTTATTTATTTCTATTGTAGGTAACCGAATATCAAGATGAGAGTAGATTTATCTAATTTTGTGTGTATGTGTTTTTTTTCGGTGCTTAGAAAAACAAGAGAGGGTGTGTATCGTATTGGTGTTTCAGTTTTTAGGTTGGCTTATATACCATTGAGGTTTAGCTGTTACAAAGTGTATGAAGGGATGTTACTTTTTATTTATGAAAATTGTCGTGGAAGCTATAACATTAACTAATGACTTATTAATTTCTTAGTAAAGAGATGCTTTTGGTCTTAAAAATTTTAACATTTCTTTATTTAGAAAGTCCTAAATACTATATAAAGTAGTATAGATAAGCTAGAGTTTCGCCTTAACGCATGGGGTGTGTTATCAAGGCTTTGTTAGCATTGTATGCGCTTATACATGACTCAAGCTTAGTGAATTAGTCTGCAAGAAGTTTAGACATCGTGGTTAAACAAAACATGTGTTTCCATGTATAATAATTATAAGAGTAAATTACATGGTTTGTCCTTGTGGTTTGGCCAAAATCCCTAATTGAGTCAATATATTTTTAATTGCATCAATTGAGTTCTTAATTTGAAACAATGTAACACCGTTCGTCTTTACCGCTAACTGCCATTATCTTCTCCGTTAGCTCCCAGTCCTCAAGCGGCAACCTAAGTCCATTAATCAAACGATCATTTGCAACGTTAGTCCTTTTTTTCTTAAAAAAATTATTTTCTACACGGTTTTTATACGTTTTCGTTCGTTTTTATAAGTTTTCGTCTGTTTTTATACATTTTCGTCCATCTTTTTATGTTTTCGTCCGTTTTCATACGTTTTCGTCCATTTTTATTACGTTTTCATGTGCTTTTATCCATTTTTATCCATATTTATAAGTTTTCTTCCGTTTTTATACATTTTCATCCATCTTTATACGTTTTCGTCTATTTTTATACGTTTTCACATGTTTTTATCTGTTTTATAAGTTTTCGTCCATTTTGCTTACATTTCCATGCGTTTTTATCCGTTTTTATACGTTTTCATATGTTTTTATTTGTCTTTATACATTTTCGTCCGTCTTCATACGTTTTCGTCCATTTTTCTTACGTTCTCGTCCACTTTTATACATTTCCATACGTGTTTATTCGTTTTCGTCTATTTTTATACATTTTTCCGTCTTTATACGTTTTCATACGTTTTTATCCGTTTTTATACGTTTTCATACGATTTTATCCATTTTTATACGTTTTCGTCCGTTTTTATACATCTTCGTTCGTATGAAAATGTAAGAGATGGATAAAAGCGTATGAAAACGTCAAAAAACAAGACGAAAACGTACAATAACAGACAAAAACGTATAAAGACGGACGCAAATATAAAAAACGGACGTAAACGTATAAAAACGGATAAAAACGTATGGAATATATAAAAACGGATAAAAATGTAAGAAAAATGGACGAAAACGTATAAAGACGGACGAAAATGGATAAAAACGTATGAAAACATATAAAAATGGATAAAAACGTAAGAAAAAAGGATGAAAACGTATAAAAATGGATGAAAACGTATGAAACGGACGAAAACGTATAAACACGGACAAAAATGTGTAAAACGACGAAAACGTATAAAAACGGATAAAAATGTATGAAAACGGACGAAAGCGTATAAAACTCGCGTAGAAAAGAATTTTTTTAAAAAAAACCAAATTTTGAGTTAATTAGAAACGGCCGTTAGTAAAAGGACTAACGTTGCAAACAATCATTTGGTTAATCGACTAATGTTGCCGCTTGAGGACTGTGAGCTAACGGAGAAGATAATGACAATTAGCAATAAGGACGAACGGTGTTATATAGTTTCAAAATAAGGACTCAATAGGTGCAATTGAAAAGATAGAGACTCAATTAGGGATTTTGGTCAAACCACAAAAATGAATCATGTAGTTTACTCTAATTATAATTTTGATTATTTGAATGTATTTCCATAGTGACTGGATCAATATGTCATATAATTCGTTTGTTCATAATTTAAGTTTGGTCACCAATTAACGAACCAGTATCCCAATACAACCAATCATCAGTTGCCAAATTATTTGAATCAACAAGTCAAAAGATAATCTTTTCATATTTTACAAGCAATATTCCACCTAATACACATAACATGGCAAAATGTTGTTCCAGTTAGTTGAACTTCAAAGCTACCTTATCAACTATAAATTCCTATTCTTCCTTCACTCTATACACAACCATTTTGATAACATTACAAAAACATCATATTTTAATAAAAATACACATGGCTTTTCGGTGCTTAGTTATCGCTTTGGCTGTGGCATTGTGTTCTGTAGTGGTGCCTGTTTACTCACAAGTTAATATTCCATGCTCGCCTTCGATGATCACTAGTATTACTCCATGTTTGAACTTCTTATCTAATAGTACGACTAATGGTACTGCTACACCAACCACCGATTGTTGCGATTCACTCAAGTCCCTCACAAGTGGTGGGACGGATTGTTTATGCCTTATTGTTACCGGGAGTGTTCCCTTTCAAATTCCTATCAACCAGAGTCTAGCCATTTCTCTGCCCCGTGCTTGTAAAATGCCCGGTGTTCCACTTCAGTGTAAAGGTTGGTACATCGTTAATATAACTTTTAAATCTTTCCATTGTTGTAATAGCTAGAACATGTTATCATTGTTTCAAGCTCCTACTAATTCATAATTTCATTTAAAAATTGCAGCTCCGGCCCCTATTTCTCCATCAGGTAATCATGGATCACAACAACAAAGTAGCTCAATAAGTTCACTTCAGTGTGCTACTTTTTTTATTTTACTATCTATGATAATGTAGGGTTGTTAACTCTGCATTGTTGCTATATATATGCATTTTGAAGAATAGCTTGATTTAGCGTAGTTTAAAGAGTAAAATCGCTCGTAACATATATTGTAAACTTTGCACACATAATCTTTGTGTTGCATATGTAAAAATGGACAGGTCCTGCTGCTTTGGTGCCAGCACAGGCTCCTGGAAGTTCATCTACTGTCCCAGAGGCTTTATCACCAACCTCGACACCTGTATCAAATACAACACCTTCCTTAACACCTGAATCAAACATGACACCCGACTTGACACCACCAACTACCGGTGTGGATTCTGGAGTCCCAACCACCAATGCTGGCAGCCGTCCCACTGTAACGCCTTCAGCTGCTGCATCCACTAATGCCAATTCACTATTTATCCTAGCTGCCTCTGGAGCAACTGTCATTGCATATTTAATGTTGTTCTAGAGACTAGACATCCACGTCATTTGATTATTTACATACTGTGTATCATTTCATTCTGACATTCTTTTGCGAAGCATCATTTTTAGTATATATATCATCCAGGATATTCCAGTATTGTGTATCACATTTTCATTTGGCAATAAAAATACATAATTCATATCTTCTTTAACTTTTCCATAATTATCTGTTTTAGCAGTATCGTTTAGTTAACTCAAGGAACTTGTTTGTTGATTCGCTTAACTGAACAATGATTCCGTTAAATTCTTACAAAGTACAAAGGTTAACTGTATTTCTTAGTATGACTATTCCTAATTTCAAGTTACTGAAAAATACTCTTCGGCTGTTCTACTTCTTGCTGTACGTTATGTCAACTCAAAAAGTATGACTCTGGTTACAAAAAATAGGATTAAATCCCTAACAAAGTCATAAAAAATAGGATAAATTCTGAAAAAGCCAAACTAAATGAAATTCTGACTTCTTAATTACTTATTGACACATTAATTAGAAAGGCAGTCTAGTGATAAAAAATTTAAGTGTCTTGTTGGACCATTAATGTTATAGAAGCAAAGATAGGGGTAGTATATGTATGTATTATGTATTTAGTTTAGAAATTCTGTAAACCCAAGAAACTTAGTATTGGGCTGGGTCAAGAAAATAACCGTTTTAGAATAAGGGTTGTAACGTTTAGATTAGTCTTTAGGGAATCGACATGTCTCTTTGTTCAACAGGCATGAAGGCAACGATTCACATAGTATATATAGGATACATTCTGTAATCAAATACTCAATTCATTTATCAATAAAAGTATCATTAGTATATATTTCAAAATTCTGTTCGACATACAGAAACTTTGTTATTTTGTATTCATTCAAAACCAATAATTGGCATCAGAGCGTGTGTTCGATTCAGGGAGGAAAAGGAAGATCAGAAGGGCACTGAAAATAGGGTAGTTTAAGATCAACAGCGGATTAGCGGGATTGGTAAACAACAGCGGGGCAGCGGGCTTGATTATCAACAGCGGAATAGCGGGATTGATCAAGATCAACAGCAAGGCGGGTTTGATTGCTAGACGGATTTGGCTTTCAACAGCAAGGCGGGTTTGATCACACACCCAGAAATCAAAGAAAACCAGGCTTGTTTTTTTAAGGATCTTTTATAAATATAATTAGTTTCTTTTACTCTTATTATTGGGTTTGGAGGCATAAATAAAAGAAACTAGATTAGTATTTGGGAAAAAAGGGAAATTTAATCAAGATTGGAAAAGGTAGGAAGAAAAAGAAAATGGCAGGCGATAAGATTGAACCAACGAAGGATAGTGGAACATCAATGACATTCCAATACCCGGTTCTAAATTCAACGAATTACACGATTTGGGCAGTAAAGATTAAAGCGTTATTCAATGTCAATGGAATCTGGGAAGCAGTTGAACCAACAACGGATGCTGAAGTTGATCAAAAGAAAAACAACATGGCAATTGCAATGTTATACCAAGCAATTCCAGAAAATATGGTTTTGCAAATTGCAAACCTTACTTCGGCAAAAGAAATTTGGGAAGCATTAAAGGTTCGACACGTGGGAGTTGAAAGGGTTAAGGAAGCACGCGTTCAGACACTCGAGTCAGAGTTTGAATCGTTAAAAATGGGTGCAAATGAACCACTAGATGTCTATGCGGGAAAGATTAGTGAGATTGTTTCACAAGCAAGCAATCTTGGACATACTTTGGATGAAAAAAGACAGGTTCGAAAACTTCTAGGATCGGTGCCAGAAAAGTTTATTCAAATAGTAGCGGCGATTGAGCAATTTGCGGATTTGAATACGATGCCATTTCAAGAAGCCGTGGGGAGATTAAAAGCCTTCGAAGAACGGACAAAAAAGGCAGTCAAAGAGGAAGACGGGTCCAGTAGCCTGCTTTACAGTAAAGTGGATGAAAAGGAGAAGACCAAGGAACACAAGTGTGAATATTGCGGTTGTGATGCAAGACAGAAAGACTTTGGACGTGGCCAAGGACGAGGTCGGGGGTCCGGGAGAAGTCAAGGAGATGGTCGAGCACAACGGGACAAGAGCAACGTGAAGTGTTTCAAATGCAATGAACTTGGGCATTTTAGCAATGAATGTCCAAAATGGGAAAATAAAAAGGATGAAGCAAATCTGATTCAATACGAAGATGATGAACCATTGCTATAAAAAGAACTTTGAAGAATTAAAGACTTTGCCGTCTATAACATTAGGGGGTGAATGTTGGACCATTAATGTTATAGAAGCAAAGATAGGGGTAGTATATGTATGTATTATGTTTTTAGTTTAGAAATTCTGTAAACCCAAGAAACTTAGTATTGGGCTGGGTCAAGAAAATAACCGTTTTAGAATAAGGGTTGTAACGTTTAGATTAGTCTTTAGGGAATCAACATGTCTCTTTGTTCAACAGGCATGAAGGCAACGATTCACATAGTATATATAGGATACATTCTGTAATCAAATACTCAATTCAATTATCAATAAAAGTATCATTAGTATATATATCAAAATTCTGTTCGACATACAGAAACTTTGTTAATTTGTATTCATTCAAAACCAATATGTCTCAAATCTGAGGTCTCGAGTTTGAATCCTATTAGCTATAAACTCCTTTGAGTCTGTAGGCCACCTAACCATTTAGTTCAAAACTCTAAAGGACTAGTGATTTACCAGACTACATAGGTATTGCGAGATGATGTGTTGAGTCCGGACTTGACCTGCCAGTCACAAAGATAACTCGGTGGCGTTCCCTCGTATAGTACAAAAAGAAAAGAAAAGAAGAATTGGCACATTAGAGTTACTGATGTTCATGACACCACATAATTTCTCAATTTGGCTCGACTGTTTACATGAAAAAACGTTAGAAATTAACAAACCTTCATGAACAAAAAAAAGTAACTAATTTTCAAATTTTTGACACGCTTATGTTAATACTTAATATATCCAAACAACTCTAAACTCCACACATTACATAATTCAGATCAACTACGAGATTTCAAGCTCTTTAGATTGATTCCAAATTTTTAACGAGACCATGAGATATACACTGATGATGGAACTGGCAGTAGTAAATTTTGGGTTACACGAAATTTATTAAGATGATGTTAATTAATCAAAGCATTCTGGTTGATTTGAATGATTTAGCAACTGAAGATTGGGTTGTATTGGAATATAGATTCGTAAAATTTGGTGACCTACCTTAAAATCGATATGAACGAAATACGAAGATGACATATTGATCTAGTTACTATAAAAAGAAATAACAAGATTATTAAAGTAGCCTAAATTTAGTTATTATGGAAACATATATTTAGATGTACGTAATGGGTACGTGCAGGTGATTTGAGTAAACAAAAAAAAGTCTTTCCTTAACGATTTGATAATACCGTCTTGTATCTGTCATAATTGATAGTAATATTTATGTCAAAATATATAGTTAACATTTCTTGTTGAAAGTACTTGACTAACAAATTCATCAATGGCGTTTGACTTTCAAACGAATTACATGGATGGTTTGATTACGTATGAATTAAAATCTCAACTATCTTTCAACCTAAATTAATGAAAATTTTGAACTGGTTACAAATAGTCAAATACTCAACTTATTTACATTTAACACCCTTATATTAGACAAGGTTTCATCAGCCACTTTTGGAAATCATTGTTCAAGATGCTTAAAGTGGAATTGCACATGTCTATAGCTTATCACCCAGAGACTGATGGTCAAACAGAAGTTGTTAATAGGTGTTTAGGGTGTTATTTGAGGTGCATGATTGGGGAATCTCCTAAGGAATGGTTGGACCGGTTACCCCTAGCTGAATTTTAGTATAATACAAACTACCACCAATATACTAAAGTCACTCATTTTGAAGTGGTGTATGGCCAAGCACCTCCAATTCACTTACCTTATGTGCCTGGTGAAAGTGTTGTAGAAGCTGTGGACAAGACATTGCAGACTAGAGCGCAGACAATTTAGATGCTGAAGTTTCATTTGAAAAGAGCACATGATAGGATATTTAACATGGCTAACAAAAAGAGGACTACATGCAGTTTGAAGTTGGTATGTGGGTTTATGTTAAGCTGCAACCTCATAGACAGGTGTCAGTTAGACAAGAAGCTCAGCACAAACTATCTACAAAATTTTATGGCCCATGTCAGGTTATTGAAAAGATTGGCGAAGTGGCCTATAAACTACAATTGCCTAGTAACAGTTTGATTCATCCGATCTTAGGTGTCATGGACAACAAGTAGTGGAAGGAAGTCTGCCTAATTGTGAACCTGATGGCAGGTTGACTAAGGAACCAGTTGCTGTTTTGGAAAGAAAACTAGGCAAAGTGAATAACAGTCCAGTTACGTTTGTTCTTGTTGAGTGGCAAACCAGTCAAAAGAAGATGCTACTTGGGAGGTTTACCATGAGTTTGTAGCTCGTTTTCCCCAATTTGCTTAGCCAACCTTGTGGTCAAGGTTCTTTAAGGGGGATAGACTCATACAAGCAAGTAGAAGCAGAAATAACCACTTTCCAAAATTGGCCGGAAAAGTGGTTATGTTGACCAAGCGTTGACTTTCACTATAAATACCTATTTTCAATTCATTTGTCATTTTAGTAAATTATGTTGTAATCAAATCTCTTTCAATATGTAACAAACTAATAATTCATAATTCCATAACAAATCATTTCGGATATTTTTCTTGTTCATAGATTTCCCAAGTGTTTGTGTTAATAAGTTGTTCTTAATTCATTTCATTAGTAATCTAGATCAACATCTATTAACAAGTTTGGTTATTCGATTATTATTGATCGAGCTAAAAAAGACTTTTTTTTTACTCAAATCACACGTACCCATTACATCTAAATATATGTTTTCCATAATAGTAACTAAATTCAGGTTCCATAAATAATCTAAATAATCTTGCTATTTCTTTATATAGTAACTAGATCAATATGTCATATTCGTATTTCGTTTATATCGAGTTTAAGGTAGGTCACCGAATTTACGAACCTATATTCCAATACAACCAATCTCCAGTTGCCAAATCATTCAAATCAACAAGACAAAAACTTTGATTAACATTATCTTATTATATCTTACGAGCAAATATTCTACCTAATACATACACATGGCAAAATGTTGTTCAAGTTAGTTGAAATTCAAAGCTACCTTCTTAACTATAAATTCATTCTCTTCCTCCATTCTATATACACAACCATTTTCCGCATTACATCTCCAACCACTTATAACAAAGGCATCTTACATATTATAAAAAAAAAAAAAAAAATGGTTTTTCGGTGCTTAGTTTTCTCTCTGGCTGTGGCAACGTGTGCTTTGGTTCTGCCGGTTTACTCTCAAATTAGTACCCCATGCTCGCCTTCCATGATCACTAGCTTTACTCCATGTATGAACTTGTTAACGAATAGTACCACAAATAGTTCTACAACACCAATGTCCGATTGTTGCAATTTTCTAAAGACCCTCACAAGTACCGGAACAGATTGTTTATGCCTTATTGTTACCGGGAGCGTACCCTTTCAAATTCCCTTTAATCGGAGCCTAGTCCTTTCTTTGCCTCGTGTTTGTCGGATGCCCGGTGTGCCTCTTCAATGTAAAGGTTGGTAGATCATTGCTACAACATTTGTGTCAAAAAAATTTGGCGTCCTTTTTTAAAACTTATATGTTAACATGTTTTTTTTATTGTAGCTGCCGCGGCAGCCCCCATTTCTCCAACAGGTAATACTCGGTGCAACGAAATAACTTCTTGTATTGTTTAAAAAAACTTATTTGTTCTTAAAAACTGGTAGCATTTAGAAACTTTAATGCAAAAATTCTTGCAAAATTATTTATAAGTTCCAAATTTTAATATGCTAATGTTTTGTAGCATATGGACAGGTCCAGCTACTTTGGTGCCAGCACCAGCTCCCGGAAGTTCATCTATGGTCCCAGGGGCTCTATCACCAGCCTTAGCACCTGAATCAAATACAACACCTACGTTAACACCACCACTGGCACCTGAATCTAACACTACGCCTGATCTAACACCACCATCTACAGGTGTGGATTCAGGAGTCCCAAGCACCAATTCAGGAAATCGTCCCACTTTAACGCCTTCAGCTGCTGCTTCCACTTATGACAATTTACCATTTATCTTAGCTGCCTCTGTAGCTACTTTCATGGCTTATCTCATGTTGTTTTAGACGTGTCTTCCAGTCATGTGATTATATTTATGTATATTACTTCATTGTATCCGAAATTTTATTTGAGTGGTGCGAATTAATGTACGCATTCTTTGCATATTTATGAGAGAGAAACACATATTGTCTTGTGGCAGTACCTACATTCCATTGACTATAACATTGTTTTTTGAAGCAGCAAATATTTTATTGATCACAAAAATCCTTTAGCGAGAAGCTATATGGATACAGCTAAAAAGAAAAAACAAGCACCTGTTACCCAGTTAACAGAGAGCACAATTAGGGACGTAAAAGATAAATGGATTCACAACCACTCGTCCCAGTTAAGGTTCACTTTACCACGACCTAAAGTAAACATTTTGCATATATTAAAGGAAGTTTGTATTGGCAAATTGATTCTACATTCACAACTAAAAGTGTAAGAAACTTAATTTTTGTAAGAAGCTTAATTACATAAGAAATATTTAGTTTACTTCCACTGCGATTGAAGCCCAACCGTAGGAAACATGTACCGTAAACTAAAAGTCATGGGGTTCAAATATCGTTCTCGTGTCCCTATAATCTTATTGTAACCGGCTGGTGAAGATCGTTAGAGGATCGATTTTCTTATCTATCTTACTTTACACTTTAGAAGTGAGATTTTTTTTACAAAATTGTGTGTAGTCACTGAATATATGGGCGGGAAACATCTTGGTGTGAAACATGTAAAGTTTTTGATCATTAAGATGATGTTTGTCCTAAGAGAGTGAAAATGGTTGAGAAACCTTCGGTTAATGAGGATGGGTTTACTGAAGTTGATAGGAATAAAGGGAAAGGTAAACAACCTGCTCGGAAAGTTGATGGTGTGCTTTTGCAAAGACCAAAGGTTCAATACTATTATAGACGATTTTCTAAACCTACTAGTGGTGCATCTACGTCCCAAGTTAATGTTGATCCTAATATTGGTACGTCATCTTCTCCCTCTAGTTCTTCCAATGTTAGTACTAATGAGCAAGTGAAGGAATATGAGATTGCTAAGCAATCGGATGATAAGCATAGTAATTTTGTTAATGAGCCTAATCAGCCCGTTAAGGTTTCTAAAGTTAAAAAGTCCTACATTAATGAAGATATTGACATAGTCTCGTTCAAAAATTCTTTTGATGCTTTAAGTAATGATAACAATATTTTTGAGATGGGTGATGGGATTTGGTCGGTTGATACGGGCGGTACTAAAGAAGTTGTTCATAGTGATAGTGAGGTGGATGAGATTATTGATGTGAACGCTGATTCGAGTACTTTTAAAGATGATATTAACAATAAAAGTAGTTCTTCCAAAACTACTTCTCCATCGCCTTTGAAGAACACTCCTATTGTTGAGAAAATTGGGAAGCTTGAAAAGCTTATTATTGATGGAAAAGCTACCTTTGTGGATGATAATGGTAAACCTATTCCGGTGGCTGATGATAAAAGGAAGGGCAACCAATTCTCTGAGGTGGGTGAAGTGGTTGATTCAGATAGTGATGATGATGTGTTTAAGCCAAATGATCCTATGGGCAATTACTTTCATCAACAGGAGGACATAACGAGCTTGAAGGCTATCTTTCTGATGATTATGCGGCCTAGGTATATGACTTACCTGTGCAATTTGAGGAATTTAACAAACAATTTGATTTCAAGCTTCAAGGCCGTTTGAGGAAGTAACCTTTTATGCGGATTTGTTTATTTGTTTTACATGTCTTTTTATGTTTTTTTTTGGTAAAGGGGTTAACCCCGGTAAATATATAACCAAAAAAATGTTAAGTACAAATGGAATGTGGCAGAAGTACCACATTAATCTCAAGCTCAAAGCTTGATAAACTAGTGCTTATGACATGCCATAAACACAAATCAAACTTAGCTAATTTCAAATCATCAAACTAGGTATAATAACAAGAATAAACTTGAACAAGTGAACATCCCGCATCAGCCCAGAAGCACGAGGGGAGCAAGGCGACCCAGGAAATTTGCCTCCTTAAAAACCCTTTCCAAGAAAAAACCCGGAAGGAAAAACCTTGGAGTAGGGAAAAAGAGTACAACCCTTACCTGGAACTCCCCTCGTGAATAAGACAAGAACTTGGAATCTTCCATTTATCCAGCAATAAACGAGACCGAGGGGTTATCTTCTTGAACTTGAAGGTAACCAGCTTCAACCAAACGGTAGAGACAATAACTTGGACCACTTCATCAACAGTAGACTTTTTTTGCTTGAAATGTCTTGAATTGCGTTCCATCCATAGGTAATAAGTAGTAGCCACAAGTAATAACCGAGAGAGTATGCTAACAACATATCGCCCCTTAGATATAGGAATAAGGAACGTGAGAACATCCTCCAATGAAGGTGGGACCGCATCCATTTCGGATAAAACCCGGACCTGCAACCAAACCTGCAAAGAAAATTGGCACTCAAAAAACAAGTGAGGGTGAGAGTCTGGGACCGCATCATATAGTGGGCAGCGAAGAAGTCTCAAATCAGCATTAGGGCCAACATCCTTCTCTCTCAACCTATCTTGTGTCTTCAAATTCTGCTTAATAACAAGCCACAAATGTATAGCATGTCGTGGAATACAATGAGGAAACCACGAAATATTAGACCACTCAACCATACCAGCCCTTGTACGAAGACAATATTGACATAGTCTCGTTGAAAAATTCTTTTGATGCTTTAAGTAATGATAACAATATTTTTGAGATGGATGATGGGATTTGGTCGGCTGATACGGGCGGTAATAAAGAAGTTGTTCATAGTGATAGTGAGGTGGATGAGATTATTGATGTGAACGCAGATTCGAGTACTTTTAAAGATGATATTAACAATAAAAGTAGTTCTTCCAAAACTACTTCTCCATCGCCTTTAATTTGAAGAACACTACTATTGTTAAGAAAATTGGGAAGCTTGAAAAGCTTATTATTGATGGGAAAGCTACCCTTGTGGATGATAATGGTAAACCTATTCCGGTGGCTGATGATAAAACGAAGGACAACCAATTCTCTAAGGTAGGTGAAGTGGTTGATTCAGATACTGATGATGATGTGTTTAAGCCAAATGATCATATGGGCAATTACTTTTCATCAACAGGAGGACATAACGAGCTTGAAGGCTATCTTTCTAATGATTATGCGGCCCAGATTTATGACTTACCAGGGCAATTTGAGGAATTTAACAAACAGTTTGATTTTAAGCTTCAAAGTCGTTTGAGGAAGTAATCTTTTATGGGGATTTGTTTATTTGTTTTTGCATATCTTTTTATGTTTTTAGTGGTTATTCTAGTTGTTGGTAGCTAGTTGTTCATTTATGGCATATAATAAATGATCTGGTGGTTGTTCAAGTAGTTGCTTGAGGTTAGTATGGCATTTCAGTTGTAACAATTCACATTTTCAGGTTAATTACTATTCCTGGAAAATTTCACTATTCACTTTTACTATTTATTTTTCCCAAAATTTTTCCCGAAATTTGATTTTTGTTTCTTGGCCTCGAGTGATAAATCATTTCCATGGAAAATTAAAAGTTTGACACTCGTCAGATCATTTTCGTGAAAGTTAATAAGGAATTACACGTTTTAGGGTAAAACGTCATTCAAAAATTCTACGCACAACGAAACTCGACCGCGTTAAGTGACCCTGCATCAGAAAAATGTTTGACACACTCATGATTTATTTGAGAATTAATCGTGACATTGAAAAACATGACCAAAATAAGCATCGGCCGTGAAAAACTGAAATTTTCAGTTTTAAGCGTTTTTACTCAGCCGTAACCTTAGCCTATACATGCACCGCATTTCTAAGACGATTTGAGTTTTCAACTTATTAGAAAAAGCCAACATATTTTTCCCTCCTCCTTTGACCAAAAATCATTCCTTGATTTTATAAGTCATTCCTTGATTTTTAGGCTTACGATTTGATGTCTAAAAGACGTTTAATACCAACCGACACTAGACTGAGCACAGTCTAGACATTATAAGTCATTTTAAATCATTTTTATCCTATTAGAAAAGTAACATTTTACTTTTCTCAATTTTACGCAATATTCGTACGTTTTACGTATTACGCGTTTTAGACCCGTGTTTCCAGTTTTAGCAGGGTTTTACCACCTCAATGGAACCTACCACTCTTTTTATATTTTATTATGGAGTATAATGACATGTTTAACCATTTTTCCAAGTTTCGTATTTTTACGATACCCGGTTTTACGTTTCGTGGCTTAACCATTTACGGTTAGCATTTTACGGAGCCAAAACTAACTCAATAACTTGGATAATATCATCAAAAGTCCACACTTCATCCCCAATATTCCAAACCGCCATATAGGGGGGGGGGGGGCGATTCACACTTGTGACACGATCTCATGCATTGAGCCCTTAGATTTCATCCATGTGTTATACTTGGTGAGCAAGTGTTGACTAGTCATGAGTTCTAACCTCCTCATTAGCATATAAATACCCCTCCTCCCCCTCCTTGGCCATTCCAACGTCCCACACACACAACACACTTCATTTTACTAGTTTAATTCAAGTTTTATCCATGAGATCAAGAGCATAACAACACATAAACACTAGTTTGGTTTTGATTCATCAAAACTACTTCCAATCTTTAGAACTTTGGTGATTTCTCTTGAGTTTGAATCCACTCAAGTCACCTCAACTTTCATCATCTCTCTTTCAAGAATACAAGTGTAGAAAGATTGCTTGAAGTGAAGTAGGGTGAAGCTAAAGTCTATCAAAGTCCTTACCTTACATGTTAACCTACCTTTCTTTGTAGAAAGCCAAAGTTGTAAGCAAACTCCAATACACTTCCTTGCTTAAATATAATATTCATGCTATTTACATATCATTCATGCTATATTTTGTCTTGTGATCATGTCCATGATGTATAAAAATGGGTAAAACAAGTTATTACAAATGATTGTTAACTTATGTTATTTAAACAAGTAAACTAGTGACTTTTATGGAGAACCACGACCAAAATAGTAAAACTATGATATTTGACACTTACTTACTGTTAAAAAGGACTTAACAAGGAAAACATAGCAATTTGAATCACCCAAAATGAATACCCGAGTCAAAAGTTATGACCATTTGAAGTTAGCAAAACCAAAACGCCGAAACTGCCGATACCTACTGTTTTGCATTCTGCCATTTTGGAAGTCACCCTTCTGGTCCGATTCATCAAAAAGTTAAAACACGAAAGTTGTCCGGAACGACGTTTTCGTTCAGCTTTAAAGAAGCTCGAGCCCTGAAAACGCTTTCCGAGTGATATTTTCTTCAAATTCTTAACAGCCCATTTTTAGACCAAAGTCACTATATAATAGTTATGATTTACTAAGACCAAGAGGTCTAATGACCTAAAGCCAAGACCACAACCATGGCTAGAGCCAAGGTTGAGTCTCAAGATCATGGAACAATGACCAAAGGTCATGGCAAAGCCATGGCTAAAGACCATATATACGTACCAAGGCGAAAACATGAGCTAAGGTATTGGCGATAACTTGAACAAGCAATTTGGATCTACTTCATCTAAAGAACCATGAGATATTACAAGAAATTGTCATATAAGTTATAAGAAACTTACCCTAATAACAATCTTCATGAAATCATAAACTTTCCTAAGTTTATTCAAGTACTTGGATATGTAACTTTTCGGATGAAAACTTATATACATATATATTTTATCAACTACTACAATAGTAGGGAGCCTCATGTGAGGAGTTCATTATGTAAGCCGTCGAGATGAGTTGTAGATTTACGAATTAAAGTGTCCTGGCTCCTCGAACGTTTACTACATGACTTCTGAATTATGTCGGCCCGAACGGTAGTAAACGATATATAAACTATACATGTTTCACGAACCATTTCTTTTCATATACTTACACTATACATTGTACAACATCATGGACTAAATGCAAGACACATATATAGGCAATTCTTCATATTCTTAGACATTATTCCAAACCTAAGTTGCAACAATTATTCTAGGTTGCTCGTAGAAGTTCTTATGGCATATCCATCATTCTCATTATACATCATCCAACTCAAGGTGAGTTCATAGCCCCACTTTCCATTACTTAATTGTTTTACAAACCCTTGGGGGGAATACATGCTATTATTTTTCTACTCGAACACAATGCTTTCTACTGTATGCTATTCGACTATGTTTTATTATCACTAAGTAACATCCTTGCCAAACCAAGATCCCTTATTATGAACCATTTAATCACTAGTAATACTGAGCGCGAATATTGTGAATAGGCTTATTGGGATTGACGAATCCCATTTGTTGAACAACTACGAGTTCAAACAAATGCATTAATATTTGAGACATTAGGTATGACGGCAAAGTACCTACCGGGATAAGTCCGCCGATTGATATTGGTACCCGTTAACGTTTTGGTGTCATAAGCTTAGTGAATTAATAACCTTTCCGGGCATAGAACAACGTAGCCCATCTTTGTTTTCTAACTATGAGTGTGAGTCTTTAGCTCACACTACGATTATTGTGTTCAACGATTTAACTACCAACACATTGTGTTCAAACATTAAACAAACTCTATGAATATCACTCAACCTTTATGTTGACCTCTCAAGCATGTATTTCAGGTTCATGACAATCAAAGATGGCACGGATACTCAAGAGGGCTATAAATTTTATTATCATTCGAAAACTCATTTAATGTGATTTGTAAACATGGAACCATTTGGGACCTCATTTTGTAATCTCTGATATTTATACAATTTGAATGATAAATCTTTTAAAACGACTCAATTGGAGTTCGTTTTCTATTATTGTGACTATTGTGCCGTCGAATAACACCCAGTTTGAATTCTGCTGCATCCATGAATTGGGGGTGTTACAGATTGGTACCAGAGCCATGGTTATAGAGAAACGGGTCTACTTGAGACCTAAACTATAACTACAATTACAAGCAAAAATATTTTTATAGCCTTTTGCTCTCCGTGTCTTCCATCCTCCAGACGATTATAGACTTATTAAGCATTTTATGCTACATGAACATATAAGTATATTGATATATACACACTAGGCATTTTACACTACACGAACATATATAAGTATATCGATATATACATTCAAGTTATTTTCAATCATTTTATCTAAACATATCTGCGTATGCCTATTGTAGGGCATTTCGGCACAACTACATTCTCCCAATCATGTTCCTACTCCAACATTTTATGTCCAAGATATTGTAACGAATTACAATGGTCTTTCCTATTTCCCGGACATTGTATGATACAATGGTCTTAATCATTTCTCAAATGTTTTGAGTCACACAATGGTCTAATCTACTTCCGAGACATTGTGATTTGTGCAATGGTCTCTGGAATTATTCCATCACCTCATCAATATCATTTCATATGATATCAAAAACCCATCACAATCTAACGATTTCCAAACAAGAATATGATATTTCTAAAGGACAAACAAATCCATCATCTACAAAAGATGAAGTTTCTCTACATTCATCAAAGTTTTCTTCTGAAACCTTCATTGTTAAAAGTTCGTGATCCTGGCCAAGTATGGACTGTTTTAGAACTACTTAAAACTTCCTTTCCACACATATCTACCCGTACTATCTTCTATGGAATGGAATGTGAAAACATAGGTTACAAGTCTTGTATGGGCGGGACTTGCAACTGAAGGGTTTGACATCGCCTTTGTTTAGTGGACAGTTTCCTGAAAGCAACGGACATATCACAAGTATACCTAATTTAGGTATTTGAAAATTTTATCGAACCTTGGCTAAATATAGACTAGTCACCTATATTTAACCTAGGGACAGTGGAATATAGTCTGACTAACTATATTCGACTTAAAATTTTCAAATACTGAGAATAGTTGTACTAGGGTTATGTTCAGGTTAATTTCCTACATGAACTCAATAAACCACCAGAATTCATTAAAACAATCTAGAGACACGATAGTGCCTTACCACTCAACGAAATCTTAACACCTTATTTGTATTATCTAATTTCATTCTTGAAAGTTTTCATTTATGAGATAATCCGAACTACTATCTTGGGATAGTTATCAATTCTTCTCTTCATCCCGTAGAAGTACTATCCTGTTTAGGTCCTAAGGATACCATTCCATCATAAACCTTTAAAATCTCTTAAGATTTTCAAAACAAACTCAACATCTATGCCTAAGAATATTAATGTTAAGCATATACTACACACTTTTGTTCATCAACATATCACATCATTATCTTCACAACCGTTGAAACCACAAGCTCATTAACAGATCTTGATGCACTTTTAAAGTCATCCTTAGTTACACCACAAGTACCCTCATCAGCTTTACAAGTTTGAATATTCATCTTGTACTTTTGGAACACCAGCATCATCTCGTAATACACTACCTTGTAACTCACCGGCTAATTGTGAATGTTGTGTTGGGAATTCTTAAGTAGGATGATTTGTAATTATTTGAATAGATTGGGATGCCTTTTCATTTAAATAAAGAAATTGTAAATCACCGAACCATAAGTTTATATTTCCCTATTTACATTGTTTGGGATGTCTCTCTATGTAAATAAAGAATTATAAACAAGTGGACTAATTTTTATCCAAAATAACATAAGTATGAAGTCAATAAACACTAGGTACAACAACAGATTACCTACTAGACTATGATTGCAACTACTATATCAATTTCTGTACAACTACTATATCAATTCCTATTAATATTCGACTGCTATATCAATTTCCTTTGATATGCGACTATTATATGAATCTCTATTAATCACTCTTACCCTACCTACATAAAAGTAAGCCTCATCCTACACCATACACTGAAACGACAAATCAAACTACATCACCGGTAATCCCAGACTTTAGTCCTCATAAGTAACTACACCTCTTCATCGACACGACTCCAACGTATAACACACATAGAACTTCGGGACGAAGTTCCCCGTAAGGGGTAGAGACTGTAACAATTCACATTTTCAGGTTAATTACTATTTCCGGAAAATTTCACTATTCACTTTTACTATTCATTTTTCCCGAAATTTGATTTTTGTTTCTTGGCCTCGAGTGATAAATCATTTCCATGGCAAATTAAAAGTTTGACACTCGTCAGATCATTTTCGTGAAAGTTAATAAGGAATTACACGTTTTAGGGTAAAACGTCATTCAAAAATTCTACGCACAACGAAACTCGACCGCGTTAAGTGACCCCGCATCAGAAAAATGTTTGACACACTCATGATTTATTTGAGAATTAATCGTGACTGTGAAAAACATGACCAAAATAAGCCTCGGCCGTGAAAAACTGGAATTTTCAGTTTTAAGCGTTTTTACTCAGCCGTAACCTTAGCCTATACCTGCACCGTGTTTCTAAGATGATTTGAGTTTTCAACTTATTAGAAAAAGTCAACATATTTTCCCTCCTCCTTTGACCAAAAATCATTCCTTGATTTTATAAGTCATTCCTTGATTTTTAGGCTTACGATTTGATGTCTAAAAGACATTTAATACCAACCGACACTAGACTGAGCCCAGTCTAGACATTATAAGTCATTTTAAATCATTTTTATCCTATTAGAAAAGTAACATTTTACTTTTCTCAATTTTACGCAATATTCGTACGTTTTACGTATTACGCGTTTTAGACCCGTGTTTCCAGTTTTAGCAGGGTTTTACCACCCCAATGGAACCTACCACTCATTTTATATTTTATTATAGAGTATAATGACATGTTTAACCATTTTTCCAAGTTTCGTATTTTTACGATACCCGGTTTTACGTTTCGTGGCTTAACCATTTACGGTTAGCATTTTACGGAGCCAAAACTAACTCAATAACTTGGATAATATCATCAAAAGTCCACACTTCATCCCCAAGTATTCCAAACCGCCATATAGGGGGGGGGGGGATTCACACTTGTGGCATGATCTCATGCATTGAGCCCTTAGATTTCATCCATGTGTTATACTTGGTGAGCAAGTGTTGACTAGTCATGAGTTCTAACCTCCTCATTAGCATATAAATACCCCTCCTCCCCCTCCTTGGCCATTCCAACGTCCCACACACACAACACGCTTCATTTTACTAGTTTACTTCAAGTTTTATCCAAGAGATCAAGAGCATAACAACACATACACACTAGTTTGGTTTTGATTCATCAAAACTACTTCCAATCTTTAGAACTTTGGTGATTTCTCTTGAGTTTGAATCCACTCAAGTCACCTCAACTTTCATCATCTCTCTTTCAAGAATACAAGTGTAGAAAGATTGCTTGAAGTGAAGTAGGGTGAAGCTAAAGTCTATCAAAGTCCTTACCTTACATGTTAACTTACCTTTCTTTGTAGAAAGCCAAAGTTGTAAGCAAACTCCAATACACTTCCTTGCTTAAATATCATATTCATGCTATTTACATATCATTCATGCTATATTTTGTCTTGTGATCATGTCCATGATGTATAAAAATGGGTAAAACAAGTTATTACAAATGATTGTTAACTTATGTTGTTTAAACAAGTAAACTAGTGATGAGGCGAAAAATGATCCGTTTTTAGGGGGTCATTTAAGCCCAAATCCGACTTTATTTGATCAAATATTGCCCTAAATCGTTCCTTTTGTGATTTTAGGTACTTTGAGAGTGAATTCTGGAAAAGAAGCCATTTCGGACGTTTTTGGAGCATAAAAGTGAAGAAAACGGCAAAGTCTTAAATTTCTATGCTGGGAACAGTGCATGAAGGCGTCAAGAATTGCTCTTGACGGCGTCAGAGTCCCAAGAATAAAATACCGTGGTTGATGACGGCGTCACATAGGCCGTCATAAGTAGATCAAGGCCGTCCGAGGAAGTATTTGGCGGTGAGATGACGGCATCACACCCTTGCTCTTGACGCCGTCACCCCAGTTTTCCTATATATAGTTTTCTAGTTTTTTCATTAAAAAAGAGAAGTTTTTGGTGAAACCCTAAAGACGAATTTGGTGCATCTTTTACAGGATTTTCAAGGGTTCCAAACCCTTGATACCTTGCATTGTAATTGAGATAAGTGTTCTTCTAATTCAATCAATATGTCTATGTGTTGGTTGTCTATATCTTGTTCTTGTCTCAATTCCATTATGCTAGGCTAGATCTCTTTTGTGTTTGCTTAGATCTAATGAAACCTAGATATTGATTATGTGTTGATTACTTGTTTATTCTTGTCTAGGATGAATGATTTTATATGTTAGGCTTAAGAAAACTGGTAGATCTCCAAATGGTAACATGCTTGAACGTCTTAAGAAACATGAACCGAGGCGTACTAGGTCTTTATTGGTTGTATTTAATGCATGAGCCACTGTTTACAATCCCTATAGTTGTGCTGGGTCATGGTGTAGGAGGAGATAAGAGCTCATAGAATTGGGGAGTTATGTATGCCACCCCATGAATGGTATTAAGGAATACAATCCGTCATCCATACAATTATAACAAGTAATTAACGTGTAAAAGATATCTAGGGAGTAGTGAAGTCTAAGTAAACACAATTTCTCCAATTACTGCTCACAACCTTAGTATAATTCGTTTATTTTCATTTTTAGTATTTTATTTTTGTTTATATCTTAGTTTTGGGTTAGTTGAATAGCAACTAATTCCGCCCACTCTTCCAAAACCCGAGATTTTACTTGCTTTTCATAAAATATAAAAATACAAAAATAATCATCCCTCACCTTTAGAACTAGTAATTAGGCTTTCTAATCCTAGCGACACTATTCCTAAGCTGAACGATCAATCCCCCGGTACTTGTCACTATACTATACTACAACGATCAGGTACACTGCCTGGTGGGGGTTGTAAGCTTCTCGAGATCCCTCGAGAGGTAAAGCCTGTTGCGATTCCCACGCATCAAGTTTTTGGCGCCGCAGCCCGGGGAATAGTTATTGTCTAGGTTAGGATTTCTTTTTATTAGGTCTACTTGCTAGATTCCTTTCTAGTAAGATTTTTATTTTTATTTTTTAGGTCTTCTTTAGTCTATCTTATTTCTTCGTGCCTTTGTTCGTAACTCTTTACCATCCGACATCATGGAAGGTGGTAACATCTTTGAACCCGTCATCCCACCACAACAAAACCCACCATTAGAACCCCTTAGGCCCCGAACCTTAGGAGAGTATTCCCGACCTAGCCACCAAGGCTACCGAAACACCATTGAGCTCACCGGAGACAATGTGACCCCCTTGCGATCCGACACCATCCGGTTGGTGCAAAGTGGATGTGCATTCCGTGGACTTCGTTCTGAAGATCCAAACCAACATCTTAAGGACTTTCTCAAAATCGTAGATTCCATAGACCTAGGTGTTGAAACTAGAGAGACTACCCGTTTACGCCTATTCCAATTCTCTCTACGGGATCAAGCTAGTCAATGGCTTGAGCGTTTACCCGCGGGATCTATCACCACATGGGATGATCTCACCACTCGTTTCCTTGCTCAATTTTTCCCACCGGGGAGAACTACTAAGCTTAGAAATGACATCTTGATGTTCCAACAACGTCAAAATGAATCTCTTTATGAAGCATGGACTCGTTTCAAGGACTTACTCCAAAAAGTCCCTCATCATGGCATAGATCTTTGGCTCCAAGTCCAAATCTTCTATGACCATATCGACATCTCCACGAGGCGAACCATTGACCAATCGGCCGGTGGTAAGCTACGTGATCTTAGTGCGGAACAATCATGGGAACTTATAGAAGATCTTGCTCTCTATGACAACGAAAGTTGGAATGATCCCCGTGATTTGAACAAAACGGTCAAGGCAATATCTTTGCCTTCGAACAATTCTAGCACTCCCGACCGTAGGATCATGGAACTTGAGGGCCAAGTCAAGTTTCTCATGAAATCTTACGAAGCTCCGAAGCCTTCAAGCCAAGTGAACAAAATCACTTCTTCATGCGAATTATGTAGTGGTCCCCATGACACTCGTGATTGTGTGGAACTCCCCGGAACAGCTTTTGCGGACTACGCATCCACGCGTACCGACGAAGCGGGAGATAAGTGGTACACTTTCAAGCCCGAGCCAAACACATACGGTGATACATACAACCCCTCATGGAAAAATCACCCAAACCTTAGGTGGAAACAAAATCAACCCAATTCTTCCAATCCGCCTAATCGTTACCAACCAAACGGTCCACCATCCAACCGTAGTTTCAATAACAATCCTTCTAACAACTATGGTAGTACCAACTATCTTGAAGGATTGATGTCAAAGTTCATGGCATCTCAAGAAGCTCGCATATCTAAGTTTGAAGCCGATTTCAAACAAAAGCAAAGCGAGATGACCACTAGAATTGATGCATTGTTGAAAGTTCTCAATGACCGAGAAATGGGAGCACTCCCGAGCGACACGGTCAAGAATCCGAAACTAACCGTTAATTCCATATCCTCAGTTTCGTCACCCATTTCATGTCCACAATATTACTCGGTTAAATCAACGAGCACGTGTTTCAAACAAAACCAAGTTCCCCAAAAGGACCAATCAAATAAAACACCCACTATAGAGCCGGTCAAAAACATTGTTGAAACACCTCTTACGCAAGACCTTGACGATGAATTCAAAGAACTTCACCTTGAACGCCCCGTCATTGATGTCTTAGCGCGTGCTCCTTACTATAGTGCCCTCCTAGAAAAATATGAGAAGTGTAAGCTAGGCAAAAATGGGACCGCCTTCGTTCAGAACAAGTTGCCTAAAAAGCTTGATGACCCAGGTATATTTGTTTTGCCTTGTAAGATAGGAAGATCCGAAGCTTTCGACACACTAGCCGATTTTGGGTCAAGCCTCAACTTGATTCCCTTATCCTTATTCACCGCTCTTAAGCTAGGAAAGTTAGAGGAAACGGAGGTATTGATAGGGCTAGCGGATGGGAGTATTGCACACCCGGTTGGAATGATTAAGGATATAGTTGTTCACGTAGGAAAGTTAACTATATTAGCTAATTTTCACGTCCTAGACATGGTTAGTGACACTACATGCCCATTATTGGTAGGAAGAGGATTTTTAGCAACCGCTAGTGCCATGATAGATTGCAAGGAATCAAAGATAACGGTAGGCGAAGGCGATACTTGGTCGGTGTATGATGTTAAGAAGCATAGTTATGATTGTGATGATGAACCAACACCGCATTGGGTAGAGATGAATAGGAGACCGTCTAGATATGGACCTTGGATAGAAAGGAACTTTATAGGACCTCAATGGCCATTCTATCTAGAAAAAGACTTTGTTGAAAAGACACATTCGGTAGAACAACTCATAGCTAGAGATGAAGAGCTAGACCCCTTTGAGGACTCCTTAGTCTTTAGGAAGATGATTGAGTTATTAAGCGTAATGCCCATTAACATAGAAAGGAATAAATGGAAAAGAGAGGGAGATAAGTGTAAATGGAGGTGGGACAAGCCACCTAAAGAAGGTGACGGGTCATGGCATATTAGAATGACCTTGTATGATCCGGATGGAGAAAAGTTTGAAAGGTCATACCATACTAAGGAAACCGATAGAAAGTTGAAACCTAAGTTTGATCCCAAAGATGTCCTCAACGAGGAACTCACCCGAATCACGTAGTAACCCATGACCTTGAGTCTAGCTACAAGACTCGTAAATAAAGAAAAGCGCTTCTTGGGAGGCAACCCATGTTTTGTGTGATTTTAATTGTTTGTTTGTTATTTGCTTCCGTATGCATGTTTTATTTTTATTGTTGGTTGATCATGTTTCTCAATTAAAATGTGGAAATACTTTACTATGTTGTTTGGCCTAGTCTTAACTCCAACCTAAAAGTATTTTTGCAAAAGATAAGTGTAAGGGGAAACCCCAAATATGTTTTTAAGAAACAAACCGATCATGATTCTCCACAATATTAAATGAGCATGTATATTCGTATTTGTTAGAGTCAAATGCTTGTATTGAGTCATAATGAAGTTTTGCAGGATTTTCCAGGAACTAGGACCAAGTTTTTCCAGAAATTTTCCGGAAACTTAACATAAGAATTTCTGCAGGTCCATTCTGACGGCGTCAGGGGTTTACTCTTGACGGCGTCAGGAGTTAAAATCTGGAAATTTTACCGGTTTTGTTTTTCTAACGGCGTCTTATGGTTTTTGTGAATTATTAAGTTTTATAATCTCCAGGAAATCTGCAAACTTCATTCCACAAGCATTATATCTTACTTTGTTTTCTAGGATTTAGTAACTTATATAGGATGCCGCCGATTTTACGCGAGGTTGTCTTGTCTATTGTTGTCAGAATTTACAAGTTATGTTCGACAAGGAGATGATTTATATTCTGGAAGGGAAGCTTTGATTGTTCGTTTTCTTGGAGGAAGATTTAACCTGGCCAACCCATAATCCAAACCGAGCGAATCAGGGGAGTATTTGATTTCATTCTCTTTACTTTTTCACTTTTACATTCTTTACTTGAACATTGGGGACAATGTTCATCTTAAGTGTAAGGGGAGGGTAAAAAGATGATACCTTACATATGCACTTTTGCTTGAGTTTGTTTTGTTTGATAGTAGATGTGTAATAAAACTATGAGAAATACTTGTTAGTGTAATTTTAGCGCTAAATTTAAATTTTTTTACAACATTTAGGAGTGAAACTTTAGCCATAGCAAGCGTCTCATGGATAGGAGATTGTATGACTAGCACAGAACCGTATATTCAGAAAAATTTTCCACCCAAATATGTGAGGTTCGCCTTTAGATTTGATAGGAAAAGCATTCATTATTAGTGCTTATGAGTGTACCGGTAGCATTTAGATTCTAGAACTTGCGTTAGTGATGCATCCCGAGACCGCTAGTGAGACTACATTCGTGTGGTAGGATTTACTACATGATAAGAGGCATTAGGATCACCCTTGTGTTAAACCCGTATCATAATTACTTGACCATTTAAGTCATATTACTTGACTAGTTAAGTCAACTAATTTTTCCCACACCCTTAGCGTTGTACTCATTTTTAGTACACGAAACCCCTAGTACACCCCTCCGAGCCTATCTTTTCGTTTCTAACTTTAAGCATCTTACTTAAAGGAAGAATTTGTTACACCCCACTTAAATGTACACCCAAATCGCCTTAGCCTTCCGTGTATGCGCTCATTTTTAGTGCATTATTGTTAAACCCTAAGTTAACTTTCTAATTGATTACATGGTTGCTATGTCGAGTCATATCCTTGTACATATTGTTTTGGGATGATTGGGACTCATGGGTAAGTACTTGTTTATGGAGTAATGGGGAAGAACATCATTTATTACCCCCATATGTACGTTAATCTTAAAAGTGCTCCAAGTGTTTTGATTCTCTTAATTTGAGTCATTAGAATAGTTAAATGTAAAGTATGTAAAGATTCAAGTGTAAGGGGAATGCTCATCCCCTATGATGTATTATTTTGGATGGTAGGGTAAGAGTGTATGCCAAAAAAAAAAAAAAAAAAAAAAATAGAAAAAGAAAGAAAAGAGAAAAAACATACGGACTACCATCCATTTTTATTATATGTTTATTTTATGTTTTTGTTATTTTTCATTTATTAGCTTAAGTCGAGTCTAGTCTTGGCTTAGCAACGCCATCTTGTACATGTAATTAACTAAGATTGTTAACTCGCCACCAGTAAAACTTCCTTTATCCAACAAAATCGTGCAATTCATATCCCTATACCTAACGTTACAACCTTTTAAAAGACCTCTTTGATAGTTTATCCTAGGTGCTTACGCCATGTGGTGGAGGTTTGATCCTTTCTCAAGCCTATGGTAATCTATTTTGCTATGACAGGTAGTGAGAGATATCTTCCATTTCCATAATGTTATATTACTTTATTACACCCGAGAGATGTGAGTATCTAAACACTATTTGTGAGGTGCTTGTGTATGACCTCCGTGCTTGTCTATTGGTCTTTAGTGGAACGATTATTTGTTGTAATTACTTTTATATTAGTGTTAAATGACCCCAAACTTGTCTTTTGAGTAGAATAAAAGCGCATTTGCTTGAGGACAAGCAAATCTCAAGTGTAAGGGTATATGATGAGGCAAAAAATGATCCGTTTTTAGGGGGTCATTTAAGCCCGAATCCGACTTTATTTGATCAAATATTGCCCTAAATCGTTCCTTTTGTGATTTTAGGTACTTGGAGAGTGAATTCTCGAAAAGAAGCCATTTCGGACGTTTTTGGAGCATAAAAGTGAAGAAAACGGCAACGTCTCAAATTTCTATGCTGGGAACAGTGCATGAAGGCGTCAAGAATTGCTCTTGACGGCGTCAGAGTCCCAAGAATAAAATACCGTGGTTGATGACGGCGTCACATAGGCCGTCATAAGTAGATCAAGGCCGTCCGAGGAAGTATTTGGCGGCGAGATGACGGCGTCACACCCTTGCTCTTGACGCCGTCACCCCAGTTTTCCTATATATAGTTTTCTAGTTTTTTCAATAAAAAAGAGAAGTTTTTGGTGAAACCCTAAAGACGAATTTGGTGCATCTTTTACAGGATTTTCAAGGGTTCCAAACCCTTGATACCTTGCATTGTAATTGAGATAAGTGTTCTTCTAATTCAATCAATATGTCTATGTGTTGGTTGTCTATATCTTGTTCTTGTCTCAATTCCATTATGCTAGGCTAGATCTCTTTTGTGTTTGCTTAGATCTAATGAAACCTAGATATTGATTATGTGTTGATTACTTGTTTATTCTTGTCTAGGATGAATGATTTTATATGTTAGGCTTAAGAAAACTGGCAGATCTCCAAATGGTAACATGCTTGAACGTCTTAAGAAACATGAACCGAGGCGTACTAGGTCTTTATTGGTTGTATTTAATGCATGAGCCACTATTTACAATCCCTATAGTTGTGCTGGGTCATGGTGTAGGAGGAGATAAGAGCTCATAGAATTGGGGAGTTATGTATGCCACCCCATGAATGGTATTAAGGAATACAATCCGTCATCCATACAATTATTACAAGTAATTAACGTGTAAAAGATATCTAGGGAGTAGTGAAGTCTAAGTAAACACAATTTCTCCAATTACTGCTCACAACCTTAGTATAATTAGTTTATTTTCATTTTTAGTATTTTATTTTGATTATATCTTAGTTTTGGGTTAGTTGAATAGCAACTAATTCCGCCCACTCTTCCAAAACCCGAGATTTTACTTGCTTTCCATAAAATATAAAAATACAAAAATAATCATCCCTCACCTTTAGAACTAGTAATTAGGCTTTCTAATCCTAGCGACACTATTCTTAAGCTGAACTATTAATCCCCCGGTACTTGTCACTATACTATACTACAACGATCAGGTACACTGCCTGGTGGAGGTTGTAAGCTTCTCGAGATCCCTCGAGAGGTAAAGCCTGTTGCGATTCCCACGCATCAACTAGTGACTTTTATGGAGAACCACGACCAAAATATTACAGCTATGATAATTGAAACTTACTGTTAAAGAGGACTTAACAAGGAAAACATAGCGATTTGAATCACCAAAAACGAGTACCCGAGTCAAAAGTTATGACCATTTGAAGTTAGTAAAACCAAAACGCCGATACCTACTGTTTTGCATTCTGCCATTTTGGAAGTCACCCTTCTAGTCCGATTCATCAAAAAGTTAAAACACGAAAGTTGTCCGGAACGACGTTTTCGTTCAGCAAAATAGAAGCTCGAGCCCTGAAAACGCTTTTCGAGTGATATTTTCTTCAAATTCTTAACAGCCCATTTTTAGACCAAAGTCACTATATAATAGTTATGATTTACTAAGACCAAGAGGTCTAATGACCTAAAGCCAAGACTACAACCATGGCTAGAGCCAAGTTTGAGTCTCAAGATCATGGAACAATGACCAAAGGTCATGGCAAAGCCATGGCTAAAGACCATATATACATACCAAGGCGAAAACATGAGCTAAGGTATTGGCGATAACTAGAACATGCAATTTGGATCTACTTTATCTAAAGAACCATGAGATATTACAAGAAATTGTCATATAAGTTATAAGAAACTTACCCTAATAACAATCTTCATGAAATCATAAACTTTCCTAAGTTTATTCAAGTACTTGGACATGTAACTTTTCGGATGAAAACTTATATACATATATATTTTATCAACTACTACAATAGTAGGGAGCCTCATGTGAGGAGTTCATTATGTAAGCCGTCGAGATGAGTTGTGGATTTACGAATTAAAGTGTCCTGGCTCCTCGAACGTTTACTACATGACTTCTGAATTATGTCGGCCCGAACGGTAGTAAACGATATATAAACTATACATGTTTCACGAACCATTTCTTTTCATATACTTACACTATACATTGTACCACATCATGGACTAAATGCAAGACATATATATAGGCAATTCTTCATATTCTTAGACATTATTCCAAACCTAAGTTGCAACAATTATTCTAGGTTGCTCGTAGAAGTTCTTATGGCATATCCATCATTCTCATTATACATCATCCAACTCAAGGTGAGTTCATAGCCCCACTTTCCATTACTTAATTGTTTTACAAACCCTTGGGGGGAATACATGCTATTATTTTTCTACTCGAACACAATGCTTTCTACTGTATGTTATTCGACTATGTTTTATTATCACTAAGTAACATCCTTGCCAAACCAAGATCCCTTATTATGAACCATTTAATCGCTAGTAATAGTGAGCATGAATATTGTGAATATGCCTATTGGGATTGACAAATCCCATTTGTTGAACAACTACGAGTTTAAACAAATGCATTAATATTTGAGACATTAGGTATGACGGCAAAGTACCTACCGGGATAACTCCGCCGATTGATATTGGTACCCGTTAACATTTTGGTGTCATAAGCTTAGTGAATTAATAACCTTTCCGGGCATATAACAACGTAGCCCATCTTTGTTTTCTAACTATGAGTGTGAGTCTTTAGCTCACACTACGATTATTGTGTTCAACGATTTAACTACCAACACATTGTGTTCAAACATTAAACAAACTCTATGAATATCACTCAACCTTTGTGTTGACCTCTCAAGCATGTATTTCAGGTTCATGACAATCAAGGATGGCACGGAAGGGCACGGATACTCAAGAGGGCTATAAATTTTATTATTATTCGAAAACTCATTTAATGTGATTTGTAAACATGGAACCATTTGGGACATCATTTTGTAATCTCTGATATTTATACAATTTGAATGATAAATCTTTTAAAACGACTCAATTGGAGTTCGTTTTCTATTATTGTGACTATTGTGCCGTCGAGTAACACCCAGTTTGAATTCCGCTGCATCCATGAATTGGGGGTGTTACATCAGTCACATTCCATTGTTCTTTAAACAGTTTTTTGGTTAATATATTTTTCCAGGATGGAAGTTTCCTTTTACCCAAAGGAAACGTCTTGGTGAGAAAAGTGTAAAGCACTTATCAAAAAATCAAAATGTACAAAAAGGGTCCAAATAGTTGTCATAACTATTCCTTAAAGCATGTTTGTACATGTTCTAGGAATAGAACATTTAATGCTGCTAAAGTACAGATGTATTTTTTTCCTATCAAATGTTGACGTATTACCTTTACCCCACGTTTATATATATTGCTTTTGCTTATAAATAAGAATGTTGTAATAGGAGTAAATCTTATCTTTTGCAATTAATGTGAAACACATTCAAAAGCATTTAGCATAGTTGTTACTCAAACATTAACTTTGGTTTCTGTTTGAGTTTAGTGAGGAAATCATCACGCATTGTCATTCAATGTAGATTGTTATTCCTCAAACAATCCAAACAATCCAGTATAAATCCTTTGATATATATTTAATAACAATTTAAACGCACTTGTGTTTATCTTACCCATATAGAACCTGTTATAAAGTGTAATCTCATATTATTAGACATATTATTTACTTAGTTTACTTATTAATAGTTTGTAACCAAGTAATAGGAAATAACAAAAACGACAGTAGTAAATTTGGATTATGCGAAATCAAATTACTTTCTCATATAGAGACTCGGTTCCAGACAAACATGGATTATGCTAGTTTGGCTATTCGATTATAACTTAATTAACGAAAACCATTTTTTTTTCACTCAAGTAAGAACTAAGGGTTCTCACAAGATTTTTTTTTCCTTTAAGGACAAATTGAATAATTAAAGATATTTTAGGTTAACTAACATGACATATCATTATATTTGGGCATAAATAGTCATTTCGGATAAAATTTTGTCCGAAAATCTATTTTGAAAAGGCGAATAAACCTTATGTTCCACAAAAATTAAATTTGATATCTTGAATCAAGAAAAAAAAAGTTGGGTATCTAAATTTAAATTGTACTAAAATAAGCATTTTTTTTTTTTTTTTTTTTTTTTGCGATTTGCCCTTTTCTTTAATTAAATAAGTTAGAATTTTGCCTTAACGCATGGGGTGTGTTATCAAGGCTTTGTTTGCATTGTATACACGGACACATGACTCAAGCTTCGTGAATTAGTCTGAAGAAGTTTAGACGGTTAAACAAAACATGTGTTTTCCATGCATAATAATTAAATTTTGGTTACTTAAATAATATTTCCATAGTGACACGATTAATATGTCATATTCGTTTATTCCTAATTTAAGTTTGGTCACCAATTTTAATGAAGCAATATCACAACGCAACCAATCTTCAGTTGCCAAATTATTCGAATCAACAAGTCAAAAGATTATCTTTTCATATTTGACAAGCAATATTCCACCAAATTAATACACATAATATGGCAAAATGTTGTTGGAGTTAGTTGAAACTCAAAGCTACCTTATCATCTATAAATTCCCATTCTCCTTCACTCTATACACAACCATTTTCATAGCAATACAAAACTATATATCACATTTTTATAGAAATTACACATGGCTTTTCGGTGCTTAGTTTTCGCTTTGGCTGTGGCATTCTGTTCTGTAGTGGTGCCCGTTTACTCACAAGTTAATGTCCCATGCTCGCCTTCGATGATCACTAGCTTTACTCCATGTTTGAACTTCTTAACCATTAGTACGACTAATGGTATTACTGCTACACCAACCACCGATTGTTGCAATTCACTTAAGTCCCTCACAAGTGGTGGGACGGATTGTTTATGCCTTATTGTTACCGGGAGTGTTCCCTTTCAAATTCCTATCAACCAGAGTCTAGCCATTTCTCTGCCCAGTGCTTGTAAAATGTCCGGTGTTCCACTTCAGTGTAAAGGTTGGTACATCGTAAAAATAACCGTAAAATCTTTCCAAAATTGTTGTAATAGAACATGTTATCATTGTTTTAAACTCCTACTAATATATAATTTCATTTAAAAATTGCAGCTCCTGCCCCTATTTTTCCAACAGGTAATCATGGATCACAACAACAAAGTAGCTCAATATGGTCACTTCAGTGTGCTACTTTTTTTATTTTACTATCTATGATAATGTAGGGTTGTTAACTCTGCCTTGTTGATATATATATGCATTTTGAAGAATAAATTGATTTAGTGTAGTTTAGAGAGTAAAATTGTAACATATAATGTAAACTTTGCACACATAATCTTTGTGTTGCATATGTAAAAATGGACAGGTCCTGCTGCTTTGGTGCCAGCACAGGCTCCTGGAAGTTCATCTACTTTCCCAGAGGCTTTATCACCAACCTAGACACCTGTATCAAATACAACACCTTCCTTAACACCTGAATCAGACACGACACCCGACCGGACACCACCAACTACCGGTGTGGATTCTGGAGTCTCAACCACCAATGCAGGCAGCTGTCCCATTGTAACGCCATCAGCTGCTGCATCCACTGATGCCAATTCACTATTTATCCTAGCTGCCTCTGGAGCTAGTGTCATTGCATATTTCATGTTGTTCTAAAGACTAGACATCTATCTCATTTGATTATTTACATACTGTGTATCATTTCTTTGTTACATTCTTTTACGAAGCTTCATTTTTAGTATATATATTATCATCCAGGATTCCAGTATTGTGTATCACATTTTCATTTGGCAATAAAAATACATAATTCATATCTTATTTAAATTTCCCATAAGTATCTGTTTTAGTAGTATCGTTTACTTAAATCAAGGAACTTGTTTGTTAATTCGCTTAAGTGAAAAATGATTCCATTAAATTCTTACAAAGTACAAAGGTTAACTGTATTTCTTAGTATGACTATTCCGAATTTCAAGTTACTGAAAATTATTCTTTGGCTATTCTACTTCTGCTGTTATGTCAACTCAAAAAGTATGAATCTGGTTACAAAAAATAGGATTAAATCCTAAGAAAGTCACAAAATGAAATTGTGACTTCTTTAAAGATGCTTCAGATAAAATCTGAAAAAGCCAAACTAAATGATACTCCGAAATGAAATTGTGACTTCTTAATTACTTGACACATTAGAAAGGCAATCTAGAGATAAAAAATTGAAGTGTCTCAAATATGAGGTCTCGAGTTTGAATCCTATTAGCTATAAACTCCTTGGGGCCTGTAGGCTACCTAGCCATATAGTTCAAAACTCTAAAGAGCTAGTGATTTACCAGAGTACATAGGTATTGCGAGATGGTGTGTTGAGTCCGGACTTGACCTGCCAGTCACAAACTCGGTTGGGATCCCTCAAATAGTACAGAAAAGAAAAGAAAAGAAGAATTGGCACGTTAGAGTTAATGATGTTCATGACACCACATAATTTCTCAATTTAACTCGACTTTTTTACATGAAAGAACGTTAGAAATTAACAAATCCTTATGAACAACAAAAAGTAACAAATTTTCAAAATTTTGACCTTATTTTAAGCTTATGTTAATACTTAATATATCGAAACTACTCTAAACTCCACACAATACATAATTCAGATCAACTACGAGATTTCAAGCTCTTTTGATTCATTTCTATACACTGATGATGGAACTGGCAGTAGTAAATTTGGGTTACACGAAATTTATTAAGATGATGTTAATTAATCAAAGCTTTTGTCTTATTGATTTGAATGATTTGGCAACTGGAGATTGGGTTGTATTGGAATATAGGTTCGTAAAATTTGGTGACCTACCTTAAAATCGTTATGAACGAAATACGAACATGGCATATTGATCTAGATACTATATAAAGAAATAGCAAGATTATTTGAGTAACCTAAATTTAGTTATTAATGAAACATATATTAGATGTAATGGGTACGTGTAGATGATTTGAGTAAACAAAAAAAGTCTTTCCTTAACGATTTGATAATACCGTCTTGTATCTGTCAAAATATATAGCTAACATTTCTTGTTGAAAGTACTTGACTAACAAATTCATCAATGCAATTTGACTTTCAAACGAATTACATGGATGGTTTTAATTATGCATGAATTAAAAGTCTCAACTGTCTTTCAACGCAAATTAATGAAAATTTTGACCGGTTACAAATAGTCATACTTAACTTGTTTACATTTAACACCCTTATATTAGATGTGTCAATTTAAAACACATTGATTGAATATGGACTTAGCTTTAGGTAATTAACACATATTCCAGTGAGGTATAACTCATAGGGGTGTAAACGATCCAAGCCGAGTCGAGTTTTGGCCTAAACGAGCTAGGCTCGTTTATTAATTACTCGGCACGAGCTCGAATAAACTTTTAAGAATTGGCTCGAGCTCGAGCTCGAATATTTTTTTGTTGTTCGAGCTCGAGCTCGAAGCTCGTTTAATATTTTTAACTTATTTTGTAATCCTATGATAAACTAACTTTCAAGTTTAAAATGCTCGTATAGAAGATCAAACTTGATATACTCGTTAATTTATTCAAGCTTGAGCTCGAAAGCTCGTTTACAATTATAAAAATTGTTCTAATGCTTAATCTAAAGTACTTATAAGCTTGAATGATAAAAAAAAAAAAAAAAAAAAAAAAAAAAAAAAAAAAAAAAATTCTATTTAACATCCCACATTGGATGAGTGAAACAAAAGTAAAACTATGTGGGGTTTATAAAAATCAAAAGATCAAGTTTACTAGTTAAAATTTATATTTTATATATAAACTAAAGTATAGATCTTTGATGTGATTGAAGGTTAACATATTACGTATTAGTTTTGGTTTTTAACCTATAATACTAATAGTAATTAAAAATTTATAATTATAATATTTTGTAACTACATATTTATCTCGTTCGGCTCGTTTAGCTCGAGTAACTCGTTCGGCTAGAATAACTAAACGAGCTTTCGAACGAGCCGAGCTAAATACCAGTTTTAAAAGCTCGGCTCATGAAATTATTCGAGCTCGACATTTTGTTTGAGCTAGACTCGAGCTCGAAAATTATCAAGCTCGACTCGAGTTAAACGAGCTCGAGTAGCTCGCTAAAAGCTCGACTCGTTTACACCCCTAGGTATAAGAAGGAGTTGAAGTTGCAAAAAAAACGTATGTTCCCACCGTCCTAAAATTATTGCCCTTTACAAAAAATACACAATTTAAAAAAACTTAATTATTACAGCTTTTTCATTTACTTTTTGCAAAATAACATTTTACCTTTAACTAATTTATTAACATATTATTTAAAGTTTGTAATATTAATTTCAATAAAAAATAATATATTAGATTTAGTCAAACTTCTTTACCTATTTTTAGTAGTATGACATTCCAAAAAGAAAACATACACCATCATGAAGCATTTTTTTAAAATCCTGATTTGGTTTGCAGTTAAAAACAATGATATATATATGACAATACCAATAAAGGCGTTTTTCCTAGAAAATATGGCAAGATTGTTATATATAATTTGTTTGAATAAATCTCTAGTTTGATTTTGTGTCATCCAAATTTACTACTGCCAATTCCATCATCACTAGATATGGATTACACGAGTTAGGTGATTATTTATTTATTTATTTATTTATTTTTTGTTTGTTTACAGAAATCACACGGCTACGTTTGGCATAAAGCTTTTTGGAGCTTTTTTGGGCAATGAGCGATAAACAAAGAGCTTTTCTATTTTTAGTGTTCGTTTGGCATGAGAGCCGTGGGCTTTGCTATTTTTTAGGAAAGCTCATTTTCCCAATGCTTCTTTATGAAGCTGTGAGTTTTTTTGGCTACTACTCACAGCTCACTGCTACTGCTCATTGCTACCGCTCACAGCTACTTTTGCCAAACATAGCCGTACCCATTACATCCAAATATATGTTTCCATAATAACTAAATTCAGGTTGCAGCAATAATCCTGCTATTTCTTTATATAGTAACTAGATCAATATGTAATATTCGTATTTCGTTCATATCGATTTTAAGGTAGGTCACAAAATTGTACGAACCTGTATTCCAACACAACCAATCATTCAAATCAACAAGACAAAAACTTTGATTAAATGCTGTTCAAGTTAGCTGAAATTCAAAGCTACCTTCTTAACTATAAATTCATTCTCTCCCTCCACTCTATACACAACCATTTTCCGCATTACATCTCCAACCACTAATTACAAAACTATCTTACATAAAAAAGAAGTTGAACATGGTTTTTCGGTGCTTAGTTTTCACTCTGGCTGTGGCAATTTGTGCTTTGGTTGTGCCGGTTTACTCACAAATTAATACCTCATGCTCGCCTCCCATGATCACTAGCTTTGCTCCATGCTTGAACTTGCTAATGAATAGTACCACGAATAGTTCTACTACACCAACCTCGGGTTGTTGCAATTTCCTTAAGAACCTCACGAGTACCAGAACGGATTGTTTATGCCTTATTTCTAACGGGAGTGTACCCTTTCAAATTCCCTTTAATCGGAGCCTAGTCCTTTCTTTGCCTCTTTTTTGTGGGATGCCCGGTGTGCCTCTTCAATGTAAAGGTTGGTAGATCATTCCTACAACATTTGTGTCAAAAAACTTGACATTCTTTTCTAAAACTTGTATATTAACATGTTGTTATTTTTTTTTTATTATTTTTTTTATGTAGCTGCCGCAACTGCCCCCATTTCTCCAACAGGTAAAACTCAGTGCAACGAATTAACTTCTTGTATTGTATAAAAAAATTATTTTTTCTTACAAATTGGTAGCATGAAGAAACATTAGTGTAACAACTCTTGCAACATTATTTATAAGTTCCAAAACTTATTAAGCTTATGTTTTGTTGCATATATGGACAGGTCCAGTTACTTTGGAGCCACCACCAGCTCCTGGAAGTTCATCTACGGTCCCGGGGGCTCAATCACCAGCGTTGGCACCTGAATCAAATACAACACCTTCCTTAATACCTGAATCAGACATGACACCCGACTTGACACCACCAACTACTGGTGTGGATTCTATAGTCCCAACCTCCAATGCAGGCAGCCGTCCCACTGTAACACCTTCAGCTGCTGCATCCACTGATACCAATTCACTGTTTATCCTAGCTGCCTCAGGAGCTACTGTCATTGCATATTTCATGTTGTTCTAGAGACTAGAACATCTATGTCATTTGATTATTTACGTACTGTGTATCATTTCTTCATTAAATTCTTTTGCGAAGCTTCATTTTTAGTATATATATATCATCCAGGATTCCATTATTGTGCATCACATTTTCATTTGGCAATAAAAATACATAATTCATATCTTCTTTAACTATTCCACAATTATCGATTTTAGCAGTATCATTTAGTTAACTCAAGGAACTTGTCTGTTGATTTGATTAACTGAAAAATGATTCCGTTAAAATCTTACAAAGTATGAAGGTTAATTGTATTTCTTAGTATGAATATTCCTAATTTCATGTTACTGAAAAATATTCTTCGACTGTTCTACTTCTTGCTGTTATGTCAACTCAAAAAGTATGAATCTAGTTACAAAAAATAGGATTTCTGTTATATATATATATATATATATATATATATATATATATATATATATATATATATATATATATATATATATGTATGTATGTATAGTTAGGACAAAATAAGAAGAAAACTTAAAATAAAAATGATAAGAAGAAACCACAACCACTCATTTCAGATGCATCTACCAAAATGGATGCATCTTCCCTTAAAATTCTCCCTCCTATTTGAAATGTGTGGCTAGAAATCCTTCTTATTCTTCCGATTTTAGTTTTTCTTCTTGCCGGATCTCTACCCTAGATATATATATATATATATATATATATATATATATATATATATATATATATATATGTAAAAAAAATACTGAATTGAATTTACATAGTGGTGGAAGGCAAGCGAGCAACAAGCTGTGCCGCTAGCCCTTTTTGAATTGCAAAAACTAATTCTCTTAAAAACGGCATTTGTGGATCTAGGTGTTACAACATTCCTATGCATAGCACGTTGAACTCTGTTGAGTAGCTCAACTGCCTCAGGTGCAAGAAAACCAAAAGTATCAAACGCGAAAGGAATAAAAACACGTTGATTTTCAATGCACGCTTTCTCGTGTTTTGCCACTTTGTACGAGGCGGCTTTCAAAGCAGCCTGTCCTACTGTAAAACCCCGGCTACTCAACCCCACAAGAGGAGAAACCCCGGTTAGATCCACACACGCATGTTTCCCTCCAACCCACCCAAAAACTAAAACGTCTGCCGGTATGAGTGTTGATCTTCCATCCAATGGGTCAGTCAAAAAATTCACAGGCGCTTCTTTCTTGACAGATCCCGGCACGCCTAAATATGTCAAAAAGGACGTCCCTAAGCATATCATGCCTGTACTTGAACCCCGGGAGCTCCTTGCAATGAACCGCATGTTCTCCAAAGGAATCCTAACATGCCTTGTGACAAACTGGGCATATCTCATCAACCGGAAATAAAGGAATCATAAGGCGATATTTAAGGATAGTACGATATTCCACCGGTGATATATGTTGACCTAGCCCATCTATGGGGATAGCTAGAAGAAAATCCTGAGCATGTGGTGCCCGTAGACACTCAAAAAATGCTTTCTGTCTCATAGTCATGTCGATGTGAGCTTCCATATCCTTGACCATTTCACTAAAAAGAGGACTCGCCAATGTTTGTTGGGTTTAGAGGGGGCGGTGTCCTTATTAGTGAAACCACTAAAATCAAAGCTTGGAATCATATCACGAAGACAATCCAGAGCACAAACATAATCATCATCCATACCACGTATGCCACTGTCCCGTAAGATGTGGTCTTGTAGCACCCAAGATTGGGCCCTCAAAGCCACAAAAGCATAAGAGGAGACCATCTTTGCCGAGTACAAACCCAAACCACCAAATCGAATGGGTAAAGAAGCGAGTCACCACTGTAAGTCTCCAAAAAAAGGCCCTCCACAAACCACTATGTTCTCGATCGACTCACGTAACCCTTTGTCAAAGAACAAGGCCGCATCCTCCATATATACATGTTGACAAGTCCTTAATCCAAAAAAAAGTTTGGCAATACCCATACATGATCGAAGTAAAAGGAGCTCACTCTGCGGGTCGTGTAACTGTGGAAGAAGACTCATCAAATCAACAGCATTCGCAGCTCTCCTCATAGCCAACCCACTAATAAAATCTGCGTCTCTACTAACCGCTCCCCCAAGAAGCTTCACACCCAATGATGGCCTTCGAATATCAATAGGGAATAAACCCTCATGAAGCTTCATACCATTACACGAGGGCCAAAATATCTCTGTTTTCTTGATATTAAGTTCAAGACCCAAACCTGGTCCATTTGCCCTTATAATGTCTAACACCCTGGCTACCTCTTCTGCATCTCCAATAACGGTCCCATCGTCAAGATACCAAGCATGAAGAAGAAGCTTACAATTGTCCCCGATCTTATGTACTAGCGGGTGTAATACAAGAGCAAAAAGAAGAGGTCCCAACGGGTCACCTTGTTGCACCCCAGTGGTAGACCAGATATGTGTGTCTCCTATATACAACCTCGCTGCCTGCCCATATAAGAAATCCACCCATAAAGAAATAGAGGGGCACCTCACCCTAAACTCGTGGAGTAGTGCTGATCTATCCACAAGGTTAAATGCATTCGAGAAGTCCACTGTAAGCATAGCAAGAGACCCATCACTGTGATATTCACTCAACACCCTATTGGCGCTATGTAAAACAGCCTCAGCGCCACCCGACACTCCGACCCCAAACTGAAAATCACTGAGGTACTTGGCCATTTCTTTACCCACACCTTTCATAGCAACCTTGGAAACCAAATGTACCTATATAGTGCCTACTGCAATAGGCCGAACCCCGTTATCTGGTTTAAGGAGTGGCGTGAGAGGAGCAAATGCAACAAACAAAGTCACAAAAGATGCTTCACATAAAATCTGAAAAATGCCAAACTAAGTGATACTCCGAATTGAAATTGTGACTTCTGAATTACTTGACACATTAGAAAGGCAATCTAGTGATAAAAAATTTAAGTGTCTCGAATAATATGAGGTCTCGGGTTTGAATCCAATTAGCTATAAACTCCTTAGGGCCTGTAGGCCACTAGCCATATAGTTCAAAACTCTAAAGGGCTAGTGACTTTCCAGACTACATAGGTATTGCGAGATGGTATGTTGAGTCCGGACTTGACATGCCAGTCATAAAGTTGGGGCAATTCTACAAATGGTCCAGTCGCTCAAGTCTTAGATGGCTTTTAGACACAAGTTGATTAGTTTCTTGAAATGGACCAAGCGACTTGTGACTTTAACACAAATGCGACATGTGTCACTAAGAAAAGTCGCGCCTAATCATTTGTGTAAGGGCTACTTTTGAGCTACTTATTACCATCGACTTTTAAAAGTTTGAACGACTTCTAATAATATTATTTTAATCTTTTTGCCCATTTCCAACACTTCCCATCACCACCACACAACCACCACCACCACCCTCCACCACCACCACCAACAAATCACAACCACAACCAACAAAAGATTAATTATGATTCGATACAAATCATAACTATAAAACCTATGTTATCCATTAATGTAAACCCATGAATGTACACAGCAACGTTTCGATACAAATCATAACTATAATTTATTTATTTATCTAAACACTTTACCATCTTCTTCTTCAAGCTTATTGATACGTGGGAATCGCACCAGGATTTACCTCTTGAGGGATCTCGAGAAGCTTACAACCCCCACCAGGTAGTGTACCTGATCGTTGTAGTATAATATAGTGACAAGTACCGGAGGATTGATCGTTCAACTCAGAAATAGTGTCGCTAGGATTAGAAAGCCTAAAAACTAGGTCTAGAGGTGAGAGATGATTCTTTTTGTCTTTTTATGTTTTTATAAAAGCAATTAAAATCTCGGGTTTTGGAAGAGTGGGCGGAATTAGTTGCTAATCAACTAACTCAATAACTAAGATGCAATCAAAATAAAATAACGAAAATGAAAATAAAGCTAATTAAACTAGTAGTGTGAACAATAATAGGGAAAGTTGTGTTTACTTAGGTTTCATTACTCCCTAGATATCTTTTACAGGTTGATAGTTTATTACAATTGCATGGATGACGGGTCGTATTCCTTAAAACTAGTCGTAGGGCCGTGTACAATATTCTCTAACTCTATAGGATCCTACTTCACTCCTATGTCGAGCCGTTAGAAGCTCCTAACATGGGATCATTAGAATTCTCCTACGCATTAAATACAACCAAAAATCATAGTACACTTCTGATCATGTTTCTTAAGACGTTCAAGCATGTCACCAATGGAAGTCTGCTAGTTTTCTTAAGCCTAACATCGAATACAATCATCCGTAACAACTATAAACAAGCAATCAATCCATAATTTACATCTACGTTTCACTACATCTAAGCAAACATACAAGAGATCTAGCCAAGCATGTTAAATTCAAGACAAGTGTAAGATATATTCAAACAACACATAGACATATTGAATGAATTGAAAGAGTACTTATCTCAATTGAACATGAAAGGTTTCAAAGGGTAAAAACCCTTGAAAAAGCTGTAATATTCATACTAGGGTTTCTCTCCAAAGTTATACCCTACTTGTCCCTCTCTAATGAATGAAAATTGCAAAACTATATATAGATTTTACAGGGTGACGGCGTCAAGAAGGAATTTCTGACGCCGTCAACTCGCCGCCCATAATGAAATCGGATTGCCTAGATCCACTTGTGACGCTGTCATGTGCAATCTACTCTGGGCCATCACTCTTATTTAGACCATGACGGCCTATGGTGACGCCGTCATGTCCATAGTGTAAAACTCTTCTGGATCGTCACGGACTTTATCCACTTCCATCTCTTGTATTACTCTTGACGCTGTCACATAAGAACTCTTGACGCCGTCAGGTACTGTTCTCAGCAAGGAAAATTAAGACTTTGCCATTTTCTTCACTTTTATGCTACAAAAACGTCCAAAATGCTTCCTTTTCCAGAATTCACTCCAAAAGTACCTAAAATGACAAAAGGAACAATTTAGGGCATTATTTGATCAAATAAATTCAAATCCGGGCTAAAATGACCCCCTAAAAACGGTTCATTTTTCACCTCATTAAATACCCTTACACTTGAGATTTGCTTGTCCTCAAGCAAATGCGCTTTTATTCTAATCAACATACAAGTTAGGGATCATTTAACACTAATATAAAAGTAATTACAACATATAATCATTCCACTAAAGACCAAAGGCAAGCACGGAGGTCATACACTAGCACCTCACAAATAGTGTTTAGATACTCACATCTCTCGGGTGTAATAAAGTATATATCACAATATGAAAATGGAAAACATCTCTCCCTACCTGTCATAGCAAAATAGATTACCATAGGCTTGGGAAAGGATCAAACCTCCACCACTTGGCGTAAGCACCTAGGATAAACTATCAAAGAGGTCTTTCAAAGGGTTATAACGTTAGGCGTAGGGATATGGAATACACGGTTTTGTTGGATAACGGCAATCTTTACTGGTGGCGAGTTAATCATCATGGTTAATTACATGTACAATATGGCGTTGCTAAGCCAAGACTAGACACGACTTTAGCTAATAAATCAAAAATAACAAAAACATAAAACAAACATAAAATGAAACGGGATGGTAGTCCGTATGTTTTTTTTCTCTTTTCTTTTTCTATATATATATTTTCTTTCTTAATTTTTTCGATTTTTTTTTTTTTTTTTTTTTTTTTTTTTTTTTTTTTTTTTTGTGCATACACTCTTACCCTACCATCCAAAATAATACATCATAGGGAATGAACATTCCCCTTACACTTGAATTTTTACATACTTTACAATAAACTAATCTAATGACTCGAAACAAGGTAATCAAAACACTTGGAGTACTTTTAAGATTAACGCACATATGGGGGTAACATATGATGTTCTTACCTATTACTCCATAACATAAGTACTTTACCCATGAGTCCCAATCATCCCAAAACAATATGTACAAGATATGACTCGACTTAGCAACCATGTAATCAATTAGCTAATTAACTAAGGGTTTAAACATGTACCAATAATGCACTAAAGATGAGTGCATACACGGAAGGCTAAGGCGATTTGGGTGTACGTTTAAGTGGGTTGTAACAAATTCTTCCTTTAAGTAAGATGCTTAAAGTTAAAAACGAAAAGATAGGCTCGGAGGGGTGTACTAGGGGTTTCGTGTATTAAAAATGAGTACAACGCTAAGGTGTAGGAAAATTAATTGACTTTACTAGCCAAGTAGTATGACTTAAATGGTCAAGTAATTATGATACGGGTTTAACATAAGGGTGATCCTAATGCCTCTTATCATGTAGTAAATCATACCACACGAATGTAGTCTCACTAGCGGTCTCGGGATGCATCACTAATGCAAGTTCTAGAATCTACATGCTACCAGTACACTCATAAGCACTAATAATGAATGCTATTCCTATCAAATCTAAAGGCGAACCTCACATATTTGGGTGGAAAATTTTTCTAAATGATACGGTTTTGTGCTAGTCATACGACTCCTATCCATGAGATGCTTGCTAAGGCTAAAGTTTCACTCCTAAATGTTGTAAAAAATTTTAAATTTGGTGCTAAAATTACACTAACAAGTATTTCTCATAGTTTTATTACACACCTACCATCAAACAAACAAACTCAAGTGCAATAGTATCCTATAAGGTATTATCATTTACCCTCCCCTTACACTCAGGATGAACATTGTCCCCAATATTCAATTAAAGAATGTAAAAGTGAAACAGGTAAAAGAATGAAATCAAATACTCCCCTGATTCGTTCGGTGTGGATAGTGTGGTAACAAGGTTAGATCTTCCTCCAAGAAAATGAACAATCAAAGCTTCCCTTCCAGAAATATAAATCATCTTCTTGTCATATATAACCTGTTAAACCTGAGAAAACAAACAAGGCAACCTCGCGTAAAATCGGAGGCAATCTATATATACTAACAAATCCTAGAAAGCAAATTAAGATATAATACTTGTGGAATGAATGTTTGCAGATTACCTGGAGTTTATAAAACTAAAGAATTAACAAAAATTTCAAGACTCCGTTAGAAAAACAAAACTAACAAAATTTCCAAAATTTTACACATGACGCCGTCAGGAGTTAATTCATAACGCCGTCAGAAGTGACCTGCAGAAATCTTTACGTTATGTTTCCAGAAAATTTCTAGAAAAACTTATGTCCTACTTCCTAGAAAATCCTGCAAAACATCATTGTGACTCGATACAAGCATTTGACTCTAACAAATACTAATACACATGTTCATTTAATATTGTGGAGAATCATGATCAATTTCGTTTCTTAAAAACATATTTGGGATTTCCCCTTACACTTATCTTTTGCGAAATACCTTTATATGAAGTTAAGACGAAGTTAAACAACAAAATAAAGCATTTTCACAATTTTATTTTGAAACATGATCTACCAACAATAAAAATAAAGCATGCATACGGAAGCAAATAACAAGCAAACAAATAAAAATCACACAAAGCATGGGTTGCCTCCCAAGAAACGCTTTTCTTTATTTACGAGTCTTGTAGCTAGACTCAAGGTCATGGGCAATTATGTGACCTCATCGTTAGTCTCACCCACCGATTGTAAATGTTCTTTATAGAGACCAACCACCTTCTTCTTAATTGCTCCTATAATTCTATTGGCAAATTCCTTATCAACTTTATATTTTGGTCCTAGAGTCAAGCAATCCTTATAGAAAAGGCTCTTCTTCTCCCATACATAGTCCATGCTTTTTTTCTTATCCTCTTCATTGATTTCCTCAAAAGCACCAATGTTATCCATGTCAAATCGAGGCACAAAACGAAATTCCTTCATTCTATTAGGCATCCTATATGTGATCCTATCAGCCTCACTAGCAAATCGGATTGTCCCATCTATCTCATCATATTCTAACTTGGACTATTCAACAAATGGTTTACCAAACACAACATGGGATTAGCGACAATCAATGACACTAGCTAGGTCTTCAACTACCATAAAATCAGTGATATAAGTAAAGTTCCCAACAAAGACATGTAAACCTTTAATTCTTCCAACAAAGTTACAAACTCCACCGGGGTATTTGGGGTCTCTTCAAGGTCCAAGTCTTGTTTTCACTATATCATTATAGACACTTGAGGACATAATGTTGATTGGGGATTTAAAATCAATGTAAGCATTGTCAATGTGTTTATACCCAATCATACATGGTATCTTAGCATTCTTAGGATCGCCTCTCTTTATCTTGGGTTCAATTCTAGTGAAAGAAGTTCGAGGGTTATCAATAAGATTATAATAGTATGCAATCTCCTCCTTAGTGGGGTATAGATTGAAATAGTCATCTAGCTTCGGATCAATCTCCCCTTCCTCAAGTTCCTCAACAACATCCTCAAAATCTTTAGTTCCTAGGTCCTTATTTTAATACAAGGCGGTCCCTAGGTCACTAAATGCATGGTCGAGCTCAACATTAATCAACCTATTAAGCTCCCTAAGTTCCCTAATCTCATTCTCAATTTGTTCACGTATCAAAGCCACTTCTCTAGGAGAAAGGGCCGGATTCGCATTTTCCATAATGGTCAACAGAATAGTCAATGAATTTAATTTACTAACAAAGGCACGAAGAAAAAGATAGACTAAAGAAAACCTAAAAATAAAAATAAAAATCTTACTAGAAAGGAATCTAGCAAGTAGACCTAATAAAAAGAAATCCTAACCTATATAATAACTATTCCCCGGGCTGCAGCGCCAAAAACTTGATACGTGGGAATCGCACCAGGCTTTACCTCTTGAGGGATCTCGAGAAGCTTACAACCCCCACCAGGCAGTGTACTTGATCGTTGTAGTATAGTATAGTGACAAGTACCGGGGGATTGATCGTTCAACTCAGGAATAGTGTCGCTAGGATTAGAAAGCCTAAAAACTATGCCTAGAGGTGAGAGATGATTCTTTTTGTACTTTTATGTTTTTATAAAAGAAATTAAAATCTTGGGATTTGGAAGAGTGGGCGGAATTAGTTGCTAATCAACTAACCCAATAACTAAGATGCAATCAAAATAAAATAACAAAAATGAAAATAAAGCTAATTAAACTAGTGGTGTGAACAATAATAGGGAAAGTTGTGTTTACTTAGGTTTCATTACTCCCTAGATATCTTTTACAGGTTGATAGTTTGTTACAATCGCATGGATGACGGGTCGTATTCCTTAATACTAGTCGTAGGGCCGTGTACAATATTCCCTAACTCTATAGGATCCTACTTCACTCCTATGTCGAGCCGTTAGAAGCTCCTAACATGGGATCATTAGAATTTTCCTACGCATTAAATACAGACAAAAATCGTAGTACACCTCTGATCATGTTTCTTAAGACGTTCAAGCGTGTTAGGCTTAAGAAAACTGGCATCGGATCATTAGAATATGGAAGTCTGCCAGTTTTCTTAAGCCTAACATCAAATACAATCATCCGTAACAACTATAAACAAACAATCAACCCATAATTAACATCTAGGTTTCACTACGTCTAAGCAAACACACAAGAAATCTAGCCAAGCATGCTAAATTCAAGACAAGTGTAAGATATATTCAAACAACACATAGACATATTGAATGAATTGAAAAGAGTACTTATCTCAATTGAACATGAAAGGTTTCAAAGGGTAAAAACCCTTGAAAAAGCTGTAATATTCGTACTAGGGTTTCTCTCCAAAGTTATACCCTACTTGTCCCTCTCTAATGAATGAAAATTATAAAACTATATATAGATTTTACAGGGTGACGGCGTCAAGAAGGAATTTCTAACGCCGTCAACTCGCCGCCCATAATGAAATCGGATTGCTTAGATCCACTTGTGACGCCATCATGTGCAATCTACTCTGGGTCGTCACTCTTATTTGAACCATGACGGCCTATGGTGACGCCGTCATGTCCATAGTGTAAAACTCTTCTGGATTGTCACGGACTTTATCCACTTCCACCTCTTGTATTGCTCTTGACGCCGTCACATAAGAACTCTTGACGCCGTCAGGTACTGTTCCCAGCAAGGAAAATTAAGACTTTGTCGTTTTCTTCACTTTTATGCTCCAAAAATGTCCAAAATGCTTCCTTTTCCAGAATTCACTCCAAAAGTACCTAAAATGACAAAAGGAACGATTTAGGGCATTATTTGATCAAATAAATTCAAATCCGGGCTAAAATGACCCCCTAAAACGGTTCATTTTTCGCCTCATCACTTATCTAACTATCTTATATAGCATTGAGGCCTACTAAATATCGAAATACTTAAACTTAAGCATTACATATTTTAATGCTAAACGTACAAGTAATATCAACATAATTAGACATTTAATACATTAAAATCAATACAATTAGACATTTACAAGTTTTATAACTATATATACAACCACTTTCGACCATTAATGGCCTAAAAATTAATGCAAACCTTAAAATTCAACATTACACCTTTTAATGCTAAAAGTACAAGTAATATCAACACAATTATACATTTAATGCCTTAAAAAATCAGCATTACAACATTAAATTAAAACATAATTAATACTCCTATTAAAACACCTCATTGCTTAAAAATACAGTGAGTTATTCATATTATACAATCGTTAAAAGCATAGCTATCAAATTAAATACAACTAATTAAAACATACTCTTACTAAAAAATACAGTAAAATTTTCATAATGTACAATCTAAACAAGCTATAACATAATCCAAAATATAAAATAATTAAATACACTAATTTTGTTATTTTTAAAACACCCCTAAAATGAAAAATACATGTTATTATACATGTTGTACAAACTAATAAAACACACAAAAGTTTATACAATCTAACAAGTTGAGGGTACATATAGTTTTGAAAACCAGACCGGACCACCGGTTCAACCAGGAACCGGTGTCGCCACTGGTTCGGCTAGCCAATAAAAGCCATCCAAAAATGAACCCAAGAGGACCCGTTGAAACCGATACAAAATTGTGAGCCATGCCTCATAGGGATTTATTTCTCCGCTTAATAGTCACAGGGTACCCGACGCTGCAACGCGCAGGTACCCTGCTAGCTCTTTTAAATCACTACTACAATACATATACATCTTTTGCAATCCAATCAATACAACCATCTTCATCATCAAATTAAAACCCATAAAAACACCCTCTTTCTACGATCAAGCCCAAATTAAAACCTTAAAACAAACCCATCTTTCTATCAAATATTAATCAAAAACTAAAATTTAATATATAGCGATGCCTAAAACACTCTTTTATACCAGACGAGAAGCCCCATCATCATCATCTCTAACAACACGATAATCTATCTTCTTTCCCAAACACAATCACACTTATCCTTCTCTACAGGTTTACATGTATATTAACATAACTTTTTGATCAAATCTGGTAACAAGAAAATGAAAATATGGAAAGAGAAGCATGGTTGGCGGCGGGTGGTGGTGGTGGTTTGGCTGCAGAAGTGGTTCTGGTTGCCAGATCTTTGGCCGGATGGTGATAGTGGTTGAAGGTTATGATAAGTACACTTGGTACTTATAGTGATTAATCACAGCAACGTTTTGATGCAAATCCATGAATGTAAACCCTTTCTTTAAATGAAAATGGTGCACTACATTCATTAAATTCGTGTCAAATCTAATGATAGACTTATGCCTTTCTGGGTTTTGTAGTCTACAAGTGTACCCAACCATGACACCTTTTTTAGGTCATGAAGTCAAACCCGAAGGCCCGAAGCTATGACAAGATGTTCTAATCTCCCCAAGATGTTCTAATCAATAACAATATAAAATCATAACTATAGTTTAATGGTGGTGGTGGTGGTTGTGGTTGTGGTTGTGTGGTGGTGATGGTTGTGTGGTGATGGGAAAGGCAAAAATATTAAAATAATATTACTAGAATTTGCTCAAACTTTTAAAAGTCGCTGGTGATAAGTAGCTCAAAAGTAGCCCTTACACAAACGATTAGGCGCGACTTTTCTTAGTGACACGTGTCGCATTTGTGTTAAAGTTGCAAGTCATTTGGTCCATTTCAAGAAACTAACCAACTTGTGTCTAAAAACCATCTAAGACTTAAGCGACTGGCCAGTCTTAAATTTGCCCCCACAAAGATAACTCGGTAGGGTTCTCTCGTATAGTACAAAAAGGAATAGAAAAGAAGTATTGGCACATTAGAGTTACTGATGTTGTTGACACCACATAATTTCTCAATTTAGCTCAACAATTATACTTTTTACGTGAAAGAACGTTTATGAACAACAAAAAGTAAGTAATTTTCAATTTTTTTACCTTTATTTTACACTTATGTTAATACTTAATAGAGTAAAATGCAGAAATCCTCCTTGTGGTTTGCAAAAATTGCATCTACCGTCCCTGGTCTTCCATAAGTGCAGGCGGCCTCCCTGTGGGCAAACTATTGGTTCATTTTGGTCCTTGGCAGTAATGCTAGTTAGTCTTGCCTCGTTAGTTGATACAAATAGAAGGGTAATTTGGTCTTTTCTCGTGTGGACCCGTTGTGACTATCACTTTCCAAGCATATAATAGTCAGTTGTTTAGTTTCTTTTTCCCCAATTTCAAAAATACATCAAAACCTAATTTTCTCTACACTTCAAACACAAGGACGATTCTTGGAAATGGTGATCTGTTTTTATGGTAATGAAGCAGTTATTCGTACTTCTTGGACTAACACAAACCCTGGCCATAGGTTTTGGTCGTGTGCTCAAAGTGTAAGGTTACTTAATTGTTTTTTTACCTTTAGTAAATGGCGACTTATTTTTTGTTGGTATTGATTTGATAATAGGTTCCCAATTGTGGTTTCTTCTTATGGTTTGATCCTCCATTGTGTGTTCGTGCAAGAGCTATTATACCTAGGTTGCTAGCATCAAGAAACCAGCTTCAAGAAAGGTTGAACACAATGGCTGTTGCAAATCATCGACTAAAGATTTGGTTGATATGCACTTGGTTATTGTTTATTGTTATGTTTTACATGTAATCTTGTATGTGGTGTATGCAAGATAAACAGAATTAGTAGTGGATCTTTTCAGTTTGTAATGGTCAACAATTTTGATGGATATGTTTAGTTATGTTCATGTGAATGTAACAATATCCTTTAATTTTAACAATGTTTTATGAATGCAAACAATGTTTTATGAATGCAATTTTGTTCAATTGATATGAGACAACAAATTAGAAAAGTGACATGAGTCAACAAATGTGGTACAGTCATGTGAATGAAATTTACTTGGCATAACATCAAAGTGAAAGAGACAAGAAACTGGAAAAGCATAAAGTTTGACTTAAATTAGTCATAATAGGCATTTGCAACACATAGTCTTGAATCAAGAGAAAAGAATAAAAGTACCCATACAAGTAGCATTAAACCTTGACACGGTCTTGAAACACAACAAAATAAAAGTCTTAAAAGCATAACAAACAAGAGTAGCAACTTCATTCACTTTTGCCATGATTCTTTCCTGGTTTTTTTGGAGATGCAGCTGCACTTTGACTACCAGCTTGACTTGCATCAACTTCTTTCACTCTAGACCTTTTCTTTCCAGCTTGGCTTGGAGCTTGGCTTGCAGCTATCCCTTTCTCTTTACAGCTTCTTTTAGTGCACCCTTGTTTCTTACAAATAACATATGTCACTATCTTTTTTCCTTTTCTAGACAATTTCCCATCTTTCACCATAACAATCTCACCAACACTCTTCCTCATGTTTTTTTGTGGCCTACCTATCCGAGGATGTTTCTTAGGTGGAAGTAGTGTGGTTGGGCAATTAAACTTTTCCCAAATTGTCTACCATTCACTGAATTGACTTTAAAAGAGTACACATTCCTCCAAGTTTCTAATTTGTATTGTAACACCTCCAGTTTTGAAAACAATGCAGCGGAAATTAGATTGGGTGTTACTTCATAGCGCACAGTATATTAGTAGAAAATGGTTGTCATATTAGTCATTTTAAAGATCTATCATTCGAATATAAATACCAGAGTTTTAAAAGAGGTCCCCATTTGTCCTAAAGTTTATTAAATAAGTTTTCAAATGATAGGAAAATTTATAGCCTTTATAAATATCCGTGCTCCTTTGTGCCATCCTTGCTCATTATGGACCTGAGATAAACACATGCTAAAAGCGTCAACACAAAGGTTGGTGAGTTCATAGAGTTTATAATTTCGAATAGCGATTTCCAAAAGAGTTTATGAGTCCACAGTAGTTATAATAACAGTTGATCGTCAAATTAAGGTGTGAGTAAATCCATAGTGTTCATAGCTTAAATTGTTGATTATCAAAATCAGAAAATGAGTGATTTCCTTAACAATTCAATACAAATTAATCCGTTAGTTTGCCCTTCACCGGGTCAACACCAAAATAGTAGTTTGTTTGACCTAACCGGGTCAACACCAAAATAGTAGTTTGTTTGACCTAACTGGGTCAACACCAAAATAGTAGTTTGTTTGCCAAGTATTAGTAGTTTCCTGCTATATAGTGAGCACAATCTCGTAGTTTGATAAAACAGTGGGCTACAGAATTTTATGCCCTTAACATCAGTCATTGTAGTACTGTGTCATGACTACAGTACTACCGTTCTATTGCTCTAAGCTCATGACACGCAATGATTAACAGGCATCAAAATAACCATAATAATGATGTAAAATAGTGGCCCTCAGGATAGGTATTTACCAGTAACCTATGAAATCAAATAGAGTGCATTTGGTGGCTTTCCTCTAGCGACCAAATGGGGATTGTCAATCCCTAATAGATCTATCCACAACTACTTACGTTCACCCTGCGAGTGATTAAGGTGCATGAACGAGGGACTTTTGGTAATAGGTAACTTAGGCAATAGAGATCAAGTATAGCATACCGTCGAAAATCACTTGTAATCATGTGTATAGCAGGTATCTCCTTATGAGATATAATAGTAAAGTTTATATGAAATATAGTCATGTATTTAGTTAATGAATACTTGTAAAAGTAAAAACAGTAGTTAAGCATGTATCTCCCCCAAAGAGTTTACAAAATAGTTATAAGACAAATAAGAGTAGGGGCTATGACTCACCTGAGAATTATGGTAGACATAGATAACGTAATGTCAGAAGTAGAATGGAAATGACTTCAAAGATAACCTGAATAATATGGAAGTCTGATATAAGTTCGACTTGTCGAGAATCATGATTCGAATAGTGTCAGATGAGAAAATGACTTGCGGCAGAGGTGGCTTGCGTGGCAAAACGCTTAAAGTTCAAGCAACAAAGTTATATACAATATAACTTGTCTTTATGTATCGTTTATTATTTATATTTCTCGTCATGAATTAATGATATATATATATATATATATATATATATATATATATATATATATATATATATATATATATATATATATATATATATATATATATATATATATATATATATATATATATATCAAAAAGTTGGTAAATGATAAATTTGTAATAAATGTCAATTTAATTAAATAAATCGATGAGTTTTGAGAAATAATCTTTTCCTGACATGTATTCAAGTTATTGATAATAACGTTAAGTCTTTACATTCAATATATATATTCATTATAGTCTCAAAATGTAGATTTCTATATATGTTATTATGATGACGTCGTAAAACATTACTTAGTCAATTTATATTTATCATTTCGTTAGGTCTCGAGGTGTGAAAATATGTAAAAAAAATATATATACTTATTAGATTTGTGATAATATATTAGGACTAATATATAGCTTATTTTTTACGCTGATATGGTTGCCAAGTAAAATAAGTGTTAACCATATTTTTATTTAGACGAAAAGTGGTAAAAAATTATATACGTTCGTTATATTTATAAAAGTTTTAGGTGAAAAATGTCACATATTAGACTTGAGGTGCTGGAATTGTAACAATAATATAAGAGTTTAACAATTGTGAAAGTTTTTAGAAATGTGACTAGTAGTGTATAGTTGAGGTGTTGAAACTGTTAAAATGTAAAAGCTATAAGATAGCCAAAAATGAAAATGTCAGGTGGAGGGTTCGATCCCCTGATCTTGCGCTCCACAACCTAACTCCCCAACCATTTGGACTAATTATCCTTTTGTGTTATATTTCATAAATTAGTCCTATTTAAATGTTGCCTGAATGTTTTAAGTTTTTTGGGTAAAGGGGAGTAATTCTGCACCCTGGTAAATATATAAACCAAAATGTTTAAGTACAATGGATATGGGTGAAATGTCAGGTGCAGGGTTCGATCCCCTGATCTTGTGCTCCACAACCCAACACCCCAACCATTTGGACTAATTTTCCTTTTGGAAATATCGAGAAATTAAATTGGTTCTTGCTAATTAAGTTTTATATATACATTACAGTTTGAGTCGTTGGTGCTTATATATCTTGCTTTCTTCTTCACTTCTAGAACTGTTTTGAAAGCTCAAAATAAACAGTTGTTGCTTAATACTCGAGACCCAAATGAGCACCAAGATAAGCTCGGCTTATCTTGGAGTTTTTGTGACTCAACTAAACGAGATTAAGTTCTAAACATTTGGCTTTCCTCTTTTGACATAGAATTACCAAGTTTCAAAAGTTGGTGTACTGTTTATATGGACGAGACCATGCAAGCTCAAATGAGTCATGAGTTGGGTTTTGCCTATAAGAGTTTGTTGCGGGTTTCAAAGGTTTATTAACATATGGTTTATTAAGCCTGGTCCTACGTGACTTATATGTACCTTTTGCTTAGTTTTGATGTTCATAAATTATAGTGGTAAGGTGCGATGAGACTTAGAAATGAGTCTCAACAATATATCATACGTTAAAGTTAATCCCATTTTATTATACCACCTCATGCACAGCCACGTCGAGATTCGAGATGCCGCATCATATAAAAAAATGATTTCGAGAGGTTATGGATTTAGGGTGCAAGCTAGAGTGATTATATACATATGAAGAGAGTAGTAGAGATTTACCACGCAAAGAAGGGTGGTCCAAAACACGACATGGGGACAAGTCATGGACAGAAAGTTGATGCTATTCGATTAGCAGCTCTTCAAGGAAACGAGACCCAAAACAACTCCATAGTTTCCAAGCTTTCGAACCCGTCATGTAGCTACACCGAAATGTCTAAGAATTAGCAAGAATGACTGTTGGGATATAAAATATCAAAGTACTTCTATATGTCAAAGTACTGCTGCATGAAGAATAAAGTCAAAGTACTGCTGAAGGTAAAAGTCAAAGTACTGTTGTTACTGAAGAATGCTTAAAGTACTTCGAAGGAAACAAGGACTTATGTGCAATATTAGCTAAGGATTAATGTGTAATATTGAACGAATATTCTAGAATTAGTTAGGGATAATGACTTGTCGTTCATGTATTATATGTTGTAAACCGAATTAAGGTTATCTATATAAAGAGCCTTAAGGGGTATTAGTCGATATAAGTTTTCATAAGTTTTAGAGTCGTTCAAAGTCGATAAATAGTTAGGGATTGTTAGTGAATTTGTGTAACAAAGCAGGTTCAAAGTTTGGTTAATATAAAAGTTCTTCTTAAGCTTTGTGTTAGTAGATTCCGCATACTTTACAAGGTTAAAACAGTGTTTCAATATTAATAGTGTTGAGTTTACTCAATATTGTTAAACCCTTACAAGCTACAAAGTAGTTTGGTCAGAGTATATCGATCCAACAAGTGGTATCAGAGCTTGTGTTGGAAACTCTGATTAAGAAGACAAACCTCTAAACCTTTAAACCGATTTCACAACAAACCCTTCAAGATGTCGATAGAAGCTGCACCTGCTCCCTCAATCACTACTGTTAGAATCCCTATTGTTAAGAAGGGAGAGTATAACTTATGGGCCATGAAGATGAGGCAGTACATTGCCATCACAGACCACGCACTGTGGGATATGATTGTCAATGGTAACATGCAAATTGATGAACTAGTAGAGGTACCTAGACAACCAACTCCACCTAAACTTACTGTACCTGCTGCTACCAAAAGAAATCTAGATAAAGCTCTCAACATACTGCTTTCTGCTATTCCTAATGGTCACTTATTAAAGTTTCATGATGCCAAGGATGCCAAACAACTATGGGCTGCAATAAAGAAGAAGTTTGGAGGTAATGATGCTTCCAAGAAGATGCATAGGAATTTGCTAAAGCAACAATTTGAAATTTTCACTGTTGGAGAAAGAGAAGGTCTTGATTCTGCTTATGAAAGATTCCAACATCTTCTGAGTATGCTAGAACTATATGATGCTGAGGCATTAGTTGAAGATGCTAATTTGAAGTTCTTGAGAAGTTTGCCATCAGTATGGCATGTAGTTGCTACTATGATCAGAGGACAACCAGAGCTGGATACTATGGACTTTGATGATCTCTACAACAATCTGAAAGTGTATGAGCATGAGATGAATGGTACTACAGGAGTACAGGTTCAAGCACTCATCCGCAACACCAAAACATTGCTTTTGTCTCTTCTGAAAAAAGAAGCAATACTTCTAACAAAGGTACTGCTTATCCTGTTCAAAGTACTGTGACTGAAACACAGGTTCCATGTACAACAATGGTCACCACCAATTCATCACAATCACTTACACCCACCTCAGATGAAGTTCTGTGTTCATTCTTTGCTCAACAAGCATCTCTACCTGTCACCTATCGAGAAGATGTATTGCAAATAGATGATGATGCTTTGAAAGAAATTGATATCAGATGGCAAGTTGCCATGCTCACTGCAAGGACCAAGAAGTATGTGAATAAGACAGGAAAAGGCATTAATTTCAGAGCTAAACAGGGAATAACATTTGATAAGTCCAAGATTGAGTGCTTCAACTGTCTAAGGACTGGTCACTTTGCAAGGGAATGCAAATTTGCAAATTTTCAAGCAAACAAGATGATTGAACCACCCAAGCCTGAAAGAAAAGAGATTCCAATTACTGAACCAAAACCAAAAGCTTTGGTTGCTCAAGAGAATCTGTCAGAGATTGATTGGTCCAATGAGTTTGATGATGAACCTGTAACCTATTCAATGGTTGCATTAGAAGACTGGAGCACAACATTTGATGAAGAGCCTGGATATGCTGCTTTGGAGACAAGAGATGGTCTAGGAAGCTTTGATTGGAGCATGGAGTTTGAAGAAGCACCTGTTCAGCTTGCTATGGTAGTTGCTTCACCAAGTTCATCCACTAACTCTGAGGTGTGCTCTAAGTGCAATGATATGTATCAAAAGTTACTTAGTGAATGTGTAGCTGAAAGAGATAAATTTCAAAAGGCTAGGGCTGAGATAACTGGTTATCAACTGACTTTAGAGTCAATGGAGGCCAAAATCGTTACACATGAAAACAATGAAGTAGCATGAGCTAAAACATATAAACACCAGGATTACCTAGTTAAGTTAGGTGAATGGAAACTAGGATGTAAGGTGTCTGAACTAGAGAAAGTGACTCCTGAAAGGGATAAGTTGTTAGAAAAACTTGCTGTGTGGAATGAGGCAGGTGTGTCACATGTTCAATTTGTTGAAAAGCAAAAAACATCAAATATTAAGACAGGCCTAGGTTATGATAATGATAGCAATGAAGGCATTCCATTTAAAGGCAAGGAACTAAATCTTACAGTAGATACCTCCACCAGTGATGAAGATTTCATAAGTCTAGATGAAAACACTTCTAGTGATGAGGAATACCCTAGTCCAACACCTCCTGTATTTAAGAAAGAAAAGGGATATAATGCAGTTCCTCACCCCCAGGTAGCTTTCAACCACCTAGAAAAGATGTTGACTGTTATGGTGTAGATAATCTAGAGTTTAGGAAAAAGCTTAAAAGTAAATCTAATCCTGAAACTTTAGAAAAGTCTGTTGAAGCACCTAAGGTTGAAGAGAACAAGTTTTCAATACAAGCAGTACCTCCAAACACTTTTTGAAGTACTGTTGATCACTCAGCAGTACCTCAAAGAAAATTCTTTCAAAATACTGCTAATTTTAGAAAATCTTATGGAAGGGGATTTGGGGATATTCGTCCAAAGGTCTGTTATGTATGTTATAGTCCTCATCATTTGATTAAAGACTATGATTATCATTGAGAATACTTAAGTAAATATCCAAAGACCAGAACTGCACAACCAAGTCATAGGGAGAATAAGCCAAGGGACAACAAACCGGTTTGGAATTATACAAATAGGGTGAACCATAGTAATTTCTCAAAAGACTATAGGTACCCTCATGAGAAAAGGTCATACTCCAAACCCTCAGTACCTTCACAAAGTACTGATAGAAAGTTCCCTAACCAAGGTGCTTCTAGCAAACACTCAAGTGTAAGACCTAGGAGGTACAACCACTACAACCCTAGAAGGCCTTACAACACAGGAAAAGATGCTAGGACCAAGAACCCAACTCCTAAAGTTACAACTAAATGGGTTAAGAAAGAAAGTACTGCTGGGGTAGAACTAGTATTTTCAGAGGTTAAGGGTGAAAAAGGGGAAATTGATCATGATAAACCAACAGTTTTGGAAACAAAAACCTTAATTCTTGATCATGCTTTCAAAGACAGTGGTGATTACACACTCAAAAACTTTGAGTATGTAACTCCACAAGGGGAACACAAGTCAGTAATGGCTTGGGTTCCTAAAAATAATTAACCTTTTTCATGTGAATGCAGGGCAACCCATAGGAGGAGCTTAAAGATCATCTTATTGTAGATAGTGGTTGCTCTGGCAGTATGACAGGAGAAAATGAGCTCTTGTCAGATTTTAAAGCTTATTTTGGAGGAAAAGTTGCATTTGGAAATGATCCTGATGGAGGAAGAATAACTGGCAAAGGAACTACCAAGGCAGGAAACATTGATTTTGAAGATGTTAGATATGTGAAGGAGCTCAAATTCAATCTTTTGTCAGTATCTCAGATTTGTGATAAGAAGTACCCTGTGTTATTCTTTGACACAGAATGTCTTATACTCTCTCCTGATTTCAAATTAGAAGATAGAAACTTGGAGTTGCTGAGAGCACCAAGAACTAATGATGTGTACAACATAGACTTAAAGAATGTAAACTCTGCTGAAAGAGTAACATGTTTGATTGCAAGAGCAACTATGGAAGAAGCACATCAATGGCATAGAAGATTGGGGCATGTCAATTTCAAGAACATCAATAAGCTGGTCAGAGGTAATTTAGTTAGAGGTTTACCTTCTAAAACATTCAAGAATGATCACTCATGTATTGCTTGTAAGAAGGGTGAACAGCACAAGGCCTCTTGTAAGAAGATTGATGAGAAAACCATTAGAGAGCCTTTGGAATTGCTACACATGGATCTGTTTGGACCTGTTTTAGTTGTTAGTCTGAACAAGAAGAAGTACTGCTTGGTTGTAACAGATGACTGTAGCAGATTTAGTTGGGTCTTTTTCTTATGCTTTAAAGATGAAACTTTTGATGCTATTCATGATCTTATAATAGCACTTGAAAATCAATTAAGACTCAAGGTTAGAGGTACTAGATGTGACAATGGGACTGAGTTCAAGAATCAGCTAATGGATGAATTTTGTGCCAAGAAAGGAATTAAAAGAGAGTTCAGTATTGCTAGAACTCCTCAACAAAATGGAGTTGCAGAAAGAAAGAATAGAACTCTTATAGAAGCAGCAAGGACAATGCTTGCAGACTCTCAATTACCTGTTCTATTATGGGATGAGGCTGTAAGTGCTGCTTGTTATGTGTTGAATAGAGTATCAGTGACTAAACCTCAAATGAATACACCTTATGAGTTACTCATGGGAAAGAAGCCAAACATTAAGTTTATGAAACCTTTTGGATGTCCCCTAACCATCCTAAATACTGCTAATAATTTGGGCAAATTTGATGGGAAGTCAGATGAAGGATATTTATTGGGATATTGTACCAATAGCAAAGGATTCAGAGTGTACAACAGGGCTACCAAAAAGGTTCAAGAATGTCTTCATGTTGATTTTCTGGAAGAAAAAGAGAATTCTAAAGGTAAAGGCCCTAATTGGATGTTTGATCTTGATTTAATGTCTTCATCAATGAATTATGTACATGTAAGGGAAGAAAATCAAGCAACTCCCACTGAAGAAGAACCACAGTACATTGTTCATGATGTTAATTTAAGATCTGAAGATGAGCCAAAAGAGAATGCCTATGAAGAAAAGAAAAGTACTTTTGAGCCTCAAGGTACTGCTAAACCTAACAGTACTGTTGATCCTTAAAGTACTGTTCCACCACAAATCCCAGTATCTGATGAAGATCAAGCCATTCAAGATGAACTTTCTAGGATGCTTTTTCAAGAAACAATGGTTAAGTCTTATGAAGATGAACAAAGGAGAGCTTATGAAGCAGAAAAGAAGAAGGCAAAAGAAACAGCTAGTACTTTACCCCAAAGTACTGCTAATCCATTTGAAAGTACTTTTCAACCTTTAGATACTTCAAATTGGATAAATACTGATGCTGTTAATGATTCTAATATGCCTGACTTAGAAGATACTGATGATCCAAACAAGATTACTTTAGAAGACACTGACGATGAATTGGATCAAGAAGGCATTTTCTCAAATTCTAATGAAGATCCTGATATAACTAATTTGGAAGATAATCTTGAAGTCTCACCAACTCCTACTCTCAGAATTCACAAAACTCATCCTGTTACCAACATAATTGGACCCTCATCTTCAGGGGTGCTCACCAGGACTAAGGCTAAGAATATGTCTCAACAACATACTTCTTTACTTAGTTTTATCTACAAGCAAAACAGGGTGAATCACAAGGATCAGAAGTTGTGTTTATTTGCTTGTTTTCTATCTCAGGAAGAGCCCAAGAATATCAAACAAGCATTAGCCAAGGAAAGTTGGGTGGAAGCTATGCAAGAAGAACTCCTACAGTTTAAACTTCTAGAAGTTTAGGTATTATGTGATTTACCTGATGGAAAGAAACTGATTGGAACTAAATGGGTCTTTAGGGTAAAAAGTGATGAAAGAGGGAATGCTATCAAGAACAAGGCAAGGTTAGTGGCTCAAGGATATAGACAGGAATAAGGAGTAGACTATGATGAAGTTTTTGCTCCTGTGGCAAGGCTTGAAGCCATCAGGCTATTTTTGGCTTTTGCATCCTATATGGGATTCCCTGTATATCAAATGGATGTTAAAAGTGCTTTTCTATATGGCAAAATCACAGAAGAAGTTTATGCCAAACAGCCTCCTGGTTTTGAAGATCCTGCACACCCAAACAAAGTCTACAAGGTAATCAAAGCTCTGTATGGCCTTCATCAAGCTCCAAGAGCATGGTATGAAAGACTTTCCAATTTTCTACTACAACATGGTTATAGAAGAGGAGCTATTGAGAAGACTTTGTTTATAAAGAGAGATAAGAAGGATATAATGCTCGTCCCAGTGTATGTAGATGATATTATTTTTGGAGCTACTAGGCAATCTATGTTGAAAGAATTTGAAGATCTTATGCAGAAAGAGTTTCAGATGAGTTCAATGGGAGAATTAACATTCTTCTTGGGACTTCAAGTGCAACAGTCAAGTAGTGGAATATATATTTGTCAAGATAAGTATGTTGCAGATATTCTTAAGAGATTCAATTTCACAACCGTTAAGCCTACATCTACACCAGTAGATACTAACAAACCTTTGGGAAAAGATGAAGAAGGAGAAGATGTTGATGTCACACTATACAGGTCTATGATTGGATGTCTCATGTATGTAACTGCATCAAGACCTGATATTACTTTTGCTGTATGTTTATGTGCAAGACATCAAGTTCATCCAAAGGTATCTCACTTGAATGCTGTCAAGAGAATTTTCAGGTATCTTAGGCAACAACCTAAGCTAGGCTTATGGTATCCTAGAGATTCACCTTTCCATCTCCAAGCTTTTTCAGACAGTGATTATGCTGGAGATAACTATGACAGAAGATCCACAACTGGAGGATTCCAGTACCTTGGAAGCAGATTAGTGTCATGGCAATGTAAGAAGCAAACAATTGCAGCAACTTCTTCCACTGAAGCAGAGTATGTAGCTGCTGCAAGTTGTTGTGCACAAGTACTTTGATTACAGAATCAGCTTTTGGATTATGGATTCAATTTCAAGAATACTCCTATCAACATTGATAATGAGAGTACTATCTGTATTGTCAAGAATCCAGTGTATCATTCCAAGACCAAGCACATTCAGATTAGACATCACTTTATAAGAGATTGCTATGAACAAAGGCTTATCAATGTGGTTAAAGTTCATACTGATGATAATGTAGCAGATCTACTCACAAAGGGTTTTGATGTTTCAAGATTTGCCTTTTTAATTGTGAGTATTGGCATGATTAATATGTAAGCTATTTTTGAGGGGAGGCATTGTTAGTTATTAGTTAGTCATTATTTGAGGGGAGGCTACATGTATCATTTAAAAGAAAAGATTTTATTCATTCAGCAAAGTTCCTACAACACCATTCAGAAAGTTTTTACATCATCATTGTTGCTACCAAGCTACTGACACAGACACAGAAAACACAAGACTAAACAAACCACCATCTACTAAAACCTACTACCAAGCTCCACACACCTACTCCATAGGCCTTTTTCCCTTTCCCTCATAGTTATGCTTTCTCTTTTGAGCAGTTTTTCTCTTGTCATCAAAAGAAGTCTGCTTTCTTGGGCAAGCCAGGCCAAGAACCTGTTTGGGATGTCTCTCTTTCCTTGGAGCAGGCCACTTCATGTTCCGTATTGCTGATTCCAGGGCTTGAGTCAAAGCTTGTGGAAGCTCATTAGCCAGAGATGAACCAGGGACTGTTTTCTTCTTCTTGGGCTTTTTGTTGGTAGTGTTGGCTGCATCAGTTATGGTAGAGTTTGCAACACTTACTGATGAGGAAGATTCTTAGAGTCCTATCCACTGTACATGAGGAGGGAAATAATCTAACCATCCTGGATCTTCAAACTCAGAATCAGAGTAGTAACTTAACTCTGAATCTGTGGTGTCATCTGAGTCTGAAGAGATATTCACAATTGGAATGTGACTCATTATGCTTACTTGTTTTTGTGTTCTGCTGAAGAAAGAAAAGGTGATTGCGAGTTGTTGTTGGTAAAGTTGCTTTTATAAGCAAAGTAAAGGTAAATGGGCATTTAATGAAGTATATTGATGTTCACTTACCATGGTAGCTTTGGGATTTAATTTGGGGAGATAGTCATTAATCAGGGTTGACTTTCAAAGATATTTTGGTCAAATGGTCAACATTCAAGATTTTTTTGGGAAAATACTTTGGTCAACATACTGTGTGGGTTTATAACGGAAGGTACTGCTCCATATTTTATGGAACGTACTGCTTGGTGCTATTAAAGGGTACGCTGACCTGTCAGATATTGTTCCAACGGTCAAATTTGCGGCTAACAAACTTTCGAAAGATATGGGGATAATCACTTCCAAAAATAACGGTAAAATTATTAATTAACCGTGATTTTTTGTATCTTATCCTTATATACCTCATACCTTTTCTAATTTATTCACCCTTATTCACCTTTCTTGTTATTTAAACTCATTCATACTTTTCATGATCATAACTTTTCTCACTCTAACCATGGCAAATCGACGAACCAACACCAAACATAACATGATCGCAAACCTTGAGAAAACCCAAGATAACCTTGACTTTCATGGAATTATTGACTTTCTCACTGGAACCAACATCTGTTACTCAATCCTAGTCAACCCAGAAGATTATTGGACCTTGGATCCAAGCATTTTGGGATACAGCAAGGTCACAGGTTGAAGATGGAGAGGATATTATTACTGCTACAGTTGCTGGGAGAGCTATTCGTGTCACAGAAGCATCAATCAGAGAAGCTCTATTATTTGATGATGAAGGAGGCTCTGTTTTGTTTGGTAAACAAGAGATTTGGAACACACTCAGAGACATTGGGTATGAAGGTCCTTTGAATAAGCTTACTTTTCAGAAGGCTTTGGTTAGTCCTCATTGGAAATTTCTTATACATGTTTTGCTTCATTGTTTGAGTCCAAAGAGTACTGCTTGGGATCAGTTTAGCCATTCCATAGCTTCTGCTTTTGTTGGTCTTATTACAAATCAACCTTTCAATTTCTCATACATGATCCTTAAAGGTATGCTTACTCATATTAAGACTGGCAAACCTTTTCTAATGTATCATAGATTTGTTCAATTGCTTTTAGAGAATCCATTAGATGGGATACCCAAACCTCAGGATTATGTACCTACCATTAGGATGCAACCTAAAGTGTTCACTTTTATGTCTTATAAGGGAGTAAATTTTTCGGGTAGGAATACACCTCTCAATGCTTATATGTTAGAGGTAGCTCAAGCTGTTAGGGATGAAGAAGACAATAGTGGTTCTGCACATTCTAATAATGATGATCAACCTGATTCTGCTAAGCATTCTACTTCAGTACATACTCCTACACCACCTATTGTTTCCCCTCAGCATGATGTTTCAAGTGAAAGGACTCCCTCAGTGTCAGCTTCCTTGGACAAATCTGTTTCTGCTCAAGGTACTTCTCCACAAAGTACTTCTTCTAAAGGTACTGCTTTAGAGGATACACAGGTACCTACTCCCAATGATTATACTTCCACAGGTGGGCTTCAAACACCTGGAGGAGATGAGGGAATTATAGGTGCTATGAGTACTTCTGATTTGGCTAAGGAATTGGAGAAGATGAAGACAACTGTTCATGCTCAGGCTGCAGAAATCAAGAAGCTAAGACAGAAGTTCAGAAGGTTGAAGAAATTTGTTTGGCCTCTTGTTCAGAATTTTAGGCTTTATGTCAAGGAAAAGAAACAGTCTCAGAAGCCAAAGTCTAAAAAGAAGACTTCTAAATCCAAGAGGAGGCACAGGAAATCATCATCTATCAAATTGGGGAGGAATCAGGATGATAATTTGGATAGAGTTGATATGATTCAATATTCAGAGGAAAAGAATGATCAAGATGAAAATGTTGCTCAAGACAGTAATGAAAGAAAAAGTGATGAGACAGAGCAAATTAATCTTGAAGTTGAGCATGAGGATGTGAAAAGTGGTGATACAGAAGAAATTGATTTAGAAGGAAATGATGTTCAAAGCACTTTTGTTGAAAATACTGTTGTGCAAGGTACTGCTGAACAAGATATTGCTGCTATTGGAACTTCTGTAGCTGGACCTTCTACAATGAATTATGAAGATGAAGCTGGTCCTTCCACTTTTGTACAACAAGAAGAAGTAAGAGTACATACTGCAAGTGATGATGAAACAATTGCTCAAGTTATGATGAATTTAAGGAGACCTACTGGAGGAATACATATTTCTGAGCCTGCACAAAAAGATGTTGAAAGTACTTCTGAATCAAAAGAGCTAGATCCAAAAGATAAAGGGAAAGGGATCAAGGTTCAGAAAGATGTTAAGAAGAAAAAGAAGAAATTTTCTATTGCTCAGATTAGAGAATTAGAGATTGCAGAAGATTTAGAGCTTGCTAGAAAGCAACAAGCTGAGTATGATGCTGAGTATTTGGCAGAAATTAGTAGGCCAATTACAAAGAAGCCAATGACTATCGTTCAGGAAAGGAACTGGATGATAAGTTTCTTGAGAAGAAGAGGATACAAGAATTTACATAAAAAGAGGTATCCAGAAGTGAAAGCTCTGTGGGATAAAGTACAAGAAGATATCAGAAAAGAAGTAGAAAATTTTGTACCCATGGAAGTTGATAGAAAGAAGAAATTAGAAGATATCAGAAAGGAACAAGCTGAGCAAAGGAGATTAAAAAGAAAGAAATTAGTTCAAGATGATCAACTGTCAAAAAGATTGAAGATGATTCATGAAGACACAGTTGATGAACGTAGAAACTATTTCAGAGTTGTAGACTTTGAGAATAATAAGATTGAAGATTCTGGAAAGAAGTCCAAGATAATCTCATTCTCTGTGGTTGAATCAAAAGAGGGGAATTATTTTATGATTCACAGAGAAGATGAAAGCTTCACAACATTCAATATGTTATGGGATGTGTTGCATTGTATTACAAGGGCAGATCTGTATGACTTATATGTGCAAGTGCAGACATACTATGCAGAGATTGAAGCTTCAGGAGTGGGATTAATTTTGCTTGGAGACTTAATTACCATCTGGGAAACTGAAGAAACAAGTGTTGATCCTCTGTGGAATGATCAAGAGAATTGGGAAATTACAAGATGGAGATTCTTTGAGTCATCAGGAGTTCATACACTAGAGATGGAAGATGGTGCCATGATTCATATGCTGGCTGAGAGGAGATATCCATTGATTAGAGAAATTATGCTCAGAATGTTGGATCATGGAATGGAACTTGAAGATGAATCTGAAGTAGCTTTGGATGTTATCAAGCTATTTATCAGATGGGTCAAGTCTGAAGAGTAATATTGCATAATACTGGTATGATTTGTTTTGTAAAATAAGTATTTTTCAAAGTACTGCAAAAACAAACAGTACTTTAACAAAGTACTGCTTGCTAATATAAACCAGTATAAGTCCTTTAAGATAAAAATAAAATGTTTTGATGTTTAAAAGAAAAGTAAAAGGTTTTTTGAAAAGTAACACATGGTGTTAGTATTTATACTGCACAACAAATGGTAATCAACTCACCATGTTTAACAGACAAGAAAGAGTTTGACTCATCATGAGGGTACAACTCTGATGTGATAATCAAATCCATTTATGGTTGATAGTTTACCAAAAACTATATGGTTATCAACTCACCATACTCCAAGTGATCAAGAGTTGGCTAGTCCATAGCAAACGGCTATTGGTAAAGACTAATCAAATTCGTTGATAGCTTATGATTTGCTAAAAATCATAATTTTCAATGATTCACCTCTCACAGGAGTTAACACACTTGGAAGTGATGAGAATAGTATGAAACATTTAAGATTTGATGATCACTGTACCAAAATGTTGCTGAGTTGCTGAGAAGATCTATTGAAAGACAAGATGCTGATGAAGAGTACTTTGACACATGACAAGATAGAAGACAAAGAAATAAAGAAACAATCTTTCTGAATGATTAAAGATTTGAAGATTAAAGATAACAAAGAAACTTGAAATCAAGCAAGTGGAGTTCAAGTTAGGGGAGGATTGTTGGGATATAAAATATCAAAGTACTTATGTATGTCAAAGCACTGCTGCATGAGGAATAAAGTCAAAGTACTGCTGAAGGTAAAAGTCAAAGTACTGTTGTTACTGAAGAATGCTTAAAGTACTTTGAAGGAAACAAGGACTTATGTGCAATATTAGCTAAGGATTAATGTGTAATATTGAACGAATATTCTAGAATTAGTTAGGGATAATGACTTGTCGTTCAAGTATTATATGTTGTAAACCGACTTAAGGTTATCTATATAAAGAGCCTTAAGGGGTATTAGTCGATATAAGTTTTCATAAGTTTTAGAGTCGTTCAAAGTCGATAAATAGTTAGGGATTGTTAGTGAATCTGTGTAACAAAGCAGGTTCAAAGTTTGGTTAATATAAAAGTTCTTCTTAAGCTTTGTGTTAGTAGATTCCGCATACTTTACAAGGTTAAAACATTGTTTCAATATTAATAGTGTTGAGTTTACTCAATATTGTTAAACCCTTACAAGCTACAAAGTAGTTTGGTCAGAGTATATCGATCCAACAATGACCCTTGGCACTTCCTTGTTCTCCTTCTTGTACAACAGATGCTCAACAAAGAAGGTGAAATGTTTGTTGTGTTAGTAACCTGTCGATTTGCATGTTTCCTTATATACACGAGTTGGTGCATGAACAAGTGGTGAAATGGAGCTGAGATCATGAGAGTTTTGGGGTGTATGTTCTTCGATTGGGGAAACTTTGAGGTGGGAGGTTGAGTGTGTGAGTGAACTGCCACCTTATATACTCCTGTTATGCCCAGACAAGTGGTGATATGGAGCAGGAATATTGCAAGAGTTGGTGTGTGAATGCTTATCAAATGACACAAGTGTCGTGTGAATTAGTTCTATCCAATTATAACGAGATAAATGGTATGGAGAAGCTTGTATTAGCTTAGGGTATTCGTTCAGTCAGGTAGTCCCCAAAGAATGTATCGCAGCGATTGGGGGAGGTTTGAGGTGCTTTTGGATTCATACAAAACCTTACAACCAAGTGAACAAGTTACTAGAAACATGTGTGTATGGGTTTGCTTAGGTCAGTTTGCATACAGTAACATGGATGATTTTTGGATGATAAATGGTATTCGTGGAAATTCAGTAACATGTCATACGAGAGGTGAAATAAGGGAGGTATGTTGTTAGTCGAATGTGCAAATGAAATGGGCAAAGCAATCCTTGGTCGTGACTTGTAAATATTAAAACAAAGTGGTGCGTTGGGCTTGTGAGTCTGCTGGTGGATCAGGTCCAAAGGAAGGAAAAAGAAAAATTAAGGGTCCGTTTTGGTTTTGCTAGTCTACTCGTACAATACCAACAAGGAAGTAAATAAGTTTTGTAGTATGTTGGAAATGTGGTACGCACGTGGGATATTTAGGGAGCCTATGTAATATTTTAACACCAGTGGTCATATGAAATGTGATAGCCACAGAGATGAGGCTAATAGCTTACTTAGGAAACTAAGAGCTAGGTGGTGATAGGATTTGGTTTATATTGCAACATATCAAGTGGTAAATATGATTGATATACATGTGAGGTATGAGGGGAAGTCAAATGAGCCGGGTAAAAAGATTATAATGAGTATGTTTACTAGTTTCATGTTATTTGCGAGTTGAGAATATAAAGGTACATACAATGAGTGTGACACAAAGTCTGTGACAACGTGTTAAGATATTTAGATTTTTAAAGCACGAATGAATATCCTTTTCAAAGTAAATGGTGAAATGTTGTGATCGTCAAAAGTATATATTAAAAAAATTGTCATGGGTAAAAATGGTTACTTTCCATTGTAATGACATGTTAAATATTGGGAAAAATCACAGGATGTGATATGTATGATTCATGAAGCCAGTCTTTTGGCAACCCTACATCAATGCCATTGTCATTCATGTCATGAATGCAGGCAACAACATGCTTGCAGGGAATACCATAGACTTCCCACTTCCTACAACTACATACCTTCTGGTTCAGGTTAACCACAACTTGCTCACCCCATGGACCCTTGACCTGAAAAATTCAGCCCCATTCCAATCCATATTATAGTTTACAGCAGCTTCTTTGGTAAATTTAAAGAGTTTAGTGACAGTAGGAGTTAAAGGTCCCTCACTCTTTTCAATTACCTTTTGAACAATGACTATCCTCTTCATTAGTTACTCCCTAACATACTCTAATGCTGATATTATAGGACTATCTGTAGCATCCAACAACTGCCTATTAAATACTACACATATATTGTTTATCAAAAGATCACACTTTGCCCTCCCTGTTACAAAAAGGTACTGTATCATTATAGGTAAAAGGTTGGCAATAGCAGAGAACTGTGATCTTATGTTCAAAAACTAAGGCTGCTATTATGTTCAAAAAATGAGTATAAGTGATTTATAAAGTATACATACCAGAGAAGTGTGATCTACTCCAGTGCTCAGGTGCTATTTTGTTTAACCACTTATAAGCCTTCTTGTTGTAGCCTTTAAGCTCATCCATGTGTTTCTGAAATTCCACTTTAGTCAAAGCAGTGGCATACTTCCATAGCATTTCTTTGTATTCATTACCTCTCCAAGTCAAGTTCATGTTTTCATTGATATGTCTCACACAATATCTATGCTCAACTGAAGGGAAAAGGTTGCCAATAGCTGGTAACAGCCCCTAAAAAAATATTCGGTCATTAATTAATTACCAAAAACAGATTATGATGTATTAAGTAAATACCAAAAACAGAAAAGCATGAAATTAAATATCTAACCTTTTGCCTATTTGTGATGAATGTGAAGTGTGAATTTGTGTATAAATCCAAATCATCACCCAGGCATTTCAAGAACCAAGTCCAAGAGGCTTTTGATTCTGACTCCACTATACCATAGGCAACAGGGTAAATGCCATTATTGGCATCTACACGAACAGCAGTGAGAAATTGACCATCGTATTGCCCTTTCATAAAGGATGCATCCAATCCTAACAATTCCCTACCAGCAGCTCTAAATCCATCCTTCAAAGGGCCCAAGCAAACATAAATTCTCCTAAATATTTTAGTGGGTGAATTTGAATCTTATACCCCATACACATCAATCTTAACAGTGGTGTTTGGGTTACACTTTTGCAACTCATAACAATAGTCTCTTAATAAAGAATACTGAAGAGAAGCATCACCTTTTAAGTTTTGTTGTGCCTTTGCTTTAGCTCTAAAGGCCTTTGTCTTTGTAACAGCCACTTGAAATTTTTTCGCCATTTGTTCTTGGACAGCTTTGACTGGCATGGATGGATTCTTCACCAACAGATCTTGTATATGTTTTGAAAGAAATGTTGAGGTACAAGATTTGATTATTCTAGATTGCAAGCATTGATGTTCTTCTTTAAAAGTCCTAACCAACCACTTATTCTTATCCCCCTTTGATATGTACAAAACCCAAGGACACTTAGGTTTGTCATCTTCTTCTTCATTTACCAATATACCCTTGCCTTTGTCCTTCACATTGACTTTTTTAAGCTGACCCTTAGCTTTTGTATTTCCCTCTTTTTTTTCTTGCTTCATCAACTTTCACTGCCTTCACTTTCTCACCATGAATGATCAAATCCTTTGTCATTTTCATTTTCTCTGGCACCATACCAAAACATTCTGCCCTTACCCATATTTTGCCATTCTTAAGTATCATGATGTCTCCTAGTCTCAACAGCATGTGTTCTTATTATATCCTTAGCTACATCCCTATTTGGTAACTCCTTCCCAACAAAGAAATTAGTTTTTGATCTTGTGTTACCAGTATCCTTTCTTAATTTTCTAAGACCCTTTCTCCTAGCACTTTCTGTTTCATCACCCACATCACTTTCAAATGAATCAAAATCTAGGACTTCTAAATCATTTTCAGTAATTTCCGAGCTAGGTTTCATTGGGTCAACAAACTCACTTTCAACTACAAAACTAAACCCACCCATGTCCACTTTAACTACATCAACTATATGCTCCTCATCAACTATATCCTCCTCATTCTGACTCTCAGAATCACCATTATCCTCACTCTCAAACTCACCATTAGCATCCCTATCACAGTCATTACTAGCATCCCTCTCAGACTCACCATTACCCTCACTCTCAAAACCACCATTAGCATCACTCTCAAACTCACCATTATCCTCACTCTCAAACTCACCATTACCCTCAGTAGACTCATTCTCACACTCATCATTAGGATCATTCTCAGCCTCATCCTTTTCATTTCCTATAGCATTAGAAGGACCAACATGTGTATCTAAATATGATGTACAATGCTCAACATACACATAAATAATCTTAAGCCTTTTAACATGTTTTATCATTTCAGTCATATCACTATCATTAGCCAAAGTCCTTACTCCAATATCCAAACTTTTCAGTGGTATCTTGTAGTGATAAAACAACTTATCTTGAGTTTCTAGAACCTGGTACATTATTGTGTCTAAGATATCAAGCTTACACACATTACTGTCTATTAAATCCATAAATGTTACCTCACCATCAACATATTTCCTACCTGGCATGTCAGTGAACCTTCCACCATGATGGAGCTTGATTGTAAACAAGCTTGGATATTGGTCTGTTTCATCATCAAATAACAATAAATCACAATAAAATTAAAAAAAAATAAATAAATAAATAACTTCAAAACATCAAAAGTGTATTAAGGTTTTACCATAAAGTGAGGTAGCATCAAAGGCTTAACCATCACCTCTTATGTGCCAACACTAGAGTGCTGCACTCATGTTGCAAATCTTAAGGATTGTAAGTGGAATGAAAATTAAATAAATGGGGGCTGAAATGGATTTGATTTGGGTTTGAGTCTTTGTTTAATTTTGTTTTTCAGTTGGGATTTGTTTGTGTTGGGTAGGAAATGAATAGACAAATGGACCACTTGGTATAACGGTTTTGAAAGTGATAATCACAATGGGTCCACACGAGAAAAGACCAAATTACCCTTCTATTTGTATCAACTAACGAGGAAGGACTAACCAGCGTTAGTGCCAGGGACCAAAACGAACCAATAGTTAGCCCACAGGGAGGCCGCCTGCACTTATGGAAGACCAGGGACGGTACATGCAATTTTTGCAAACCACATGGACGATTTCTGCATTTTACTCTACTTAATAATTCAAACAACTCAAAACCCCACACGTTACATAATTCAGATCAACTACGAGATTTCAAGCTCTTTAGATTGATTCCAAAATTTTAACGAGACCATGAGATATATATACACTGATGGTGGAACTGGCAGTAGTAAATTTGGGTTACACGAAATTTATTAAGATGATGTTATGTAATCAAAGGTATTGTCTTGTTGATTTGAATGATTTGGCAACTGGAGATTGGGTTGTATTGGAATATACGTTCGTAAAATTTTGTAACCTACCCTAAAATCGATATGAACGAATTACGATTATGACATATTATGGAATTGTATATTTAGATGTAGTGGGTACGTGTAGGTGATTTGAGTAAACAAAAAATGTCTTTCCTTAACGATTTGATATATATTACCGTCTTGTATCTGTCATAATTGATAGTATTTATAACAAAATATATAGTTAACATTTCTTGTTGAAAGTACTTGACTAACAAATTGATCAATGCCATTTGACTTACAAACGAATTACATGGATGGTTTGATTATGCATGAATTAAAATCTCAACTGTCCTTCAACGCAAATTAATGAAAATTTTGAACTGGTTACAAATAGTCAAATACTTAACTTATTTACATTTAACACCCTTATATTAGATGTGTCAATTTAAAACTCATTGATTGAATTTGGACTTAGCTTTCTGTAATTAACACATATTCCAGTGAGGTATAACCAGTGTTTTGAAACCCGGGTCGATCCGGCTGGATTAACCGGTTCGACTGGTTTCGGCAAAAAAAACGGGTCAAAAAAACCCGGGTTTCTATAACCGGGTTAACCGGTTAGACCCGCTGGGTTTTGAGTGACCCGGGTCAACCCGGTTCTCGAAACTCGGTCGGGTCTCGTTTTTCAAAAAATTTAATAAAAAACCGGGTCAACCCGTGTTGACCCCGGTGGTCGAACCGGTTGACCCGGCGGTCGAAGCGGTTGACCCGGTCGAAAAAATAAAAAAAATAATAAATTGAAACCCGGGTTGACCCGGTGTCCGGTGACTCGACCGGGTCGATTTCAAACCCGGTTTTCAAAACATTAGGTATAACAAGGAGTTGAAGTTGCAAAAAAAAAAAAAAAAAAAAAAAAAAAAAAAAAAGACCGTATGCTCCCTCCGTCTTAAAATAATTGCCCCTAACAAATACATAATTTAAGAAAAACATAATTTTTACTTTTTTTTTTATTATTATTAATTTTTTTACTTTTTACAGAATAACATTTTTATCTTTAACTAATTTAATAATATATTATTTAAAGTTTGTAATATTAATTTCAACAAAGAATAATGTAATATATTTTATCAAACTTCTTTACTTATTTTTATTAGTAGATAATTAAATTAAGACATTCCAAAAAAGAAACATACACTATTAGTTTAGGACGAATGAAGTACTTTTTTAAAAAAAAAACCCTATTTAATTAATCAGCTAGTTTGCAGTAAAAAAAATGATATATCTATCACAATACGAGGTGAGATCCCTGCGGATCACTCAATCTCTAAAGATCAAAAGAACACATCTTGGCCATCCATTTTATTTTGATCTAAAGGCTAACATCAAAACACACAATTATACAATAAGGGCAAAATTGTCTCATACAAAAGTCACAATATCCCTCCTACTTTCATTCTTACCAAGCTTTCAACATTTTCTCTCTCAGCAAAACACACACGCCGTACAAAAAAAACACACACAAAATCACGATTTACACACACACACACAATAACCGTCTTCAATCTCGCCGTCAATCGATACCCGATCTACCGTCGATCAGTCGTTGTTCCGCCGTTGACCTGTTGTTCCGCCGCCGATGTGTCATCCTTCATCGATACGTTGTCCGTCATTGATTTTTATATGAAGAAATCAGTGTACAAATCAAAATGGAGTGATCATCTTCTTCAGCCTTCTATGTTTATGGATATAGGTTTACAGATTTTGGTGGGTTAGAACATGAATTTGAAATTGTAGTATGTTGTTAAAAAATGGACGATTATTAGTTAAACGAAGCATATTTAGTTGTTGTTGCATTTGTGGATGCTGAAAATCGTATGGTGAATTCTGAAATTTAGGTTATGGATGAAGTTGTTGATAATTCAGATGCACACCATGTGTTTGATGAAATGCGTCTGTGATAATCACTTGTGATTCTGATGAAAAATCACATGTGATTCTGAAGCAATATCACATGTGATTCTGAAGCAAAATCACACGTGATTATGTAACAGGTAATTCATATGAGAGGTAAGCACCCATCTTATTGTTGTCAGTTTCATACTTGATGTAGTTGTTGTCGAGAGTACAAACTCTACAAATGTTGAACGAGTTCAGATTTTTAATGAAGGTCTCGAGGTATGAGTTTAAAGATGTTTATATTGTTGAAAAATCATATGTTAGATGATGAAAACAAAGTGTTAAACCTGTTAAAGGTTAACCAAGTGTGATTAACATATAGTTATGTTTATTAATGTGTTATCATGAAGTATATGGGGACATCTCATGTGACTCTGTTTATATGTATAAAGGAGTGATTGATGCACATGTTTAGAGTTTTAGACTTGAACCTACAAGTGTCGCGAATCACATGTGATTTGAACATGCAATTATCATAATACATGTTATTGAACCAACAAGTATAAATAAATCACATGTGATTATGAATGAAAATCACATGTGATTATGAATGAAAATCACATGTGATTCTCATTGAAATCACATGTGATTCTACATGAAATCACACGTGATTATGTTTTGGGCTGATGAGGTAATGAAATGCAACTAAGAAAATTTTAGATATGTGTTTCGACATGTTGTTCTACCGCCGCCGACATGTTGTTCGACCTATGTTTCGACATGTTGTTCCGCTGCCGACATGTATTATTTGACATGTGATTATCATCCACCGATCTATTGTTTGACCTGTGTTTTGACATGTTGTTCCGCCGCAGACATGTTCTACGGCCGATCTGTTTTTTTTCCACCGTTGATCCGTCGTGCTTTGTTGATCCGCCGTCCATCGTTGATCTTAAAATGGTTGAAAATCAATTAATTAAGCAAAACTTGAAAGAAATAGAGGTTATTGGACAAAAAATGATGAACCAAAAATTGCAGGTGTAGAAGATGATGTACAAGAAATTACAGGTAAAATCATTTGCTCTATTCTAGATCTGTTGTTCCACCATCGTCGATTCGTCGTGCTTTGTTGATCACACGTGATTTACTCTTTGTTGTCATAAACTGAATTACACGTGATTATATTTTGATCTATAATGGAGTAAATCACATGTGATTTTGTTTTTTATGTGTTGTTTTAGAAAAATGTAAATCACGTGTGATTTACTATTTGTTGTTATAAACTGAATCACATGTGATTCTGTTTTATAGTGTTTTGTTCTATTTTGTTATAGAAAAATGTAAATCACATGTAAATGTGGTTGCTTATAGAACTCTTTATTGTGAAACTGGAAAACAACAAGCGGAGGATAGCGAAACAGTGAGAAAAACAATGGTATGTTACTTGATAGTATGAACTAATTTGATGTGAGATTCTTTTATTAGAATCACATGTGATTCATATGTGAATCACATGTGATCCATATAGAATCACATGTGTTCCATGTACAGGATCACATAGAATGAACGGAAGAAAGGACAACAAACGTGGAGTGAAAAGACAACATAGAATGAATGGAAGAGCACTTCAAGTAAGGGTGTAGCCAAAAAAGAAACGTGGACATTGCGGATAGAAGACTAAGACACATACAAGATAAATTTCCGCTAATCAAAAGGCAAAGAGAAATATAACAGTGATGGATACTTGAAAACTTTTTATGTGAATTTATTTTTCATTTTCTTTGAAATTTCTGCAATGTTTTATAAGAATTGTTTATTGAATTTATGGAATTGTCATTTTCTTGAAGAAAGCCTAACTATGGTATTTGTATTATGTTTGAATGTAAGAAACAAAAGCGTACTCAACATTTTTTTTTATAAAATGTACAAAAAACAAAAAAAACATGTAATTTGTAAGAAATATGTTATCAAATTAAGCATGCAAATCACATGTGATTCGTGTGTAAATCACATGTGACTTATGTGTAAACCACATGTAATTTTCCTTAAAAAACATGCATTTCAACTATGAAATTCATGGTTTTGCTTTAGCAAAAATATCCTCTCTTCGATGATTGTGTAACTTAAGATGCAAAGCAAACAACTTTTTGTACAAAGAACAGTAAAGCGTACATAAAGTAAAAATAATTTGAGGTAAAATCACATGTGATTTGTCCTAAAATCACATGTGATTTTTGGTAAAAGTGCATGTGATTGAGGTAAATTACATGTGATTTGCATAGCAACATGCGTAAAAAATACAACAAACAAAGCAACACTAAAGGATTATGAGTCGAACCTTTTTTTTCATTTATGATTTTTTAACAGAATCACCTAAGATCAACACATTAATATCAATCAATAATCATCACTCACACGTACATAAAGTAACTAAAACCTAATCATACAATGGCATTCGGTGATAACGTCCTCACAAGTTGAATATCCTAACACATAAAGTACCTAAATCTTCCTCTTGAATTTCTGACACCTTTTTACTCTCACGACTTTCATAATCTTCGTCGGAATCTAATATCTTCCTTTTTCTCTCAATAGGGTTAGACTCAGCCTTCGACTTAAGATTTTCTTCAACTTTTTAAGCAAGTCCTGTAGTTAGTCACATACAAATATGTAATTAGTAACATGTAATTTTAAATGATTACTTAAAGTAATACTACAAAATCACACGTGATTCAGAACAAATCACATGTGATTTGTTCAAAATCACATAAGACTGGTTACGAAAATCACATGTGATTCTGATTAAGTCACATGCGATTTGTCAAAAACCTCATGTGAACTTCTACAAGGTACCAACTACACGAGACTAGTGCACAAATCGAACCAGTAAATCCATTGATTAAGCGTTAGACTAAAACCGCGTATAAGTTCCAACAACTTCTAGCTGAAACACAAAATAATAAATGTAAAAGGTAAAGCCATACACTTTTCCAATAGCTAATGCTTGTGCTTTTTGTTTCTGATCAACCCGCTGGACTACCCAAACAAAAATGCTTCAGTGACAATCAAGGATGAATATATCTTCACTTCTTCGGTCATTAATTCATCCTGGTTGAAGTTGTATATCTCGGTCACCTGCAATTAAAACAACATAATACATATTAGATAGCAAGAAATAAAAGTATGTAACATCAACACATATGAGGTAATATACACCTTCAAATCTTCTGAACCAGCACAAGTGTCAGTAACAAGCAGCGAAAATGTATAGGTATATTACTAGCAAGTAACAAAGGAATTGAAGAAAATGGTGGTTATCAAAAGGTAGTTGCTTTAACCATTTATGAATGTACATGTGAACAAATGGGGATCACTTTGAGCATCTTTTGCAATCTTCTGACTTGGATATTCCGATTTCCTACCCAAAATTTCCCAAAACGCCTCAGATTCCGAACACTCCTTTTGTAATTTGGACTGCATACTTGGCTGCAAATATCATTTATAACAACTAAATAACATGAAGACCATAGAGAACTGTAGGCTTTAAGACACATCCTTAAAATATTTCTAGTATATATCATACTTTTCAAACCTTTATTACATCCAGTTGCCTCTCAAGAAGTTCCTGGACCTCAGGAGTTGTAAGATTTCCAATCCACATAAAGACATAAGAACCATTTTGTAGTATGTAACAGTAAGAAGAGTCCAATGATGAAGCCACTTGAGCAAATCACAAACAGAATAAAAAAGTTGTAGGTGATGAAAACTAAACTTCTATACTAATAAAAAGATCAAAAGCTAACATATCACAACATAATTCAAATATAATAAAAATGTTTCACATTCAGTAAAACATATACAAACAAATAAAAACATGAAAAGATGATTAAACAACCAGATTAGAGACTAACTAACACAACAATATCACAACATATATATAAATTCATAAACCGCGATGTGATTCATAATGCTAAATTAAATATAAATAGAGTTCACCACATTCACATAAAACTAAACACAATAACATGGAAATCTATCCAATATTTTTTCTATTTTCGGAGTACACCTTATGTTTATTACATAAGTATGCATAACTACAAACGGTTACGGTATTCATAAAGCCAAATCAACTCAATCACCAAATTCACATTAAACTCAGCATAATAAAATAACATAACTCCAATTAGTTTATAAATTTATAAACTATGTGACGGATTTCTGTGATCTCTGAAGCACCTAAATCTTAAGCTTATTACATCGATAAGTCAACAACGCATCGCGTAATTCCTAATTCCAAATCATCTCAACTAATCAACAACACAACTATACTTCACCAGATTTAAATAAATAGTAAAACATATAAATAGCATCAAATCGTTACATTATTCCCATAGCCAAATCAACTCAACAAAACCACAACACAACTAGAGTACACCAGATTCACATACAATCCTCACATTTCTTTCCTAATTTCATAGTACCTAAAAGCTTAAGTTTGTTACATATACATATTTCAAAGTTATACAAAATAGCAATTAATCAATAATATGAACAATAAATCGAATTTAATTCAAAAATAATTTACCTGTATCATGCTCATTTTGATCAGCGAATTGAAACGAAGACGATTCAGGCAACGATTCAACTTGAGATAGTGTTACTTCATGTCGTGTGTCTATTATTTACAATCGATTTGGTTGATTTTGCATTCAGTTTGATAGAAAGTTATTAGGGTTTGATTTGGGGGAATGAGGAAAGAGGTTGGTGAGTGAGAAATTAATGAAATAAATGGGTTTTGAAATGAAGAAATGAAAAAAGTGAAAGAGAAACCCATACGGGGTGTTTAATTTTTGAGTGTGTGTAATTACAAATATGACCTTCATTAATTATCTATTTTAAAATGACAATTAATCTAAACCATTGGATTGAAGTTGGATGAGTGGTTGAGATCAAATGATTTGATCTTTAGATAAAATATGTTCTGCATTGATCTTTTGTCATCACGATACCAATAAAGGCGTTTTTCCTACAAATACGGCAAGATTGTTAAATATAATTTGTTTGAATAAATCTCTAGTTTGATTTTGTGTAATACAAATTTACTACTGCCAATTCCATCATCACTAGATATCTCATATATATAGAGATTCGGTTTCACACAAACATGGATTACACGAGTTAGGTGATTTGATTAGTATTGATCCAGCTAAAAAATGACTTTTTTTTTTTCTTTTTTTTTTTACTGAAATCACACGACCCATTACATCCAAATATATGTTTCCATAATAACTAAATTCAGGTTGCAGAAATAATCCTGCTATTTCTTTATATAGTAACTAGATCAATATATCATATACGTATTTAGTTCATATCGATTTTAAGGTAGGTCACCAAATTGTACGAACCTGTATTCCAATACAACCAATCTCCAGTTGCCAAAATAATTCAAATCAACAAGACAAAAACTTTGATTAAATTAATGCTGTTCAAGTTAGTTGAAATTCAAAGCTATCTTCTTAACTATAAATTCAATCTCTCCCTCCACTCTATACACAACCATTTTCCGAATTACATCTCCAACACTAATAACAAAAGCATCCTACATAAAAAAGAAGTAGAACATGGTTTTTCGGTGCTTAGTTTTCACTCTAGCTGTGGCAATTTGTGCATTGGTTGTGCCGGTTTACTCACAAATTAATACCCCATGCTCGCCTCCCATGATCACTAGCTTTCCTCCATGTTTGAACTTGTTAACAAATAGTACCACGAATAGTTCTACTACACCAACCTCGGATTGTTGCAATTTCCTTAAGAACCTCACGAGTACTAGAGAGGATTGTTTATGCCTTATTGTTAACGGGAGTGTACCCTTTCAAATTCCCTTTAATCGGAGCCTAGTCCTTTCTTTGCCTCGTGTTTGTGGGATGCCCGGTGTGCCTCTTCAATGTCAAGGTTGGTAGATCATTGCTACAACATTTGTGACAAAAAATTTGACATTCTTTCATAAAACTTATATATTGACATGCTTTTTTATTGCACCTGCCGCGGCTGCCCCTATTTCTCCAACAGGTAGTACTCTGTACAACAAATTAACTTCTTGTATTGTTTAAAAAATTAATTTGTTCTTACAAATTGGTAGCATTTAGAAACATTAGTGTAAAAACTCTTGCAGCATTATTTATTAGTTCCAAAATTTATTAAGCTACTGTTTTGAACCTGCCGCGGTCCCAGGGGCTCTATCACCCAACTTGACACCACCAACTACCGGTGTGGATTCTGGAGTCCGAACCACCAATGGAGGCAGCCGTCCCACTGTAAAGTCTTCAGCTGCTGCATCCACTGATGCCAATTCACTGTTTATCCAAGCTGCCTCTGGAGCTACTGTCATTGCATATTTCATATTGTTCTAGAGACTAGACATCTGTGTCATTTGATTATTTACATATCATTTCTTTGTTACATTCTTTTACGAAGCTTCATTTTTAGTATGTATATATTTATCATGCAGGATTCCAGTATTGTGTATCACATTTTCATTTGGCAATAAAAATAAATAATTCGCATCTTCTTTAATTTTCCCTTAATTATCTGTTTTAGGCTTAGCAGTATCGTTTAGTTAACTCAAGGAACTTGTTTGTTAATTCGCTTAACTGAACAATGATTCCGTTAAATTCTCACAAAGTATAAACGTTAATTGTATTTCTTAGTATGGCTATTCCTAATTTCAAGTTATTGAAAAATATTCTTCGGCTATTCTACTTCTTGCTGTTATGTCAACTCAAAAAGCATGGACGAACCAGGACCAAATACGACTGGTACACAAATTTTTTAAAACCGTAATATAGAAATACATTTCGAAGGACCGGGTGCATTTAAGATGCAATAAGGAAAACTTGATTTTTTTTTTGCAAAAATTAAAACTACATCAAAAAAATTCACAAGGATCCCTAGCAAACGCGGGAAACCCCTGGTTTCGTCCATGTCAAAAAGTATGAATACGGTTTGTGAAAACGTAGAGGGGGTGAATACGTTACCGTTTAAAAACTCTTTAAACTTGTTGTATCAAATATCCATTCTTAGCTTTATTCTAATGACTAAGGATCAAATGAGAATAATCCTTTAAATAAGAAGGGTGAGAAATAACTATAATTACACATTAGATATGCATCAATTTGAATTAGATGCATCCATAATCTTTTAGATGCATCATAATATATTTTCTAGCTAAAAATTAGATGCATATACATATATTAGATGCATTTTATCAAGTTAGACGAATTCTATGTATTTTTCGTTCTCTGCGGGTCAAATTTGTTGCTAGTACTAGTTTGCACCGTTTTCACTTCAAAATCACTTTCGTAACTAATTGTGATGCATCTAAATGAATAGAGATGCATTTAATTCAAGTCGACGCATCTTAAATATGACGTTATAGCTATTTCTCATTCTTCTCATTTTAAGTTTTCTTCTCACTGGATCCTTACCCTTATTCTAATATGAAAGATGTTAAGTTTAGTTTATGACTAGCATAAACTTAAGACATGTTATCACACAAGCATAATCAACAAGTCACAATACAAACAATTACATAATGCAAACATTAAAGTAAAACAATAAGTAAAAGGAAAGTGCAAACCGAACACGAGGATTTATAGTGGTTCGGTCACGGATCTCCTCTCCGACCTACTCCACTCCTCGAGTACCCAACTCGAGAGTTACTTCACTAGATCAACAACCTCCCTTCTCGGCGGGGAAAACCTTACAATCGTCGCTTACACTTTATCCAGTACAAAGCTAGATACCGAGTTCATTTACAAGGTACAACCACTCCTATCGTCGCCTATACAATATTTTCGACGCTAAGCTGGATGTCGAATTCTTTTTCAAGGGTGCAACCACTCCCGCTATGTTTTGTGGCCCAACATAAAAACCTTGTGTTTTATGGCACAAACACATAAACCATATAATCCAGTTTGGTGAATAGATTGTGATGTTACAATGATGATCCAAGACATATATGTCTAATAGATATGAATGCCTAATCTAAATAAATTTCTTGAATAAGAAGTCTTCAATCATTGAGCATGTCAAGTGCTCTTGAATCTTCATATGTTGGTATGCTTTAATGAATGATGACTTCAAGATCTTGTAACCTTCTTGATGGATCTTGAAGTTTGATATGCTTACAACATAATGAATGTTAGAAGCATTATGATCATTATGGAAATAGTGATTGATTTATGTTTCTACATGATTTTCTACCTATCTACATGTGTGTAGTTTTTCATCAAGTTCATGAGTAAACCATGGACTTCTATTTATAGGCAAATTAACAAAGACATAAAACCATGTGCATAAACCATGGGCTACTTTCCAAAACTAACAAAGTCATAAACCACATATCTTTATATATTTATATCTAGTAAAATCAAGATTTTCTAGTCAACATATCTTACAAGTTTTTTTCCAAGTTAAGACATGTCAAATCAAGATTCTACGAGTCAACACACATTAATTTGAGTGAGAATCTTTCCATATGTGTAATAACTCTTACACGTGATGTCATATATATATATTTATATTATTAGATTAAGATATATATGAAAGTAAACTTGTAGAATGTATATATTGCCTAAGTAATATTATTTTAGTAAGTTAACGAGTTACTAAAAATGTTTGATTCCTAATGTCATCACATTTTTATCATTTGTAAAACTTACTAATATTACTTTAACACCTAAAGTGGCACTTATTCTATTTTGCACCTAAAGTGCACTTTGACACCTAAAATATTTAAAGTCTCTAAAAGTATTTTAGTCATTCTAAATAGTTGGTCAAGGGGTTTGATCATAATGTCACATAACAAACATGTATTAACCTGTGTTGTAGCCTACGAGGACTCGAGACGTTGAGAGGTGTTGAATGTTTGTTGAGACAAAATAAGATTACAAGTAACTTGTACATTTTACGTTATGTATCAAGTTATATGTTTGTCATCAATCAAAACAAATGAGACTGTATATATTAAATATCGTAATATTTGCACTAACATGGTTAAATAGGATTAAATCCTTAAAAAGTCACAAAAGATGCTTCAGATAAAATCTGAAAAAGCCAAACTAAATGATACTCGGAAATGAAATTGTGACTTCTTAAGTATGAATATGGTCAAATAGGATTAAATTCTCAAAAAGTCTCAAACGATGCTTCAGCTAAAATCTGAAAAAGCCAAACTAAATGATACTCCGAAATGAAATTGTGACTTCTTAATTACTTGACACTTTAGAAAGGCAATCTAGTGATAAAAATAAGAGTCTCAAATATGAGGTCTCAAGTTTGAATCCTATTAGCTATAAACTCCTTGAGGCTCATAGGCCCCTAGCCATATAGTTGAAAACTCTAAAGGACTAGTGATTTAGTGTTTGATCTATGGCTCATACTTGATAAGGTTCCCTATATCAAAGCAAATGGGAGCAAGTTGTATGATGCAACTAGCATCTTTAAGCAAGTTGGTAGCAACTTGGGAAGGTCTTGAAAGGCTATAAGTAGAAGGCTTTGCCTTTGAGTTTTAACACACCAAAAACACACACAATCATCATTGTTATGTTCTTAGTTCCTTCTCTCTTTAGTTCTATAGTTTGTAGTATGTTTCTTTAATTAAGAAGTACATATAAGTTTGCGGTGTTAGATTCTTTTGTTTACTTTCATATGGTCTAATTTTCAATAAGCTAGTATGAGGTATAGTTGTGATGCTCTAACATTCACACTCGTTACCTAGTCATTAGGATATTTTCGTGGTAATTCCACAACAAGTGGTATCAAGAGCCAAGTTATTATTTTTTATTTTTGGGCAAAAGGTTTCCTCGGTAAATATCATTACTCCAAAAAACAATGAATTACAACGAATGTGGGTGAATCTCACATCTCAGCTCATAAAAAGGCAAAAACAAACACACCAACTGTGCTTTAAACCTAACTTACCATAAGAATGACATGCCAAACTTTTTTTAGGTAGAGGGTTTCCTCGGTAAATGTATTACTACAAAAAAAGTTTAAGTACAAAGGATATGGGTGAAGTCCGATATCTTAGCTCGTTACATAGGCGGTAAAGCTAACATAACAAGACACTTCCTATCCTTTAAAACAAGAAAACAAACCACCACTCACTAGACTACATTTGACACAAAACCAAACATAAACTAACGTCTAAAGTTCTTAGGAATCCTTATGTCATAGGAATCACAAAAGGCAACTTGACTAGCAGAAAGCTCTTCGTGGACTTCATCATCATCATCATCATCATCATAAGGATCATCAGCATATGGGTCATCTCCATAACTCATCTCCAACTTTCTAATAGACTCTTCTTCCCCCCCCCCCCCCCCACCTCCGTTTCCACTCTCACCCTTAGAAGAACTAGCAACAACAGGCATACTAGATACTAAAAATTAGCCATATCGTTATCAACATATACAACCTCATCTTCACTATCATGATCACCCGGATAATCAACCTTTTTAAGAGGATTACCACCATCATCCACAAGAGTAGCTTTCCCATCAATAATTAGATTTTCAAGCAACCCAATTTTATGAACAACAGGAGTAGAACAAGGAATGCCATTCTCATCAGTATCTTCCATGTCAAGAGCATTAAAATGGGTTTAATGTGGCAATATTCGTCCCACTCGTACTTGCCTCATTTGCTTTTTTCTCCTTAGTAGTATCCGGCTTCTTCGACACAGCTACATACACCTGCTTAGGTTTAGAAAGCTAAATTTAGCCCCTTTACCCACATCAATACCACGAAACAGCTTTCTCTAAGGAATCTGAACCCCAACCTTTTTACCTTTAGTCTTATGATTCTTTACCTCAATGAAACCATCATCAGTCTTTTCCAAAGTAGTAGAAGCTTCAGCTACTACATTATTGTCACTACGAACCGCCTCCTTAACACATTTCGGACAATTGATACGATCATGCCCAAAGACTTTACACGCATCACAATAAGGAGGCATCCATTCGTATTTAACTTTAACTATCTCCGTAATATAATCATTGCCATCCTCATTAGGAATAGCCATACTAACTTCTCATTTCAAAACAGACTCAACACTTAGCTTAACAAGAGCACGAGAGAAACTAATACGTCCTCACGAATCAACACACATTGAGCTTGTAAATGCATCCAACATAATAGGTTTCCCTACTCGAGTAGTAATTAAGCTCAAACTGTCTTCTGAATACGCAACTATAGGAACATTATGCAATTAAATCTAAACCGGAACCTTAGTTACCTCATTTTTGGTTAAGGACACCTTCGCATTCCATTTGTTAAGAATGAGGGGAGATTTTCGGATTAACCAAGGGTCACTTTAAAGAACACGATCCACATCCTCATTCGAATCAAACTTAAAAAGGTAAACACCAGCATAATTCTTCATCAGCTTTTTCAAGCCAAACTTACCCAACATATTGGTAACATAGTTTTGTACAACTTGAAATGCAATACCAATGAAATACCCAACAAGAGTATTCTCATACCTATACAAAATACTCTCCAAAACAGCCTTAGGTAACATCGTATCATGGTTTTCCACACGAACCTCATTGATCAATGGCCTGAAATTGACTTTTTTCATACAAAACTTTATATAAGTTAACCAAAAAAACTAGTAACATAATCATTTGCGAAATTTTTAGGTCATTAGGAAAATACAATCATCAAAGTTATCATCATCTTACGGGTCTTCATCATAATCCTCCTTATATTTTTCGTACAAACTTTTATTTACTACCCCCTCCCCCAATTGATACTTTTAGGATCTTTTAAACTCGTAGACGCCATAAAATATGCAGTTTCATCAAAGACCTCCTCAACCTCATCATCTCTATCATTATCCATGTTATCCGGATCAAAAACCTTTGTAGAACTAGGAAGGGTTGATATACGAGGTTTTAGCGGCTTTCCATCATCACCCACTGACACAAGCTTCCGATCAAGTATCTGACTTTCCAGTTCATCAATCCTAGCAACTAAAGGAGTAGTACTTGGACTACCAAATGCTGTACCAAACAAAGGTGTAGGGATATTACGAGGTTCTACATTAGCATTAGAAGCCTCATCCAACTCACCTAGACCACCAAATGCATTAAAAGTACTTACCACTTTAGCATCCATTTTCGGTTGTCCAGACGTAGAAGCCCCCATTGTGTTATCTTTTGAATTATAAGCCTTAGTATCTTCAGTGCAGTAGGCCTATACGCAAACTTGTTCATTGGAGAACCGTTAAACTTCTTTGGATTAGCTCCTTTCTGCTTCACAACCGTAAACCAATCATTTTGGTCATGATTACCCGCAACATTAGCCTTAGGAACAACGGTGTTGTTTGAACATTTAACATCCGTGTGATTAAAATTTTTACACGAACCACATCTAGGGGGTCTACTCATAAACCACTTGAATGAAAGTTCGAGTATACCCTGGTTTGTCCAACAACGGGACAACAACTAACCGGTCTCTCAATACATTATCTGCATTTAATTCGATAAGAGCCCTAGCATAACTATTCCTACCCATGATTCCCTACACATAATAGTCATATAAGAGTCAAGGAGTATAGCATTCCCAAATTTTGAAGCAATTATACTTAACCCATCACCGGTAAAAGCGGCCATAGGGACATCATATAGTTTGACCCAAACCGGAATCTTCCTAAAAAATCTTTTGATAAAAAAACACAAGTTAACCAAGTTTTGAGAATAATAGGTATCGTTCGAATCATCCAAGGACCATTAATAAGACCAGCCTCCAAGTTTTCTTTAGAAGAAAACTTAAAGAAAAAGAATCCTTGCCAGTTTATCATGAAACGTTGAAGTATATATTTCGCCCACAAAGTTTTAGCAAAATGTTTTACCATGGGAAACGCCACCCTCTTTCCAATGAAGTATCCATACAATGTGTTCGCACATCTATTGTTAACCTCCTCAATCGAAGATTTGGGTATGATAAAATTAGCATCATCAATTTATCGTTAGTTTAAACATACTAAAACTTTACTTTACTAGAAGAAGCCTCGACATTTATGGCATAAGCATACGAATTGGTGCTTTTCATATCTGAATTTGCACCTCGCATGGCCTCCTCAAAACTTTTACATGCAACCATAGTAGAATCTTCAATAATAGTAGTATCCTTACGTGTTTACTTAGCATTCATTTTTCATTTATCATAATCTGACCACTTTCAGGAGCAATATGGTCTACATTATTAGCATTCGTATTTAAGTCAAGGACAACTTCTTTGGTATTAGTAAGTTGTTTCTCTCCATTCGTGTTAATAATATGAGCCTTGCCACTTTCATCATATTCGAGTGTTGCCCCAATAGTTGCGTTACCAGCCAACACATTAGACACATTATTAACAGATGTAGCCCCATCAAACGGGTCCTCACTGGCTTCCACGCTCGAATTTTCTACCTCGACATCACCAACACTGGCACTAACATTACTTGTAAGATCAAATAGAGGTCCTCATATAGGTTTAAGAGGTTTTGCATCAGCCCCCAAAATCTTCCCTTCGTTCTTATGAACCTTTGAAACTAGTCCACTAAGCTTCGGAAAGCTAGTGTTCATATCGATGTTACTCACTCCATCGTTAACATCTTGATTAATCGAGCCAGTACCTTTCTTCTTGTTCTTTTTCCCACCTCCGACCGAATTAAAAAATTAACTCATCATTATCAAACCATGCACAAAACCCGAACCAAGTATCATAATGAAAACCAACACAATAAAAAGAACCACAATACACGTCTTACTTCAGTTATGTAGAAACCCTAGAACCTAGGGCTTTGAGATAAACTGAATAATTAATTAGTCCTCTTCCATGATGAGTATTAATTACCAATGATTATAATTAGAAAATTTTATGTGCCAAATAAAAGAACCTAGCGATAGAAAGTAAACCTAATAATGAAAGAATTAATCTTACACAAACAGACAAGAATGAGGTCAAAAATTGTTAGCCAATGATTGAATCATTACTGCAAGATTTGAGGAAACAACTTGAATCGATATTAGGGTGTTTGGGTTTCGATTGCCAAGATGGGAGGAGTTTTTTCTTGTAGTCGAGGATATTCTTAGTATGCTCCTCGGTTGCAATTTAATTTGATCTTCCAAATCAGAAAAGAATTCTATTGGTTTTTGGTTGGAAGTTATTGGCAATTAATTTGTACACGAAATGGAGGATGGCAAAGTTGACAAACCTTTCACATCGGTGGATCCAACATATCCAAGTTGGGCAAGACCAGTCTTGACAAATGCAAGATTAGCGGTGGAGGTTTTGATGCCACATGCCATTTCAGTATGTGGCAAATTGAGGTTCTAGATGTTCATTTTCAGCAAGGTCTAGACATTGTCGTTGAGGAAAGTAAACCACATGATGTATAATAGAGGAATTAGTTAACCATCAATCGGTTAGCTTGTGGTATGGTTCGTTAATGTCTTTCAAGAGAGCAATGATATACTTTCTCAAAAGAAACACTCGTTTACAAACTCCAGTTAGCATTGGAAGAGAAATTTCTAAATAAAAATTGTCAGAATAATCTCTTTATGAAGGCGACTCTTTTGCTTCACATATTTACCAGATACCAGGATGAATGATCACATTACCAGGTTCAATCAGTTGGTCACCAATTTGTTGAATATGGATGAGGTGTTCACATACCAAGATCTAGCATTGATATTGTTGGGATTGCTTTCAGAGGAGTACGAGTTGCTGGAAACTACATTACTTAATGGGAAGATGATGTGCCTCTTAGTGAAACTTATGCTACTTTGTATAGTATAGAAATGAGAAGGAAGGACAAACAGATTAGTTCAACTGGAGACGCAGAAGTTTTACTAGTCAGACGTTGTTTGCAGAAGAAGGGCGCCGATAAAAGATGGATATCCAAGTCGAGGCAAAGACTAGACAAAAATGAATGTACTTGGTGAGTGCTTATTCACTCACTATTATTTGACCAAAAACGGGACTAATGAGACCAAAAACTAACCAATTATGCCAAATATACGTTATTTTTGTGTTTTTGAATGTGCAGGTACGGATATGAAAGAAATGGATAAAAATCATGGAAAAACGACAATCACGAGCACGAGAGTGGAAGAAGGTCAAAAAGTCAATGCTGGGATTCAAAAGTCAATATCAATCCTTCATTTATTCAAGATTTGCAAGTTCAGTCCTTGGAAGATATTTTTGCAAAAGTGACAAATACAGCCCTTGGAGTTTGAAAGATTACATAATTAGTCCTTGGATTTTTAAATCTGAAATTATAACTCAAAACACTAGTCCAAAATAACAAGCCCAAGTTACAAAATAAATACCCATAGCCTAACCATCCCATACCCGGCCCAGTCACATATCCGGTCAACTATTAAAAATAAGGGTCAAACACAACCAAATAAATAAATACCCGTACCATTTTTCCCTCCACCCTTTTTCCCCAATTAACCCAGAATCCACTATTCACCATGAACCCTAGCTTTTTACCCCAATCTAATTACCACCATTAAGGGTAAACTTGTCTAATCAAATGCCTTCTAGAAGTAATTGGTGATGTCAGGAATGTGTCAGAGGCTAAGAAGCACAATTACAACTACGTGGCAGGCTACAAGTGGTGGAGACGCATAATTCAAAGTAATCCAAGGGCTCTCATCAAGAGGCAAATGATTGGGAATGATCCAATGACTCAGGATGGCTCAGAAGAAACACAAACTCACACGGATTGCCAGCTTGGCAATCCGTGACCTCTCACCCCTCCTCTGCTATAAAAAGGGATTAGTAGTAGCTCATTAGGTGTGGAGTTTTTAGTGTAATAAAACTCTGCCAAAATTTCCTTTAATTGTAATAGTTTAGATTCAGTTTGTAATCAATTTACTTTTTAATGAAATCCTTTTAATTACTTTAATCAATTTTGCTTAAAATTGTTTAGTGTTATCTGTTTCTCTTCAAGTACTGTTTTACCTTTTAATCTCAGTCATATAAATTCAGTTTTAATTACACTCAAGAGAGTTGTTATTGGAAATCAGAAAATATAAAAAAAAAAATATAAAAATAGTTTAGTTGAGTTTTTTTAAAGTAAACTTGTTTTCAGTATCTTTAATCTCATTTTAGCTTTAACAAGTTTCTGTAAGAGTTGGATTTATCAAATTTTGTTCAAAATATATGTGGTCAAACTTTGGTCAACAGAGACAGGAATAGTGGTATTTGGAGATTGATTGATAGATTGGAATAGATAGGGAAGATTCCAGCCTGTCACAAAGACAGGCTAGCTTAGTGAATCACTCCTATTTTGGCTGGAGTGAAGCTTCATTGTGAGTATTGCTTGAATTTTTAGTTCTAATGTTCAATTGATCTCAACTGTTTGCATCTGTTTAGATAATTGTAATTGTTGTTGATTTGAGTTAGGTTGATAGTATAGTTGTTATTATTATTGCATTGGATATTGATTGATTTAACTGAGTTGTTATTCATTTGATGTAGAGTTTAGATTAGTCTAACTGTCATAAATGTGGTTTTGTGTCACTTCATTGCTGTTGAATCTAGTTGTCAATTGTTGAATTTTTGTTGTTCATAAGTGATAGAGGACTGCTATAGATTGTTATTGTGGTAACTAGTGGTAAATTTTATTTGTTGTAGTGTAATTTGATAGATATAGGAGTGTTTGGATCAGTTAGTTATTAGGAGTAGTAGTTGATTGGATGTGATAACTTCTGCACAAATAGTTTCAGTTTGAATATTTCAGGTTATTAGTTGCTTTAAATTGATACGTTCAACTATAAAAGTCAAAAAAATAACTTTTAAGCCATATTTTGTCTTTAATTCAGTGATCTGTTAGTTTTAAGCTTGTAGTTTCAATGCCATTTATGTTTGAGATTAGGATTTCTTTGCTTTAATGTGTTCATCAAACACCTAGTGTTAGATCTAGACTGATTTAATTCACTTTAGTCAACCTTAAGTTGTTAGTAGAAAGTCAACTGATCCCCTAATATCAGTCTAAATATCTGCTGATTTTGAGTAGATTTAGGTTAGTATAAGCTTGTTACTCATGGGTCTTTTCATATTTCTGAGTAGTCTGATAGGTACTGCTACTTTTGCCTCCTTTAAATTGTGATTTAGAGCTTATTTAGTAGTGCTTATTGGACCTGCAATCAGTGGCTTTAGGCCTGATTTTCTGAATTTATCACATTGGGCTGCAATTGATTGTTGGAGCCTTAGATTGAGTCTCATTAGCTTTTCTTAGTTCCTTTTTAATTATATGAGAGTTGTGTATGGTTTACTTGATCTGGCTTATGCATTTTACATAATTGCTTATTCATTAGTATGCTTTGATTGCTTATTAGTTTGCATTTTCTGTTTCTGAGCTTAATTCTATTACTTCTTAGCATTTTTGTTTTTTTAGTAGCATTTGACATCTGTGTTGTGAGTTTGGTAAAGTTTCTTTGGCAAGTGCTTATAAATAAGCACTTGCTATAAGCTGATTTACTTGAAATAAGCACTTTTGCTCATCTTTTTCTTTCCAAAATTTTTCTGCAAGCTCATTATAATATTTTAGATTTTCTGTAAATTTTTCATAATTTTTTGAGTTGATTTACTATTTTTCTTAATTTTTCTTCATTTTAAATCCTTTTTAAATCATTTTAATTACCAAAAATCAATAAAAATCATAAAAAGTCTTGAAAAATACAAAAATATTTTTAGAAATTCTTTTATAATATTTTAGAATTTTTAGAATTAAATTTTCAATTTTCCACTTTATTTTTCTATTTTTCTTTATTTTTAACTCATTTTTAATTCCAAAAATAGGAAATAAATTCTAGAAAATAAATAAAAACTCAAAAAATTATTTTTCTTTTTCTTAAAATTCTTTTTATTAGTTTAAGATTTTTAGAAAATATTTTCAAGTTTGTAGGATCATTTTTCAATAAACGTCGCGTTTTAAATAACGCGATTGCATTTTCGTTTTTACGTTTTTAACTTTGGTGCATAATTAGTTTGTACTCTTTACATATCTCATAATTGTTAGTGATTACTTGAATATCTTGATTGTTATTTTTCACTTTCTCACTTTTCAATTCACGATTTCACGAATCGATATTCTCGATTCCATTCGCCATCGTTGGGAAACGACTCGGGTGATCCATATTTTACGCGGATCACTTCGATACTATACTATATATTATATAATTGGTTTTCACGACGAATCAATTTTTGGCGCCGTTGCCGAGGAAGGCCGAAGTGAATTTTTGAATATCTTTTTGAAAAATCATGTTTTGTTAAGCCTTCCTCTACTTTGTATATATATCTCTATAAAAATTGAAAAATTCAAAACACTTTTCCTAAAGTGTTTACAAAATACCAAAAAAATAATAAAAGTTACAGCCTCGACTCGACCGAAAGGAAGGGCGTCGTAAACCAAAAAAGTCTCACAATATAACGAAAACGTAATTTAGTTGTTTATCGGATTATTTCATTTACTACAACCGATTAAGCGGGAAATACGGAAGCTAAGACATTAAATTGCTAGCTGAAGAGAGATCCATTCTTCTCTCCCGTCCCGTCGCGCGTTGTTTTGAAAGAAACGATTTTCGATTAACGTTACGTTTTAATAAAAAGAAAAACAAAAGAAATAAAAAGTTTTTGTGAAAAAAAAATATATATAAAAAAAACAAAAAGATTTTCTTTTCTCTTTTCTTTTTCAATTTCTTTTTGATTTTGCTCGTGGTATATGCACACCCGTTCTTCTTTTGAGAGTCTTACGTCTTCGTTCTCTAACCCCGAGCGGGTTTTACGACATACGAGTCGGGTTCATTTCCTTGACGACGAGGAGATGAACCAAAACGAACACAACGGACCCCCGCCGATGGGTGGTCCGCAGCACAATGTTATCCCGCCGATGGGACAACAACCGGCATTTGATCCACGTCCGATGAAAGAACAACTCCAATCACCATTCAATGGTGTGAGGAGAGCTATTGTGATTCCGGACATCAATGCCAATTTTGAGATCAATCACGGATTACTCAATTTGATCACGGGTATATCCTTTCACGGGTTCGATCACGAAGACCCTTACGCTCACATCAGAAATTTCACCGACATCGCTGAGACCATTAGAATGAACCAAGTTCCTCACGATGTGGTGAAATTGAAGTTATTTCCTTTCTCCTTAAAAGGAGCAGCCTGGACTTGGCTGGAAAAGGAACCACCCAATTCGATTCACACTTGGAATGGTCTCGCTTCCAAGTTTGTGAATTAATTTTATCCTCCCTCTAAAACTTCTAACCTACATTCTCAAATCTTTCGGTTCCAACAAGCTTTTGATGAATCGTTTAGTGAAGCTTGGGACCGATTCAAAGATTTGAAGGAAAAATGTCCGAACCATGGGTTCACCGACCTTCAGCAGACTGATACGTTTTATAATGGGTTATGTCATGCTGACCAAGACTCACTCAACTCTGCTGCGGGTGGTAACTTGTTGGCTAGGAACACGAATGATGCTTTCATGATAATGAGAATAAAGCTCGTGTGAGAATGTCAAGGAATAAACCTCAAGTGTCTAATAATGGTAAAAATAATAATGAATTGGTAAATATGATTGTGGCTTTAACAAAGAAAGTTGATGCAATGTCTATTGAAAAACCAAACCATCAAGTCAATGTGGTTAGTCACGGTTGTGAGACTTGTGGTGGTCCACATTTGTATTATGAATGTCCGGCCACCGGCGCCTTTTCTCGTGAGATCGAGTATGCTGCAAACACGGGTAACAACGGTTACCCACAACCTCAAGGAGACCGTAATCTCCTCAGCTACCGTTCACCTCATTTTCTTGGACCACCTGTTCTCGAACAACAAAACCAAGTCAATCAAGTCAACCAGAATCATAATGTGCAGAATCGTAATAATCAAGGAATTCAAAATTAGAGTCGAGCTAATAACGGTTTTCAAAATCATAATCAAGGGTTTAATCAAAATCGGGGATTTCAAGGTAATTACAATCAAGGCCCGCCTCAAGGGAACAATTTTCAAAACCAACAAAACCATGGAAACCCTGTGAATTTTCAGAACACTAATCATGGAAATCAGAATAATGGTAATTTCCAAAACCGTGGGCAGAATTTCAACAATAATCAAAATCAAGGTGTTATTCAAAATCCGTCCCCTACGGAAGATTTGATTAAGCAATTGATTCAAAACCAACAATCTTTTATGGCAAAATATGAAGAGTCAACACGGTTGTTTGCTAATCAAATCAGTAATATTAACAAACGTTTAAATGATCGACCCTCGGGTTCGGGTATTACATCTTTGCCAAGCAACACGATCGCAAACCCGAGGGGCGAAGTTAAGGCGATCATAACTCGCAGTGGTGCTCAATATGAGGGACCCACAGCTCCTACTACCTCTTCTTCTTCGTCTCCGCCTACGGTAGTGGACTGTGAGACCGAGGCGACCAAGGACTCGGTTCCTCCTATTAATAATGGAGGAGCTGACAACGTCCAACCTTCGGTTGTCCAAAAGTCAAAAGATAAAGAAAAAGTCATTTTTGAGAATAATGTGAAATACAAGTCTAAATTGCCATATCCGTCACGATTTAACGATGAAGAGCTCCGTGCAAAGTCTAAAAAACAAATGGAAAAATTTCTTGATATTTTTCAAAAATTGCACTTTGATATAAGTTTTATGGATGCTCTCGTGTACATGCTGAAATTTCCTTCCACGTTCAAAAACCTCAAAAGTAATAAAGAGAAATTGCTTGAATTAGCCGAAACGCCGATAAATGCTCAATGTTCCGCGATTCTTCTCAAGAAGCTTCCGAAAAGCTTAATGACTCGGGAAAGTTTCTCATTCCTTGTTCATTGAAAGATCAAGAAGTTTGTAACGCCCTGGCCGATTCGGGTGCGAGTATTAACCTCATGCCATTATCGATCTATGAACAACTTGGAATGGGGGCTCTTAAACCGACGAGAATGACTTTGGAGCTTGCTAATCGATCGATCACGCATCCAGTTGGAATTGCTGAGGACGTTTTTGTTCGTGTGAATTCGTGTACTTTTCCGGCAGATTTCGTTGTTGTCAATTTTGAGGCTGATCCGAGAGTTCCTTTAATACTAGGGTGACCGTTTTTACGAACCGCTAAAGCCCTAGTAGATCATTTTGAGGATACTCTAACTTTACGACATGATGACGATATTATGATTTTTAAAGCCGATGCTTCGAAATTGAAGAAGTACTCCATCAAAAGTGTTGATGTTTGCAATTATTTCTTTGATGATTTTGTTAAAACTTTCGTCTCCGACTCTTCCCCATCATTTCCTCCGACTAAGGATTATGATTCTCTTTGGGAAGAGGTCGATGAATTTCTTGCAATTGAAACGATTCCGATTTCTGAGACTAACGACTCTTACTTTGATTCGGAGGGGGATATTATTTTTCATAACAATTTGTTGACGATGAACCGTCAATCCCTCCGGATAAAGTTAAGACGAAGATTGAGCTTATAATTGACGATCCTCTTGAGCCCGAGCTCGAGGAATTTTTACCAGACTTTGAGAGTTTTACCTTTACGACTGAGGAGATGAGTGGCAATCCCACTTATCATATTGATTTTTCTGATCCGACATTTGAAGCTTTTCATTTTGATACCGATCACTCGGAAGAGACGAGTCGTGGCAGTACCACTTCTCATGCTTTTATCTCTCTTCCGGAGTATGAGTCATTTCGATTTGATGAATTTGAATGTGAAATGGAAAAGTTTTCTAAATCTGAATATGAAAGTTTCAGTTTTGATCTTGAAATTGATCATGATCCGGGTGGTGTGCTTAAAAATGAGAATTTTAATGAAAAATTTATCCCAACCCTCCCACCCGGAAAAGAGTTTAAAATAAGCTTAAATGATAAAATTCATAATTTCATTATTATGAAATTTTCTTTTGATGATGATGAGTTTTTCATGATTGTTATCATGACCTTCTTGCCATTCGTAACAATTGGTGTGGTTTCTCTTATCCGTCACTCTGTGGGGAGTGAGGATGTTGTTTTTGATCCTGGTATCGTTTTTCAAAGTTTTCATAATTAAAATACCAACGGTTATCTCTTCGGGATGGAACTTTCAAGTAAATCATTTGTTTTCAAAAAATATTTTGACTGAAAGCCCAAGTGAGATTATTTTTCCACGGATTTTTCCCCAAGGACAAATTAATTCGGGGATCGAGTCAAGCTACGTGACTCGGAAATCAAAAACAAAGCGCTTCGTGGGTGGCAACCCATGCTTATCCAATTTCATCTTCTTATTTTTCTATTTTCAAACAAATAACGTGAGGAGGGGTGCCTCTTCTACTCTTGTGTTCCGTGGTTGTTTGTGATGTTTGTTAGGATTGTCCGTGATTTATGATGACTCTCGTGCTCGTTATCTTCTCTCCGCTCGAGTTTCATTCATCGGTGCTACTTGGAAATCCTATATCCGTGAATCTTATCGACTAACGTTTTCTTTGGCATAATTAATAAACGGCCTAGAATTTTGTTAGGATTGCCTTAACCCGCAAAACATTGAGGACAATGTTTCATTCTAGTCTGGAGGAGGGTGAATCTTCGATTCGATTTTAACCTTGCAATTTTCACAATGTCGTGCACTCTTGCAACTCCGTTTTTCCACCAAAAATAAAAAAAGAAAATTGAAAAATTGAAAAATTTCAAAAATTTTGATGAAAAAGTCATGGAAAAGCACAAAAAAAATGAGAAAAAGTTGAAAAAGTTGTGCAAAAATATAATAAAGTTTGAATAAGTGTTTTGACACCTTGTTGACTTTCTTGCTGGCGAGAGTAGGAATAAATATTTTGACTTGACCGGGCATGTTGAGCCCTAGCTTGTTCCTTTAACCAATGATGATCATATAAGCTTGTGCTAGTTTTGTACACAAGGAGCTATAAAATGCGAATTCTTTCTTAAGAATCTGCAAGTTCCCGTACTTGACTTTATACATGCGCAGCTTAAAAACTTTCGCTAGTCTTTTACATCAGGAGTTAGAAAACGCGAATTCTTCTTCTAGAATTTGCAAGTTTCCGTAACTGACTTTATATATGCGTAGCTGATTATCGGCTAAGTATTCGCTGGTTTCATTACTTGGAATCTTAAATTGCGAAAAGCGAGAAATGATAGAGTTTATTTAGAAGTTAGATGCTAAACGTGGAGTAGTGGTTCTCTTTAGAGCTCATGAGAGGTACTTGTGGCTTTTTACTCCCATCAGAAACGTCACCAATATATAATAGATGTTCTAGGTTAATTAGTGGTATTTCGGTTTGAATAATATTTAGTTTTTTGTTTTCTTAAGAGAATTTTTGCTTTAGAAGTTGGGTACATATCAAGGAACATCAAAAATAAGAGCAAAAAGTGAAAAGTCAAAAGTTGATTATCTATGTGGTTTTGGAGCTACCCGATAAGCTTCCATTGATGTTATGAGAAAAAATAAAGAAAAAAGTGAAAAGTATGAAAAAATATGAGAAAAGTGAAAAAAAAAAAAAAAAAAAAAAAAAAAAAAAAAAAAAAAAAAAGTGAAAGTTGAAAGTTGTATCGAATACGAGCTTATGTATAAATAAGTTGTTGGCGCGTGAGGTGCACGTGTTTGATTAGTAATCAATTACATGAGGTGCACGTGTAGTACTCCGCAACTTATATTTCTTATATTGTATGTACTCAAAATTCCTTGACGTGGATCGAATTTCTATTGCAGTGGTTCTTAAGAGAAAATGAATAACTACTTATCGTTTTAACTTAGGTATCACTATCGGACTTAAAAATATTGAAACGAGAAAATATGAAGCAATTCATTTCTCAACAAAATAAAATATTGAGATACAAAACCTAGGAAATGGGAGTAAGGAGTTTCCACAAGTAACTTTTATGAGTAGTGTTAGCATCTAATTTGTAGATAAGCTGTGATCTCGTTTGTACGCTTAGTTTGGGGACTTGTGAAAAATCAAGGATGACGATTTTTATCCGTACGGTCACTTTTCTATGGAAAGTGTTTCTACTCGTTGACCCTAATAATTATTGAAAAATAATGAAAGTTCAACAAACCATCACAAGTTTGAAGTATGAAAAGTACAAAAATAGGAAGTGTAAGTGAAATAAAGGAATAAAGGAAAAATTTTGGAAAACGGAGCGTTTTCGGGAATAAATGATTTTATTACTTCTTTCGAACCTCCTTGCTACTTTTCAAAGTTAGTAGGAAGAGTTTTGAAATTATTTATCCCAAATGCATGATTTGATTACATTGCGTGAGGACACGACAATACTTTAGTCGGGGGATTTTGGTGAGTGCTTATTCACTCACTATTATTTGACCAAAAACCGGACTAATGAGACCAAAAACTAACCAATTATGCCAAATATACGTTGTTTTTGTGTTTTTGAATGTGCAGGTACGGATATAAAAGAAATGGATAAAAATCATGGAAAAACGACAATCACGAGCACGAGAGTGGAAGAAGGCCAAAAAGTCAATGCTGGGATTCAAAAGTCAATATCAATCCTTCATTTATTCAAGATTTGCAAGTTCAGTCCTTGGAAGATATTTTTGCAAAAGTGACAAATACAGCCCTTGGAATTTGAAAGATTACATAATTAGTCCTTGGATTTTAAAATCTGAAATTATAACTCAAAACACTAGTCCAAAATAACAAGCCCAAGTTACAAAATAAATACCCATAGCCTAACCATCCCATACCCGGCCCAGTCACATATCCGGTCAACTATTAAAAATAAGGGTCAAACACAACCAAATAAATAAATACCCGTACCATTTTTCCCTCCACCCTTTTTCCCCAATTAACCCAGAATCCACTATTCACCATGAACCCTAGCTTTTTACCCCAATCTAATTACCACCATTAAGGGTAAACTTGTCTAATCAAATGCCTTCTAGAAGTAATTGGTGATGTCAGGAATGTGTCAGAGGCTAAGAAGCACAATTACAACTACGTGGCAGGCTACTAGTGGTGGAGACGCGTCATTCAAAGTAATCCAAGGGCTCTCATCAAGAGGCAAATGATTAGGAATGATCCAATGACTCAGGATGGCTCAGAAGAAACACAAACTCACACTGATTGCAAGCTTGGCAATCCGTGAACTCTCACCCCTCCTCTGCTATAAAAAGGGATTAGTAGTAGCTCATTAGGTGTGGAGTTTTTAGTGCAATAAAACTCTGCCAAAATTTCCTTTAATTGTAGTAGTTTAGATTTAGTTTGTAATCAATTTACTTTTTAATGAAATCCTTTTAATTACTTTAATCAATTTAGCTTAAAATTGTTTAGTGTTATCTGTTTATCTTCAAGTATTGTTTTACCTTTCAATCTCAGTCATATAAATTTACTTTAAATTCAGTTTTAATTACACTCAAGAGAGTTGTTATTGGAAATCAGAAAATATAAAAAAAATATATATAAAAATAGTTTAGTTGAGTTTTTTTGTAAGTTAACTTGTTTTCAGCATCTTTAATCTCATTTTAGCTTTAACAAGTTTCTGTAAGAGTTGGATTTATCAAATTTTGTTCAAAATATCTGTGGTCAAACTTTGGTCAATAGAGACAAGAATGGTGGTATTTGGAGATTGATTGATAGATTGGAATAGATAGGGAAGATTCCAGCCTGTCACAAAGACATGCTAGCTTAGTGAATCACTCCTATTTTGGCTGGAGTGAAGCTTCATTGTGAGTATTGCTTGAATTTTTAGTTCTAATGTTCAATTGATCTCAACTGTTTGCATCTGTTTAGATAATTGTAATTGTTGTTGATTTGAGTTAGGTTGATAGTATAGTTGTTATTATTATTGCATTGGATATTGATTGATTTAACTGAGTTGTTATTCATTTGATGTAGAGTTTAGATTAGTCTAACTGTCATAACTGTGGTTTTGTGTCACTTCATTGATGTTGAATCTAGTTGTCAATTGTTGAATTTTTGATGTTCATAAGTGATAGAGGACTGCTATAGATTGTTATTGTGGTAACTAGTGGTAAATTTTATTTGTTGTAGTGTAATTTGATAGATATAGGAGTGTTTGGATCAGTTAGTTATTAGGAGTAGTAGTTGATTGGATGTGATAACTTCTGCACAAATAGTTTCAGTTTGAATATTTCAGGTTATTAGTTGTTTTAAATTGATAGGTTCAACTATAAAAGTCAAAAAAATAACTTTTAAGCCATATTCTGTCTTTAATTCTGTGATCTGTTAGTTTTAAGCTTGTAGTTTCAATGCTATTTATGTTTGAGATTAGGATTTCTTTGCTTTAATGTGTTCATCATACACCTAGTGTTAGATCTAGACTGATTTAATTCACTTTAGTCAACCTTAAGTTGTTAGTAGAAAGTCAACTGATCCCCTAATATCAGTCTAAATGTCTGCTGATTTTGAGTAGATTTAGGTTAGTATAAGCTTGTTTCTCATGGGGCTTTTCATATTTCTGAGTAGTCTGATAGGTACTGCTACTTTTGCCTCCTTTAAATTGTGATTTAGTGCTTATTTAGTAGTGCTTATTGGACCTGCAATCAGTGGCTTTAAGCCTGATTTTCTGAATTTATCACATTGGGCTGCAATTGATTGTTGGAGCCTTAGATTGAGTCTCATTAGCTTTTATTAGTTCCTTTTTAGTTATATGAGAGCTGTGTATGGTTTACTTGATCTGGCTTATGCATTTTACATAACTGCTTATTCATTAGTATGCTTTGATTGCTTATTAGTTTGCATTTTCTGTTTCTGAGCTTAATTCTGTTACTTCTTAGCATTTCTGAGTTTTTAGTAGCATTTGACATCTGTGTTGTGAGTTTGGTAAACTTTCTTTGGCAAGTGCTTATAAATAAGCACTTGCTATAAGCTGATTTACTTGAAATAAGCACTTCTGCTCATCTTTTTCTTTTCAAAATTTTTCTGCAAGCTTATTATAATATTTTAGATTTTGTGTAAATTTTTCATAATTTTCTGAGTTGATTTACTATTTTTCTTAATTTTTCTTCATTTTAAATCCTTTTTAAATCATTTTTAATTACTAAAAATCAATAAAAATCATAAAAAGCCTCGAAAAATACAAAAATATTTTTAGAAATTCTTTTATAATATTTTAGAATTTTTAGAATTAAATTTTCAATTTTCCACTTTATTTTTCTATTTTTCTTTATTTTTAACTCATTTTTAATTCCAAAAATAGGAAATAAATTCTAGAAAATAAATAAAAACTCAAAAAATTATTTTTCTTTTTCTTAAAATTCTTTTTATTAGTTTAAGATTTTTAGAAAATATTTTCAAGTTCGTAGGATCATTTTTCAATAAACGTCGCGTTTTAAATAACGCGGTTGCATTTCCGTTTTTACGTTTTTAACTTTGGTGCATAATTAGTTTGTACTCTTTGCATATCTCATAGTTGTTAGTGATTACTTGAATATCTCGATTGTTATTTTTCACTTTCTCACTTTTCAATTCACGATATCACGAATCGATATTCTCGACTCCATTCGCCTTCGTTGGGAAACGACTCGGGTGATCCGTATTTTACGCGGATCACTTTGATACTATATTATATATTATATAATTGGTTTTCACGACAAATCAATGCTTTTTGTCATGAAAAAGGTAATCAAAAGAGAGATTGTCCAAAGTTAAAAACCAAGGACAAATGGACAATCATTAAAAAGGGGCTGACTGTAGTTGAGGCGAATATCGTTAAGTGTGATGATGAAGAATCAGATCTCTCACTTGTAACATCGTCAACCATATATGCTTCTGATATATGGTTATTAGATTCCGCATGTATTTAGATGTAATGGGTACGTGCAGGCGATTTGAGTAAAAAAAAAAAAAGAAACAAAATATTTCCTTAATGATTTGATAATGGGACAAGTTATCCTCACCCTCTCATAGGGAGTGTATCCAATGATTGAACGTATCGCTGACTTGTATGATGTGCATCGCAGGTCGTATGGTTTAACCAAACCCTCCTGATATGATAATATAGGGAGGCTTCGTATAGTAATTTGATATTACGGTCTTGTAGTTGTCATAATTGATACCGTAGTATTTATGACAATATTTAGTTAACATTTCTTCTTAAAAAAGTACCTGACTAACAACTTCATCAATGGCATTTGACTTTCAAACGAATTGCATGGATGGTTTGATTACGCATGAATTAAAATCTCAACCATCTTTCAACCCAAATTAATGAAAATTTTGTACTGGTTACAAAAAGTCAAATACTTAACTTATTTACATTTTACACCCTTTATGTTAGATGTGTCAATTTAAAACTCATTGAATATGGACATAGCTTTAGGTAATTAAAACATATTCCAGTGAGTTATAACAAGGAGTTGAAATTGGGCGAAGAAAAAAAAAATTATACGCCATCCATCTTAAAATAATTGCCACCGACAAAAAGCAAATAATTTAAGAAAAACATATTACCTCCGTCTCAAAATATAAGTTCAATTTGACCTTTTTATCGAACTTTAACCTTAAATATTTTTGTTTCTATTATATATCATTTGATGAAAATTATACCAAATAAAAATACATTAAAACACTATCAATTTATAGATTTTTGCATAAAGTAACCAAAAACTTTTTAAAATAATATATTTTTTTTTCTTTTTCATTTTATTGGGAAAAGTTCTTAAGCAAAGGTTATATATTTTTCTGTGCTAACTGGTCCCACAATCTTCTTCATCAACTCCCTTGCTAACTTTCTCTCTCTAAACATTTTTCTTTTTTAAAGTTCTTTTTAAACTTCTTAAACCCCATAAAACTCATTTAGCATCGACCATCATCACCATTCATACAAACAAAAACTCATGTATTGTATGGAAGATGTTATTGATTTCTTATTAATTATTATATGGTTTTGGCGGTCAGTTTATATTTCGACAGGTACCGTTTTCGATTTCGGCAATGGCTAGTCTCTTTGGTTTGGACGATACAGTTAAAAGCTCCGATGACGAGATCTGAAATTAAAATCTTTGCTTGAGATCTGAATTTTTAAAACAGATTGGTGGGTTAGATCTTGCTTGAGAACTAAAATTCATATCACCAGAAGCACCACCGGAAACCACCACACTGCCGAAAAACGCCGCCGCATGATGCGTTTGTAATATCTCCAGATTTCACGGTCGTGTTTGTGATGAGTTAAGTATTATATGGATTATGTTGAATACAAATTAAAAAACCAAAAGAGCATACACAAACATAAATAATGAAGAATCATTAAGGTTCATGTGTTTTGTATTGTTTGATTTTGTGTTTAAATTGAGTTTTTGCAATTTGTGGAAAACAAATATGAAGATATCTCGTATATGCATGGATTCTTTTGTTGATAAGAGAGAAAAAGTTAATACCAGTACTTGATTAATATTTTAATATGAATAAAATGGTTAGCATTAATTGATTAATTAATTTATACGTAGTAATTATTATTGTGTCTTTAGTTGAATGATTTCGGTGTATTTAGAAGACCCTTAAAAAAAATATTTAAGGTAAATGTTCAATTAAAAAAGTCAATCTTGACATATATTTTAAGATGGAGAGAGTAATTATTAGTGTTTCTCTTTAACTTTTTGTAGAATGACATTGTTAATTACCTTTAACTAATTAATTAATATATATATTTTTTAAAGTTTGTAATATTAATTTCAACAAAGAGTAATATTATATATTTGATCAAACTTTCTTAATTACCTATTCTATTAGTAGACAATTAAATTAGTACATTCTAAAAAAGAAACATGTAGTATATATTAGTTTAGGACAAATGAAGTGTTTTTTGAAAACCCTATTTAATCAGTTAGCTGGTTTTCATTAAAAAATGATATTATCTATGACAATACCAACAAAGTGGTATTACTTATTGATCGAGCTAAAAAAAGACTTTTTTTTTTTTTTAAACTCAAATCACACGTACCGATTACATCTAAATATATGTTTCCATAATAACTAAATTCAGGTTACATAAATAATCTTGCTATTTCTTTATACAGTAACTAGATCAATATATGTCATATTCGTAAATTCGTTTATATCGATTTTAAGGTATCGTAGGTCACCAAATTTTACGGACGTTTATTCCAATACGTACAACCCAATCTCCAGTTGCCAAATCAACATGTCAAAAGCTTTGATTAACACTATCTATCTATCTTTTTTTTTTTTTTTTTTTTTTTTTTTTTTTTTTTACACAAGCGATATTCTACCTAATACACATAACATGGCAAAATGTTGTTCTAGTTAGTTGAAATTCAAAGCTACCTTCTTAACCATATATTTATTCTCGTCCTCCACTCTACACAACCATTTTCCACGTAACATCTCCAACACTAATAACAAAAGCATCTTACATAAAAAGAAGAAGTTGAACATGGTTTTTCGGTGCTTAGTATTCACTCTGGCTGTGGCAATGTGTGCTTTGGTTGTCCCAGTTTACTCACAAATTAATACCCCATGCTCGCCTCCCATGATCACTACTAGCTTTACTCCATGTTTGAACTTGTTAACGAATAGTACCACGAATAGTTCTACTCCACCAACCTCAGATTGTTGCAATTTTCTTAAGAACCTCATGAGTAATGGAACGGATTGTTTATGCCTTATTTTTAACGGGAGGGTACCCTTTCAAATTCCCTTTAATCAGAGCCTAGTCCTTTCTTTGCCTCGTGTTTGTAGGATGCCCGGTGTGCCTCTTCAATGTAAAGGTTGGTAGATCATTGCTACAACATTTGTGTCAAAAAATTTGACATCCTTTTTAAAACTTATATATTAACATGTTTTCTATTGTAGCTGCCGCGGCTGCCCCCATTTCTCCAACAGGTAATACTCAGTGCAACGAATAAACTTCTTGTATTGTTTTAAAAAATTAATTTGTTCTTACAAATTGGTAGCATTTAGAAACATTAGTGTAAAAATTCTTGCACAATATTTATAAGTTCCAAAATTTACTAAGCTAATTTTTTGTTGCATATATGGACAGGCCCAGCTACTTTGGTTCCAGCACCAGCTCCCGGAAATTCATCTACGGTCCCAGGGGCTCTATCACCAGCCTTGACACCTGAATCAAATACAACACCCACGTCAACACCACCACCGGCACCTGAATCAAATACATCACCTACGTTAACACCACCACCGGCACCTGAAGCTAACACTACGCCCAATCAAACACCACCATCTACAGGTGGGGGTTCAGGAGTTCCAAACACCAATTCAGGAAGTCGTCCCACTTTAACGCCTTCATCTGCTGCTTCCGCTTATGACAATTTACCATTTATATTGGCTGCCTCTGGAGCTACTTTCATGCCTTATCTCATGTTCTTTTAGACTTGTCTTCCAGTCATGTGATTATATTTATGCATATTTTTTCATTGTATCCGAAATTATTATTTTGAGTGGTGTGAACTAATGTACATATTCTTTGCATATATATGAGAAAGGAACACATATTGCATGTCTTGTGGCAGTACCAACTTTCCATTCACTATAACATTGTACTATAATTGATTGTTAAATGCTTTGGGTCATAATTAAACAATTAAAGTAAACATTTTGCGTATATTAAAAGGAAATTTGTATTGGCAAGTTGATTCTACATTCACAACTGAAAGTGTAAGAAACTTCATTTTTGTAAGAAACTTAATTACTTAAGAACTATTTAGTTTACTTTCCTGCAATTGAAGCCCAACTATAGGAAACATATTGTACTGTAAACTAAAAGTCATGGGGTTCAAATAGTGTTCTCGTGTCCCCGTAATCTTATTGTAATGTGATTTACCTCCTTGGTCGTGAGACCCGCTTTTGAAGATCATTAGAGGATTGATTTTTTTATTTTATTTTATTTTATTTTTTTATTTTTTTTTATCTATTTTACTTGACACTTTAGAAGTGAGAACTTTTACAAATTTGTGTGTAGTGCTGATTTGTACATTCTTATTACTCTTATAAAAATATAAATTGGTAATATCAATACTTTGATTTGCTATATGCTCTGTTTGGGCATTTTCATTGTCGTTAATACCTTTTGAAGCCACTTTGATTTAAAAAAAAGTCAGACACGTCTAATGAAAAAAAAGTTAACAATAAGCCCATTTAGCTAAAAAAAAATAAAAAATAAAGTGCTTTCCAAGGATAATGTAATTTTTGTAGTTTATTTTACTTATTTTTCAAAGAGAAAGAATTTGAACTAAATGTGCCATGGTTGAGCGTTTTGTCATGTTGTTGCGTAGACACAATACAATGTCTCACTCTCAGATGTTGAACTAGAGTTCATTTGATCTCCTAATTAATCATATGCTTAGGGGTGTTTCTTTTTTTTTTCTTAGCTAAGAGTTCAGTGGATCCCAGTTCTGTTAATGTCTCTTAATGGGGAGGAGATTCATTTTCACACTCTATGCATATAAAGGATTTAGTGAAATTTGTGAGCCCAAATAAGAAAAGAAATAATATTAAATAGGTGGATCTTACATTCATTTCACTAACAGAAAAAAAGAAACGACCCCTTAGTATGGACAAAATTTTAATAACTCCAGTTGATTAGGCAATTGACACCTTGAGGAATTCACACCAGCAAACTAAAAAAACAAATCTAGTAGCCCAGAAAAGATGTTCAAATACAAAAACTCCATGCAACTATCCATAATGTGCTTTAATACTTTCCAAGTTTTACAAGAATAATAATTGTTAACATGTGATCATCGTAGACAGGAAATGACATAGGCCAACTCTCATTCTTTGGACCAACCTATGACCGAACAAAAAGGGAGTTCCTCACCCTCGCATACACCAGCAAAAAGTTTAGGATAGAGACCTTCCTTGTCCATAGAGCCTCAAGGACAATGCATTAGGGCATGAGGAGATGGAGATTCCAGAATAGTCTACAAATACGTAAGTGAAGGCCAGTTGATTTTGAGGTTGGGCGAAACCGGTAGTTCCCAATACTGTATTTGAAGCAGTGTGGTGAGGCCTATACCTTGCATGTTATAAACATGTCACATTAGCTTTTATCATTTAATTCATCACCCTAATTTGCGCTCACTAATGTTATCCTATAACATGGAGACATATGTGCAACAGGACTCTACATAGAAACACAAATACCAACCAACCAACCAACCAAAAAAAAAAAAAAAAAAAAAAAAAAAAAAACTATAAGCGGTGCCATGGGGTGGCGCGTATACCTATAACACAGGGAGGGGTGAGGTGGCTCCAAGCCATAAGTACTAAAATGGCCTTATGACGTAACTGTACCTTGTAATCTAAGCTAACTTGTTGCTTTCATCAATTAAAGGGTAATGCTATGTGCACATAGTATTTTACTTTGCACACATTGAATTAATAAATAAGATAAATAATAACTCATGTAATTTTATGTGTGCAAAGAAAAAATATGTGTACATATCAATTCCCTTAATTAAACCACTTGAAGCATGCTTATTTTTTATCTATGTTAAGCTATGTTTAATAACTCATAACTTATGGGGGAGACACGCAATTCATATGCAGTACTTTGGTGCTAGATATTTGGACAATATCTCGCGTTGTTTATGTGTTATATAGTTCAAGAAGTTGCCATATTCTATTATTTGGCTTGGCCTCATTGATTGTATTTTAGACAAAGTAATTGGTGTTCATAAAGCTTCTATTAATGCGTGTAAGCTATGATATGGTTTGTGTCTTTGTGTGGCATAAGTATTTATTATTATAGGGAGCTCTACTACTTATATAACTGACGGGATGTAAGCTCGAATTTTTCTAAGTATGCTAGTGAATCGAGGCTCACTACCATTAGCGCAGGTGCAAGGTGATATCTATTAATCTCCGGCTAGACAATGCCGATACAGTGATTATTTAACGTCTAGTCGTATTTAGGGATGTACCACTGTAACCTTTCTTTGTTTTCAATGTCTTGTAGAGGACCGAATTGAAAAAAAAAAACATTTTACGTAAATCTTTTCTTTAATTGGGTAAAAGGTCAAAATACTCGGTAAATATATTACTCCAAAAAACGTTTAATTACAAAGGATATGAGTAAACCCCATATCTCAGCCCATTACATATGCGGAAAACTTACATAACAATATACTTACTATTCTTTAAATAAAAAAATAAACCACTACTTAAAAGATAACATTAGACTACTATTAAAACAAAATTTCCTCTTACCAATGACAAACACTCATTTTCTGCAAATCTTTACTTTTGTTAAAGATATTTTCCTAATTTAATGACAAACACTCATAACTCGTAATCTAACATAGGAAGTACAATGACGTAAGATGGAAATCTAATCATCATATTTTATTAATATGAACACAATTTATCGAAAGAGAGTTGTTTTAGATATATTTGTAACCCTCTGTATTAGCATGCCTTATATCCGATAGTGTCACTTGTTGCTAGTAAGCTATTTAAGATATGGTTATGTTAGCTTCCATTTTTAATGGTCTAGATACAGAGCATTAAGAAATGACATTTTGTTAAATTTTCTTACCAGCGCCGCAACAAGCAGTAGAGTGATCTAACTAACAGGAAAAGAGTGCATATTGAATGTCTTAATGTGCAACTTTGAAGACACCTTAAATGTTTTGGTGGTCTATTTTATTATTATCTACCATAGTAATGACTTTTAGTATATAGTTTTATTAAAGTTGGGGTCATGGATTTGAAAACAGTATGAGCGAGTCTTTGTATCCTTTTAAGTTTTAGTCGTAGGCGTCAGAGAGTTTTTTTTTTTTTTTTTTTTTTTTGGTAAAAGGTCAACGACCCGGTAAATATATTACTCCAAAAAACGTTTAAGTACAACGGATATGGGTGAATCCCATATCTCAGCCCGTTACATAGGCGAAAAGCTTACATAACAAGATACTTCCAATGTTCAAAACAAGAAAAACAAGCATTTAATCACATGATAGAAATGACTTTGACAAAAGATAAACTACTTCCTACGGCGGTTTTCACTCATATTCAACCCGGATCATCTCAATAGTCGAACCCGTACCATCAAGTAGAAGAATCTCAACAGTGAGACTGTCCTTAAGTACCTCATCCGACTTTACTTCAATCATACACCTAGCAAAGCTACTCCGGCCCCAAGATTCCTTGCACATTTGACTAGTAAATGCATCTAACCTTTTGGGCGTCCCAATCATAGTAGCAAGGAGGCTAAGCCCGTCATCATAGAACATAGCTAAAGGAACATCATAGAATTTAACCCACACCGGAATGTTAGTCAAATCCTCTTTAAGCAAGTTTGTGTTCAATGTCCATGGTTTAAGAATAACAGGAACATTACGAATCAACCAAGGACCATTATCAAGAACATCATCGACACCTTTCTTCGAGTTAAACTTGAAGAAAAAGAACCCCTTAGCATTCATCATAACCTTTTGTAAACCATACTTAGACCACGCATTGCGAACATAATAATCAACAACAGGAAAAGCCGGGCGTTGACCAAGGAAGTATCTGTAAAGAGTATTCTCAAACCTCATGTTCACCTCTTCCACTACTTTCAACGGGACTGAAAGGTCAACATCATCCTTCTTTTTGCTACATTCTAACCTTCGAAAATTGGACACGTGTTTCTGGATTCATTAGAAGCAACACCCACATAAGAAACCGACTTAACTCCATTACCACTAGTAGTAACCCTCGTAGGCGGAGTTTTAGTACCATTCGAATTAAAAGAAAGCCCAATACCACTCGAATTGTTCAACTCAGAAGATGAAGCCATATTAGCAATATCACTATCAATTTTATGCATTGCTTCATCAAACTTCTTATTTGCATTAGCAATTAATTGCTCCACATTAGGCTATTTTGAACCATGAGAGGACTGCTCCAAATCATCCAAAACAACCTTATCGTTACCCTTGTTCACGTTATCATCCAAAACATCAACATCAACCATTGGAACACTAGCATCCTTATTACCAGCAACACCAAGTGAAACCGGCTTCACTTGATTTGGGTCATGTGTGCTTCCAACATCAGACCTAGGGTTAGCAGCTTTACTAACCAGAGTCGCATCAGAATTGTCATCCCCATCCACATCCTGTTTTTTCAAACCTGTCCTACGAGCATCACAAGCAGCAACATCAATATGAGGTATATCAGCCATACCCTTATTCCCACTTTTAGAAGTCAAGAAACCCTTATTCATCTCTCAATACTAGAAACTAAATCCAAGAACACAAAAATCAACGAGCAGTAGCATGCAAGACAAATAATAAAAAGGTAAAACCCTAATCTTAGCGATTAGGGTTTTTAATCGTTAAATCCAAAGCACCTAACCAGCGTCCATCAAGATGGAGATGGAGAAGAACCGACTTAGGGTAGTGTGGGATAAACAGAATCGATCAAACCCTAAGGTCGATTAGAAAACAGAAGACGATTATAACCCTTAAAATACGAAAAGGAACCCTCAAAAACAAGTGAGATCTTAGCACCAAGCAATCAAGAATCAAGAAAGAATCAAGATCAGAATAGTGCAAGAAAAACAAGGAATAGAAGAGGTTCGATCAATAATTTAGGGTTGTAAGGGTTTTTCGCCAAAAGTCTCCAGAGAGAATCGACTTTTTTTAAATGGTGGAGATGTAGAACTTGTTTTTAAATTTTAGGCGTCAGAGAGTTGGTTTCCCATTTTTTCACATCAACAATAACAACATGCTGAAGAGACTATACACATAAAATACCATAACCTCACGATAATCAAAATATGTTAGTTTGATCATTTTGCATAAAAAAACACTGCATGATAATTTGTTTGATTCTAAAAAGTGTTCACCAAAATCATTATAGTTGATCAATATTTTCTCTCGATTGCTTACTAACTCTGCCAAAAATGGATACATTTAGACACCCTCAAATAATAATATTTAATTGTATTAAAGACAGCTGGATTATATAGTTGATAAGTAAATTGCAATTTGGCTGCCGAAAGGCCAATTAATAGGCTACATTATTAATTTATTACCATCACACACCAATTGTTCAACACTTTTGGCCTTTAAATATGTTCATTATTCATGAAAACAAATAAACTATTTCGAAAATATTGAAATGGCTTCAATTGGTAAGATTGTGTTAGCATTTTTCCTATTAATAACTTTGTGCTTGAAAGGTTCAATGGCTCAATCAGGGTGCACCAATGTTCTCATTGGAATGTCTTCGTGCTTAAACTATGTTACGGGAAGTTCCAAAACACCAACTTCTTCTTGTTGCTCATCTCTTGCTAATGTCGTTCAATCACAACCGCAGTGCCTTTGCTCGGCCCTTGATGGTAGCGCTTTGGCAGCACTAGGAATCCGTATTGACAAAACTGCTGCATTAGCACTACCGGGTGCTTGCAATGTGAAGACTCCACCTGTTAGCCAATGCAACGGTATACAATTAGAATCTTGTGTATAATTATATCTAACTTTATTATCAAGATATTGCAGTAAATATATTTAGTACCCAGTTTCAATTATATTTTCATTCCAGCTCTATCTTCAGTACGATAAATTTTCCCATTTGCACACAATATTTTATTTATAAAAAACAACTGGGTGTGAAATTGTACAACTATTGTCAATGTGTTTAAATCAACAATGAATTGAAAAAAATTTGCGTTTATTGGTGCTCCGTTACTTTTATATGTTTGCTAATAAATGTAAGTATCTATACACGTTCATTAAGTGTTTACAATTTTGGGGAAAAATACGCATGTTTCCTATGCTTTGAGAAAAAAGTGTGTGAATCATATCACATATATACTTGCTCCATCTCCCATTGACCATACAAAATTTTTCGACAACTATAGGTGGAGGTAGTGCGCCCATGATGGCTCCTGCTAGATCTCCACAAAGTTCAGATGTTGAATCCTTGATTGGGCCTTCCCCATCTAGCATATCCGACACAGGTATGAACTCAAAGAATGCTGTTTATATTGTACACTTAACTGTAATAAAATGAGAAAAAAATAAAAAATAAAATAACATATGGCAACTTACGATGATTAATGATATATGTAACAGGATCGAGAAAAGTTCTTGAAAATGGCGAATAATCTAATGGTGGTGGCCGCCAACAAGATGCAGTACATGATCGTGTTGAGTGTTCTGGTTGTCCAGCTCCTGGCTTTGTTACCTTGAACCTCTATCAACTTTTAAGGGCCTATCTTGGTAATCTACAAGACTACTAGCAAGAATAATAATGTGCGTGTTTGAGTTTACTTGTAATTTGTTGTTTCGTTTTCATGTCAAAGCATGTATCGCTGTTAGAGTGTTTTAATTCGATTTCTTTTAATACAGCACGTTTATTTGAATTGTGAAATATGCATGGTTATACTAAACATTGTTAAATGACACTCTGTATCACATGCTACTGTTACTTTAAAATGCAAGGCGCCATATTCCAGGTTAACTACGCGTTCAAAACCAAGACCGGCCAAATAATTCAGGGCTGATTAGGCTAGCTTGGTGGGCCTTTAATGCCCGACTAGTGATATATAGTCCAAGACGTACAAGTATCATTCAAACCGCATCCTACATCGAGTTAGTCTAGATTGTCTTGCAGTCTTGGTGGCTCAACTATTGCCTGGATTTGCCAATATTTTAGATCAGCCTTTCTCTTTGTTTTACCCCCAAAGAAAGATCTCTTCAAATGTAGAAGTAATGTAGACATTAGTCACTACCATGCCCTTGTCGACAAAGTGAGCTTATCAAATATCACAGTATAATTTATTTTATAATCTTGGTTGGAAAATAAAAATTAAAAATAAAATCAATGGTTGCATATCTTCTTCTCAGGTGTCAAAAGAAAGAAAATGTCAAGAAGAAAATGGATGAACTTGGGTCATCGGTAACCGTAAGAAACAACCAGAAAACCACCTCACAAAGCCATACACCACCCATTCCAGTACCAAATCTCAACCCAAAAAACTCTATAACAACATTTTAGTTTACAAACTTCCTGTCTAATTTGTTGTATTTTAGACAAAGTAATTGGTGTTCATAAAACTTCTATTAATGCACGTAAGCTATGATCTGGTTTGTGTCTTTGTGTGGCATAAGTAGTTATTATTATAGGGAGCTCTACTGCTTTTATTAATGACGGGTCCATAAACTCTTAGGGCACGTTTGATAAAGAGAATTTCATAGATTAGAAATGAGGTGAAAAATTAATTCCCGAGAAATGAAAATAAATTTGAAATTAATTAAATTCTACTGTTTGGTAGTGCCAAAGAATTGATATAATTAATAATCACGAAACATTTTTTTTTCCTTTGGAAAACATATCTTTAGCAACATTTTTTTTTTCTTCAAAATGTTTTGAGCATATAATGTTGCATACGTAATTTGTTTACATAAAATTGTATGAGCAAATGATTAAAAAAAAGTATCATATGTGACATCGTTTGTTTTTCTGCGTATCAAACAAAAATTTTGCTTTTCCCGGTATTTTTCTTTCAAATTAAGGATTATTTTATAGTATTTTTGCCCCTTAGCTATTAGAAGGAAAAAAAATTGAGGGACAAAAATGTCAAAAAATACCTCAAAATGGACAAATTTAAAAGAAAGGTACCCATATAAGCAATTTTTTTTGTTCGATACTCAGAAAAACAAACAATGGCAAATATTAAATTTTTTTTGATCATTTAACCAAATCTAATTAACAAAGTACATTCTTTAATAAATTATAATTTGAAGCGAGTAAAAAAAAAAAAAAAAAAAAAAAAAAAAAAAAAAAAAAAAAACATTTCTCTATATTCTCTACCAAAATGATAGAAATGAAGGTTAACTTTATTCTACTACCATTTCTCTTTAATTCCCCTTCAATTCTCAACTTTTTTATTTTTCTCTACCAAACAACATAATTTAATCCTATTTCTTTTCTCTCTACCAAACACACATTGTTTGTTTCTAAATGATATGGGAGGTAAGCTCGAATTTTTCTAGTTATGCTATTAAATCCAGGTTCACTACAATTAGCAGGTGCAAGGTGATATCTATTGATCTCCGGCTAAAGAATACCGATACAGTGATTATTTAATGTCTTGTAGAGGACCGAATTATTAGATAAGTTATATGTAACAAACTATCCCACAAATGTAGATTGTAAATATCTGTGTATAACTAGTCATATTTAGTCCCAAAATAGCTCTCAGTTTGTTAGGGACTCTTTTGTATATATAGTATTGATCATGAATATTAAATAAGTTACATGTAACAAACTATCCCACAAATGTAGATAGTAAATATCTGTGTATAACTAGTCATATCTAGTCCTAACTTAGCTCTCGGTTTGTTAGTTAGGGACTCTTTTATATATAGTATTGATCATGAATGAGAAAGGCAACCAATTCCATTCTTTCATGGTATCAGGCCTTCTTTCCTGACGTACCATCTTCACCATCTTTATCACAAATGGTCGACAATAAGATTCACCCTGCTCTCACTGTCACCAACATCAAAAACCTTATCCCCATCACTCTTGAGATGCAAAAGAGCCAATACTCATCTTGGGCTGACTTGTTTAAAATTCATTGTCGTGCATATCAGGTCTTCAACCACATCATTCCCAAACTTGATGCCTCTTCCTCCACCAACAAAGACAAAGAGACATCTGATCCCATCACCCCTGAAACTTGGTCTTGGCTCGACGCCATTGTCCTTCGATGGATCTATAGCACGATCTCTAATGATCTCCCCCATACTAGCACCTAATTCTACTACCCGCCAAGCATGGGATCATTTACAAAGTATCTTCCAAGACAACAAGCACTCTCGTGCCTTGTACGTGGAACAACAATTCACCAATCTCCGTCTTGACAACTTTTCCAATGTCTCTGCTTATTGTCAAGAACTCAAGGTTCTAGCCGATCAACTCTCCAACGTGGGTTCTCCTGTTTCAAATGATCGTCTCATGCTTCAACTTGTGGCAGGTCTTAATGAAAGTTATGATAGTGTCGCCTGTCATCTCCAACACACAGACCCTCTTCCATAATTTTATGAGGCTCGTTCAAGACTGATTCTTGAAGAAACCCGTAGACAAAAACAGGCTGCTACCAATGCTACAACCACGGGATCTGCCCTTCTTACCACTACCTCTACAGACAACTCCAAAGCAAACCATACTGGTGGTTCGAACCATTCTCGCAACACAACTGGTTCTGGCTATTTCAATAACACCAGGGGCAAAGTGGTGGTGGTCGCAATACTAATGGCCGAGGTCGTGGTGGACGTGGTCAAGGTCGAGGCTACAACAACAACAGCAACCAAAGTCACTATCGTAGACAACAACAACAACAACAACCATGGGCTCCTTATGGTCCATGGGCTTGGCAACAACAGTTAGCGGACTCCCCCACCATGTCCGTACCTTACTTCTAACTGGGTTCGGCCCACAACCCAACCTAGACAATCTGGAATTCTTGGTCCATGATCACATCAAGCGTACACCATGACATACTCGCCTAATATTGCTTCTTCTACCATGGGGTATCAACCTACTGATATTGACATAGCCATGCATACCATTTCTCTTAACCCTCCGGATGAACACTGGTACATATGGACACCGACGCAACATCTCACATGACTACTTGTCCAGGTAAACTCTTGCCTTATATCAATTTGAGCACTTCAAAAAATATTATTGTCGGCAATGTTAATGGCATTCCAGTACATGGTTTTGGTAATACAATCATTCAGAATCCCATTCGCCCTTTATATTTAAACAATGTTCTATATGGTCCTAAATTGATCAAAAACTTGATCTTTGTTCGTCGTCTTTCTATAGATAATAATATTTCTCTTGAGTTTGATCCTTTTTATTTTTACTGTGAAGGAATTCCCGAAGGGGACACCACTCATGAGATACAATAGTTTAGGGGATCTTTACCTTCTCTCCACCACTACGCTTCGGCAACTCACCTCACCATCTACCTTTGCTGCTTTATCTCAAGACCTTTGGCATCACCATCTTGGACATTTGGGCGTTCGTATTTTAAATTCTCTTAGAAACAAACGTTACATTCAATGTAATCAAACTAGTCGCACTTCTGTTTGTCAATCTTGTGTTTTTGGTAAGCAAATAAAGATGCCATTTTATGATTCATCTTCGTCTACTTTATTACTATTTGATATTATGAACAGTGACTTATGGACTTCACCTGTCTTAAGCTCGGCTTGTCACCGTTATTATGTGTTATTTCTTGATGATTACTCTAGTTCCTTTTGGACTTTTCCTCTTGGTAACAAATTCGAAGTGTATTCTATAGAGAACTGCAAAAATCCATATAATTAACAACGGTTAATTATATATTAATCGCTGTCATTATTTTAATCATCATTTTTACAAAAAAAATTGAAAATTTTCTTATTATATTAAATGGTCACGATTACGATATCATAAAATTCACCAAATGACGAAACAAGTTCTCGACACGATTAACGAAATATTAAACTTCACTAATCCTAAATTAATACTAAACGGGCCTTTAATTAATTTCTCAGCCCAAATCCACGAGTAGTATTCATCCGGCCCAAGATAAAAGCCCAAAACATTACTTATGATTGTATGTGATATTCGACAAGAAACCATCCTCCAAAACGCTCTTCGTTCTCTCAATTCTTAAACACGTTACCTATATATTTTTGCAATCTCGTTTCTCACCTAGCCGACTAATAGTATGTTGAATCTCATAATCAAATGTCGACTTTTGCTATGTATATAAGAGGCAAAGTGTTCGGTCCAAAACAATCCACTCGACATATATAAATAATCCAAAACTAAACTGTTTTGACTCCCGTTTGTTTCTATGAGATCCTAATAATATTTCATGGATGTTTTTATGTTAGAAGTCGACTTGTATAAGCTAGTAACCAAGTTGTACACGATTTATCAAATCGTGTATGTAAATATATAGCTAGTCGACATTTCCATGACTCACCATGACAAACACATATCTTTTAAGCTCTCACAAACATCTCTTAAAGTCTTAGGAGGTAAGAAAAGTCATTTAAAATCATTCATTCACTGACACTAAATAGTAGTACATGTTTCTTTGAAATTTTTGCACTTACGTGTTCTGAAACTCTACTATATGTACTCTATATCCATTCGCTTGTTTCTATCATCCAAAGCACTCATAATAAACTCAAATACTCTCTCAAACTCATCTCTGAAAGACCAGAATTGAATCACTTTCACATTTGGAAGCAAACAAGAAATAACGGCTTCAATATATAACTTTATTACTTGGGTTATATCGAACGTGATTAAATCTTGTGTTTTCCTTCTTCACACTCGACTCTCTACCACCCTTGAGGTGTTGTAAGTCGTTTTCATCTCTATTGAATCCATTTTATACGTTATTTAAGTTCCATGCATCACGTATGATTTTATGTCGAACGTATATAGTTTCATGTATATTTTTACGTATGTATAATCATATAGAAACACAAAAGTGACTAGCCTCTATCTTGGAAGGCCTAGGTGTGACAACTAGCAAATTAGGGAGCCATTTTGAAACCCGCCTTACGTTAATGTTCGTTTATAATTATATGTTTGAAATTTTATTCGAAACGAACTTGTAAAATTTAAATTGTGGTTGACAATTCTAAGCTTATGTGGAATCAAAATTTGAATTATCGATTTGATATGAATTTATGTTGAGATTTATCGATCTAAATATTCGTGGCACTACGTTGACTCAGGCACTAGGAATAACCTAACAAAATTTAAATGTTTTGAATTTATGGTTCGGCTATATATATATATATATATATATATATATATATATATATATATATATATATATATATATATATATATATATATATATATATATATATTTGAACGTATCGTGAAAGTTTAAAATAATAGGAACGAGCTCGGTTCGAGAGAGTCGAAATATTTTGAAAAGTTTACGGGTTTGGCTCGGGTAATACACTCGTAGCCACCTTACCCGATACTATTAATATTATTATTTTTGTAAAACAAAAAAATAATAATAATAAAAAGAGTAGACTACAAAATCGTCCTTGTGGTTTCCTGGCTCAAAAAAACAACCAACACCAATACTTTCACTCTCTCTCTCTCAATATTCATCATCATCATCATCTTCTCACCAAACCCTAGCCGCCGCAACTTTTTCCGGCAGTCACAGCCACATCGCCGATCCACCATCACCACCAATCGACTCCCCATTTCATTCTCTATCCGATCCACCCACACACACGCCCTAAAACTTATTTTTTTTATCACGATATCACCACAAATTCGTCACATCTTTCTTGTTTTTGAAGTTTCTTTACGTTTTGGTCTTGGGAATCGAAGGTAAGACGAGTTTTAACTCGTATTTTGATGAAAAACATGACCAAGGGTCACGAAATTTATTTTCCTTTCGGGTTTATGGATAAAAACGCAAGACTCAAGTTGGGTTTTTGATAAAATGGATTAAATGAGGTGTTTGGTATCAGGGTTCTTGTTTTGCTTGATGGGTCGAGACATAACCGAGAGCTATTGCTCTCGGCTTGGGTCGTTTTGAGTTATTTTGGCCACTTGATGAATTTTTGGTCCTTGGTGATTGATTTGAGGGTGTTTGGATTATGATTTTTGTGTTTGAATGATTCTTGGATGGTTAAGGCCTCCATATGGTTGTTTTGGTTTTGTGGCCGATGACCCAAAGGGTCGGTTTGGTTTTGGTTCGAGATCACAAGAGCTAGCCGAGACCCTAGAGGTCTCGGGTGGGACCACAAGCCTTGTGGTGAAGTATTGACCCGGGTTTGACTTGGTAGGTCGACCCGTATGTGTAATATTTGATTTTTGGTTGTAGTGTATATTTGTTGGATTGTATTGGGTTGTTGATTTATTATTTATGAGTTTGACGTTGAGGTTTCAGACTCGTGGTATTGTTTTTGGAGTTGTTGTCGAGGTGATATGGGAACCATTTCTGAAACGGTGATTTAGATTGACAGAGATAGGTTAGAAAGGTGCCGTAGACGGACCTTATTGTTGTAGCATGTGAATATGGGAATTGGTGACGGAGATGGATTACTTATGATTGAGAATTGGTTATTATTACTTGGACTTTGGTTGTGCGTGTCGAAGTCACGTTGACTTTCTAGTCAACGGTTGATTTCGGCAAAACGCCTTAACACTTGGACTTGGACAATGAGCCGAGGATAATGACTCGGACATGTGACCATATTTTATAACTCAATATAAATTATAATCACATTTAACAATAAAACTCGTAATACTATTACTAATAATATAAACGTTTATATAAATATATGAACGTGAAAACGTGTATATATTTATACAAGTGCGTATATTAAAAATAAAACAATCACGAGTAATATTATAATAACGTGACGATATATATTATGCTATAAAAATAACATAATAAATGTCGGGAACGTCATTATGATTAAACAATTATAAGTGCCGATATAATTATAACGTTGAATGATTATACGAAATGAAATACTTTTTGGAAAATAAAACGGGAAACTTATGAGTTATACGGGACCGTGGTCACTTGAGTCCAAGTGGGCCATATTATTCATTTTGTGACTTTTGTGTTTGTCACGGATATGTGACGTTAATACATCCATTTTCTATAACTACGTAACTTATTTGATCGACGGATTAAATAGGATCTATTTAGTTATATAAAATGAGTATATTAATAGGCATTGTATCTTACGACGCCCATAGATTGTGGTATGTGTTCGGGATTTATGAGTTACTAAATATCTCGTGAGGTTTATCAAATTGACAAATTTGATAAGTTTGCCGATATATTTATGGAACTTAGTAAATTTAGAAACTTACCATATAGTATCCTACGTGCTATGTGATTTAGATTTTGGGTATGATCTTGGAATGATATATTAGGTAAATAAGTTGTGGAAGGATATCAAGTCGACGAATTTGATAAACTTCGATGATTTATTTAAATGATATATTGGACTAATATTAGACCCGTAGATTTATTTCTATTATATCTTTTGGTTGAGATTTCTTGTTTTGAATTGTGTCGACCCTCCACCCGCATTGATATCAAACGCAAAACTAATACGAGAATAATACGAGAAATGGATTTTTGGAAAGTAAAAAGGAATACGTTCGGGATTGGGAATAATTGATTTTGAGGAAATGATCCTGAAACGAGTTTATATTGTTAGGAAGTGCCGAGTCCGTAGTTGCTGTCTGTGAGTTGTGATACATCTTACTTCTACCGATTTCTTTCTGCTGATTTCTGGACTTGAGGTGTGTCATAGCCCCACTTTTACTTTTGAACTTTGTTTTCAATACTTGGGATGAGAAACGTGCAAATTGTTTTATGTGGACTATTGTCGCTTTTGATTTCAAAACTTGCTATGCTTATAGAACTAGGTAAGATAAAGAGCGAGGCCTAGTCGAGAACTAGGTAAGCTATGGAGTGAGGCCTAGTCAAGAGCTAGGTAAGCCATGCAACGAGACCTAGTCTAGAACTAGGTAAGTTGAACATGTCGTATTCTTACGAATGTTGGGTATGCCGTATTCCTACGCATACAGATTGATTTGATTTGATTTGGTTTTTGGACTATAGTGTGCACCTATAGGGTTGGTTATCGAGATATGAGGCCTAGTCTAGCTAGCAAGATTTTTGCGTATATGTCCACTTGATTGAATTATGAATTTAAACCTATGATCTCACCAGCGAAAGCTGACTTTTAGGGCGTTTTCTCAGGTAATTAAGTAATGATTGTGGATGCTTGGTTTGGAGGCTTGGCTTGGCAATGCGGTTCAAGGATCTATTTTCTAAAACTCTGATATATATAATTGTGGACATACGTTTATTTCTTTTGGGCCTTACTTTGAATATATTTGGGATGAATGTAAACTTTAAAACCCCGTTTGGTTGTGTTTTACTTATGTTTACTTTATCTCGTTCTTTTATGGCTTGTGTTGGATACCAATCCCCCTAACACCCCGAAAGCTTGTTGAGTCTTCCGCTGTACCAAATTATGGGGGTGTTACACTAGGAGTCACGATACACACTCATCTCACATTTATTTCTACGTTACATGCATCATTCAACACTATTTTAAACCTTGTATCAATCGGATACCAAAAACTCTAAAAACTTAGAAATATTCTAAGTCTTTTTACTTATATAAATACGTCCCAAGCTACCTACGGATCGAACATATATTTTGAAATTTAGTTTAATGAGCATACAATATTTTTACACCATCTAATAAACCACCTAGCTAGCTATAATTTTCATTTAGATAACTTGTAAAAATACTCACGTCTAGACCCTTAAAATCGAGCAAAGTGAATCACACAAACAACCATTGAAAGCTAACAATTTTAGCGAGATGGGCTTTTAAGCCCAATAAGCTGTTTTTAAGCTATTTGGATAAGCTAGCTTATCTAGGACTTTTGATATGAAAATATATCATGAAAAATGATAATTTTCATGAGCCCAACTCGTCTCAAAGTTCACGGTTTTTAAAACATTAACGGGCCATTAATAAGCTCGTTAAAAGCCCATAAGCTGAAAAATAAGCTCTTGGCCTAATAATCTGTCAACATAAGCTTTTTACTTCATAAATAAGTTTGGGAAATTATATTATAATTTTTCCCATGATTTTTGTACATTTGGACTAAAAATGTAACGCGGCAACACCTAGAGGGACTAAAACTGCCAAACGCCTAAAATGGGGACTGAAATTGTGAAACAGAATCTTTAGGATAGAAATTGATATTATTTAATATTTCAAGCTCAGAATTGATTATTGGACAAGTAGAGGACTAAAATTGTAAATTATATATAAAAAGGACTAACGGTGTAACGCTAACGTCGTTAGAGTAAAAAGTGTAAAATTTGGAAAAGGACAAGGACCAACATCTTTTATTTAACATTCTTATTTTATTTTCTATTTTACGTCACCTCATCACGTCATGTTGCATATTTGTATATTTTAATTATTTAATAATTAACGATTTAACTTAACGAATTATTTCCCCACTTTCAAGAAAACAATATATTAGTTTCAAACATATAAAAATAAGATAATATTAAGAATAATATTATTTCTAAACTTTAGGCATTTTAAGCATATCATATTCTCACTCTAATGATCATATCGTTTTTCGTTCTCATTATCGTTTCCATCATTAGTATAAAGTCGAAATCTTAAGACCTTCCTTATAATCAGGTTCCATTGATACGTGGGGATTGCACCCTCGTAACAGGTTTTACCTCTCAAGGGATCTCGAGAAGCTTACAACCCCACCAGGCAGTGTACCTGATCGTTGTAGTATAATATAGTGACAAGTACCGGGGGATTGATCGTTCAACTCAGGAATAGTGTCGCTAGGATTAGAAAGCCTACTAAACTAGGTCTAAAGGTGAGGGATGATTCTTTTTGTATTTTTTATATTTTTTGAAAGCAAGTAAAAATCTCGGGTTTTTGAAGGAGTGGGCGGAATTAGTTGCTAGCCAACTAACCCAATTAAGTACAAATGCAATCAAAATAAAATAAAAGAAATGAAAATGAAACTATTATACTAATGTGGTGGAAACAATAATGAGGAAAGTTGTGTTTACTTAGATTTCATTACTCCCTAGATATCTTTTACAGATTGATTAGCTTGTTACAATTGCATGGATGACGGGTCATATTCCTTAATACTAGTCGTAGGGCCGTGTACAATATTCCCTAACTCTATAAGATCCTAATTCACTCTTATGTCGAGCCGTTAGAAGCTCCTAACATGGGATCATTAGAATTCTCTTACGCATTAAATACAACCAAAAATCATAGTACACCTCCGATCATGTTTCTTAAGACGTTCAAGCAAGTTATCAATGGAAGTCTGCCAGTTTTCTTAAGCCTAACATCGAATACAATCGTCCGTAACAATTATAAACAAACAATCAACCCATAATTAACATCTAGTTTTCACTACATCTAAGCAAACACAAGAAAAATCTAGCCTAGCATGTTAAAAAGAAGACAAGCGTAAGGTATAATCACACAACACATAGACATATTGAATGATTTGAATGAATACTTATCTTCAATTGAACATGGGAGAATCAAGGGGTTGAAACCCTTGAAAAGCTGATAAAATTTGGACTAGGGTTTATTCCCTCAAAGTTGCACACTAATGAATGAAATTTGGAAAACTATATATAGATATTACATCTTAACGGCGTCATGTGTTAGCTCGTGACGCCGTCAACTCGCCGCCATTATAAAAATCGTATTGCCTAGATCCATTTTTGACGCTGTCATGTGCAAAAATACTCTGGGCCGTCATGTGTAGTTGGACCCTGACGACCTTGGTGACGCCGTCAGGCCCATAAGCTTGAAAAAATCTCTGGGCCGTCACGTTATAAGTCCATATCCACCTCTTTTGTAACTCTTGACGCCGTCATGTGTAGATGCTTGACGCCGTCAGGTACTGTTCCAGCAAGGAAATTTGAGACTTTGTCGTTTTCTTTACTTTTATGCTCCAAAAACGTCCAAAATGTTTCCTTTTCTAGATTCTTCCTCAAAAGTACCTAAAATGACAAAAGAAACGATTTAGGGCAATAATTGATCAAATAATCTCGAATTCGGGCTTAAATGACCCCTTAAAAGCGGTACACTTTTCGCCTCATTATCCATAACGAAGACGTTTCCATAACCGTTCCCATAATCTCACCCGAATTTACTTTTCGTCATTTCCAGTATCGCTCAAGGTGAGTCATAGCCCCATTTCCAATATTTGCTTTAACTCGTTGGAGAGATACATGCTTACATATACTTTGATAATTTTATAAGTATATAAATAAATTACATAATTCAAATCAATTTCCTAATTAATATTTATCTGATATGGTTTATGACTTAAGATGTGATATATATATATATATATATATATATATATATATATATATATATATATATATATATATATATATATATATATATATACTGGCAAATTGCTTAACTAGAATACGGAACTCAGATAATAATGTTTCCAAATTGATTATTGTAAGATAATATTTGACTATACTATAACATCCTGAATGATTCCCTTATCTCTATATGATATTTCTATGTTTCAATCGAAATAATTACTAGGAAGAGCACAAATACTCTAGTTACATCATTACCTTGATATTGCCTAAGTTACCTTTATCGCCATAAAGTCCCTCTATCATGAGCCATTAATCACTTGTATGTGAGCGCGAATGTAGTGAACAACTTTGAAACCTGTTGAGGCTCGACATCCTATCCCACTAGTACTTGACGGAATGCCTTTTGGTTAGTCGTATTAGTCGTGATACACTATATTTGAGTAAAAATAGGAATTGGCAAATCACCTATTACACGAGGGCAATATTATCATTGACTTGATAATCACCTCCGTTTTTACGGTATTTTGTTAACGTTTTGCGTGTCATGAGACATGGGGGCAATATCTATAAGAAAATATATGTCTTCAAACATATATCTAGATACAGCTGTATAGGTAATTGACCAGATTTGAATTATAAATCTCACTACATTAGTATCATGAGTTTCCATATCATGTTAGGATTATGATCCAATACTTGAATTTGATTAATATATATATATATATATATATATATATATATATATATATATATATATATATATATATATATATATATATATATATATATATATATATATATATATATATACATATATATATATATATATATATATATATATATATATATATATATATATATATATGATTTATATGTGATTATAATCAACATCACTCAATACTTGTTCTATCACTATTAGTATTTATTAAAATTATTACCAAATATTCTTGAATCTATTGAAATAAATGGTTTTCCATTAAACTCTATGAACTCACCAACCTTTGTGTTGACACTTTTAAGCATGTGTATCTCAGGTAATTAACGGAGCAGGACAAGACACGGAGCGGACATTTATTACTCTGATAAATTAAAATGGTGTAAAAATCAAATATGTCATTCTTACAAACCTTTATATCTTTTAATGAGATTTTATATCAAATGTTTCATATTTTATCAAAAATATTATTTGAATGACTAATAACTTTCAAAATGCTTCTTTTAAGCCGTTTTATGCATGTGATTATGACTTCGATCCTCCCCGTAACACCCAAATTACTTTTTAGCTGCTAAACTATAAATTTGAGGGTGTTACAGATTGGTATCAGAGCTAAAGTTATAGAGAACTAAATGTTTTGAAACATTAAACGATAACTACACCTTTACAATAAATGATTTTAAACCATACCATTTTATGCCCTCCGTGTCTGCAGACTGTCGTGCTCAATACATTACCTGTTAAGATTATTTTACATGTTTAGAAATTACTCTTACAACACAATTATTATTTCATCTGTACTGTTACATCTTTAACGTAAAAATTACTCATAAAATAGTATTATCGGTTACTACAGTAACATATCTCCTGAAACTCCCGTGAATGTCGAAACTACTCTCCATAATACTAGTACATCACCTATCAATCAAAATTCTACGAATACTGAAGGCCATTACGTACAAATATCACAACCCCAGTCTAATATAGAACTCACTGAGGGATCATTTCCATCGTCACCTACTTGTTCACCTTTACGTAAAAAACTCAGGAGAGCTACTGAATCATAGGAAGATTTGATTGGTGGTCAGGCAACATTCAAAGTTGGACAAAGTTCATGCCAAGAGATGCCGTGGAAGAATGTTGAGCCAAATTCTCCGTTACCTTATACTTCAGATTCCTCAATACCAGATATTCCAAATAATTTATCCTCACCTAATTCACCCGACTACAATATAAGCACTCCTGATTCAATATGGACTCATTTGTCGACAAGCCAGCATATTAGATGCTCACATAGAACAGCTAAAAGAGTTACAACCATTACGTTTTGAATGGTACGACCGTAACCTTGACATGTTGTTCAAAAGAGCGGATGCTGAAAGACGAACAATGATTGAATTAGGAATGACTGTTGGTGAGATAAAGGACAAAACCAACCAGGAGCTTGGAAACTTGGACTCCAAGATCCGTTATGCAAGAAGAGAACATGGTCATACACATGGTAGAGTTGAAGATAATGAAAGAACCCTATGGATGGCCAGAGACACAGCCAGAACTCAGGGTCAAAAGATTTCCGCATTAGAGACTATGTTGGCTAATCAAATGAACATGTGCCAAGAACGTTTCTCAAACATGGAAGCTGCACAACTTGAACTTGAGAAAAAAGTTAGATATTTACGTCAGAGGCATAACTAATCTTAAGTTTACAAGTATCCTTGTTGTACCTACTAAACCAAATAGTTTTGGTTAGTATTTCATGTAATGTTCAATAAATCTGAAACTTTCAGAACTTGTAATCGAATCATAATGAATAATAACCTCCTTTTCTGTTATATCTCTCTGTTATGAATCAATCTTTTCTTTCATATCAAACATGCATGTAATGAATCCTCATACCTTCATGCAAAAATCTCATCATTTGTTATTTTCTTTGATAAACAAATGACTCTACGCAGATCAATGGAGTATTAATAAAAGATCTTGTATCGTTTGTTTTGCAAAAACAATCAGTCAAGTTATTAATATTATGTTAATTTATGCGCTATTATTCGAATCTACCGTAGGATTTCTTAGAATTGTTAAGATTTCTTAAACATACCATAATTAACCAAAAACCAAAGAGTTGTCTAAGAATAAATTTTCGAGAGAGAACTTGAAGAATGGAGAGAATATTATTTTAGTAGACAAATCAGTTTGTTCCTTAGTAAATCCATATCAAGAGTTGATCATTTAACTATGATACAACCCAGACATATCTTGAAATTAGATTACAGTAGGGATTCAATTCAGTCTATCATCAATGAAATAATTAGCTTCATTATTTGAATTATTCTGACATTAGATGGATTCTAAGTTGAGTTTCATTAATGATTTCAGAAGATGGACAACATGAACAATACATATACTCCATCATCATCAAAAATCACCATGACTCCTGAAGCCATCAAGAAATTGGTAAACAACATCGTGTCAGTAGTACTCGAAGGGACTACCATAGTTTATCCGAGAAGAGAGACAAGTATACCTGGTAAACATAACCATGAAAGTTTCATGGAATATAGGCCAACCCACTTTAAAACTCCAGAAAGAATGATTAACCCTACCATCACCCCTAACCAAGGGATTAGGCAAGGAGTTATATCTAATGGAAATAACCAAAAGCGAAAACTCACTAAAATAGGAACCATCAACCCCATCTGCTGCAATTTCACCAATGCTCAAGACTGCTATCGTAAACATCTGGAAGATCGTATCAACTATCATCGTCAGCTGGAATACAAACAAAGAGCTAGTAGAGACTGCCTCGCCACACCTGTGGAAGTCAACCCTTGTGTCAAAAATGCGAGATGCATCACACAGGAATCTGCATTGTTAAGTACAAGAAGTGTCAGAAAACAGGTCACAAGGCAAATTGCTGTAAGGCTCCAGACAGAAAAGGACAACCAACAACTGTAGTATGCCACGGATGTGGTGTAAAAGGGCACTACAAGAGCCAATGTTCAAACTACGATATCAACTAGAAGGCCAAGACTTTCGCAAGAAGATGAAGAATCTCTAAAGACTTCAATAGTATCAAGGGAATGATAACTAGATTTAAGCAGATGAATAAATTCCTGTTATGAATAAATAAACTCTAGTTCAAAAAAAAATTTCCTAAGTTTTATCTCTTTCTTGTATTTTACTTTAAGTTACGATGGATGTAACCTAAGTATAACAACTATCTTTCTACCGTATCGAAAAATCTACCTTGTAATATTTCCATAATAATTATAATCTATGTCAATTTCAATTTCTATTCCATTTACCAAATACCAATATTCTGTTATTACTCTAGAAATTTCTGATTCATAGTATGAACAAAAAATTTCTAGTTTATTCCTAACAGAAATTACGTGTTATATTATAAAAACGACACGTTGAACACCATCTAAAATAAATTAGAGAAACATATGATTGAGCCAAACATCACATCATTTAGTCCTCAATTATACATAGCTTGATCAACTATGTCTAATTTAGGAAGAACCATGTTATGAAGGGAACAGTCATAATTTCAGATTTTCTAAATAACAATCTTCATTTAAAAGCAAAATATAGAGATAAAATGAACTGTTCATAAATATTACATTGGACAAACCACAATAAATACCTATATTATCCCCTCATCATTATGATGAGAAACCAATAAAGGTACAAGTAGGAAAACCCTAATAATTCACAAAGACTGATAGAAAACTCAAATAGCGAAAATTTTATTTGAATCCATGGAAATTAATAAATAAACAAAATTAGCAATGGGAGTGCTAACGTTACAATAATTACAATATAAATCATGGAATCTTCAATAGGTTGATCCACTATGGCAACAAAGACCCCCACCAACATAACAATAGCAAGAGCCACCACAGGATGAATCACCCTAATTATGCTGAAAGATAAATATAACCAAACCATTAAAAACAATAATGAGACAAATTCCTAAACATAAAAACAAAACGTGTTTTATTCCATATTCATTAAGGAGTACATAGAAACACAACAAGGACTTAATTTAAAACAACCCTAGCTCAAGATTATTACCCTCATATCTTGTCTACGGTAATGGCTAGGACCGTGAGGGGTACGACAAACAACAAGATCGCGACCAAGAATCCAAAGTCTTCATCTGGAACATACACTAATTAGATAGCGGCAAGAACGACATACACAATCGCTAGTATAGTGATGAGGTGCGGCATTTTGAGATGTGAAATAATAGGAAAATGGTTGATGGAAGAAATGGAAATTAGAAAGGGGTACCTATAGGCTAAAATATAGTCGTTAGAACACTATTCACGGCCGTTGGAATTCACTATTCCCGACCGTTAGAATACTGTTCACTAGCCATAAATTTTCCACTATTCAGAACCACTATTTTCAATATTCACAACCCTTAAATACATCATTTACTTTGTCTTGTCTAGTACAGATAAATCTAACTGAATCACATTTCCTTAATTTTTGGGAATAAAAATCTCTCGACAATTCTGTTCAAAATTCTCTACTCAAGTAATCACGATAAACTTGAATTTCAGGATGAAATTCAGAGTGACAGGTGGGTACTGTAGAGAACTGCAAAAATCCATATAATTAACAATGGTTAATTATATATTAATCTCTGTCATTATTTTAATCACCATTTTTACAGAAAAATTTGAAATTTTTCTTATTACATTAAATGGTCACGATTATGATATCACAAAATTCACCAAATGATGAAACAAGTTCTCGACACGATTAACGAAATATTAAACTTCACTAATCCTAAATTAATACTAAACGGGCCCTTAATTAATTTATCAGCCCAAATCCATGAGTACTATTCATCCGGCCCAAGATAAAAGCCCAAAACATTACTTATGATTTTGTGTGATATTCGACTAGAAACCATCCTCCAAAATGCTCTTCGTTCTCTCAATTCTTAAAAACGACACCTATATATTTTTGCACCATCTCGTTTCTCACCTAGCCGACTAATAGTATGTCGAATCTCATAATCAAATGTCGACTTTTGCTATGTATATAAGAGGCAAAGTGTTCGGTCCAAAACAATCCACTCGACATATATAAATAATCCAAAACTAAACCGTTTTGACTCTCGTTTGTTTCTATGAGATCCTAATAATATTTCAAGGATGTTTTTATGTTAGAAGTCGACTTGTATAAGCTAGTAACCAAGTTGTACACGATTTATCAAATCGTGTATGTATATATATAGCTAGTCGACATTTCCATGACTCACCAAGACAAACACCCATCTTTTAAGCTCTCACAAACATCTCTTAAAGTCTTAGGAGGTAAGAAAAGTCATTTAAAATCGTTCATTCACTTACACTAAATAGTAGTACATGTTTCTTTAAAATTTTTGCACTTACGTGTTCTGAAACTCTACTATATGTACTCTATATCCATTCGCTTGTTTCTATCATCCAAAGCACTCATAATAAACTCAAATACTCTCTCAAACTCATCTCTGAAAGACCAGAATTGAATCACTCTCACGTTTGGAAGCAAACAAGAAATAACGAGTTCAATATATAAGTTTATTACTTGGGTTATATCGAACGTGATTAAATCTTGTGTTTTCCTTCTTCACACTCGACTCTCTACCACCCTTGAGGTGTTGTAAGTCGTTTCCATCTCTATTGAATCCATTTTAAACGTTATTTAAGTTCCATGCATCACGTATAATTTTATGTCAAACGTATATAGTTTCATGTATATTATTACGTACGTATAATCATATAGAAACACAAAAGTGACTAGCCTCTATCTTGGAAGGCCTAGGAGTCATGATACACACTCATCTCACATTTATTTCTACGTTACATGCATCATTCAACACTATTTTAAACCTTGTATCAATCGGATACCAAAAACTCTAAACACTTAGAAATATTCTAAGTCTTTTTACATATATAAATACGTCCCAAGCAACCTACGGATCGAACATATATTTTGAAATTTAGTTTAACGAGCATACAATATTTTTACACCATCTAATAAACCACCTTTCTAGCTATAATTTTCATTTAGATAACTTGTAAAAATACTCACGTCTAGACCCTTAAAATCGAGCAAAGTGAATCACACAAACAACCATTAAAAGCTAACAATTTTAGCGAGATGGGCTTTTAAGCCCAATAAGTTGTTTTTAAGCTGTTTGGATAAGCTAGCTTATCTAGGAATTTTGATATGAAAATATAGCATGAAAAATAATAATTTTCATGAGCCCAACTCGTCTCAAAGCTCACGGTTTTTAAAACATTAACGGGCCATTAATAAGCTCGTTAAAAGCCCATAAGCTGAAAAATAAGCTCTTGGCCTAATAAGCTGTCAACATAAGCTTTTTATTTCCTAAATAAGTTTTGAAAATTATAATATAATTTTTCCCATGATTTTTGTACATTTGGACTAAAATGTACGCGACAACACCTAGAGGGACTAAAACTGCCAAACACCTAAAATGGGTACTGAAATTGTAAAAATAGAATCTTTAGGATAGAAATTGATATTATTTAATATTTCAAGCTCAGAATTGATTATTGGACAAGTACAGAACTAAAATTGTAAATTATATATAAAAAGGACTAACGGTCTAACGCTAACGTCGTTAGAGTAAAAAGTGTAAAAATTGGAAAAGGATAAGGACCAACATCTTTTATTTGACATTCTTATTTTATTTTCTATTTTACGTCACCTCATCACGTCATGTTGCATATTTGTATATTTTAATTATTTAATAATTAACGTTTGGTTATATTTATATAAAACATTTTAAAACGATTTAACTTAACGAATTATTTCCCCACTTTCAAGAAAACAATATATTAGTTTCAAAGACATAAAAATAAAATAATATTAAGACTAATTTTATTTCTGAACTTTAGGCATTTTAAGCATATCATATTCTCATTATCGTTTCCATCATTAGTATAAAGTCGAAATCTTAAGACCTTCCTTAAAATCAGGTTCCATATCGAAGACGTTTCCATAATCGTTCCCATAATCTCACCCGAATTTCCTTTTCATCATTTCCAGTATCGCTCAAGGTGAGTAATAGCCCATTTCCATTACTTGTTTTAACTCTTTAGGGGAGATACATGCTTACATATACTTTGATAATTTTATAAGTATATGAATAAATTACATAATTCAAATCAATTTCCTAATTAATATTTATCTGATATGGTTTATGGCTTAAGATGTGATATATATATGTACTCGCAAATTGCTCAACTAAAATACTGAAATCAGATAATAATGTTTTCAAATTGATTATTATAAGATGATATTTGACTATACTATAACATCCTGAATGATTCCCTTATCTCTATATGATATTTCTATGTTTCAACGGAAATAATTGCTAGGAAGAGCACAAATACTCTAGTTACATCATTATATTGATATTGTCTAAGTTACCCTTATCGCCATAAAGTCCCTCTACCATGAGCCATTAATCACTTGTATGTGAGCGCGAATAAAGTGAACAGCTTCTAAACTTGTTGAGGCTTGACATCCTATCCCACTAATACTCGACGGAATGCCTTTTGGTTAGTCGTGATACACTATATTTGAGTAAAAATAGGAATTGGCAAATCACCTATTACACGAGGGCAATATTATCATTGACTTGATAATCACCTCCGTTTTTACGGTATTTTGTTAACGTTTTGCGTGTCATGAGGCTTGGAGCAATATCTATAAGAAAATATATGTCTTCAAACATATATCTAGATACAGCTGTATAGTAATTGACCAGATTTGAATTATAAATCTCACTACATTAGTATCATGAGTTTCCATCTCATGTTAGGATTATAATTCAATACTTGAATTTGATTGAATATATATATATATATATATATATATATATATATATATATATATATATATATATGATTTATCTATGATTATAATCAACATCACTCAATACTTGTTCTATCACTGCTGGTATTTATTACAATTATTACTAAATATTCTTGAATCTATTGAAATAAAGAGTTTTCCATTAAACTCTATGAACTCACCAACCTTTGTGTTGACACTTTTAAGCATGTGTATCCCAGGTAATTAACGGAGCAGGACAAGACACAGAGCTGGCATTTATTCTTAGAGTTTGACAATCAATAAACACATTATGCGGAAGCTAGGATCAAGTATAACACATATAAAGATTAACTAAAACATAAATAGTAACGTACCCGATGCACTTCAATAAACCTTGAACTTGTGTAAAATAGATCAATGATAAACCCCTTACCGTTTTGTTTATCGATCTCTTGATAATTACTATAGTGAGTAATTACCTCGTTCTTGTACACACAAACTACCAACGAATAAAAGTTTATGCAAGTAAACGAAAAACACTTGATTTCATAAAAACCAAAATCGACCCAAACCCTTGAGGGGTGTTATGCCGATCGACCGGCCATGCACCCTCCAAGGATGTTCCAGATCCTTCTTGTCCTCCAAATTACATTCTAGTCCTTTTCTTTCGTTACTAATGATAGTTAGTACTTACATTTAAAATTTAATGATCATTAAGCCCTTCAAGTGTTTATATAAATATATATATACGATACATATAACATATATATATATACCATACTTTATTCTCATTTGTAATGTGTGCAATCCCGAGGTCTCGGGTTCGATACTAGTGATACGTGGGAATCGCACCAGGCTTTATCTCTCAAGGGATCTTGAGAAGCTTACAACTCCCACCAGGCAGTGTACCTGATCGTTGTAGTATAGTATAGTGACAAGTACCGGGGGATTGATCGTTCAGCTAGGAATAGTGTCGCTAGGATTATAAAACCTAAATACTAGTTCTAAAGATGAGAGATGATTAGTTTTGTATTTTTATATTTTTTAGAAAGCAAGTAAAAATCTCGGGTTTGAAGGATTTGGGCGGAATTAGTTGCTAGTCAACTAACCTAATACTAAAGATGCAATCAAAATAAAATACTAGAAATGAAAATAAACTAAATTAAACTAAAGTTGTGAGCAATAAGTGGAGAAGTTGTGTTTACTTAGATTTCACTACTCCCTAGATATCTTTTACACGTTAATTACTTGTTATAGTTGCGTGGATGACGGATTGTATTCCTTAATACCATTCATGGGGTGGCGCACTTAATTCCCCAATCCTATGAGTGCCTACTTCACTCCTATGTCGAGCCGGCTAAGAAGCTCCTAACATGGGATCATTAGAATTTACTCATTCATTAAATACAACCAATAAAACCTAGTGCACGTCAGTTCATGTTTCCTAAGATGTTCAAGCATGTTACCATTTGGAGATCTGCCAGTTTTCTTAAGCCTAACATCGAAATCATTCATCCAATACAACCATAAACAAGTAATCAACTCATAATTAACATCTAGGTTTCATTAGATCCAAGCAAACACAAGATAGATCTAGCCTAGCATGATGGAATTAAGACAAGAACAAGATATAGACGACCAACACATAGACATATTGATTGAATTAAAAGAACACTTATCTCATTTACACATGAAAGGGTTCAAGGGCTGAGAACCCTTGAAAAACCTGTAAAATTCGTACTAAATTCAGCCTTAGGGTTTCTCTAAAACTTCTCTCTTTTATGTGTAAAAATTAGAAAACTATATATAGGAAATAGGGTCTGACGGCGTCAAGACAAAATCGGTGACGCCGACATCTCGCCGCCAAAATACTTCTCGGACTGCCTTGATCTACTTTTGACGCCGTCATGTGTTATGTGTTTCCAGACCGTCATGCATTTTACTCTTGACGCCCTACTTCGTGACGCCTTCAATTCTGTACTGGGTCGTCATGGAAATTTGTAATACCCCAGGCAAATCCCACATTGGCTGTGACTTGGAGTGATGCTGGGACATATATGTTAACATTCGCCTTATATGACACAACGCGTTTTGTGGTGGAACGGTTAATCGGCCATACGGTTAAGCGTGCTCATGTGAGAGTAGTACTGGCTTGGGTGACCTGCCGGGAAGTCTTCACATGAGGGCCACAAGAACAAAGCCGTGAGCCTTCGGGCAAAGCGGACAATATTGTGGTCTATAAGGCGGGGTGTTACAGATGGTATCAGAGCCACTCCAAGCCGTTCAGGATGTGGGGCAAACTTCATCGGGGACGATGAGTCCCTACGGGGGGTGAATGTAATACCACAGGCAAATCCCACATTGGCTGTGACTTGGAGTGATGCTGGGACATATATGTTAACATTCGCCTTATATGACACAACGCGTTTTGTGGTGGAACGGTTAATCGGCCATACGGTTAAACGTGCTCATGTGAGAGTAGTACTGGCTTGGGTGACCTGCCGGGAAGTCTTCACATGAGGGCCACAAGAACAAAGCCGTGAGCCTTCGGGCAAAGCGGACAATATTGTGGTCTATAAGGCGGGGTGTTACAAAATTACTCTTGACGCCATCAGAAATTCCTTCTTGACGCCGTCACCTACTGTTCCCAGCAAGGAAAATTAAGACTTTGGCGTTTTCTTCACTTTTATGCTCCAAAAACGTCCGAATTGCTTCCTTTTCTAGATTTCTCTCCCAAAGTACCTAAAATCACAAAAGGAACGATTTAGGGCAATATTTGATCAAATAAATTCAATTCCGGGCTTAAATGACCCCCTAAAAGTGGTTCATTTTTCGCGTCATCATATACCCTTACACTTGAGATTTGCTTATCCTCAAGCAAATGCGCTTTTATTCTACTCAAAATACAAGTTAGGGGTCATTTAACTCTAATATAAAAGTAATTACAACAAATAATCGTTCCACTAAAGACCAATAGACAAGCACGGAGGTCATACACAAGCACCTCACAAATAGTGTTTAGATACTCACATCTCTCGGGTGTAATAAAGTATAAATTACAATATGGAAACGAAAGATATCTCTCACTACCTGTCCTAGCAAAATAGATTACCATAGGCTTGGGAAAGGATCAAACCTCCACCACATGGCGTAAGCACTTAGGATAAACTATCAAAGAGGTCTTTTAAAGGGTTGTAACGTTAGGTGTAAGGATATGAAATACACGGTTTTGTTGGATAAAGGAAGTTTTACTGGTGGCGAGTTAACAATCTTGGTTAATTACATGTACAATATGGCGTTGCTAAGCCAAGACTAGACTCGACTTAAGCTAATAAATGAAAAATAACAAAACATAAAAATGAACATAGAATAAAAAGGGATGGTAGTCAGTATGTTTTTTCTTTTCCTTTTTCTATTTTTTTTTTCTTTTTCTTAATTTTTTCGATTTTTTTTCCGCATACACTCTTACCCTACCATCCAAAATAATACATCATAGGGAATGAACATTCCCCTTACACTTGAATTTTTACATACTTTTCAATAAACTAATCTAATGACTCGAATTAAGAAAATCAAAACACTTGGAGCACTTTTAAGATTAACGTACATATGGGGGTAATAAATGATGTTCTTCCCCATTACTCCATAAAATAAGTACTTACCCATGAGTCCCAATCGTCCCAAAACAATATGTACAAGGATATGACTCGACTTGGCAACCACGTAATCAATTAGATAGTTAACTTAGGGTTTAAACATATAACAATAATGCACTAAAAATGAGCGCATACACGGAAGGCTAAGGCGATTTGGGTGTACATTTAAGTGGGGTGTAACAAATTCTTCCTTTAAGTAAAATGCTTAAAGTTAGAAACGAAAAGATAGGCTCGGAGGGTGTACTAGGGGTTTCGTGTACTAAAAATGAGTACAACGCTAAGGTGTGGGAAAAATTAGTTGACTTAACAAGCCAAGTAATATGACTTAAATGGTCAAGTAATTATGATACGGGTTTAACACAAGAGTGATCCTAATGCCTCTTATCATGTAGTAAATCCTACCACACGAATGTAGTCTCACTAGCGGTCTCGGGATGCATCACTAATGCAAGTTCTAGAATCTAAATGCTACCGGTACACTCATAAGCACTAATAGTAAATGCTTTTCCTATCAAATCTAAAGGCGAACCTCACATATTTGGGTGGAAAATTTTCCTGAATATACGGTTTTGTGCTAGTCATACAATCTCCTATCCATGAGACGCTTGCTATGGCTAAAGTTTCACTCCTAAATGTTGTAAAAAATTTTAAATTTGGCGCTAAAATTACACTAACAAGTATTTCTCATAGTTTTATTACACATCTACCATTAAACAAAACAAATTCAAACGAAAGTGTATTTGTAAGGTATCATTATTTTACCCTCCCCTTACACTTAAGATGAACATTGTCCCCAATGTTCAAGTAAAGAATGTAAAAGTGAAATAAGTAAAAAGAATGAAATCAAATACTCCCCTGATTTGCTCGGTATGGATAATAAGGTGGCCAGGTTAAATCTTCCTACAAGAAAATGAACAATCAAAGCTTTCCTTCCATAATATAAATAATCTTCTTGTCATACATAACCTGTAAATCCTGAGAAAATAGACAAGACAACCTCGCATAAAATCGGCGGAAACCTATATAAGTTACTAAATCCTAGAAAACAAAATAAGATATAATGCTTGTGGAATGAAGTTTGCAGATTTCCTGGAGATTATAAAACTTAATAATTCACAAAAACCATAAGACTCTGTTAGAAAAACAAAACTGATAAAATTTTCAGATTTTTACACGTGACACCGTCAGAAGTGACCTGCAGAAATTCTTATGTTAAGTTTCCGGAAAATTTCTGAAAAAACTTGGTCCTACTTCCTGGAAAATCCTGCAAAACTTCATTATGACTCAATACAAGCATTTGACTCTAACAAATACGAATCTACATGTTCATTTAATATCGTGGAGAATCATGATCGGTTTGTTTCTTAAAAACATATTTGGGGTTTCCCCTTACACTTATCTTTTGCAAAAATACTTTTGGGTGGAGTTAACACTAGGCCAAAACAACAAAGTAAAGTATTTCCACTATTTAATTGAGAAACATGATCTACCAATAATAAAAAATAAAGCATGCATACGGAAGCAAATAACAAACAAACAAAATAAAAATCACACAAAACATGGGTTGCCTCCCAAGAAGCGCTTTTCTTTATTTACGAGTCTTGTAGCTAGACTCAAGGTTATGGGTTACGTTTTCCTTTCCCACTTTTGTGCTAACTCAAAACATCTAACCCAATTCTCATCACGCTTGTATTCCGGGCCTAGATTCATGCAACCCGAATAATATGTTCTCCTCCTCTCATAATAGGCTTCATCAGTAATTCCATCTTCCTTAACCTCATAGGGTCGAATTTCATCAATTTGTAGATTTTTGATGCCCTTTAATTCTTCCTTCATGTGAGGCATCATGAAAGTGACCTTCTCTACCCCATCAGTAAACTGCGCTATCCCCTTCTCATGGTCGTGATACATCCTAGTCTTCTCAACAAAAGGTTGTCCTAAAACTACTAATCCGAGGTGTGGATCAATAATGCCCCTAACATCTTCTAGGATTACAAAGTCGTATTGATAAGTAAAATTTCCTATAAAGATGTGTACCCCTTTAACTTTCCTGACAAAGTTACATAGCCTATTAGAATTATAAGGGTCTTTTCTAGGGCTTAACCTTTCGTTCATTATCCAATTGTAATAGAGCCTAGACATGATATTCATGGGTGCTTTTAAGTCAATGTATGTATGCTCTCTAGACATGTACCCAATCATGCAAGGAATTTTTATGTTCCTGAAGTTATACCTCCTAATCCATGGAGTCTTTCAATATTTTGAGGGACAAGGATGTTGTAAAAGGAACCTATGGTTACTCAACTCATCCGGGGTTGGAGCGAAGTCTGTAAACTCAATTTTCATTTGGAGAGGCTTAATGAATTTCTTAAATGTGTTAGCTTCTCTTTTTCTTCTTTTATGCGCAATAAGCCTCTTGCTAATTTCTAAACGGCGACTCTCTAATTCCATAATGACCAAACTAGTACAAACAAAAACACGAAGAAATAAGATAGACTAAAGAAACCTAAAAATAAAAATTAAATCTTACTAGAAAGGAATCTAGCAAGTAGACCTAATAAAAAGAGATTCTAACATAGACAATAACTATTCCCCGGGTTGCGGTGCCAAAAACTTGATACGTGGGAATCGCACCAGGCTTTACCTCTCAAGGGATCTTGAGAAGCTTACAACCCCCACCAGGCAGTGTACCTGATCGTTGTAGTATAGTATAGTGACAAGTACCGGGGGATTGATCGTTCAGCTAGAAATAGTGTCGCTAGGATTAGAAAACCTAAATACTAGTTCTAAAGATGAGAGATGATTATTTATGTATTTTTATATTTTTTAGAAAGCAAGTAAAAATCTCGGGTTTGAAGGATTTGGGCGGAATTAGTTGCTAGTCAACTAACCCAATACTAAAGATGAAATAAAAATAAAATACTAGAAATGAAAATAAACTAAATTAAACTAAAGTTGTGAGCAATAAGTGGAGAAGTTGTGTTTACTTAGATTTCACTACTCCGTAGATATCTTTTACACGTTAATTACTTATTATAGTTGCGTGGATGACGGATTGTATTCCTTAATACCATTCATGGGGTGGCGCACTTAATTCCCCAATCCTATGAGTGCCTACTTCACTCCTATGTCGAGCCGGCTAAGAAGCTCCTAACATGGGATCATTAGAATTTACTCATGCATTAAATACAACCAATAAAACCTAGTGCACGTCAGTTCATATTTCCTAAGATGTTCAAGCATGTTACCATTTGGAGATCTGCCAGTTTTCTTAAGCCTAACATCGAAATCATTCATCCAATACAACCATAAACAAGTAATCAACACATAATTAACATCTAGGTTTCATTAGATCCAAGCAAACACAAGATAGATCTAGCCTAGCATGATGGAATTAAGACAAGAACAAGATATAGACAACCAACACATAGACATATTGATTGAATTAAAACAACACTTATCTCAATTACACATGAAAGGGTTCAAGGGCTGAGAACCCTTGAAAAATCTGTAAAATTCATACTAAATTCGGCCTTAGGGTTTCTCCAAAACTTCTCTCTTTTATGTGTAAAAATTAGAAAACTATATATAGGAAATAGGGTCTGACGACGTCAAGACAAAATCGGTGACGCCGTCATCTCGCCGCCAAAATACTTCTCGGACTGCCTTGATCTACTTTTGACGCCGTCATGTGTTATGTGTTTCCAGGCCGTCATGCATTTTACTCTTGACGCCCTACTTCGTGACGCCTTCAATTCTGTACTGGGTCGTCAAGGAAATTACTCTTGACGCCGTCAGAAATTTCTTCTTGACGCCGTCACCTACTGTTCCCAGCAAGGAAAATTAAGACTTTGGCGTTTTCTTCACTTTTATGCTCCAAAAACGTCCGAATTGCTTCCTTTCCAGATTTCTCTCCCAAAGTACCTAAAATCACAAAAGGAACGATTTAGGGCAATATTTGATCAAATAAATTCAATTCCGGGCTTAAATGACCCCCTAAAAGTGGTTCTTTTTTCGCTTCATCAACTAGTCATTTACTTATTAATATTTATACGTAACTTTTAACAGCTCCCGCTCGTATATCTATTAATAGTAAAATGACATTGGTTGGCGTCTTGCAACACTCCAATGCCCCCAGTTCGACTCGAGCTAGGTTTCCTGGAAAACCTTTAATGATTCATCATTAGTATTATCCTTTCACTTATAATACTACATTAATAAAGATGTGAGGTTCTTTATTAAATTATGTTTCTTGTCTCTTTATGATTGAACAAAATTACCAAAACATCTGAACGTATGCCAGATAGACTTTGGCGTGGCCACGCAAATATTTTGTCAACCTTACGAGAGGGCCCAGCAGTATTAAACTTCTGAACAAATCAGAAGGAACAAATTCTCTCTTGACTACAAGAATAACCCATGAACTTCGCAACACTTCTTAAAACAACCCTTATGACTTCCAATTACGGTAAGCGGTAGATTGTTCCACAAAAATGCACTACATCCATGACACTTATCTGATATCTCAAGTCTGAGGATAACTTTAAATATGATTCTCACAATAAATTTTAAATCATATTGTTGGGATAAGTCCAATACTCAATTCATTGAATATCATGTGAAATTGGTATGACTACGCATCAATATACTTTCAAGTATATCCTTAACCAATACTCAAAATTGTCTTAGTTTAGTGATATTCCCATATCATTAATCGACAACGGACAATTTAGAATAATAACTTATTCACGGATCTTAAACATGCAAATATAGGATATATTATTAAGACAATGAATAAATAAACATAAACAATACTTTATTTTATTAAAATAATAATTGTTCATTACATCCCTTATCCAAATATTAATCACAAATGGGCATGAAACTTTCAGCTAATTTAAGTCCTATTCCTTTAGCATGCTTGTAAAGCTTGGTGCCAGGTAAAGGCTTCGTAAATTGATCGGCTAAGTTTTCATCTGTGTGAACTTTGAGCTTTTCGATTTCACCTATTTCAACTTGTTCTCGAACATAGTGGTGCTTAATCGGGAAATGTCTGGTGCCTTTCATGATTCTAGGTTCATTGGCAAATGTAATTGCAACTGAGTTGTCATAATACATTTTTATAGGTCGCTGAATCGAAGGCATAACCACAACCCCTGACACAAACTTCCTAATCCAAACAGCTTCCATTGCAGCTTCTGAAGCAGCTATATACTCACTTTCTGTAGTAGACATCGCTAGTACACTCTGCTTTCTGCTCCTCCAATCCACAGCTCCTCCATTAATGACAAAGACATAACCCGTCTGAGACTTCGTATCATCTTTATCACCTTTCCAAGAAGCATCGCAGTAACCTGTAACATCAAGTTCTGCAGATGGAGTACCCCCAAAAACTAAGAACATCTCTTTAGTAGCCCTAAGGTACTTAAGAATATTCTTAACAGCAGTCCAGTGTTTCTCACCTGGATTCTGCTGATATCGACTGGTTAAGTTCTAAGCAAACGCCACATCAGGCCTTGTGCTTTTCACCGCATACATAATAGATCCCACAGCCGAAGCATAAGGGACTCTCTTCATGCGTTGCACCTCTTCAGGTGTTGAAGCACAAACTTTCTCGCTCAAGCCATGTTGTTCTTGCATCGGCAAATATCCTTTCTTGGAATTTTGCATATTGAATCTCTTCAATATTTTATCGATGTAAGCACTTTGGCTTAATCCAATTAATTGCTGAGATCTATCTCTATATATCTTGATTCCCAGAATAAATGCAGCTTCCCCTAAATCTTTCGTAGAAAAACAACTTCCAAGATATGCCTTAACCTTTTGCAAACTTGGAATATCGTTTCCCATGATCAATATGTCATCAACATATAATATAAGGAAAATTACATTACTCCCACTAGCTTTGTGATATACACATGGCTCATCAAGATTTTGAGTGAATCCATACTTTTTAATTTCATTGTCAAATCTCTTATTCCATTGTCGTGATGCTTGCTTCAATCCATAAATGGATCTTTTAAGCTTGCATACACGATCTGGGAATTCTGGATTCACAAACCCCCCAGGCTGCGCCATATAGATGTCTTCATCTAGGCGACCATTTAAGAAGGCGGTTTTGACATCCATTTGCCAAATCTCATAGTCATAGTAAGCAGCTATGGCTATAAGAATCCTAATTGCCCTTATGTCAGCTACAGGAGAAAAGATCTCCTCATAGTCAACACCAAAAGTTTGAGTATAGCCTTTAGCTACCAAACGGGCCTTATAGGTGTGTACAATGCCATCCATATCAGTCTTTTTCTTGTAGAGCCATTTACACCCAACTAACTTGGCACCCGGAGGTAGGTCGACTTCTTCCCAGACTTCATTGTCTTTCATGGATTGCATTTCCCCATACATAGCTCCCTGCCATTTTTCCTTTTCAGGACTATTCATAGCAGCTTTATAACTTGTAGGTTCATTAAGATCTCCTACCAAGTTGTCATCACACTCCATGTTAAGACATAGACGTGTAGGAGCCTTCACATGTCTAGATGACCTACGAACGGGAACCACTTCAACTTCAGGTGGAGGACCTAAACTTTCAGGTTCCACAGGAAGTTGCCTAGTGTTTTCAGAAGGTGCTAAATCTTCATGATCGTCTTCTAGATCATATACTCTCCCACTGAATTCTTGAGATATGAGCTCCTTTTCTTAGAAGTCTCCATACCTTGCAACAAAAACTTTGTTTTCAGTTGGGTAATAAAAGTAGTAACCCATAGTTTCCTTAGGGTATCTTACGAAGATGCACTTCACAGATCTTTGTTAGAGTTTGTCTGCTGAGTCACGTTTAACATACGCCTCACAACCTCAGACCTTTAGATAAGACAAGTTAGGAGCTTTTCCAGTCCATAACTCATATGGAGTCTTATCAACCTTCTTTTTTGGAACCATATTAATAATGCAAACCGTAGATTCTAAGGCATAATCCCAAAACGAGTAAGGAAGAGTTGTTAGATTAAACATAGTTCGTATCATGTCTTGCAATGTACGATTCCTTCTCTCAGATACACCATTTTGTTGTGGAGTATATAAAGAAGTAAGGTGCTAGACAATTCCCTCCTTTGCTAAGTAATCTATAAACTCTTGACTCAGGTATTCACCACCTCTATCGGATCGAAGCACTTTAATCTTCTTTCCAAGTTGCAACTCTACTTCTGCTTTAAACACATTGAATGTTTTAAACACCTCATGTTTATGTTTAAGTAAATAAACATAACCATAACGGCTGTAATCATCTGTTAATGTTAAGAAGTAGCTAGCACCTCTCCTTGACACATGTCTAAGTGGTCCACACACATCTGTGTGAATAAGACCAAGTAGATCATTAGCCTTTCAATCCTATTTTAAAAGGGTTTCTTTGTCATCTTCCCAGCAATGCAAGATTCACACTTATCAAATGATTCATCATTGATCTTTTCTAAAAGCCCATCATGTTGCAGTTTTTCATGCGATCTTTGCCAATGTGAGCAAGTCGACAATGCCAAAGATAAGAGGAATCCAGACCTTTCTTGATTCTCTTACTTTTGATGCTATACATTGCATTATTTTTAACAAAAGCATTATCATTATCATTCATATCAATTTCAAATACACCATTCACAGCAATAACATTAAAATAAAAAACACCATTTAAAGAAACTGAAATTCCATTGCTAGAAATAGTATGATGAAAACCAAGATTTAACAAACATGAGAATGAAATTACACCTCTAACAATTGACGGTGCATAATGACAATTATTTAAAGATAGTACTAAGCCCGAAGGCAACACTAAATCATAAACTCCTATAGCTTCAACTCCTGCATGCGCTCCATTACCAACGTGCAAGAATTGTTGTCCATAGGCCAGCTTTCTCTCAACTCTAAACCCCTACAAGGTATTGCAAATATGAATGCCACATCCCGTATCATATACCCATGAATTCAATTTAGGAGTAAGAGTGAATAATTCAATCATAAAGAACGCACCTGATGAACTGGGGTTACCAGTTTCATTCCCCTGCTTCTTGAGTCGCAAGTCATGAATGTAGAGAGGGCAATTGCGCTTCCAATGGCCCTTTTCATGACAATGGTGACATGCCTGATCCTTCTTGTTTGGCGGATTCACCTTGTTCTGCTTAGGCTGATGTTGCTTCATCTTGGGTTGAGGTTGATAGGCCATGACCTGCTTGCCTTTGTTACCTTTCCCTTTGCCTTTGTTCACATGCGATTTCTTCTGGATTCTCCCCCCATGAATTGCCAACACTTGCGGGGTAGGAGCCTTGACCTTGGCTGGTAGACTTTTCACATAATCAACAAGCAATGTGAGTAATTCTGAGACTGGCTTCCCCGAGCAGTGCATGTTGAAATTCTGCACAAAACCAGCAAAGTCCTTGTTAAGGGCCCTGTTGATCAAGTGCACTTGCACATTTTCGGGGTAACCAAATCCAATTCTGTAAAGCTGATCAAAAGATTCCTTCATCTCAGTCACATAATCTTCAACTGGTTTACCATCACCATGCTTGCAGTTATGTAGCTTGTCAAGTTCATCATACAATTCAACTGCAAGTGGTTTCTCATAAGACTGCTTAAGTACCTCAAGCATATCTTTAGGGAAAAAGTACTCAAACTTCTTTTGTAACTGAGCACTCATGCTAGTGAGCATTAAACAAGCAACCTCATTAAACTTAGCATGTTTCTCCCTCCACGCAGCCTTAACTGCTTCTTCTGCATCAGCAGCAGGCTCAGCTGGACATTCTTCGGTCAAGAAATTGAGCTTACCGGTCGCCCTCAAGACAATTCTAAGCGAACGGTGCCAATCATTGAAATTCTTTCCAGTCAATTTTTCTCTCTCAAGATGACTCTTGAAAGCAGAAATCACAGATGGGTTATCGGGTTGAGCCATATCTACAGATAAAAGTTCAAACATTAGTATTTTCGATAATAAATATCTTCAAGAAAATAAAATACCCATAGCTATATTCATGTAACCACCAAAATTTTCTTGAAAACCTAGGATCCAACTTTACATAGTTCCACCACATCAGTTGATCTGCTAGTGGTGAAAGTACAAAAATGGTAATCTGTCGAACAATAATTGGCAAACAAGATTTCCAATTCCTAGATCATTATGGGATTTACTTCAAATTGATTCATCAATTTGCCTTGTAACCATCTCATGTCTTAAGTTCTAGGTCTCACGCACAACTTAATCAAGTCGTCTACCTTAGAAAATGTAAAATTACAATTATGGTCTCACGCGTTAAAAGAATTTTACCTTGTTATAGTAATTTAGCCTAGGTCTCACGTTTACTAAATTAAAATTCCAATTGTTCCTTATAGATAGATGGCATGTAACTTAAATTATAAGGGTATTCAATTTTGATATGTGAATCAAAATATGTATAAAGATGCATGCACTCATCTTTATAGCATAAGTTTTCAAAACTTTTTATTACCAATTCGTGAAATTAATACACAAAGTTTTACTTGAGGTTTAAAAAACCCTAAGATGACTTTCTACAATTATGATTTTTAAAGTAATTCGTTTAAGATATATTCAAGATTGTGATAACCAAGGCAGACTCTAAGACTCTTTTCTAAGCCTTCAAATCACGGTTATGAATATCGTCTTAAAGGACTTAATTTAAAAAGCATATTTGTACAAAACATCAATCAAGCAAAAGTTTATGGATTCAATCTTAAAATCATGTAATAAAGTATGAATCTTGCTAGTCTAGCCTTGGAGCGAACTACCGTGCGAAGCGAACCGTTGTTGGCATCTAAGACTCCGCAATATTCAATCTTTATCACTTATGGTTTCACCTTTATTAGTCCATATTATTTTCTTTTATGAAAATCACCCTTTTTATTGCTTACAACTAGTCCAACAATAAAGAAACAATAAAAAGACAAGTAATTTAAAGAAAATAAACAAATAATAATAATAACGTGAAACAATTAGCGACATGCAAACCTTGTAAAAAAGATCCTAATAAAATTAATTCTAGTTATAATAACGCATGTAATCAACTAAGGCCTTCTCCTCTTGATGGAGAAGAGCCACATACATTGACGAATCAATTGCGTAGGCCAAAGTCAATATACACACAACATAGCATATAAATTGATTTTAATACATATATAAATTGGAGTCTTCCCCAATAGATCTATATAAAACATGTGATAAATAAAAAAAAAACAACAAGATCCATGAATAACATGCATGTTTCGTCATGGATTAAACCTAACAATTAGCACATAGGTCACAAGTACGTTCACATAACCGGTTAAAGACCTAGGGTTTCTAGTGATTACAATTTGATCAAGTAAACCACAAACCCTAATTAGGGTTTTATGTGGAAATCGACCCCCCCCCCCCCAAAATTAGGGTTAGGGTTTAAATTTTATTAAAATAATTAAAGAAAAAACCCTAGATCAAAACATGTATCTAAAACAATTAAATATTCGATTTTTATTACGTTTTACAAATCAATTACATGTTATACATGGCTCATGATGCCACTGTTAGAGTTTGACAATCAATAAACACATTATGCGGAAGCTAGGATCAAATATAACACATATAAAGATTAACTAAAACATAAATAGTAACGTACCCAATGCACTTCAATAAACCTTGAACTTGTGTAAAATAGATCAATGATAAACCCCTTACCGTTTTGTTTATCGATCTCTTGATAATTACTATAGTGAGTAATTACCTTGTTCTTGTACACACAAACTACCAACGAATAAAGGTTTATGCAAGTAAACGAAAAACACTTGATTTGGTAAAAACCAAAATCGACCCAAACCCTTGAGGGGTGTTGTGCCGATCGGCCAAGAAACAAAGAAAGAAAAGAAAAGGTTTTAGGGTTTTGTGTGTGTGCACAAAAGATGTGAAAGTCTAACCCTTGGCCTTGTATTATACTAGAGTAATCTTGGGGAGCAAGGAAGCTTGGGTCGACCCCCTTGGGCCTAGGATCGACCGGCCATGCACCCTCCAAGGGTGTTCCGGATCCTTCTTGTCCTCCAAATTACATTCTAGTCCTTTTCTTTCGTTACTAATGATAGTTAGTACTTACATTTAACATTTAACGATCATTAAGCCCTTCAAGTGTTTATATATATATATATATATATATATATATATATATATATATATATATATATATATATATATATATATATATATATATATATATATATATATATATATACGATACATATAACATATATATATTTATCATACTTTATTCTCGTTTGTAATGTGTGCAATCCCGAGGTCTCGGGTTCGATACTAGTCATTTACTTATTAATATTTATATGTAACTTTTAACATTTATCACTTTGATAAATTAATATAGTGTAAAAATCAAATATGTCATTCTTACAAACCTTTATATCTTTTAATGAGATTTTAAATCAAATGTTTCATCTTTTATCAAAAATATTATTTGAATGAAAAATAACTTTCAAAACGCTTCTTTTAAGCCGTTTTATGTGATTATGACTTCGATCCTCCCCGTAACACCCAAATTACTTTTTCGCGGCTAAACTATAAATTTGGGGGTGTTACATATTCCATTTTTTTGACTTTCACAAATTACATACGAACTCAGTGTGGAAGTTACATTAAGTCCTTTCAGTGTGACAATGGGAAAGAGTATAACAACAGTTCCTTTCATCAATTTTGTGCAAAAAATGGAATGGTTTTTCGCTTTTCATGTCTACATACCTCCTCTCAAAATGGGAAAGCCGAAAGTAAAATCCGAGCCATCAACAACATAATTCGTACAATTTTATCTCACTCTTCTATGCCAAGCACGTTTTGGCATCATGCTTTACAAATGGCCACTTATGTGCACAACATACTTCCTAGTAAACTACTCGAGCACCACTCTCCTACCCAAATTCTATACAATCGTACCCCTACATATGATCATTTACGGGTGTTTGGTTGCTTGTGTTACCCAATTTTCCCATCGAACACCATAAACAAACTTCAACCACGTTCAACATCATGCTTATTCTTGGGTTATCCAAGTCATCACCATGGATATAAATGTTATGATATGTCAACACAAAAGAAATTTATCTCTAAACATGTCATATCGTTGAAACTAAGTTTCCCTTTTCCACTTTACACAAACCCACGCCACAAAGTTTTACCTTTTTACAAGATAATATTCATTAATATTTCATACCATCATTCTCATTAGAAGATTCCTATACACAAACCACTAATGAATAGCCCGTTATCGAGCAACCGTCACCTGTTAGTCCCTTAACTCCCACACCTCAATCTAGTGACTCACCAACTAGACCTATTTCTCATCCTTATAGCCCCTCATCACAACCCATTACTTCTATCTCTCGGCCCACTTCTCAAGCATCCTTGCTACGTTCTCAACCCAATTCTGTCCATATCCACAGCCATATAGTATCTCGGCCCACAACACCATCTAGGCCTCCTCATTCCTCTTGAACCACTCACTCTCCTAAGCCACCAACAGTCCCTGTTCGGTCCATCCATACCCGCAGCATGTCTGGCATTACCAAGTCAAAAACCCCTTTCAATCTTTCTGCTTCTACATCTATTGCTCATGTTCCTCATAATCCAAAAGGTGCTTTATCTTACATGAATTGGAACCATGCCATGACCATTGAATTTAATGCTCTAATTGATAATAAGACATGGGTTTTAGTACCTCGTACACCTGATATGCATGTGAGTAGATCTATGTGGATTTTTAGACATAAAATGAAATCTGACGGTTCTTTTGAGCGTTATAAAGCTCGTCTTGTTGGTGATGGCAGGTCTCAACTACTTGGTGTGGATTGTAATGAAACTTTTAGCCCGGTCATTAAACCGGCAACCATTCGAACGGTGCTTAGTATTGCTCTTTCCAAGTCATGGTCGATTCATCAATTAGATGTAAAGAATGTGTTTCTACATGGTAATCAATGAAACCGTGTATATGTATCAACCATTTGGTTTTCGAGACCCTCATTACCCGAATCATGTATGTCTTCTCAAGAAGTCTCTTTATGAACTTAAACAAGCCCCACAGGCATGGTACCAATGGTTTGTGGATTTTGTCTCTACTATTGGTTTTGTGCATAGTAAATGTGATCACTCGCTGTTTATCTATCACAAGGGTAAGGATATAGCTTATTTGCTATTTTATGTTGACGAAATTATTCTTACAACTTCGAGTGACCTGCTTTGGAACTCACTTATGTCACTTTTAGCATGTGAATTTGCTATGAAGGATCTCGGTCCTTCGAGTTACTTTTTGGGGATTGCTGTTAGACGCCATCAACATGGGATTTTCCTTAGTCAACAGAATTATGCTAAGGATATTATTGCACGAGCCGGTATGTCGTCTTGTAATTCAGTTCGTATCATTCACTACTTACAAGGTACACTTGACTATTGTCTTCATCTTTCCAAGTCACCTGTTCATCGGCTTGTCATTACACAGACACGGATTGGGGCCGGTGCCCCTATACCCGGTGCTCAATTCGGGCTATTGCGTATTTTTGGGTGATAATCTCATCTCATGGTCATCGAAAAGACAACCCACTCTTTCTCGGTTAACCAGCTGCCTTAGGGCAGTTGGCCACCAACTACCGCAAAAGCGCGCAGTTGACCAAGTCAAAGCTTAAAGGCGGGGGTTCAAATCCGGACTCCAACTTGGTCAGCAGTGTTGCCTAGGTAATTTACCGGGATACGCCTTCCTTGTTGGGTGGGGGGCTCGGTACCAAAAAGGTACACAGACTTGAGATGGTTCTGCCAAATACCATTTTTTTTTCTCTTTCTCGGTCAAGTGCCGAAGCCGAATATCGTGGGGTTGCAAATGTGGTATCGGATTCTTGTTGGATTCGTAATTTACTACTTGAATTACATTGTCCCATTCCCAAAGCTACTCTTGTGTTTTGCGACAATGTTAGTGCTATTTATCTATGCGGCAATCCTGTTCAACATCACCGTACTAAACATACAGAAATGGATATTCATTTTGTACGTGAAAAAGTAGCTCGTGGGGAGGTACGGGTTCTTCATGTTCCATCTCGCTATCAGATTGCTGACATATTTACCAAAGGTCTTCCCTAGGTTTTGTTTGATCACTTTCGGGATAGTCTTAGTGTTCATCCTCCTCCCGCTGTGACTGCGGGGTGTATTAGATATAAGTTATATGTAACAAACTATCCTACAAATGTAGATAGTAAATATCTGTGTATAACTAGTCATATCTAGTCCCAAAATAGCTCTCAGTTTGTTAGGGACTCTTTTGTATATATAGTATTGATCATGAATGAGAACGGCAACCAATTCCATTCTTTCACGAATTGAACAAAAAAAAAAAAAAAAAAACTTTTTCTGTAAATGTTTACTTTTGTTAAAGATATTTACATAATTTACTGAGACAAATACTCAATAACTCGTAATCTAACATAAGAAGTACAATTTACGTAAGATGGAAATATAATCATCACGTTTTATTAATAAGAACACAATTCATCGAAAAAGAGTTGTTTTAGATATATTTGTAACCCTCTGTATTAGCATGCCTTAGATCAGATAGTGTCAAATATTGCTAGTAAGCTGTTTAAGATATGGTTAGGTGACCTTCCATTTTTAATAGTCTAGATACAGAGCCTTAAGAAATGACATATTTTGTTAAATTTTCTTACCAGCGCCGCAACAAGCAGTAGAGTGATCTAAGCAACAGGAAAAGAGTGCATATTGAATGTTTTAATGTGCAACGTTGCAGACACCTTAAATGTTTGGGTGGTCTATTTTATTATTATCTACCATAGTAATGACTTTTAATATATAGTTTTATTAAAGCTGGGGTCATGGGTTTGAAAACAGTATGAGCGTGTCTTTGTATCCTTTTATTCATGGAGTTATGTAAGTTACCTCCAGCATGCATGTTGGCTGAAGGATAGATTAATCGGAGGCGTCAGAGAGTTGGTTTCCCTTTTTTTCACTTCAACAATAACAACGTGCCGACGAGACTATACACATAAAATACCATAACCTTACCATAATCAAAATATTTTAGTTTGATCATTTTGCACAAAAAAACACTAGATGCATGATTAATTTGTTTGATTCTAAAAAGTGTTCACCAAAATCATTATAGTTGATCAATATTTTCTATCGATTGCTCATCCCTTACTATACTCTGCCAAAAATGGATACATTGAGACACCCTCAAATAATAATATTTAATTGTATCAGAGACAGCTGAATTATATATCAGTAAATTGCAATTTTGCTGAAAGGTCAAATAGTAGGCTACATTATTAATTTATTACCATCACAAACCAAATGTACAACACTTTTGGCCTTTAAATATGTTCATTATTCATGAAAACAAATAAACCATTTCGAAGTATATTGAAATGGCTTCAAGTGGTACGATTGTGTTAGCATTTTTCCTACTAATAACTTTGTGCTTGAAAGGTTCAAAGGCTCAATCAGGGTGCACCAATGTTCTCATTGGAATGTCTTCGTGCTTAAACTATGTTACGGGAAGTTCCAAAACACCAACTTCTTCTTGTTGTTCATCTCTTGCTAATGTTGTTCAATCACAGCCGCAGTGCCTTTGCTCCGCCCTTGATGGTAGCGCTTTGTCAGGACTAGGAATCCGTATTGACAAAACCGCTGCATTAGCACTACCGGGTGCTTGCAATGTGAAGACTCCACCTGTTAGCCGATGCAATGGTATACTATTAGTATCTTGTTTATAATTATGTCTAACTTTATTATCAAGATATTGCACTTAATATATTTAGTACCCAGTTTCAATTATATTTTCGATCTAGCTCTATCTTCACTAGGATAGATTTTCCCATTTGCACACAATACTTTATTTATAAAAATAAATATATTAAAAAAAAAAAAAAAAAAAAAAAAAAAAAAAAAAAAAAAAAAACTGCTTTTTGAATTGTACAATAATTGTCAATGTGTTGAAATCAACTTTGAATTTAAAAAAATTTGCATTTATATGTGCTCTGTTAATTTTATTTTCTGGAGTGAAATGGAAAAGTTTGAGATGGTAATAAAAAAAATTGTGTTCCTGATATTTTTTCGGATGGGGAGGAAAGTAAAGGATAGTAAATTACATCAAAATTAATCTTCTAATTTACTTCCCAAATTGGGATGAAATGGATTAAAGTTGATTTTAAAGCTCTTTTTTAGTTACTTACTTACTTCGTTCTCTTTTCTTTCCAACTCGAGAATACAAGATAAAAAAATAATTTCTTATTCCTCTCCTCTTTACTTCACTCCTTTTTTTCTCTCCATCTCTCTTCTTTTCGTTTTATACTCGGGAACAAAGCGTAAGTGTTTACAATTTTGGGGAAAAATACTAGCATGTTTCCTATGCTATGAGAAAAAAGTGTGTGAATCACAGATATACTTGTTCCATCTCCCATTGACCTTAGAAACTTTTAACTACAGGTGGAGGTAGTGCACCCATGATGGCTCCTGCTAGATCTCCACAAAGTTCAGATGTTGAATCCTCAAATGGGCCTTCCCCATCTAGCATATCCGACACAGGTATGAACTCAAAGAATGCTGTTTATATAACAAAATGAGAAAAAAAAAATAGAAAAGTTAACATGTGGCAACTTTTGACGATTAATGATATATGTAACAGGACCGAGAAAAGTTCTTGAAAATGGCGAATAATCTAATGGTGGTGGCTGCAACAAGATGCACTACATGATTGTGTCGAGTGTTCTGGTTATCCTACTCCTGGCTATGTTGGTAATCTACAAGACTATAAGCAAGAATAATAATGTGTGTTTCTGAGTTACTTGTAATTTGTTGTTTCGTTTTCATGTTATAGAATGTATCGCTGTTTGAGTGTTGTAATTCGATTTCTTTTTATACAGTATGTTTATTTGTATTGTGAAAAATATGCATGGTTATACTAAATATTGTTAAATTACAATCCGTATGCACATGACTGTTTCTTTAAAATGCAAGTCGCCATAGTCCAGGCTAAGTATGGGTTCAAAACCACGACTGACCTAATAATTCTGGCCAGATTAGGCTAGGTCACGGACCTTTAATGACAGACTAGTGATATAGATAGTCCAAGACAAGTATCGGTCAAACCGCATCCTAGATCGAGTCAGTCTAGCTAGATTGTCTTGCACTCTTGGCAGCTCAAGTATTGCCTGGATTTGCCAATATTTTAGATCAGCCTGGCCAGCTAAAGCCTTTCTCCGCGTTTTACCCCCAAAGAAAGATTTCGTCAAGTGTAGAAAAGTAATGTATTTTTGGGTAAAAGGTCAAAGACCCGGTAAATATAATGTAGAAGTAATGTAGACATTAGCAAGGACTGACAGAACCATAACCAAATATGACCGGGTGCACAATTTTTTTGAAACCTAATATAGATTCACATTTCAATTGACTGGGTGCATTTAAGAAAAAATTATATTTTTTTTTAAAATTAGTATTAAGGGTCCCGCAATTTTTTTGAAACCTAATATAGATTCACATTTAAGGGTCCCGGGCACCCGCGGGAACCCCTGGTTCCATCCCTGGACATTGGTCACTGCCATCCCCGACAAAGTGAGCTTATCAATATCACAATATAATTTATTTTATAATCTTGGTTGAAAATAAAAAAATCAATGGTTGACAAATCCTCTCAGGAGTCAAAATAAAGAAAATATCAAGAAGACAATGGATGAACTTCAGAAACAATAACAAGCACCTTAGAAACAACCAGCAAACCACCTCACAAAACCATACACCACCCGCTCCAGTGCCAATTCTAAACCCAAAAAACTCTATAACATTTTACTTACTTCCTGTCTAATTTACTGTATTTTATACAAGGTAATTGGTGTTCATAAAAATTCTATTAATGCATGAAAGCTATGATCTGGTTTGTGTCTTGGTGGGTCCATAAACTCTTAGTTTGTTTCTAAATGATATGGAAGGTAAGCTAGAATTTTTCTAGGTACACTAGTAAATCGAGGCTCAATACTATTAGCAGGAGGAAGAGATATCTATTTTTTTGGGACGACAATTGTGACTATATGGCCCTTAACCCAGAAAGCGTAGCGAGCCCACACAACCAAGTTGGGTTCAGCCCAGAAGGCAACACCGAGACAGTGATTATTAATGTCTAGTCATATTTAGGGACGTACCACTGTAAACTTTCTTTGTTTTCAACGTCTTGTAAAGGACCAAATTGAACCAAAAAACCTTTTCCGTAAATCTTTACTTTTGTTAAAGATATTTTCATAATTTACTGACAAACACTCAATAACTCCTAATCTAACGTAGGAAGTACAATTTACGTAAGATAGAAATGTAATCATCATGTTTTATTAATAAGAACACAATTCATCGAAAAAGAGTTGTTTTAGATATATTTGTAACCCTCTGTATTAGCATGCCTTAGATCAGATTGTGTCAAATGTTGCTAGTAAGCTGTTTAAGATATGGTTAGGTGACCTTCCATTTTTAATGGTCTAGATACAGAGCATTAAGAAATGACATATTTTGTTAAATTTTCTTACCAGCGCCGCAACAAGCAGTAGAGTGATCTAAGCAATAGGAAAAGAGTGCATATTAAATGTTTTAACGAGCAACTTTGAAGACACCTTAAATGTTTGTGTAGTCTATTTTATTATTATCTACCATAGTAATGACTTTTAATATATAGTTTTATTAAAGCTGGGGTCATGGGTTTGAAAACAGTAAGAGCGTGTCTTTGTATCCTTTTAATCATGGTGTTATGTGAGTTACCTCCGGCATGCATGTTGGCTGAAGGATAGATGAGTCAGAGGCGTCAGAGAGTTGGTTTCCCTTTTTATCACTTCAACAATAACAACGTGCCGAAGAGACTATACACATAAAATACCATAACCTCACGATAATCAAAATATTTTAGTTTGATCATTTTGCACAAAAAAACACTAGCTGCATGATTAATTTTTCGATTCCAAAAAGTGTTCACCAAAATGGTACATTGAGACACCTCAAATGATAATATTTAATTCTATTAAACACAGCTGAATTATATATCAGTAAATTGCAATTTGGGTGCAGAAAGGTCAAATAGTAGGCTACATTATTACAGTAATTTATTACCATCACAAACCAAATGTACAACACTTTCGGCCTATAAATATGTTCATTATTCATGAACACAATTAAACCATTTCGAAATATATTGAAATGGCTTCAAGTGGTAAGATTGTGTTAGCCTTTTTCGCACTAACTTTGTGCATGAAAGGTTCAATGGCGCAATCAGGGTGCACCAATGTTCTCATTGGAATGTCTTCGTGCTTAAACTATGTTACGGGAAGTTCCAAAACGCCAACTTCTTCTTGTTGTTCATCTCTTGCTAATGTTGTTCAATCACAGCCACAGTGCCTTTGCTCTGCCCTTGATGGTAGTGCTTTGGCAGGACTAGGAATCAGAATTGACAAAACCGCTGCATTAGCACTACCGGGTGCTTGTAATGTGAAGACTCCACCTGTTAGCCGATGCAACGGTATACAACTAGAATCTTGTGGATAATTGTGTCTAACTTTATTATCAAGATATTTCAGTTAATATATTTAGTACCCAGTTTCAATTATATTTTCGATCCGCCAGCTCTATCTTTACCACGATAGATTTTCCCATTTGCACACGATATTTTTTTTTTTATTAAAAAAAAAGGCTTGTGAATTCAAATTGTACAATTATGTCAATGTGTTTAAATCAACTATGAATTGAAAAAAATTTGCATTCATAAGTGCTCCGTAACTTTTATATTTTTGCTAATAAATGTAAGTATCTATACACGTTCATTAAGTGTTTACAATACTGGCGAAAAATACGCATGTTTCCTATGCTTTGAGAAAAAAGTGTGTGAATATATACTTGCTCCATCTCCCATTGACCTTAGAAAATTTTTCGACAACTATAGGTGGAGGTAGTGCACCCATGATGGCTCCTGCTAGATCTCCACAAAGTTCAGATGTTGAATCCTCAAATGGGCCATCCCCATCTAGCATATCCGACACAGGTATGAACTCAAAGATTGCTGTGTAAATTGTACACTTAACTGTAACAAAATGAGAAAAAAATAGAAAACTCAACATGTGGCAACTTTTGATGATTAATGATACATGTAACAGGACCGAGAAAAGTTCTTGAAAATGGCGAATCATCTAATGGTGGTGGCCGCAACAAGGTGCAGTACATGATGATGTCGAGTGTTCTGGTTGTCCTACTCCTGGCTTTGTTATCCTGAACCTCTGTCAACTTTTAAGGGCCTATGTTAGTAATCTACAAGACTACAAGCAAGAATAATTATGTGTGTGTTTGAGTTTACTTGTAATTTGTTGGTTCGTTTTCATGTTATAGCATGTATCGCTGTATGAGTGTTGTAATTCGATTTCTTTTAATACAGTATGTTTATTTGTATTGTGAAATATGCATGGTAATACTAAATATTGTTAAATTAGACTCCGTATGCACTGATGCACATGCTACTGTTTCTTTAAAATGCACGGCGCCATATTCCAGGCTAAGTATGGATTCAAAACCAAGACCGACCTAATAATTCAGGCCTGATTAGGCTAGGTCACGGGCCTTTAATGCCCGGCTAGTGATATATACTCCAAGACAAGTATCGGTCAAACCGCATCCTCTATCGAGTTAGTCTAGATTGTCTTGCACTCTTGGCGGCTCAACTATTGCCTGGATTTGCCAATATTTTAGATCAGGCCTACCAGCTAAAGCCTTTCTCTTTGTTTTACCCCCAAAGAAAGATTTCTTCAAATGTAGAAGTAATGTAGACATTAGTCACTACCATGCATGCCCTTGTTGAAAAAGTGAGTTTATCAATATCACAGTATAATTTATTTTATAATCTTGTTTGAAAAAAATAAAAATAAATAAATCAATGGTTGACATATCCTCTCCGGAGTCAAAAGAAAGAAAATGTCAAGAAGACAATGGATGAACTTGGGTCATCGGAAACAATAACAAGCACCTTAGAAACAACCAGAAAACCACCTCACAAAACAATTCGGTTTCTGCATATATTCAGGACCATGCTCGAGATCTTTAAACAGTATGGACATGATAAGTGTTTACATTGCTGGGAAAAGAAACAAGGAAGGTAAACAATTAGGTTTCTGCATATTTTCAGGTATTACAAATCACTTGGCTTTTGCTCGTAAGCTAATTACTATTTGTAAAGGTACCGAAAAAACGCAAATCGATCAGGTTCCCACCTTCACCCCCTAAACATAACTCCATTCATATTGGTTGTCCTACTGGTGGGTTACATCCTTCTTGAATGTTGTATGCAAACACCCTAGCAGGGAAGAAAAATCCAAAGTCGAAACCCATAACAAACATTCATCTCCAACTTCTACCTTCACCTAGCCACTCTTTACATGCCATCTTTGTTAAACTCAAAACCATTGTTGGTGATTTGAACACCCACCACGTCCTCCTTGACCAAGGATTTGACATTAAATATATTGAAGGCCCCCATCTTCTTATCAAAATTAATGACCAAACCAGGGTTGATAGTGAACTTGCTAATAATGCCCTTATCTCCCACATCAAATCCATGACACCTTGGAACCCTAATACCCGCATCAAAAAAACGTCTCATTCGGCTATCCATTGCAAGCTTACCACCCCAAATTTGGTACTCTGACTCTTTCAAAACCATCGCAGAATTATATGGTTTAGTCCTAATTAACACCGGATGAGTCTCGTCATAGGCAATGGAACAAGACTAATGGGACGGTAATCTTGCAGAACTATATGGTTCAGTCCATAATAAAAGCAAATTGAACATTGCTAATAACTGAATTCAATACTAACTTTAATCTATTCGCCAACACCTTTGAAATTATCTTGTAATAACAACCCACAAGACTAATGGGACGGTAAATCGGTAATCTCGTGGATTAATGGGATTTATTACCTTCGGAATTAAAGATATGAAAGAAGAATTACACCCTTTTGCAATGGAACAAGATGAGCCAAAAAACTTGATCGCTTGTAGAATTTCTTCACCAAGAAGCTCCCAATAGTATTTTATGAATTTGAACAAAAATCCGTCGGGACCTTGAGACTTTTCACTTCCATAATCCCAAACAACCCTCTAACTTCGACATTCAAAAGGTCTTTCGAGATTTGATCGATAACAACCATCACCATCAATAACACCAAACTTGACGGTGATGGTTGTTATATTGAGGGTGTTGTCTGATTTTAACATTAAAAGTGAGGTGTTGAAACGCCTATATGAACTTGAAGAACATAATATTGCATCTTTGAAACAAAAAACTTGACGTAAGTATACTCTTGAAGGAGACAAGAATACTAAATTCTTTCATTCGGTAATTAACGGAAGGAATAAGCGTCAATCAATCCATGGTGTCAAGCTTAACGGAAGTTGGACTACGAAATCCAAGTCTAGTTAAACAGTTTTTTACGGTTCCTTCTCTTCAAGATTTAAGGAGGCTCTAATTAACAGACCAAGTTTTGAAAGTCAAAAATTTAAGAAGATTTCAGAATTATCGATCAAACCTCGAAAGACCTTTTGAAATGTCTGAAGTTAAGAGGGTTGTTTCGGATTGTGGAAGTGAAAAGTCTCCAGGTCCCGACGAATTTTCATTCAAATTCATAAAACGCTATTGGGAGCTTATTGGTGAAGAAATTCTACAAGCGATCAAGTTTTATTTGCTCATCTTGTTCCATTGCAAATGGTGTAATTCTTCTTTCATATCTTTAATTCCGAAGGTAATAAATCCCATTAATCCACAAGATTACCATCCCATTAGTCTTGTCGGTTGTTATTACAAGATAATTTCAAAGGTGTTGGCGGAAATATTAAAGTTAGTATTGAATTCAGTTATTAGCAATGTTCAATCTGCTTTTATTATGGATAGGCAGATTTTTGACGGTCCGTTGATAGTAAATGAGGTGATATCTTGGGCTGAACGATTCAATCACAAAATTCTAATCTTCAAAGCTGATTTTGAAAAAGCTTTTGATTCCATTAATTGGGATTTTATCAATGGTGTAATGGGGCAAATGGGTTTTAGTACTCTTGGGAGAAAATGGATTCGAGCTTGCCTGGATTCTAGGTTCTCGTTTGTGCTCATCAATGGTAGCCCAACTCCAGAGTTTAAACTTTCCTAGGGCCTCAGACATGGAGACCCGCTTTCTCTTTTTCTTTTTAACATAGCAATCGAAGATCTCCATATTGCTATGATGGAATCTAGGGAGAAACATACTTTTCAGGGTATTAAGCTGGGTCAAAGTGAGGTTACTATTTCTCACTTACAATTTGCTGATGACACTTTATTTCGTGGTTAATGATCAGAGCAAAACGCATCAATCTAATCAGAATCTTGAGGTGTTTCCAGGTTGCGCCGGGTTTGAAAGTTAATCTTTCAAAAAGTCGCTTAATTGGTGTGGGGCCTCGGGTGGAAGAATTCAGAAGGTTTGCTCGGTTGATAAAATGTCAAAGGGAGGTTTTACCTTTTAAGTATCTTAGGTTGCCGGTAGGTGCAAATATGAGGAAAGTTTCTAGTTGGAAACCAATCATAGATAAATTTCAGTCAAAGCTCTTCTTATGGAAAGCGAAGATGTTATCGTTCGGGGGAAGGCTCGTCCTCATTAAATCTATGATGTCAAACTTACCTATTTATTTTTTCTCGCTTTATCGAGCTCCAAGTGAAATAACAAAATCCTTGATCGCATCCCTATGAATTTTTCTGGAGTGGTGGTCTAGAAGATAAGAAAATTGCAAGGATTTCGTGGAAAGATCTTATTGCTTCATTGGCAGAAGGTGGTCTTTGCATTGGATCTCTATATACTTGTAATGTTGGTTTATTGGCCAAGTTGTGGTGGAGAAGGAAAACTGAAGATCAGGCACTATGGAAACAAGTTAATCAAGCTATTCATGAGAAATTGGAAGGAGGAGCATTTAAAAAAGGCACATGGGCTAATATAACAAAACTAGATGAGGAGCTTCAACAACTTAACATTCCTTTAAACTCTTTCTTTTCTCGTAAAATTGGTAAGGGAGATTCAGTTATTTTCTGAACTGACAAATATGTTTCCTCGATTCTATGCTCTTGAGCTTGATAAGGATTGTAGTTTAAGTAAGAGGCTCTTTCGAGTTAGTGAGACTTTCACTTGGAGTTGGAATTGGAAACGGGAATTGGAAACGGGCTTTAAGAAGCAGGCGAGAGAGGGTTGATTTGATCAGCTAATTGATGAGGCGAAAAATGAACCGTTTTTAGGGGATCATTTAAGCCCGAAGTCGAGATTATTTGATCAAATATTGCCCTAAATCGTTCCTTTTGTTATTTTAGGTACTTTTGGAGTGAAATCTGGAAAAGTAAGCATTTTGGATGTTTTTGGAGCATAAAAGTGAAGAAAACGGCAAAGTCTTAATTTTCCTTGCTGGGAACAGTACCTGACGGCGTCACTTGATCCTTAATGACGACGTCAAGAGTAATACAAGAGGTGGAAGTGGATGATACACGTGACGGTCCAGAGTGTTTTGTGCATTGGAGATGCGGCGTCACCCAAGGCCGTCATGGTCCAAATATTAGTGACGGCCCAAAACAATTTTACACATGACGGTGTCAAAAGTGGATCTAGGCAATCCAATTTCATTATGGGCGGCGAGTTGACGGCGTCACAGATTTCTTCTTGACGCCGTCACCCTGTAAAATCTATATATAGTTTTCCAAATTTCATTCATTAGGGTGTAACTTTTAAGGTGCAACTTTGGAGAAAAACCCTAGTCCGATTTTCACAGTTTTTTCAAGGGTTTTAACCCTTTGAAACCTTTCATGTCAATTTTAGATAAGTACTCTTTCAATTCAATCACTATGTCTATGTGTTGCTTGAATATATCTTACACTTGTCTTCAATTTAATATGCTTGGCAAGAAAACTGGTAGACTTCCATTGGTAACTTGCTTGAACGTCTTAAGAAACATGATCAGAGGTGTACTATGATTTTTGGTTGTATTTAATGCGTAGGAGAATTCTAATGATCCCATGTTAGGAGCTTCTAACGACTCGACATAGGAGTGAAGTAGGATCCTATAAAGTTAGGGAATATTGTACACGGCCATACGACTAGTATTAAGGAATATGACCCATCATCCATGCAATTGTAACAAGCTATCAACCTTTAAAGATATCTAGGGAGTAATGAAACCTAAGTAAACACAACTTTCCCCATTATTGTTACACCACACTAGTATAATTAGATTTATTTTCATTTCTGTTATTTTATTTTGATTGCATCTTTAGTTATTGGGTTAGTTGACTAGCAACTAATTCCGGCCACTCTTTCAAAAACCGAGATTTTACTTGCTTTTATAAAACATAAGTATACAAAAAGAATCATCCCTCACCTCTAGACTTAATTTATGAGACTTTCTAATCCTAGCGACACTATTCTTGAGTTGAACGATCAATTCCGCGGTACTTGTCACTATACTATCCTACAACGATCAGATACACTGCCTGGTGGGGGTTGTAAACTTCTCGAGATCCCTCGAGAGGTAAAGCCTGGTGCGATTCCCACGTATCAAGTTTTTGGCGCCGCAGCCCGGGGAATAGTTATTGTCTAGGTTAGGTTTTCTTTTTATTAGGACTACTTGCTAGATTCCTTTCTAGTACGATTTTATTTTTATTTTTAGGTTTTCTTTAGTCTATCTTATTTCTTCGTGTCTTTGTTCGTAACCTTTACCTTCCGACATCATGGAAGGTGGTAACATCTTTGAACCCATCAACCCACCACAACAAAACCACCCACAAAACCCACCACTAACAAACCAACCTCTTAGGCCCCGAACCTTAGGAGAGTATTCCCGTCCTAGCCACCAAGGCTATCGAAACACTATTGAGCTCACTCGAGGAGCCAATGTGTCCCCCTTGCAATCCGACACCATCCGATTGGTGCAAAGCGGATGTGCATTCCATGGACATCGTTCCGAAGATCCTAATCAACTTCTCAAGGATTTCTTTAAAATCGTAGATTCTATAGACCTTGATGTTACAACTAGAGAGTCGACCCAATTACCCCTATTCCAATTCTCTCTACGTGATCAAGCTAGTCAATTGCTTGAACTTTTACCCGCGGGATCCATCACCTCATGGGATGATCTCACCACTCGTTTCCTTGCTCAATTTTTCCTACCGGGGAGAACTACCAAGCTTAGAAATGACATCTTGATGTTCCAACAACGTCAAGGTGAAACTCTATATGAAGCATGGACTCGTTTCAAAGACTTGCTCCAAAAAGTCCCTCATCATGGCATAGATCTTTGGCTCCAAGTTCAAATCTTCTATGACCATATCAATCTTTCCACAAGGCGAACCATGGACCAATCAGCCGGTGGCAAGCTACGTGATCTAAGTGCGGAAGAATCATGGGAACTCATAGAACATCTTGCTCTCTATGACAACGAAAGTTGGAATGATCCCCGTGATTTGACAAAACGGTCAAGGCAATATCTTTGCCTTCGAACAATTCTTGCACTCCCGACCGTAGGATCATGGAACTTGAGGACCAAGTCAAGTTTCTCATGAAATCCTACGAAGCTCCTAAGCCTTCAAGCCAAGTGAAAAAAATCACTTCTTCATGCGAATTATGTAGTGGTCCCCATGACACTCGTGATTGCGTAGAACTCCCCGGACAAGCTTTTGCGGATTACGCATCCTCGCATACCGATGAAGTGGGAGACAACTGGTACACTTTCAAACCCAAGCCAAACCCTTACGGTGATTCCTACAACCCTTCTTGGAAAAATCACCCAAATTTTAGGTGAAAACAAAACCAAAACAATTCTTCCAATCCACCTAATCATTACCAACCAAACGGTCCACCCTCTAACCGTACTTTCAACAACAATCCTTCCAACAACTATGGAAGTAACAATAATCTTGAAGGATTGATGTCCAAGTTTATGGCATCTCAAGAAGCTCGCATATCTAAGTTTGAAGCCGATTTCAAACAAAAGCAAAGCGAGATGACCACCAAAATTGACACATTGTTGAAAGTTCTCAATGACCGAGAAATGGGAGCACTCCCAAGTGACACGGTCAAGAACCTGAAACTAAACATTAATGCTATATCATTGGTTTCGTCACCTACTTCTTGTCCACAATACTACTCGGTCAAATCAATGAGCACGTGTTTCAAGCAAACCCAAATTCTTCAAAAAGACCAATTGAATAAAGCATCCGATATCAAACCGGTCAATAACATAGTTGAAACACCTCCTACACAAGACCTTGACGATGAATTCAAGGAGCTCCACCTTGAACGCCCCGTCATTGATGTCTTAGCCCGTGCTCCCTACTATAGTGCCCTATTAGCAAAATATGAGAAATTTAAATTGGGTAAAAATTGGACCGCCTTCGTTCAAAACAAGTTGCCTAAGAAGCTTGATGATCCGGGTATATTTGTTTTGCCTTGTAAGATAGGAAAATCCGAAGTTTTCGACACACTAGCCGACTTAGGATCAAGCCTCAACTTGATTCCCTTATCCCTTTTCACCACTCTTAAGCTAGGAAAGTTAGAGGAGACAGAAGTACTAATTGGTCTAGCGGATGGAAGTATTGCCCATCCGGTCAGAATGATCAAGGATGTAGTGGTTCACATAGGAAAGTTAACTATTTTAGCGGATTTTCACGTCCCATATATGGTTAGTGATACTACATGCCCGTTGTTAGCAGGATGAGGATTTTTAGCAACCGCTAGTGCCATGATAGATTGTAAGGAGTCTAAGATAGCGGTAGGAGAGGGCGATACTTGGTCGGTTTATGAGGTTAAGAAGCATAGCTACGATTGTGAGGATGAACCGACACCACATTGGGTAGAGATGAATAGGAGACTATCTAGATATGGGCCTTGGATAGAAAGAAACTTTATAGGACCTCAACGCCCAATCTATCTAGAAAAATATTTCATCGATAAAACACATTCGGTGGAACGACTCATAGCTAGAGATGAGGAACTAGACCTTTTTGAGGATCCCCTAGTCTTTAGGAAAATGATTGAGTTCTTATGCGTGATGCCTATTAACATAGAGATGAACAAGTGGAAAAGAGAAGGGGATAAGTGTAAATGGAAGTGGAACAAGTGGATCAAGGATGTAGTGGTTTACGTAGGAAAGTTAACTATTTTAGCGAATTTTCACGTCCTAGATATGGTTAGTGATACTACATGCCCGTTGTTAGCAGGATGAGGATTTTTAGCAACCGCTAGTGCCATGATAGATTGTAAGGAGTCTAAGATAGCTGTAGGAGAGGGCGATACTTGGTCGGTTTATAATGTTAAGAAGCATAGCTACGATTGTGAGGACGAACCGACACCACATTGGGTAGAGATGAATAGGAGACCATCTAGATATGGGCCTTGGATAGAAAGAAACTTTATAGGACCTCAACGCCCATTCTATCTAGAAAAAGATTTCATCGATAAAACACATTCGGTGGAACAACTCATAGCTAGAGATGAGGAACTAGACCCTTTTGAGGATCCCCTAGTCTTTAGGAAAATGATTGAGTTCTTAAGCGTGATGCCTGTTAATATAGAGATGAACAAGTGGAAAAGAGAAGGGGATAAGTGTAAATGGAAGTGGGACAAGCCACCTAAGGAAGGAGATGGATCATGTCATATGAAGATGGTTTTATATGATCCGGATGGAGAAAAGTTTGAAAGGTCATACCGTACCAAGAAAACCGATAGGAAGTTGAAACCAAAGTTTGATCCCAAAGATGTCCTCAATGAGGAGCTCACACATATAGGATAGCCCATGACCTTGAGTCTAGCTACAAGACTCGTAAATAAAGAAAAGCGCTTCTTGGGAGGCAACCCATGTTTTGTGTGATTTTTAATTGTTTGATTGTTATTTGTTTCCGTATGCATGCTTTATTTTTATTGTTGGTAGATCATGTTTCAAACTAAAATTGTGAAAATACTTTATTTTGTCGTTTAACTTCGTCTTAACTTCATTTAAAGGTATTTTGCAAAAGCTAAGTGTAAATGGAAACCCCAAATTTGTTTCTAAGAACGAAATTGATCTTGATTCGCCACAACATTAAATGGACATGTGTATTAGTATTTGTTAGAGTCAAACGCTTGTATCGAGTCATAATGATGTTTTGCAGGATTTTCCAGGAAGTAGGATATAAGTTTTTCCAGAAATTTTCCAGAAACTTAACGAAAAGATTTCTGCAGGTCACTTCTGACGGCGTCATGAATTAATTCTTGACGGCGTCATGTGTAAAATTCTGGAAATTTTGCGAGTTTTGTTTTTCTAACGGAGTCTTTAAGTTTTTGTTAATTCTTTAGTTTTATAAACTCCAGGAAATCTTCAAACATTCATTCCACAAGTATTATATCTTAATTTGTTTTCTAGGATTTGTTAGTATATATAGATTGCCGCCGATTTTACGTGAGGTTGCCTTGTTTGTTTTCTCAGGTTTAACATGTTATATATGACAAGAAGATGATTTATTTTTTTGGAAGAGAAGCTTTGAATGTTCATTTTCTTGGAGAAAGATCTAACCTTGTTACCACACTATCCACACCGAACGAATCAGGGCAGTATTTGCTTTCATTCTTTTACCTATTTTACTTTTACATTCTTTAATTGAACATTGGGGACAATGTTCATCCTAAGTGTAAGGGGATGGTAAATGATGATACCTTATAGGATACTATTGCACTTGAGTTTGTTTGTTTGAGGGTAGGTGTGTAATAAAACTAAGAGAAATAGTTGTTAGTGTAATTTTAGCGCCAAATTTAAAATTTTTTACAACATTTAGGAGTGAAACTTTAGCCTTAGCAAGCGTCTCATGGATAGGAGTTGTATGACTAGCACGAAACCGTACCATTCAGAAAAATTTTCCACCCAAATATGTGAGGTTCGCCTTTAGATTTGATAGGAAAAGCATTCACTATTATTGCTTATGAGTGTACCGGTAGCATTTAGATTCTAGAACTTGCGTTAGTGATGCATCCCGAGACCGCTAGTGAGACAACATTTGTGTAGTAGGATTTACTACATGATAAGAGACATTAGGATCACCCTTGTGTTAAACCCATATCATAATTACTTGACCATTTAAGTCATATTACTTGGCTAGTAAAGTCAATTAATTTTTCCCACACATTAGCGTTGTACTCATTTTGAGTACACGAAACCCCTAGTACACCCCTCCGAGCCTATCTTTTCGTTTCTAACTTTAAGCATTTTACTTAAAGGAAGAATTTGTTACAACCCACTCAAATGTGCAACCAAATCGCTTTAGCCTTCTGTGTATGCACTCATCTTTAGTGCATTACTGTTACATGTTTAAACCCTTAGTTAATTATCTAATAGATTACATGGTTGCTAAGTCGAGTCATATCTTGTACATATTGTTTTGGGACGATTGGGACTCATGGGTAAAGTACTTATGTTATGGAGTAATAGGGAAGAACATCATTTACTACCCCCATATGTGCATTAATCTTAAAAGTACTCCAAGTGTTTGGATTATCTTGATTCGAGTCATTATATTAGTTTATTGTAAAGTATGTAAAAATTCAAGTGTAAAGGGAATGTACATTCCCTATGATGTATTATTTTGGATGGTAGGGTAAGAGTGTATGCAAAAAAAAAATAATAAAAAAAATAAAATCAAAAAAAAATCAAAAATTTAAGAAAAAGAAAAAATATATGTAGAAAAAAAGAAAAGAGAAAAAACATACGGACTATCATCCCGTTTCATTCTATGTTTGTTTTATGTTTTCGTTATTTTTCATTTATTAGCTTAAGTCGAGTCTAGTCTTGGCTTAGCAACGCCATATTGTACATGTAATTAACCAAGATGATTAACTCGCCACCAGTAAATATTGCCTTTATCCAACAAAACCGTGTATTCCATATCCCTACACCTAACGTTATAACCCTTTGAAAGCCCTCTTTGATAGTTTATCCTAGGTACTTACGCCAAGTGGTGGAGGTTTGATCCTTTCCCAAGCCTATGGTAATCTATTTGCTATGACAGGTAGTGAGAGATGTTTTTCATTTCCATATTGTGATATATACTTTATTACACCTGAGAGATGTGAGTATCGAAACACTATTTGCGAGGTGCTAGTATATGACCTCCGTGCTTGTCTTTGATCTTTAGTGGAATGATTATTTGTTGTAATTACTTTTATATTAGTGTTAAATGACCCCTAACTTGTATTTTGATTAGAATAAAAGCGCATTTGCTTGAGGACAAGCAAATCTCAAGTGTAAGGGTATTTGATGAGGCGAAAAATGAACCATTTTTAAGGGGTCATTTAAGCCCGAAGTCGAGATTGTTTGATCAAATATTGCCCTAAATCGTTCCCTTTGTCATTTTAGGTACTTTTGGAGTGAAATCTGGAAAAGTAAGCATTGGACGTCTTTGGACCATAAAAGTGAAGAAAACGGCAAAGTCTTAATTTTCCTTGCTCGGAACAGTACCTGACGGCGTCACTTGATCCTTAATGACGGCGTCAAGAGTAATACAAGAGGTGGAAGTGGATGATACACGTGACGGTCCAGAGTGTTTTGTGCATTGGAGATGACGGCGTCACCCAAGGCCGTCATTGTCCAAATATTAGTGACGGCCCAGAACAATTTTACACATGACGGCGTCAAAAGTGGATCTAGGCAATCCAATTTCATTATGGGCGGCGAGTTGACGGCGTCACAGATTTCTTCTTGACGCCGTCACCCTGTAAAATCTATATATAGTTTTCCAAATTTCATTCATTAGGGTGTAACTTTTAGGGTGCAACTTTGGAGAAAAACCCTAGTCCGATTTTCACAGCTTTTTCAAGGGTTTTAACCCTTTGAAACCTTTCATGTCAATTTGAGATAAGTACTCTTTCAATTCAATCAATATGTCCATGTGTTGCTTGAATATATCTTACACTTGTCTTCAATTTAATATGCTTGGCTAGATCTCTTTTGTGTTTGCTTAGATGTAGTGAAACCTAGATGTTAATTATGGGTTGATTGTTTGTTTATAGTCGTTACGGATGATTGTATTCGATGTCAAGCTTAAGAAAACTGGCAGACTTCCATTGGTAACTTGCTTGAACGTCTTAAGAAACATGATCAGAGGTGTACTATGATTTTTGGTTGTATTTAATGCGTAGGAGAATTCTAATGATCCCATGTTAGGAGTTTCTAACGGCTCGACATAGGAGTGAAGTAGGGTCCTATAGAGTTAGGGAATACTGTACACGGCCCTACGACTAGTATTAAGGAATATGACCCGTCATCCATGCAATTGTAACAAGCTATCAACTTGTAAAAGATATCTAGGGAGTAATGAAACCTAAGGAAACACAACTTTCCCCATTATTGTTACACCACACTAGTATAATTAGATTTATTCTCACTTCTGTTATTTTATTTTGATTGCATCTTTAGTTATTGGGTTAGTTGACTAGCAACTAATTCCGTCCACTCTTCCAAAAACCGAGATTTTACTTGCTTTTATAAAACATAAAAATATAAAAGAATCATCCCTCACCTCTAGACTTAATTTAGGAGACTTTCTAATCCTAGCGACACTATTCCTGAGTTGAACGATCAATCCCCCGGTACTTGTCACTATACTATACTACAACGATCAGATACACTGCCTGGTGGGGGTTGTAAACTTCTCGAGATCCCTCGAGAGGTAAAGCCAGGTGCGATTCCCACGTATCAAGTTTTTGGCGCCGCAGCCCGGGCAATAGTTATTGTCTAGGTTAGGTTTTCTTTTTATTAGGTCTACTTGCTAGATTCCTTTCTAGTAAGATTTAATTTTTATTTTTAGGTTTTCTTTAGTCTATCTTATTTCTTCGTGTCTTTGTTCATAACCTTTACCATCCGACATCATGGAAGGTGGTAACATCTTTGAACCTATCAACCCACCACAACAAAACCACCCACAAAACCCACCACTAGCAAACCAACCTCTTAGGCCCCGAACCTTAGGAGAGTATTCCCGTCCTAGCCACCAAGGCTATCGAAACACTATTGAGCTCACTCAAGGAGCCAATGTGTCGCCCTTGCGATCCGACACCATCCGGTTAGTGCAAAGCGGATGTGCATTCCATGCACTTTGTTCCAAAGATCCTAATCAACATCTCAAGGATTTCCTTAAAAACTCTTCGATGGAAGGTGATAGGTTTATGAGAATCAATGGAACATGGCTTAACTCTCCCTTCCTTTTTATTATGGTTTTATGCTCCTAAATGCAAGCATAATGATGCGATTTGGATTGTCACACAAAAGTTTTACTTCTCAAGGGATCTCGAGAAGCTTGCAATCCCCGCCAGGCAAGTGTACCTGACCGATGTAGTATAGTATAGTGGTAAGAACCATGGAATTGATCGTTCTCCACAGGGAATAGTGTTCGTTATGATTGAAAATGATCTAAACTAGGTCTAGAGGTGAGGGATGATTCTTTTTATATTTTTATACTTTTTGGAAAACAAGTAAAATTCTCTGGTTTTGGAAGAGTGGGCGGAATTAGTTGCTAGTCAACTAGCCCAAATACTACAAATGCAAATAAAAATAAAATGGCAAGAAAATAAATGTGTGTGAAACTAATATAGAGAAAAACATGTTTACTTAGGTTTCACTACTCCCTAGCTATCTTTCATTGATTAAATTGTTTATTACAATTGCGTGGATGACGGGTTGTACCTTAATACCATTCGTGGGGGCGTGTACGTCCTTCCCCAACTCTATATGATCCTATCTCTTCCTATGATGACACGTTTAGTATCCTATCATGGCCTTATTAATATTCTCTTATGCATTAAGCACAACCAATTAATCGTAGTACACATCCGATTCATGTTTCTTTAGACATCAAGCAAGTTACCAATAGGAAATTAGCCAGTTTTCTTAAGCCTAACATTGATATCATTCATCCAACAACAATTAATAACAAACCATCAATCAATAATCAATAGCTAGGTTTCATTACATCTAAGCAAACACAAACAAACCTAGCCTAGCATGTTAAAAGAAAGATAAGCGTAAGATAGAATCAAACAACACACAGACATATTCAATGATTGATAGAATACTTATCTTCAATTAATCATGGAAGAAAAGAGGTTTAGAAACCTCAAAATAGCTGCAAAAGTTGACTAGGGTGCGTACCCTAAGTTTCTCCAAAGTTCCACACATAATGAATGAAAATTAGAAGAGTATATATAGATTTTACAACTTTGACGGTGTCACCTTATGGGACATGACGGCGTCACATCGCCGTGTTTAGGGTTCCTTGATGGCCTAGATCCACTCTTGACGCCCTCAGGTTGAATAAGGTTCTGGGCCGTCTCTCTTTATAGTAACATGTGACATCCTTGATGCATTATAACGTGACGCCATCACGTTTTAACTCCAAAATTCGTTTCTGGCCCGTCAAGTGTAAAATTCATATCCACCCCTTTGTCAACAAGTGACACCATCACCTAGTGGTGCGTGACTCCGTCAGGTACTGTTTCCAACATAATTTGAGACTTTGTCGTATTCTTTACTTTTATGCTCCAAAAACGTCCAAAATGCTTTCTTTTTCATAATTCCTCTCAAAAGTACCTAAAATGACGAAAGGAACGATTTAAGACAATATTTGATCATATAATCACGATTTAAGGCTTAAATGACCCCTTAAAAGCGTAACACTTTTCGTCTCATCAAATACCCTTACACTTGGGATTTGCTTGTCCTCAAGAAAATGAGCTTTTATTCTAATCAAAATACAAGTTAGGGGTCATTTAACATTAATATAAAAGTAATTACAACAAATTATCATTCTACCTTAATCAAAATAAGCACGGAAATCATACACTAGCACCTCACAAATAGTGTTTGGAAACTCTCATCTCTCGGGTGTTATAAACCTATATAACTAATGGAAATGGAAAAATATCACTCCCTACCTGTCATAGCAAATAGATTACCATATGCTTAGGAAATGATCAAAAACCTCCTCCACTAGGCGTAAGCACCTAAGATAAACTATCAAAGAGGGCTTTTTAAGGGTTATAATGTTGGGTGTAGGGATATGGAAAACACGGTTTGTTGGATAAAGGATATTTTACTCGTGGCAAGTTAATCATCTAGGCCAATTACATGTACAATGCGGCGTTGCTAAGCTAAGACTCGACTCGACTTAAGCTAATCAAAATCATAAACATAAACATAAATGAAAGAAACGGGATGGTAGTCCGTATGTTTTTCTCTTTTCTTTTTCCATTTTTTTTCTTTTTCTTGATTTTTTCGTTTTTTTATTTTTTTATTATTTTTTTTTGCATACACTCTTGCCTTACTATTCAAAATAATACATCATAAGGACCTTGGTTCTCCCCTTACACTTGAACTTTTACATACTTTACATGTAACAAATCTAATGACTCGAATTAAGATAATAAAAACACTTGGAATACTTTAAAACGTTTTGCACATATGGGGGTAATAATTGATGTTCTTCCCCATTACTTCATATCATTAATACTTTACCCATGAGTCCCAATCGTCCCAAAACAATATGTACAAGATATGACTCGACTTAGCAACCATGTAATCAATTAGACAACTAACAAAGGGTTTAAACAAATAACAATAATGCACTAAAGATGAGTGCATACAAGGAAGGCTAAGGCGATTTGGGTATACATTTGGGGTGGATTGTAAACAGATTCTTCCTTTAAGTAAAATGCTTAAAGTTAGAAACAAAAAAGATAGGCTCTGAGGGTTGTACTAGGGGTATCGTGTACTAAAAATGAGTACATCGTAAAGGTGTGGGAGAATTACTTGACCAATGAAGTCAATGTAATTATATAAAACACAGGTGTAAAAACATGGGTTATCCTAATACCTCTTATCATGTAGTAAATCTAACTACACGAATGTAGTCTCACTTGTGGTCTCGGAATGAATCACTAACGCAAGTTCTAGAATCTAAGTGCTATCGGTACACTCATAAGCACTAAGGCTTTTCCTAACAAGTCTAGGGGTGAACCTCACCTGTATAAATTTAGTAGATCGCTGGCACGAGTCTTTGATGCTTCAACTAACGGATGGTCACCAAAGCACTTCTTGGATCGCTGGCGCGTTATTTGCATAACGGATGGTCACCAAGTCATACACTAGATCGTTGGAACGTTAGTCAATTAATCTAATGCCTGGATGGTCACTACTTTATTCATAAATTTTTTTGAGTGGTACAGTTTTTGTGCTAATCATATAACTCCTATCCATGAGACGCTTATTAAGACTAAAGTTTCACTCCTATATATTGCAAAAAAATTTAAATTTTGGTGCTAAAATAGCCCTAACAAATAAGTCTCTCAGTTTTATTACACATTCACTATTAAGCAAACAAAAATCAAATGCCATGGTATTCTCTAAGGTATCTTCATTTACCTCCCCCCCCCCCCTTACACTTAAGCTGAACATTGTCCCCAATGTTCAATTAAAAGATGTAAAAAGAAAATGAAAGAATGAAACAAATACTCCCCTGATTCGTTCGGTGTGGATAATGCGATAACATGGTTAAATCCTCCTCCAAGAGAATGTAAAAATATTCAAGATTAAAGCAACGCCAAAAACTTGAAACTTGATGCTCAAAGACTTGACCATCCATGTAAATCTTCTTGTCCAATACAACCTATTAAATCTGAGAAAATAAACAAGAAAACCTAGCATGAAATTGGCGGTAAAATCTATATAAAATAAAATCCTAAAAAGCAAATAAAGATGTAATGCTTGTGGAATGAATGTTTGCAGATTCCTGGAGTTTATAAGTTAAAGATTTAACAAAACTTTACAATTCTTGCAGAAAAACAAAACTTGCAAAATTTTCCAGAAAATTTGTACCTGACGTCGTCAGGCTTTAATTGCTGACGCCGTCAGAATTGATTTGACAGAAATTTTATGTTGAGTTTCCGGAAAATTTCTAGAAAAACCTATACCTTAATTTCTGGAATTCCGGAAAAATATCATTATGACTCGATACAAGCATTTGACTCAAACAAGTACTAATATGTATGTTTATATCTCATTGTTATCGTTCATTTTCAATTCGTTCTTTGAAAATAAATGTGGATTTCCCTTACACTTATCTTTTGCAAAATACCTTTATATGTAATTAAGACGAAGTTAAAAACAAAATAAAGCATTTTCACAATTTTACTTGAAACATGAATCATAAACAATAGAAATAAGAACACACATACGGAAGCAAATAAAACAAGTAAACAAACAATCAAATAAATAAACCTTGGGTTGCCTCCCAAGAAGCGCTTGTTTTTGTTCGAGTCACAAGCCTGACTCTACCCTTATTTAACGGAAATAAGGGAGGTTTTCCCTACACTTAGGATTAAGTGCGGGTGAAAGTAGCGATACACACCATCCCGGTGGAAGTATGCCTCATGAGGAAAGAGTGGTGGATGAATTATATGCTCAAAAGGGTGTGCTCCTTTAATCATAACCTTACCTAGTTCACTTTGGTCAATGGGTGAGTTAAAGATTTCTCCTAAAAAGGGATCATCTTCTATCAACTTTGAGAGACTCCTAGTTGGGAATCCATCTTGACCTAATAAACCCGGTTTAACCCCATAATGTTTCTTGTGATCAATCATGAATGGGTAATGTAAATATGTAAGGTCATGGTTCACTCCTATGTCAGCTTTTACTACACAAGGCTTAGATTCTACTACCTTTATCCCAAGACTACCCGGACTATATGGTTTGATGGGTGGATCGGGACCTTTTTCAGTTCCTAAATTTTCATCCAAGGATGAAAGATTAGGTAACGGATTTGGTTGAGGCTCCGGTTCATCAAAACTAGGAACTTCCTTAGAACTAAGAGGAAGTTTGTGACTACAAGTATTCAAACCTATTTTATCTAGTTGTATTTGGTAAAAGGGCTCTACCTCTATTGGGGCTCCTATAGTCTCTTCTACTTCTTTCGGGTAAGTCACGGGTGGTGTGTGTACCTCAAATGATGGTGGGAGTTGTGAGGTACTTTTTAGGTTTGTGTTATTTACCTAATCCTTCCTTATCTCAATATCACCTATATCATCATCATGTGTTTTAGTAGAATCTAACCCAGACATGTTCCTAAGTATCTCAAATCCTTCTCTAGCCATTTCAAGTTCTAAGTCTGATTCATAAGATTCTTCCTCAGAAACTTGATTACAATGTTCAATTTGCCTAAAGGATTCATCATGTGTTCCTTGAGATTCAAAGTCATTGATCATAAAACCTAGGTCTTATTGCTCAATATAATCATGCTCGGCTAAATCCTCCTTAATTGTTTCCTCAAGTTGTAATGTATACAAACCCATCAATTCATTGAACTCATGGTTCACGGTTAGGAGGCTTTCCTCAAAAATTTTCCACAGGGTCTTACTAAAAGGAATTAATCCTAACAATGATTGTTTAATATAGGCCACACGCACGCATAAGTCATCAAACCTATCAAACTTTGCACCCATCTCCTCTTGTATATATCTGATGAGGCGAAAAATGAACCACTTTTAGGGGGTCATTTAAGCCCGGAATTGAATTTATTTGATCAAATATTGCCCTAAATCGTTCCTTTTGTGATTTTAGGTACTTTAGGAGAGAAATCTGGAAAAGGAAGCAATTCGGACGTTTTTGGAGCATAAAAGTGAAGAAAACGCCAAAGTCTTAATTTTCCTTGCTGAGAACAGTAGGTGACGGCGTCAAGAAGAAAATCCTGACGGCGTCAAGAGTAATTTTCATGACGACCCGGTACAGAATTGAAGGCGTCACGAGGTAGAGCGTTAAGAGTAAAATACGTGACGGCCTGGAAAATGTTATAACGTGACGGCGTCAAAAGTAGATCAAGGCAGTTCGAGAATTCTTTTGGCGGCGAGATGACGGCGTCACCAATTTGGTCTTGACGCCGTCAGCCTCAGTTTCCTATATCTAGTTATCTAATTTTCATTCATAAAAAAAGGAGAAGTTTTGGAGAAACCCTAAGGCCAAACTTAGTACGAATTTTACAGGTTTTTCAAGGGTTCTCAACCCTTGAACCGTTTCATGTGTAATTGAGATAAGTATTCTTTTAATTCAATCAATATGTCTATGTGTTGGTTGTCTATATCTTGTTCTTGTCTTAATTCCATCATGCTAGGATATATCTATCTTGTGTTTGCTTAGATCTAATGAAACCTAGATGTTAATTATGTGTTGATTACTTGTTTATGGTTGTATTGGATGAATGATTTCGATGTTAGGCTTAAGAAAACTGGCAGATCTCCAAATGGTAACATGCTTGAACGTCTTAGGAAACATGAACTGACGTGCACTAGGTTTTATTGGTTGTATTTAATGCATGAGTAAATTCTAATGATCCCATGTTAGGAGCTTCTTAGCCGGCTCGACATAGGAGTGAAGTAGGCACTCATAGGATTGGGGAATTAAGTGCGCCACCCCATGAATGGTATTAAGGAATACAATCCGTCATCCACGCAACTATAACAAGTAATTAACGTGTAAAAGATATCTAGGGAGTAGTGAAATCTAAGTAAACACAACTTCTCCACTTATTGCTCACAACTTTAGTTTAATTTAGTTTATTTTCATTTCTAGTATTTTATTTTTATTGCATCTTTAGTATTGGGTTAGTTGACTAGCAACTAATTCCGCCCAAATCCTTCAAACCCGAGATTTTTACTTGCTTTCTAAAAAATATAAAAATACAAAAATAATCATCCCTCATCTTTAGAACTAGTATTTAGGTTTTCTAATCCTAGCGACACTATTCCTAGCAGAATGATCAATCCCCCGGTACTTGTCACTAAACTATACTACAACGATCAGGTACACTGCCTGGTGGGGGTTGTAAGCTTCTCAAGATCCCTTGAGAGGTAAAGCCTGGTGCGATTCCCACGTATCAAGTTTTTGGCGCCGCTGCCGGGGAATAGTTATTGTCTAGGTTAGAATCTCTTTTTATTAGGTCTACTTGCTAGATTCCTTTCTAGTAAGGTTTTATTTTTATTTTTAGGTTTTATTTAGTCTATCTTATTTCTTTGTGTTTTTGTTCGTAACTCTTCACCACCCGACATCATGGACGATGGGAACATCTTTGAACCCGTCATCCCACCTCAACAAAACCCACCACTAGAACCTCTTAGGCCCCAAACCTTAGGAGAGTATTCCCGACCTAGCCACCAAGGCTACCGAAACACCATTGAGCTCACCGGAGCCAATGTGACCCCCTTGCGATCCGACACCATCCGGTTGGTGCAAAGCAGATGTGCATTCCATGGACTTCGTTCCGAAGATCCAAACCAACATCTTAAGGACTTCCTTAAAATCGTAGACTCCATAGACTTAGATGTTGAAACTAGAGAGACAACTCGATTACGCCTATTCCAATTCTCTCTACGGGATCAAGCTAGTCAATGGCTTGAGCGTTTACCCGTGGGATCCATCACCACATGGGATGATCTCACCACTCGTTTCCTTGCTCAATTTTTCCCACCGGGGAGAACTACTAAGCTTAGGAATGACATCCTGATGTTCCAACAACGTCAAAATGAATCTCTCTATGAAGCATGGATTCGTTTCAAGGACTTACTCCAAAAAGTCCCTCATCATGGCATAGATCTTTGGCTCCAAGTCCAAATCTTTTATGACCATATCGATCTCTCCACGAGGCGAGCCATTGACCAATCGGCCGGTGGTAAGCTACGTGATCTAAGTGCGGAACAATCATGGGAACTCATAGAAGATCTTGCTCTCTATGACAACGAAAGTTGGAATGATCCCCGTGATTTGAACAAAACGGTCAAGGCAATATCTTTGCCTTCGAACAATTCTAGCACTCCCGACCATAGGATCATGGAACTTGAGGACCAAGTTAAGTTTCTCATGAAATCCTACGAAGCTCCTAAGCCTTCAAGCCAAGTGAACAAAATCACTTCTTCAGGCGAATTATGTAGTGGTCCCCATGACACTCGTGATTGGGTGGAACTCCACGGAACAGCTTTTGGAGACTACGCATCCACGCGTACCGACGAAGCGGGAGATAAGTGGTACACTTTCAAGCCCGAGCCAAACCCTTACGGTGATTCATACAACCCCTCTTGGAAAAATCACCCAAACCTTAGGTGGAAACAAAATCAACCCAATTCTTCCAATCCACCTAATCGCTACCAACCAAACGGTCCACCCTCCAACCGTACTTTCAACAACAATCCTTCTAACAATTATGGTAGTACCAACAATCTTGAAGGATTGATGTCTAAGTTCATGGCATCTCAAGAAGCTCGCATAGCTAGGTTTGAAACCGAATTCAACCAACAACAAACGGCGATGACCAACAAGATTGACAACTTGTTGAAGGCCCTCAACAACCAAGCGTTAGCCACACCTAGGAAGGACACTAGGGACACCAATAACGGAATCCAAATTAAGGACCCCTCATCATCCAAACATGTCCACTTTGTCAATGTTGTCACCATTAAGCCAATAGATAAGGAGATAGAAAAAAGTGACAAGGATGAAGTTAGAGTGGAAATCGAGACTAGGGATGAAAGTAGGGAGGTTGAAGTTAATAAGGAAGAAGAGTTAGATGAAGTAGACTATAGAGAAATACTTTGATGAGATGCCCACCAAGGAAGAACGGGAATACCATAAGGATTTATTCGATAGTCCCGAGAGACCATATATCCTTGGCACACCCCTTATCAAAATGGGAGACCCCTTTAACATTAACATACCATGCAATATTGGGTACATGCATATATGGAAAGCTTATATCGATCCTAGATCTCCTGTTAACATCATGACTAGGACTTATTACAATTGGGTGATGAAGAAACAACTTGATTTTAGGATGATGCCCAATAGGAATTTGATAAGTAATTTTGTAGGAAGAGTGAAGGGATTACATGTGATTATAGGTAATCGCACCTATGAGATCGATTTTATGATAGTGGAAGACACTCGTCCGGTGATAGATGATTGTCTAAGCCAAGTAATATTTGGAATACCATTTGTTGAGGCCACTAGGAGGAGTTATGACCTGACTCTAGGGATAGTTAGATTCAAGGAAGAAAATGATGAGGTTGCCTATCAAATGCCCTACAAAATTGAGCAATACCGCCTCCTCTCTAATATAGAAAAAGAACACAAGCAAGCGGCTTATTATAGGAATGAGGAGGATAGACGTAGAGGAGTAGAGTATGTGAAGAGTAGGATGCTTGGTTTCTACAAAGAATGCTTGCAACTAGGTCCGGAATACAAAACTAGTTTAGAAGACGACCTAGGGAGTGGAATCAACAATGAGGTCACGTAGTAACCCATGACCTTGAGTCTAGCTACAAGACTCGTAAATAAAGAAAAGCGCTTCTTGGGAGGCAACCCATGTTTTGTGTGATTTTATTTTGTTTGTTTGTTATTTGCTTCCGTATGCATGCTTTATTTTTATTGTTGGTAGATCATGTTTCTCAATTAAATAGTGGAAATACTTTACTTTGGTGTTTTGGCCTAGTCTTAACTCCACCTAAAAGTATTTTTGCAAAAGATAAGTGTAAGGGGAAACCCCAAATATGTTTTTAAGAAACAAACCGATCATGATTCTCCACAATATTAAATGAACATGTATATTCGTGTTTGTTAGAGTCAAATGCTTGTATTGAGTCATAATGAAGTTTTGCAGGATTTTCCAGGAAGTGAGACCGAGTTTTTTCCAGAAATTTTCCGGAAACTTAACATAAGAATTTCTGCAGGTCACTTCTGACGGCGTCACGAGTTAACTCTTGACGGCGTCACGTGTAAAAATCTGGATATTTTACCGGTTTTGTTTTTCGAACGGAGTCTTATGGTTTTTGTGAATTATTAAGTTTTATAATCTCCCGGAAATCTGCAAACTTCATTCCACAAGCATTATATCTTATTTTGTTTTCTAGGATTTAGTAACTTATATAGGTTGCCGCCGATTTTATGCGAGGTTATCTTGTCTATTTTCTCAGGATTCACAGGTTATATATGACAAGAAGATGATTTATATTCTGGAAGGGAAGCTTTGATTGTTCATTTTCTTGGAGGAAGATTTAACCTGGCCACCTTATTATCCATACCGAGCGAATCAGGGGAGTATTTGATTTCATTCTTTTTACTTTTTTACTTTTACATTCTTTACTTGAACATTGGGGACAATGTTCATCTTAAGTGTAAGGGGAGGGTAAAATGATGATACCTTACAGATACACTTTCACTTGAGTTTGTTTGTTAGATAGTAGATGTGTAATAAAACTATGATAAATACTTGTTAGAGCAATTTTAGCGCCAAATTTAAAATATTTTACAACATTTAGGAGTGAAACTTTAGCCATAGCAAGTGTCTCATGGATAGGAGATTGTATGACTAGCACATAACCGTACCATTCAGAAAAATTTTCCACCCAAATATGTGAGGTTCGCCTTTAGATTTGATAGGAAAAGCATTTATTATTACTGCTTATGAGTGTACCGGTAGCATTTAGATTCTAGAACTTGCGTTAGTGATGCATCCCGAGACCGCTAGTGAGACTACATTCGTGTAGTAGGATTTACTACATGATAAGAGGCATTAGGATCACCCTTGTGTTAAACCCGTATCATAATTACTTGACCATTCGAGCCTATCTTTTCGTTTCTAACTTTAAGTATTTTACTTAAAGGAAGAATTTGTTACACCCCACTCAAATGTACACCCAAATCGCCTTAGCCTTCCGTGTATCCACTCATCTTTAGTGCATTATTGTTATTTGTTAAACCCTAAGTTAACTATCTAATTGATTACATGGTTGCTAAGTCGAATCATATCCTTCTACATATTGTTTTGGGACGATTGGGACTCATGGGTAAAGTACTTATTTTATGGAGTAATGGGCAAGAACATATTTATTACCCCCATATGTGTGTTAATCTTAAAAGTGCTCCAAGTGTTTTGATTTTCTTAATTCGTGTCATTAGTTTAGTTTATTATAAAGTATGTAAAAATTCAAGTGTAAGGGGAATTTCCATTCCCTATGATGTATTATTTTGGATGGTAGGGTAAGAGTGTATGCAAAAAAAATAAATAAATAAAATAAATAAATAAAAATCGAAAAAATTAAGAAAAAGATAAAAAAAAAATAGAAAAAGAAAAAGAGAAAAAACATACGGACTACCATCCCTTTTCATTCTATGTTTATTTTATGTTTTTGTTTTTTTTCATTTATTAGCTTAAGTCGAGTCTAGTCTTGGCTTAGCAACGCCATATTGTACATGTAATTAACCAAGATTGTTAACTCGCCACTAGTAAAAACTTCCTTTATCCAACAAAACCGTGTATTTCATATCCCTACACCTAACATTACAACCCTTTAAAAGACCTCTTTGATAGTTTATCCTAGGTGCTTACGCCATGTGGTGGAGGTTTGATCCTTTCCCAAGCCTATGGTAATCTATTTTGCTATGACAGGTAGTGAGAGATATCTTCCGTTTCCATATTGAAATTTATACTTTATTACACCCGAGAGATGTGAGTATCTAAACACTATTTGTAAGGTGCTAGTGTATTACCTCCGTGCTTGTCTATTGGTCTTTAGTGGAACGATTATTTGTTGTAATTACTTTTATATTAGTGTTAAATGACCCCTAACTTGTATTTTGAGTAGAATAAAAGCGCATTTGCTTGAGGACAAGCAAATCTCAAGTGTAAGGGTATATGATGAGGCGAAAAATGGACCACTTTTAGGGGGTCATTTAAGCCCGAAATTGAATTTATTTTATCAAATATTGCCCTAAATCATTCCTTTTGTGATTTTAGGTACTTTGGGAGATAAATCTGGAAAATGAAGCAATTCGGACGTTTTTGGAGCATAAAAGTGAAGAAAACGCCAAAGTCTTAATTTTCCTTACTGAGAACAGTAGGTGACGGCGTCAAGAAGAAAATCCTGACGGCGTCAAGAGTAATTTTCATGACGACCCAGTACAGAATTGAAGGCGTCACGAGGTAGAGCGTCAAGAGTAAAATACGTGACGGCCTGGAAAATGTTATAACGTGACGGCGTCAAAAGTAGATCAAGGCATTCCGAGAATTCTTTTGGCGGCGAGATGACGGCGTCTCCAATTTGGTCTTGACGCCGTCAGCCTCAATTTCCTATATATAGTTTTCTAATTTTCATTCATAAAAAAGGAGAAGTTTTGGAGAAACCCTAAGGCCGAACTTAGTACGAATTTTACAGGTTTTTCAAGGGTTCTCAACCCTTGAACCCTTTCATGTGTAATTGAGATAAGTATTCTTTTAATTCAATCAATATGTCTATGTGTTGGTTGTCTATATCTTGTTCTTGTCTTAATTCCATCATGCTAGGCTAGATCTATCGTGTGTTTGCTTAGATCTAATGAAACCTAGATGTTAATTATGTGTTGATTACTTGTTTATGGTTGTATTGGATGAATGATTTCGATGTTAGGCTTAAGAATACTAGCAGATCTCCAAATGGTAACATGCTTGAACGTCTTAGGAAACATGAACTGACGTGCACTAGGTTTTATTGGTTGTATTTAATGCATGAGTAAATTCTAATGATCCCATGTTAGGAGCTTCTTAGCCGGCTCGACATAGGAGTGAAGTAGGCACTCATAGGATTGGGGAATTAAGTGCGCCACCCCATGAATGGTATTAAGGAATACAATCCGTCATCCATGCAACTATAACAAGTAATTAACGTGTAAAGATATCTAGGGAGTAGTGAAATCTAAGTAAACACAACTTCTCCACTTATTGCTCACAACTTTAGTTTAATTTAGTTTATTTTCATTTCTAGTATTTTATTTTGATTGCATCTTTAGTATTGGGTTAGTTGACTAGCAACTAATTCCGCCCAAATCCTTCAAACCCGAGATTTTTACTTGCTTTCTAAAAAATATAAAAATACAAAAATAATCATCTCTCATATTTAGAACTAGTATTTAGGTTTTCTAATCCTAGCGACACTATTCCAAGCTGAATGATCAATCCCCCGGTACTTGTCACTAAACTATACAACAACGATCAGGTACACTGCCTGGTGGGGGTTGTAAGCTTCTCAAGATCCCTTGAGAGGTAAAGCCTGGTGCGATTCCCACGTATCAATATCTAAGATCACTTAAAAATTCATTGGAGCAACAGGAAGTAAATCTATTCGAGTAAACTAATTGTTCCTCTATTGTTAATGATCTAAATGGAATTTCATCCGTCATGGAGACAAATGAAAATGGTTTTACAAACAAAGGGCACAAAGCAAAAGATAGACTAAAGAAATCATATGAAATAAAAATAAAAGTCTCACTAGAAAGGAATCTAGTGAGTAGACCTAATAAAAATAAAATGCAACCTAAACAATAACTATTCCCCGGCAGCGACGCCAAAAACTTTGATGCGATTTTGATTGTCACACAAAAGTTTTACTTCTCAAAGGATCTTGAGAAGCTTACAATCCCCACCAGGCAAGTGTACCTGACCGATGTAGTATAGTGTAGTGGTAAGAACCATGGAATTGATCGTTCTCCACAGGGAATAGTGTTCGTTAGGATTGAAAATGATCTAAACTAGTTATAGAGGTGAGGGATGATTCTTTTTGTATTTTTATATTTTTTGGAAAGCAAGTAAAATTCTCTGGTTTTGGAAGAGTGGGCGGAATTAGTTGCTAGTCAACTAACCCAAATACTACAATTGCAAATAAAAATAAAATGACAAGAAAATAAATGTGTGTGAAACTAATATAGAGAAAAACGTGTTTACTTAGGTTTCACTACTCCCTAGCTATTTTTCATTGATTGAATAGTTTGTTACAATTGCGTGGATGACGGGTTTTATTCCTCAATACCATTCGTGTGGGCGTGTACGTCCTTCCCCAACTCTATAAGATCCTATCTCATCCTATGACGCCACGTTTAGTATCCTATCATGGCCTCATTAATATTCCCTTATGCATTAAACACAACGAATTAATCATAGTACACATCCGATTCATGTTTCTTAAGACATCAGGCAAGTTACCAATAGGAAATTAGCCTGTTTTCTTAAGCTTAACATTGATATCATTCATCCAACAACAATTAATAACAAACCATCAATCAATAATCAATAGCTAGGTTTCATTACATCTAAGTAAACAAAAACAAACCTAGCCTAGCATGTTAAAAGAAAGATAAGCGTAAGATATAATCAAACAACACACAGACATATTGAATGATTGATAAAATACTTATCTTCAATTAATCATGGAAGAAAAAAGGTTTAGAAACCTCAAAATAGCTGCAAAAGTCGACTAGGGTTCGTACCCTAAGTTTCTCCAAATTTCCACACATAATGAATGAAAATTAGAAGAGTATATATAGATTTTACAACTTTGACGGCGTACCTTATGGGACGTGACGCCGTCACCTCGTCGTGTTTAGGGTTCCTTGATGGCCTAGATCCACTCTTGACGCCGTCAGGTTGAATAAGGTTATGGGCCGTCTCTCTTTGTAGTATCATGTGACGTCCTTGATGCATTGTAACGTGACGCCGTCACGTTTAAACTCCAAAATTCCTTTCTTGCCCGTCAAGTGTAAAATTCATATCCACCCCTTTGTCAACAAGTGACGCAGTCACCTAGTGGTGCGTGACGCCGTCAGGTACTGTTTCCAGCATAATTTGAGACTTTGTCGTATTCTTCACTTTTATGTTCCAAAAACGTCCAAAATGCTTCATTTTTCATAATTCCTTTCAAAAGTACCTAAAATGACAAAAGGAACGATTTAAGGCAATATTTGATCATATAATCATGATTTAAGGCTTAAATGACCCCTTAAATGCGTAACACTTTTGGTCTCATCACATAGAAAAAAAAATTATGGGATGCCCTCAGTTATATCATTTCGAGCAGAGATTGCCTAACCGTACTTCTATGTGACTTTAACGAGGCAGATAACGCCTCGGAAAGGGCGCGAACAAAATTTTGTCATCGAGGTGCTAGCATCTTCAACGACTTCATATAATAATCGGGTCTCCTTGAAGTCCCATTAGGGGGCATCGTTTTACTCGTATGAGTAACATCTGCTCAAAATTAAGCAAGCTCTATCGTTACCTCAACTCTTCCCAATTCATTAATACGGGGCCAACAACTTATGTTATCGTTCTCACCAAAGAATACTCATATCACGCTCCTCTATTACTCATACTTTCTAGGGTGACTATGGGCCTACACCGTTCCGTTTTTTCAACTCATGGTTGCTTATTGAAGAATTCTTGATCGCACTTCTTACTATTGGGTTGCCAACACCAGTCGGATTAATTTTAAGTCTTTGTTATTTAAATCAAAACTACAAAACCTCAAATGTTTCCTTAAATAGTGGCATAATCTTTAACTAAAGAAAACTTGACTTAAAATAGTCTCATAAAGACATTGTTCAACATTGACTTAAAAGCATATTCCTCACCCTTATCTGCTTCTGATCTTGATCTTAGAAGTAAGACTGTTAAAAGAATATGTAATATAGATAATATTCTTACTAAAGACCTTCGTCGAAGAGCTAAGAGTAGATAGGAGTTAGAGGGGGATGTAAATTAGAGACTCTTTCACGGGGTTATTAATAATAAAAAGAATCGCTCAAGAATTAATGGTCTTAATATACAAGGCATATGGGTTACGGAACCGCCTCTTAAAAAAATTCATGAAAAAGATATCAACAAGCCTTCATTAAATAGTAACCTTTTCAAGCACCTCTCCATTGAAGACTATACACTTCTTGATCTTCCTTTCACCAACCAAGAAAGTAAAGATGTGGTTTGGTATTGTAGTGGTGAAAAGGCTCCCGGCCTGGATGGATACACTTTCAAACATTTGAAGAAGCATCGGAGAATCTTTAGTAAGGACATCATCTTATGTGAAAGAGTTCAAAACAACAGGTTTTGTCCCCAAAAGGTTGTAAGTTTTCGTTTATTGCTCTTGTGCCTAAATTGATGATCCTCTTAGCCTAAATGATTTTAGACTTATTAGTCTTATTTGGTGTCAATATGATATTATTGCTAAAATTTAAGTAAATCATCTTGCTATGGTCATCTCCTCGATAGTAAGCGAAGTCCAATGGCATTTATGAAAAGTTGTCAAAGTATAGATGGGCCTCTTACGATAGATGAAATTATCTCTTGGGAAAAAGTTGTTAGAAAGAAAAATGTTCTTCCTAATAATTCGACTCACTAAATTGTTCTTTTTTGAATCCATCATGACTCAAATGGGTTTTAGTGCAAAGGGGAGGAATTGGATTAACGCTTGTCTTAATTTGTCATATATATCGGTGTTGGTCAATGGCTTTCCCACCCTGGAATTCCAAGTTGAAAAATGCCTTCGACAAGGTGACCCTCATTCACCGTTTTCTATTTATTATTGCAATAGAAGCTTAAAATTTGACTCTTGAGGAAGCAAAATCTAGACACTTTTTCGGGGTATTGAAATCATGATAAATAAGATTCATATGTCTCATCTTTAATTTGCGGACGACGCTATTATTTTTGGTAAATGGTCTCAATGAATGTTAGGAACTTATCATGAATACTCACTTGTTTTAACCTCGCCTCCGGTCTCAAAGTTAACTTCAGCAAGAGCAAGTTATTTGGCATTGGTAATTCTAATAGTGAACTTATCTCTCTAGCCCGTCAATAATTGTCAACCATCTCAATTTCCTAGTTCATATTTTGGGCATCCTATCGTTGTAAATATGTCAAGAAGTTCTAATTGGTCCCCTCTTATTGATAGATTTCATGAACGGCTATCTATGTGGAAAGCTAAATCGCTTTCTTATAGAGTAGACTGACGCTCATCAAAGTCGTCCTTGGTAGCATTAGGGATTATTTCTTTTCAACTTTCAGAGCCCCAAAAGTGATAATTAGCAAGCTCGGAAGTATTAGGAGTAAGTTCATTCGGGGGTACGTCGGATATCAATAAAATCCTATGGATTGAATGGGGAAAGTCATTGCTCCTTTAAATAATGGTAGGCTTAACAAGGGATGTTTGAAGGTAAGTAACCAAAGTATGATAATTGATAGTGGAGATTTACTACCGAAAACAATTCCCTACGGTGCAACGTAATCAAATGGAATTGGGCCTAGTTTACTTTCAAATGAAAGGCTTGGAAGTAGTCATGTTGGGGCAACAAACTCAAACTTGCAATTCCACTAGCAATGGCGTCGGCAGTTAAGGTCTCAAGATGTCACTGAGTTAAAAGAACTTCAAAGCCTCCTTTCAAATTTACACAACCTCTCTAATGAACTAGATTGTTGGGGTTGCTTGACTGATAATTCATGGCTATTCTCGGCGAAAGGTATAAGGTCACTTATTATAAAATCTTCAACTCAAATCCAAATGGCACCAACTAGATGGAATAAGGTAGTGCCCATTAAAGTCAACATTTCAACATTGTGAATGAAATAAAAGAATTCCAACGAGATTCAACTTAGATAATAAAGGATCTTGGCTCGGAATGATGCATGGTTTGTCACAATAATCTTGAGAGTGAAGACCATATTCTAGTGAAATGCAATGTTGCAATCTTGGTGTGGACTAATGTTCTCAATTGGTGGAACATCTATAATAAGCAACCAAACAACCATTGTCGAGTTGTCACTCTCAAGTTACTTAACCTTTTCTACCATACATAATACCGTGTTCGCTGCCCCCAAACTCATGAAGAAATTGGCAGATATACAATTCACACATGTTACCCAAACGGTTGAATCCACTTTCCGCCTATCTTCTCGACAGATGGCATTATGGAGTTCGCAAAAGGAGGACTACACTTCAGATTGGCTTAGGGTAGCTCCAATATCTGGGTTGGGACAGACTATAATGCTAGGACTTACCGATGTGTGTTGTGATATCGGCTAGGTGTTCCTTTTTTTCTGTTCAGATGTCGTGTTCAGCTTGTTCCAGGGTCTTTACTGGGGATATTTATGGGGACCATGCTGTATCGTGCGCGGGTATTATTAGTATTATACATCGGCATAACGTGGTGCATGATGTTCTTGTTGACATATGTTCTCGGTCTGGAATTTCAGCTCGTAAGGAAGTCGATATTGGGCTTAGTGGGGAAAGGGACAAACCCTTACGTCCAGCTGATATGTTACTTTACTGATGGGATAGTGGGCTTGATGTATGTGTTGATCTGACAAGGTCATCACCTTTGATGCAAACCGGTATGGTTGATTTTGTGCCGGGTCGTGCGGTTATTGATGCCGCACAACGTAAACGCGTTAAGTACGAGGCTAAATGCGCGGATATTGGATATGGGTTTCTTCCCTTTTCATTCTCTTCTTTTGGAGAACTTGAGAAGGATGCAGTGACCTTACTAAAGCGTATCTGAAGATTCTCGGTGACTTAAGACATTGGAGCACGTGCTGCTGCTCATATTTTTAATAGGATTAGCTTCGCTATAGCTAGAGGTATGAGGGCTCAGTTGTTATCTCGGCTCCTCAATAATTTCTTGTAAATCCTATAATTTTCTAATAAAGTGATGTTTATAAAAAAATAAATAAATAAATAAATAATAATAATAATAATAATAATAATAATAATAATAATAAATATAGCCGTTCAAAAAAATATATTTTATTTTATTTTTAAGTAATTCAAATTACTATATATCTAATACAGCGTCAATTCGTGAAGCTGTGATTGGTAGCCCAAATTACTTGCGTCAAATTGACGTCACAAACCAATTACAATGTAAGCCCAACAATTAGCTCAGTGTAGCCCATTGCTTAAAAGAAATATCAATGACAATGAGCCCACCCATTAAGTCAAATAGAGTACAAAGTGTAGAAATAGCCCCATGGCTTAACATGCTGCAAATGCACAAAAAATAATAATAGTAATAAATATAAATAAAAATAAAAATAAAAATAAAATAAAAAACCATTTTAGGCAAATACCATGCGCAAAAAACATACACGTAAGACACCTGCAAACATACATAATCTAAAAGCCATACGAAACAACCCAAAGCTGCCATATCATTGCCCCGCCGTAACGCGGCGGCTCACAGCCGTCCTCGTTGTAGAAAAAGTCCGGCACTCTATGAAATCGGATCAAGGCCCAACAAGCCTTGAAATTAAACTTGGAAGTTTAGCTTAAATATATATGAATCTTGAAATGGGTGGACTGACTGGACCATGGAAAATAAGGCCGGGCCATCTCTTATTAACCTTGTGTTGCTATACGTGTCATGCTCATTTTTAATCTTGATCCATTACGGATTGAATTTTAAAAAAAACCAGACGAAACACTTGGTTTTCTTTCTTTCTCTTCTTTAGTTCAAACTTCTTTCATCAACTGTTAGTTGCATGCATGCATATCATTCCGTAGTTTCGCCATAAGATCTTCCATATATACTCGAATAGTTTTTATATATGTTATAATACCAAACATCTATCATAACTATAAGAAGGTCAGGCCGCATCAACTATATATGAAACTATTCAATTCATACAATTGATCCATTTTGGCACTTTGTTTTTGGTTGAACGACGTTTAGATTAAAGGATTAAAACACCTAGCAAGGAGTAAGAAAAAGATATTTATAAACGGCAGGATCATGGACTGAATAACGCTATAAAATTAAATAAATGTTAGTACTTTGGTGAAACATTTACTGTGTTTATTAATATAGGGCAAATGATAAAAAAAATGCATCGAACTTGACATTTTTTGTGATTGTGTGTAGACAACTATTTTCTTCTTATTGTGTATACTGAACTTTCAAATTTTAATCATTGTGTGTATTTTGTGATCATTTTATCCTTAATTTTTTCAAATTTCAAATGGTAAAATGGTCATTTTTCATGGCAGAATAGTTACAAAATACACACGTACAATAATCAAAATTTGAAAATTTAGCACACGCAGTAAGGAAAAAAAAATCTTGATTACACAAAATTACAAAAAAAATGTGAAGTTTAATTCATTTTTTTGTCGTTTACCCATTAATATATTGTTTTATGACATAGTTTTTAAATTTTTCACGTATTCTCCACGCTTCTCTGTAAATATTGCTGATTGATGGTGCCATAACATTGGAATGGAATAAGCAGCTAAGCAAGAAGAAAATGACAAAAAAGATATAAATAAAAATGGAGGACATGCAATAAGAAGAAGAAAAAAGAGAGCCATAATAGTTGACTTGGTAACTTAATAAACTTCACGCAAAGAATATTATTAAGAGTCGTGAGTAATATGTGAAGCATGGAAGATTACATGCATCCCTCAATGGAACATCAATGTGTTCTATTATTGTTTTTGCATAACAATTATTACGTTTTCACTTTTGTCAACCTATGAAAAATTACACATTCTAAAAAGAAGGTGGTTAGTAGAATTTTACTTTTACTTTTCGAAATCATTCGGTTGGCAAAAAAATTATGCAGTAAACACCAATTTTCAGACAACTAATTAAACAATATCGAAATAGATGAAACATACGCGAAAATGATTGCATGTATTCGGCACGAGGCTTTTTGAACTTATAAAGGCTTGGGCTTATTAACTAAGCTAGCTTAATTTGTCACGTAAGCTTGTTAAAGTTTTCATAAGTCATAAGTCTTCGTAAGCTCAAGTGAAATAGGTTTATCGGGGCTTATAATTGGTCAAATTATTTAAATTACCCTTCACAATATAATTGATTGACACGTAAAAACTTGAAATGAATATAAATTTAATTCGATGTATTTTTATGTAATTATACATTAATAAGCTTGAGTGACAACTAATTAACCAAGCAGCTTTATAAAAATATAAGATCCAACTTCCGGTTATAAATTCTAGCACTTCCACAGCTCGCCAAACAAACCTAATATATATAATTACTCCATTATTAGCCTTATCCACTTATCTTGTACTGTTTTTTTCACCGATCCATCTTAAAAGACAATGCGAAAGTCAAAATTATTTGAGCTGACACATCTGTAAACATGAAGAAAATTTGTTTTTTTTTAAAGCCATTAATAGATATTTAACAAAACATTACCAAGACGCATATGTATATGATCAAAATAAGAAGGGAAACGGCATTACGCATTTCTATTAAAACTTCAATTCGTCAAATATGGCCACACACAAATAGGCCTTATTAGCATAAGTAAATGGTCTAACAACTTGCAAGAAAACCAATCAATCAAATACAATAACAAATCATCTGGTAAAACTAATCATTGCATAACATTATTAAAGATATTCTCGTTTAAATTATACTAAGTAAACCATAATAATATACTCGACCTCATTATATTTTACAGTGGCGTGTTATACGATACTAGCTCATCGAACATGAAAGAAGGTGATGGAGCTTCACAATTCTTTTAGTTTAACCGCAAAAAACAGAGAACTGAAAGAAAAAAAAAAATAATAATAATAATAATAATAATAATAATAATAATAATAATAACTGATTCGATGTCCGATCATGTTTTCAAAACATTGATATAATTTCGGCAGTCTTTTACAATTTAACTGTATAAGTATAAGAATATTTTTTGTACGCCCGAATATTATTTTTGGACTAGTCAAGTTTTCGGCTTCTAGTTGTTAATAATACACTATAACTCCCAAATTCAAGACAAGACATGCATTATTGTACCATTTCAATATCGTCCGTATCTTCCATTGTATTTACTTTTGAATAAAGACAAACCACAACCATATTTTATTCAAAATATATGAATTCAATATTGATAATTTAACAATTGTGCAATCATCAATAGTGATTCTCTTCTATTCGAAAAGATTATTGTTTGATTGGTTTTTTTTAGAAAATGAATGATTCGGGAATGTTGGTAGAATCACGAGTTATTCAACACATTTTTTATTTAATTTACTAATCATTAACTTCTTGATTACAAGAATCATGTTCATTAAACAATAAAAATTGTTTGCCAATAATGTATATATACACAATAAAGCTAATTAAAAAGTTGTATCAATGATTGTATTGGATACTAAATCATAGAATGCAAATCATATAAAATCAATGCCATGCATATACATTGTGCTAAGTTTCAACTAGTTTATAATTCAGATTTTTTAAATCTATATTTTAAGAGTTCACATTTTCAATTTGGGATATTTTATAGCTCATATTTCATGCATCACAACATTTACATGAACATGATTAACACAGTAATAACAAAGGTAAAATTAGGACTCTAAAATTATCACTAAAATGTGAATCACAGTTTATTGCATTTTTATGAATATACACCGTTAAGTGCAAGTGGGTAATAACCGTTAATACGAACCAGGTCACAATCGGCTGCCTCTCCAAAATGTTGAGGATACCATGCCGTTGACCAAAAATAAAAGCTTTATCCTATTGTCTTAATAAAGTTCCTCTTGGAATTGTTTCTGAGTAGAATAGAAGATACCAAGGGGAAAAGGACGAGTGCTATATTACTGTTAGAAAGGAAACTAAAGAACTTTGGATGTTTGGATTTAAATACATGGATGGGATATATTTTTGAGTAAGATGGCAATGAAAGTAGATGTTGAACTGAAGTAAGCTTACTTCTACAAATAATTCGCTAATAAATAACACTAGTCATTGAGCCGCCACTAAAAATATATGCTAAAATTTACGCTACATATAGTTAAATCTTTCAAGGCTTCAAGGGAGCAAACTTTAATTTACGTATGTTAATGACCGTCACAATTACTGAAGGTCTTTTAGATGAAACGAGCTGGGGCACCCGTGCTTTGCTGCGGGATTGTTGTGTTAAATATAAACTCGAAATAAAATGATAGATTTTTTTTTAATAAGGACTAAATTTGAAAAAAATCGCTAACGGGGGACTAACGGTGGAATTTACAGCTAACCGAGGGACTAAAAGCGTAAATTTCTTAGGAACAGTACCAGGCACTATTTGGTACTGTTTGGCACTGTAGCAGTACTATTCTGCACTGTTTGGTACTGTAGCAAATGAATTTTCAGTTTCAGTCCCTTAAAGTGGCATCCTGTTGCACAGTTGGTCCCTACACATGTTAGATAACGACCGTTAAGAACTATTAAGGACTAACTTCGCACTTGACCACCAACCTTAGGGACTAAAATGAGGCAACGACGAAACTTCCATGTGCACTGTTACTACAATACACACAATCATTTTTAGAATTTGTTATAATATCACTATAAGATTTGCAGGTGTGTTACCTAGCATAAAAATGATAGGCAAAGAAAGTGTCAGTAAAAACTATTGTTATACAAAAAAATGTGGACATAGATCATCCTAGATTTTAACATTATTGTGGCGCATTTTTCTTCTTTTGAAAATACAAGAATAAAACCAAAAGTCAATACCTAAGGCTACCCACAGTAAGGGGATTCAATCCCCTTACTTTTTCCTGCCACGTCAGCTTTCTCTCTCCAGCGACCTGCAGGCGATTCAGTGCCCCAGTAAGGGCGACCTAGTTCATTTTTTTTTTTTTTTTTCAAACTTAATAATTAAAACACTAATTTCATTAATAAAAATAAAACAGTACATAGATTGAAAACATAAACTTAAACATTACATAAACTTCAATTAAATCCTAACTTCAGTTGTAGTCCGGGTGATCCCAAGTCTGAGAGTTGTCGGAGCGGTAACCGTCGTCGTAAGGATCAAAGCTCGCCAACCTCTCTTCTTCTAACTGAGCTTCCAACCTGCTCAGTTCCCGCTCCTTCTCAGAGTTCCAGCCATCATCATCTGCTGCCACATTTTCCTCAAAACTTACCTGAAAATTATCCAGACGAGGCAGCTATTGTTGTTGCTCAACAACTCTTTGTGCAGATGAACTTGATTCACCTTGCACAAATTGTTGTTGTTGTTGTTGTTCAACCATAGCAGCTTTCACATTTTCTTCAAAGCTCCAACGAATCTTGTTTGTTTTTTGGGCATGTATTTGACTCACACAGCCACGCAATGCCTCAACAACGGCATGATCTTTACGAAATTCATCGTATAAAAACTGGTCGATCACATATTTCCTGTCATCAGAAATGTGATCGCAATCTGAGTAGCGTGTTCTCATTCGTTGTTTGAGGGCCTTTGCCAGCTCAAACCTGCTGATAACTTCGGAAATAGCTTCTTGACGAGCCGTGTCGTCTTTCTCAGCTTGGTTTTTGACCCATTTTTAAAAATCTTCGACGGTATGAGGCAGTTTGTTACACGCCATTTTGAAATTGCAATATGTGTGAGATTTTGTAAATTTAAGTGTGTAAAATATGTTGTGTTAATGTGGTATTTATAGTGTGTTATTTTTTTTTTTTTTTTTTTTTTTTATTTATTTTTTTTTTGGAATGTAACGGCTACACAAGTTGTTTTTTTTTATTTTTTTTCTTTTTTGAATCCAAAAAACATAGAAAGACATTCGGTCTCATGCTCGACCGTTTGGTTGTTTTGAATAGCCTCGACCGAATACCCACAATAGACTCGACCGAATGGAATCAATCGGATGTCTCGGTCGAGCATCCCTTCTGTGCCCAGCCTAATTAATCACAGTTTTTATCAATCAAGTGGGTTAAAAAAGCAATACTTTCACTATACTTTTGAAAGCAGTCACTAGTAACAACTTTTTTGTAGCATTAAACGGTGTCACTAAAACATTTTAATTTCTTTCCTGTTTATGAGAAAGCCGTAAACATTGTTTATGTTAGCATGAACAGGAAGATGGTGGGTTCCGGAACACTCATGGATCATTGCGATGTAGTTCTAATTCTTGTAAAAATCCCGATTTTTGTTAAATTCGGCCATTTAAAAAGTTTAGCTTCTATTCATGTTTAGTTTTTCTAAGTAATTTTGATTAATTCTTGTTCTGATTCCATCCCATTTGTTTGTGTGCTTTAACGAAAATTACACCATTCCCTGATTGAAAAAACCCTCCCTAAATCGACTCTCTCTCTCTCTTGCGAACACATTCCCTTACTATCCCTAAATCATTTTATTCAATTCTGCTCAAATCTTTGTGATTCTTTCAATGATCTGTTATAGGTATTGATTAATATTCGTGTTTCTCTCTAGCTTGAGCAGATTTGGTGTTTAAATCTCACTGTTTTTGGGTTCTTTGAGTAATCGATCTTTTGGGTTTCGTTTTTTCAAGTTTGTATAAACCGACTTTAGGTTTTAATCTAAATCAGTTTTTTAGTCAATCAGTTAGGGTTTCAGTGGTTTAATTATTGTAAGTCGACTACACTCTTTCACTTTTATCCATTATTCAATTATTGATCGATTATATGGCTGGTGGTTAGTTCTTTTGGTGATCACGCATAAAACCTTAACTGATCCAGTTAGGATTTACTGTTCATTGGGGACGTTAATTTGTTTTACTGTGCGAAGGATTGAGAGAGATGACAAGGGTTTTCTAAAAAACACAAGCGCATCCAAACCTGCTACTAATGGTTGTGTTGATGTTGATGAATTAAGTGTTAGAATACAAAGGTTAAAAGGAATTAATACTGGGACCACCAGTGTTTCTCAACAATCGTAAGACTCAAGGGTTTTGCGAAACACTAATCTTGCATCTGATGGTAACTACACTGCTACGGTGCCTAAAGTTACTGGATTGGATGTGGATGACGTAACATGGCCTAGGTTGAAGAGTGGGGGAGGTAATTCTAAGGCTGGTAATTCGAGTGTGGTTCAACAACCGCATGGTGTTGTTTTACCAGCTATTGATGAAGATTCTAACGTTGATATCAATGATAATAAGCCTACTAATGAGGTGAATCCAACTGTTAGCCTTGGTGAGTCGATTCTACAATCAACTATGATCCCTAATAGTGGGATCACTAATCCTTTGGATGTCGAGGAGGCTGTTTGGTCAGCTTCTAAGATTGTCGAACCTCAAATGGCTACTGCTCCATCCAGTCAGGTTGATACTAATTCACATGAGTCAATTAGCCAACCTACTGGTATTGATACGGTTGTCGTTGATGCTTGTAAGGATTTTGATAATGAAATGCATGAGGTCCAACTGAAGAATGCTGAGAATGCTTTGACACAACCTTCTAAATCATATGCAGATGCTACTTCAAATGAACCTAAGAAACACACGTCTAACTTCAGTAGGCCGGAGTGTAACAACAAAATGAATGGTGTGGATCTTACTGTCCCTATGAAAGTAGTTGAAGAGGTGAACACTAGGTATGAGAATACTCTCTATGGCTATATCCTTGTTAAATGCATTGCTTTTCCAGTTCTTGATTATATGTACGTAATGTGTGGGCTAAATATGGTATTCAAAAGGTTATAACGAATGCCAAGTGGTTCTTTTTCTTTAAGTTTAATTCGAAGAAGGGTATTGATGATGTCTTTGAAAACGGTCAGTGCACTACTAGAATACTGGACAATAGTAACGAAAATTAGCGACCAAACTGTTCTGTCGTAAAAAAATTGTTCATAGTGACAGATTGGCGATAACTTAGCTACGAAATTATCTTTTACAAGTTAGTGACAAATTAACGACTAATTAGTAACAAGACTAGAGATGGAATTTCCATTTGTCGAAATTCTATCGCTAAATGTATTCATACTGCGACGCAGTTAGCGACAAACTTAGGTACCAACTATTAGTGACGGAATTCTGACAGTATAATGATGGATTTTTTTAACGTATCAAATACGTCGCTAAAATTTTCCAATCAATTATGGATTAAATATGTACTTGGGTATAATAATTTAGTGACAGATTTTAGAGGGAGTGGCGATGGGTTAAGAACAAAGAATTGGGTCATCTGTGATCTGTTGCAAGCTTCTTTAATAAAAAGATACACACACTCACAATGGTGGACATTAGGTGATGATATTGTGCGTATATGTACGATTATAAATGAGTCAAGGTGACCAAAAAAAAACGACGACTATCAATTTAGTCATATTCATAATAATGGAAATCACGTAAAAATAATGTATCATCTGTGAGACAATTTTTTTCATGTGATTGTGTTATCAAGTTATATGTTATGACTTAAGGAGTGTGCTTAAAACTTTATCACTAAGTTTTGTAATATATTTAATTCTAGTCCAAATACTTAATGGTCCGTTTGGTTGGTGTCCTTTGAATTCAAGGAATGGGTTCATTCCTACTATTAATTGTTTGGTATACATGAATGGATACAAAAGTGGGCCATCACTTATGAAAGGGAGGCGATAGGCACATCATTTTTTAATTATTTCACCACACTCAGTGCATCACAGTGTTGTGCTATGTGCTTTCTATGCATTATAGTGTTATACAAAATGGTGGAATAATAAAAAAAAAAAAAAAAAAAAAAAAAATTGTATGCGAATCACCTCCTTTTATGAAAAATGAATCTGGATTGGTAAACAAGGTTTGGGAGAATCCTATCAATATGTGGACCCCACATTACCACACCATCTCAAAATCATCATTAAATAAATAAATAAAATATACTTGTCCTACTTTTTAAATAATATTCTAGCAAATTGACTTTATATAATAAGTTAAAAAAAATATATAATTTCTCTCTCCTAATTATATATTAAAAAATTTAAATCCTATAGCATATCCAAATCCTAATCTAAGCCCACTTATAAACCAAACGGACCTTTAATTTTGTCTCAATCAACATGGACGAAGGTTCTCAAGTATAAAGAGAAAGTTGTACTTAAGATTATTATGATTACTACTCCCTCTGCTCTTAAATAAGTGTCCAGTTTTGACTTATTAAAGTGTTGCTTTTTTTCAATTTTGACTTTAACTATATTTTATATGTGTTATATAATACTTGATGCAAAATATATAAATGAATTAAGTTTTAAATTCATTTTCATTGGTATAATTTTCATCAAGTAATATATAACGCAAACAACAATATTTAAGGTCAAAATTAAAAAAGAAAGACTTCAAAAAGTAAAAATTTGACACATATTTAGGGACGGAGAGAGTATGCATATATTTTTTTTAATCTCTAAATACATTTTATAGACTATAATAAATTCTGAATATTACAAGGTAAAAAAGATTATTGGCTTGTATGTTTACTAATTTTTACGGATATTATTTGGAAATAAATATTATACTATGTAACATGTGTTAAAGTGGAGCTTGGGAGCCGGCACTGTTGCGATGCCGCGGGTAGGAAGTTGAAGATTATGGCTCAAGTGTACTGTGGAGCCGTAGCTTGAGCCGACACTATTTACACGCCAAGCCGAGTCGAGCCATTGGCTATGAGGATTAAAAAAAGATTAATGGGTTTTCCACTTATTTGCCACTTTTTTGTTAGGGTTCAACGTAATGGGTTTTCGTATCTCTTGATTAAGTATCTAATTTGGTCCATATATAATCAACAATAACCGTATGGATCAATTAAGTGGAAACGTATAAACAACATAATCACAAACATAAATGGATTTTTAATGTATCATGCATATCAAATTTGATTTTGATCATCATAAAACATGTTAATAAGAATTACTACATAATTATTATTAACATAAAACATAAACAAGAAAACTTACAATCTTGACGAGATGTTTATCACGGAACAAACACTATTACTAATTTATCTATCAAAACACACATATTAGTTGTTTAATTAAGTTGGGTTACATCTGAAAATTGGTGAGCGTCTCAAGTTTTGATGTTTCAAGAATCGATATTGAGGTTTCATTGCCATCTGATTCGTTAATGTGTATTTCAGTTTCTTTTTTTGTATGTGTTTTTATTTTTTAGGCTTTATGTGTGATTATAAGTGTTGATTTTATGTGGTCGGCTACAAGTTGTGTTTTCTTTGGCTGTCATGATATTTCGATATTTAGTTTGTGTGCATTAGTAGATTTCTGGACATGTGTTTGTGTTTGTTTAAGCTTTGTGAATGGGTGGTACTTAGTCATAATTTTGGCTTCACAAAAATTGGATAATGTGAAATGCAAATGTGTTGTGCAGCCAACCGTAGTTGGTGTGGCAAGAACCGTATGACATATAAGTACTTGCTTGGCAATCTTTATTTATTTATTTATTTGGGAAAATTTCATATATACAACAAACAAAATTCATAATTTCGTATTTACCCAAATGACAAGTTTTCAATGCATGAGTACAATGCTTTTAAAGCATGTGTTAGAAAAATATGGAATTATGATGTTTGTTTTAGGTATATACGGAATTGCCCCTATTTATTTATTTATTTTTGCAATTAGGGGGTTAGAAAGGTGAAGTCGAATATGTGGTTCGGAATGTGTAACTATGTAATTTACTTCAAGTGTTTGATGCTTTATTTGTTTCAAGTTTTTAGTTTATTAGTCATTAGGTGTGTCATGTTCATACGGTTAAGGGTTACACAAAAGGAAATTGAGCAACGTTACCTTAAGTGTTTGATGTTTTTTGATGTGAATGTTAAATGCATGGTTGTTCCAGGATTTGAGTTTTTCGAGTGACGTTGCCAACCGTGGTTTTGGCGTGGCAAGAATCATATGACATAAAATGCAACCGGTTCTACCTAAGGTATAGAGGTTGCTTCCGGTTCTACCTAAGGTATAAAAGGACCTCCAACCTTTTGTAGGGAGTGAGGTTGAGGTCAAGGGTTCGATCCTCACTCCCTACAAAAGGCCGGAGGTCCTTTTCTATCTTAGGTAGAACTAGAAGCAGCCTGGGTAAGGTTTTCTACATCTCAACTTCCCTCATATACCGTGGAAGACAGTATATTGACCCATAACTCGTGGAAGATGGTATTGGAAGCTACTTTACATTTTATTCTTCAAATTGTTATAAATATAGCTAATAACTTTCTTCAATGTACATTTTCAGTTGCCTTTAAAGTCTTGACTTGAATTTATTTTAGCTATGATGCAGTAGTTAGGGCTGTAAACGAATTGAACATTCAATGAACATTTCATGAACCGTTCAGTAAAAAGTTCGTTTATGTTCATTTATTTGTTAAATGAACGAACATGAACAATATTTTACGTTTACTTAGTTAAATAAACGAACATAAACAAAATCGCGCCTGTCCATTTATGTTCGTGAACATCTGATTATGCGTTTGTTAACCTTCGTTATGTTTCTTTGCCTATTTATGTTCGTATATCATATCTTTTAGTTGTATAATTTTAAAATTGGTTTGTCTAAACAAAACAAAACTTATAAAATAATATATTGTGCATAATTTAATAAAGTTTATGTTTGTTTGTCTATGTTCATTTATGTTCGATCATTTATGTTTGTTTAGCGTTCGTTTAGTGTCTTAATGACCGAACATGAACAACTCATTTTATAAATAAACGAACATGAACAAGAAAATTTGTTCATTTAAGCTTTCATGTCCATTTATTTGTTTGGTTAAAATTAAACGAACAAAAAATAAGGCTCTGCTTGTGTTCGTCCAGTTCATTTACAGCTCTAGTAATAGTTGTTTAGCATAGTTAACACAACAAAGCTTATCTTAATTTAGAAAAATCTAATCCTTCAACTCATACAATAATATCTATACTACTATATAATGCATTTGGGACTATTTTATAATTAGAAATGCTTAAAATTCAGACATTTTTCTTACTTATTATAGAAGGATTTCAAAATTAATTTGTTACGAAGCAAGTTAGTTAGGAAGTTTGTTAGGAAGTGGTTGGTTGTTCAAATTAAAATTATTTGGCTTAACCATCTCTAATATCACTACTTATAAAGCATGAACACAACTAAACATGTAACAAAATAACGCAAAATATAATCACACGGTACCCGTCACCGCATTACACGAGTAACGTTCTAGTCATATACAAACGCTTTGTAACGCGTGATTTGAAATCCTCCTTACCAAACAAACATTGTATTATTTTATCTTTAACCTTATTAAATAATTCAAATTAAAATATTACTTCACATAACACGATTAAAATGAAAAGGGTATATCAACTGGCCAAATAACCCACGAACCAGTGAAGGCAACGGTTGCTTCCCGCTGAACCGATGAATGTTGGAGGCAACAGTTACTTTGATTCAATAAAAAGTAAAACCCGCGAAAAAGAAATTGGAGGCAACAGTTACCAGTTTGGTTTGACAAAACTTCAACCCTGTTATGTCAATTCATTCTCACACCAAATGAACTTGAGATAAATCATCAACATTGAAACCCTAATTGAGGTACAAGTTGTATCTAAGTTTTAGTTTTATCATCCTTTATTTCTTTCGATTACATGTCTACATAAATGAAATCACATCAATGTATGTTAGCTTTAGAATTTGGGGATAGTTTTTAATTCATTCGAATATGTGCAACTTACCCAACTCCAAGACTAAATTAGATGATGTTTCTGTTGTTTTTGATGATATTTAATTTAATTGGTATACGTTCTTGTATATCTTCTAAGATAGAGTAGATTTTTTTATTGACATATGTCTTTGTGGAGTAAAAGGTGGGGTGGCACTTTATCTGATTGTATTTTACTTGGACTTTAACTACCATTAATCATTTTTGTTTTAGCTACTAACGAAGGAATCGTAATGGTCTTTCTTATTGTAGTATTTGGAAGTGGATATAATGACACTATGACAGCAACTCTTTTTCACTTTTTGTATCACTATTATCAATGTATTTGATAAGAATTGTATCTCTTTACTATTACAGCTTATAGTTTTTCTATATTGTTGTGAAAAAAACGTAGTAAGTTATTAACATTTGATAATGTATATGTGCATATGTGTATGTGGTTTTGGAATGGGAAATACGATACTGTTTGTTTTGTGAAAATGGGTATGAGATTGGGGTTATTTTCTAGTTGGAAACTTGCTTCACTTTCATACTGCTTTTGAATACATGTATATGTATGCTACTGTGATAGTGTGATGTGAAGGTTTAAACATCAACATTGAAGTGAACAAATATACTTGCTGGCATCATTTTGTTTTTTGCAACTTGCTGCTGTCATTTTTTTTTCCTGCTGTCATTTTTTTCTTGCTGTCATTTATGATTGTTGTCAATGGTTGTTGTATTTGGGTCAAATCAGTTCTTTGTGTCTAAGCGTATAACAAGTATATATGATTTATTAAATCATTTGGTTTGAGGTATTTGATTAACTGGGAATGTCAATAATTTGTGAATGCATAATTTGAGAGGGCAAATTGGCAACATGTGCAAAAGGGCGGTAGGTTTAGAAAAGAACATGACATACCTCATTACTTTACTTTAGCAAAAAGTGCAATAAGATAAGATAAAAAAAAATAAAAATAAAAATAAAATAAAAAAATAAGTGGAGTTAGGAAAAAATAAGTGCAGTAGGCTACCTAAGAGAAAAGACCAGAAGCTTTACAACTTACAAGTATTATTTTGTATTCTTATTAGATCTTACAAGATTTTTACGGATTTATAGGAACAACAACACAAACGCCCCCCAACTGCTGCTGAACTATTTGAGCTCATACACATGAAGAAAGGAGCATTCATTACGTCAAAATCAGAGAGAGTGGCGGTATTTATTCTTACTTCCATAGTTACTAATTCTTGAACTTAGTTTTTTGCCTAAATCTCTCAGTTTCTCTCAATTCTTTTTTGATCCAATTCTCACTTTCTCAACAACACATCACAATCGACTAATCGAGTATCAGCTTATCACAGTATCATTTACATGTTTAATTAGAATAATTTAGGTTAATAGCTGAATTAAAGAGGTGTTTGGGACTGTTTTTACAGTTAAATCAAAAGGGTGTTTAGGACTGTTTTTACCACTGAATCAAGGGGTGTTTGATAGCACTGAATTCAGAACTTTTAATATTGTCGATTTAAGCTTTATTGAATATTATAGTTATAAGATATCAGCTTACAGTGTGATATGTAATGTGTGTTTTTATATAAATGGCTTTGCATTAAAAAATTGTGTTTCGTGACTATCTACTATCTACAGGCTGCGTATAATGGTGCACTGGTGGATAAATAGGTGGATAAATATGGATCAGATCCTACTAACCATCCCATCTATGATGATGACTTACGAAAGATAATACGAAAGGTGGAGTGTTTGGGTAGGGTTCAATGTCAGATCTACAGTACACGATGACTGGTACACCAAGTACTACAAGATGTATTGGTGCTCCGTCCTCAAGATCTAAAGTTGTTCAGGTGTGTTTCTTTCTTTTATATCCAAATAAGTATCACATATCTTGATGAAGTAGATAATCTGGAAACAAATTTAAACTTGGGGAACAAGGAATAGGAAACTTGGGGAGCAAGGGATCCAAGTCACAGCGTTTTATTAGGAAACTTTTCTTATGTTTATCTTTATTTGTTAATTAGTGTTGGTATGCAATTAGGAAACCTTTACTTCTAGTCAGTCTAGAAGATTCTTAGGTCTATTTAAACCACATTCCAGCATAGTTTTATGCATTCAATTCAATATTAAAAAAAACTTCAATTCAATTTTGTTCTTCTCTACTCGTGAAGTCAAATAATCATCAGGTTTATTGCGCTGCAATTCTTCTTGTTCACTAAGCATTTGTTGTGAACAAACCAGCCTTCCGCTGTTCTACTTCATATCTTTATTTTAGTACATGTTTCAAAAAACTAATATTTGAATTTGTTGTGTTCAAGAACTATCTTGACAGCATTCGTGGAGAGTTAAAGGAAGAATTGAAGGAAGAAATGAAAGTCGAGCTCAAGGGAGAAATGAAGAATGAACTAAAGGGAGAAATGCGCAAAGAGCTCAAAGAAGAAATGCGTGAAGAGCTTAAGGAAGAAATGCATGCGGAAATTCAAGATATGCTTGTTGAGTATGGTATTCGGAGTCATGTTACCCGCCAACCAAAAACAAAACAAGGTAATGCAAGTGGCCGTATATCTTGAAGATCAACCTTTACACTTTGAAGAGCTTTAAATCTATTTAGGTCCTCTTAACTTTTAAGTAAGACAGAATCTTTGGTTTAGACTACCTTTTATTTCGTCGAAGATTAAATGTTAGATTTCTTTTGAATATGCTTGTTATTTGATTTGATATGTGTTATTTGATTTGGATATGGATTTTGTGACTATCATCACTGTGCTATTTGTTTGTGTCACATCTTGAGCAGATGGCAAATAAATTGTATCGTTTATTGACTGATTAGCGACATATTCTATCCTCAAAAGATATTTAAATCGCGACAAATTAGAGACGAATTTGTTCAAACAAGCTATGAAATGGTGTTGATTTAAGCAACAAATTGTTAGTGACGATTTTGAGACTATAATTTTAGTGGCGGATTAATGACACATATTTTCATCTCTAGTAGAGATGGAATAACAACAAAATGGTTGCCGATTATTAGCAATGCATTAGTGACTGCTTTGTCGTTACTATTAGCGACAGAAAGTTTGTCGCTAAGCCGTCAATTGATGGTCGAATCAAATTTAATTTAGGTAACTTTAAAAAAGGCTCTAGTGAGGGGCTGGAGACCGACAATTTGTCACAGAAACTCTAAATTTTTTGTCGCTAAACTTGTCGCTAAAATTTTGCGAGGCCCTTTTTCGTGACAAAATATATTCGTCACAATTCCGTCGTCGAAGGGCTTTAGCAACAGAATAGCGATGCAAACTTCCGTTGTTGATGCCAGATTTTCTAGTAGTGGTGGTTGATTAGAAATGTCCCTATTATTCTCAAACATTGAAACTTGAACACTAACTTACGTAAAGAGGATTTGACCAACATTTTAGTGTGGGTTAAATTCCATGATGTTCTTCTTGCCATGTTTTCTGATAACGGAAGTCTTCTAGCCATATTGATTGGTATGCCAAAATGCTAGATGCTTACACTAATCAGATGTGTTTGGAATCATTAGGTCGTAGTAGCTTTGCTAGGTGCTTGATTTGACCTACTCGATGTGCCGGGCTCGACTATTGAGAAGATTCGGGTTGAATACGAGTGGAAAACACCTCGATGTGATACGTGTAAAATATTTGTTCATACTCTGGTTGATTGTCCTAAATATGCTCTACCTCCTACTCAGTCTACAAAGAATGTGAATGATGGTTTCTAAACTATTAATGATATGGAAAAGGGTAAGAATGGTTATTCAACTGTTTCGGGTCAAGGAGGGTTTACTAAACCTGCTGTGGGTAAGAAATTTCACTATCAACCCAAAGAACCTTCTCCTGAACCTAAGAAAGTGGATGTCAATAAGAAGAAGGCTACGGATGTGGCTAGTCCGAATGGAATGAAGATTGCTACATCTAATCAGTTTGATGCCCTTAATATGGATGATACTGATAACTTTGGTATCCCTACTAAGGAAGTGAATAAGGATGTGGATTTTGGTAGTACGATGGAAGCTAAGGAGGATGGGTCGCAACAGACCGGGGAGGTTGGTCCTACTCCAATTGTTAAGAAAATTGGGGAGCTTGAAAAGCTAATTATTGATGGAAAAACTAGCCTTGTGGATGATGATGGACATCCTATTAAAAAGGTTGATTTATCCGGGTAATAGAAAGGAAGCTATGGTGGATGGGTCTCAAAACGCTGGTAATGTACACAAGAACCGCTTGTGAGTGTTGTGAAAGAGAAGATGCAAGCCGCGGCTAGTAAGTCTAGTTCTTCTTTTTCTCCGTCTACTTCTTCTATTAAGAGGACTAACCCATTCTCTAAGGTGCGAGAGATTGTTGATTCTGATTGTGATGACGAGGAGGTTGTGAACACTTTTGATGATTTAATGAACCTATTTGGTGGTGGTACCGATCGTGAAGCTGATTATGATGACTATGATTATTATAACAATTCGCATTTTTGGGTTACTATTCATTTTTACTATTCATCTTTACTATTTATTTTCACTATTCACTCTTGATACCCGCACCACCTTTTGATTAATACATTTAAAAATGACCTTGCCTAATCATATACCTAGTCATCAAGAAGATATTATTTAGATAATATCTTACAAAATATCTAATTAAGAGAAGTCAAGTTGAAATTCTCTTCTTAAATATCTTAACTAGATATTAATCAATTCCGATTTTAGGGTTTTTACGACTTTAAGCACCCCTATAAAACTTATCACTCATTTAATATGCTAAGATATGTTATATTAATAAGTTCTAATATTTTTATAAGTTTCATATTTTTAGGATACCCAATTTTGAGTTTCGTGACTTTACGACTTACAGTTAGCGATTACCGGGACTAAACGACCTTCGTAAAATAAGATAATATCAAGGAAACCCATTTAGTCACTCACCACTCATTATGAATGACACAAGGGTGATTCACTAAGGCCTTGGTGGCTTGGTGATGATCCATAGAAACATTATGCATTCATGTGTTACATTAGGAGCCATAGAAATACTTATGGTCCAAGATCAACCAAGTATGTGTCATGTGTTCCATCCTAGACCATGTCTTAGTATAACTAACCTCCTCAAGGCCCTATAAATACCCTCCTCCCTCTCTTAGTCGTTCACTTCACCAACAATATCAAACACTCTTCATTTGATTTCCAAGTTCCAAGTTATACATAGAAGATGAAGGCCTAATTATTCCCTACATGAATCTAATGTTACTTTGATGATTCCACGGTTGGATTAAGAGCTTTACAAGGTGATTAGAGCTGAGATTACAAGGCTTTTAGAAGGGTTATATCAAGGCTAGCAAAGGTTTGCAAGAGTTGTGTTGAAGGATTGGAAGCTAGGGTTTTTGATTGAAGAATTTAGTTCTTGTCCTAGTTCATGTATCCCTTTTCATTAAGGCCAAAAGTTGTAAGAAAACCTAGCGCACTCTCATGATCAATATCATTTACATGTTTAATCTATGCTATATATAAGGTCACTATATTGTATCATGATGTATTAATGCTTAAAAACAAGTTAGTGAAACCTAGAAACTAAAATAACTAGAAACCCGTAACATGACGAATATTAATACTTGACCACTTATACTTAAAAACGTTAAACATCCAAGCATAATCAATGTAATAACTATATAAGGCATGTTTATATATTCATTTCGATGGTTTAGAACCTAAGACACAATATCATATTCTAGGTTGCGCTTAGAGACTTCTCCGGCTAATCCATCAATTCTGTTATACGTTTTGATATTATTAGTTCAAGGTGAGTCACAGCCCCTACTCTTTTAATATTTGTTTTAACTCTTTGGGGGAGATGCATGCTCAAATACTTACATATTATGCTTGATCACAAAAATAATTTACTTGCTTGATTTACATACATGACTTGCATTTACATAAGTACTTACATACATACATTATTGTGATAAATTTAATTGCGTTATTCAAATTTGTGTAACTAGATTTGATACAAATATACATCCTAATATTGCGATATTAATTGGAAGGTCATTAGTTTGGATACATCCTAACATTGCGATGTTGGATACATCCTAAGCGTGAGGTTCCAGAGATGAAGTAGAGCCTCATGACTAATTGCTTAACTGTTGTGATGAACTTATACATGTCTTACTCATATTATATTTTAGCAGTGGGTTGTGAACACACAGGTTGCAAGTTTTGTATGGGCGGGATTTGCAACTGAGTGTATTTACAATGCCTTTGCTGTGTGAACATTCTTTAAAGGCTTTACAACTTATTTAAAACAAACTCTATGAACTCACCAACCATTGTGTTGATACTTTAGCATGTTTATCTTAGGTTAGTAAGGCGATATCTAGTGCGTGGAACATAGACTCAAGCTGCATATTCTGAAGACTTTAGCTTTTATCATTTACCATTCGAAACATCTTGTATACATTTATGTATTATACTTTGGAATCTCATGTTTGTAACTTTGAATTCATTAATCGAATGATAACTTTTTAAAACGTCTCATTTAGAGGTCGTTTTCTATAACTTGTACTTTGTATTATGAAGTAGCACCCAAAGTAACACAGTCTTCCGCTGCGGTATTTTGGGGGTGTTACAATTATGACGACTATGCGGATCAGGTCTATGATCTTTCAGAAAATTTGAATGTTTTTTATGACATGTGTGATATCAAGCTCTAAGGCCTTGGTATGAAATAAATTTGTTTTCGTTGAAGTCTAATGTCATCTTTTGAGTAATGGTTTATTTTATTGTTTAAAAGATATGAAATATCTTGTTATGTAAGATTTTCTCCCTATATAACAGGCTGAAATACGGGAATCACCCATATCCTTTGTACTTAAACGTTTTTCGGAGTAATATATTTACCGGATCTTTTGACATTTTACAACAAAATAAATAAATAAATAATAAAAAAATTAATTCCTTGATTTACAATAAGGTAGGGGGAGATAAAGTTCAAACATACCTCATTCCATTGTTCACTAACTCGATAAGAATACTAACGGTGCGTTTGATATGCTTGATGAAATCAATATAGGTACAGGTTTTAGAATAGAGTGGGATGAAAATGGGTATGTAGATATCACTTTTCATGGGTATTCACATACCCACAACATCATACTCTTATGAGGAAACCCACATATCATGGGTATCCTTATTCTATTGTGGTGGGCCCTATAACCAACCAAACAACGTTAATAACTTTCAAAATTGTAGATTCATTCTTATAGTAAGATAACAAACGCACCCTAAGTTTACCCAAAACAAAAAGATAAAGATAATGGTGAGCTTAAATATGTGACCTAGCTACTCGGATATTAATCGGATCACTGCTTCCACATTTGCTTGTATTCTTCCTATGTACAGTGTTGCTTCATATTTGTCACGGAGGTTATAAAGATACCAAGTTTACCAATTTAAGTCACGGACAAGCGTTGTTCTGAGTAGGGTTCAGACTAGTACAATTTCATTAACATCGAATTTTCTCAATATCTTAGGTGGGACTCTATTCGATATAATTATAGATACAAAAACTCTTTTGTTCTCAAGGTACAAATTAAACCATTATACTAGTAATTTTAGCCAGACACGCTATGTATATATATCATGTATGATAAATTTAATTTTAGCCAGACACGAAAAGGGTTTACCCGTGTCATTCACTTTATAAATTGATTTTTACGAGAGGTGGTATACATGCATAAACTTTATGGGAGGTGATACGTATATATTTGTTATTTGGTGCACACATGCATGGACTATTACTTCATATGTGTTAAGTAGCAATATACAATGTCCGTATACTAAAACTTTTATGAATATCACTGAAGTTGGTGTAGTGATAAGAGATTTATATTTGGTGCACACATGCATGGACTATTACTTCATATGTGTTAAGTAGCAATATACAATGTAGGGCTGAGCATCGGGCCACTCCCAACTCGTCCCGACCCGATCCCGAATCCCGACAAGCCGGAAAACACAAACCGAGTCCCGACCCGATTAAGCTCGGTTCGGTTTCGGGACAGTCGGGACGGGACGGGATCGGGAGGTTTTCTCGGTTTTGTGTGTTGTTTTTCGGTTTTTTGCCCGTCCCGACCCGATCCCGACTATCCCGAATCCCGACAAGCCGGAAAACACAAACCGAGTCCCGACCCGTTTGACATCGGTTCGGTTTCGGGACATGAATCGGGACTCGGGATCGGGACGGGATTCGGGATCGGGTCGGTTTTGCTCACCCCTAATACAATGTCCGTATACTAAAACTTTTATGAATATCACTGAAGTTGGTGTAGTGATAAGAGATTTATGACTATCACTATCAAAATCTCGAAGATTTCACGTTCAACTTTTACTTGGGGCAAATAATCATGATAGCTACGCCAAGCTTCTCCAATATATAAGAAGAGCATTACCTGACATGAGTGACAATAAGCTCAAACCTTGCAAATTAGTTGACTAATAACTAAAAAATACATGATTATCAAGGATAAAAACTTTGTGATAAGTTTGTATTTCCATGTGAATGCTGTAAATTATAATTAGTCATGTTCAGCTAACTTAACTTTTCCAAAATACTTTTGTCCTTAAAAAAAAATATTAGTCGTTGACATACCCCACACCCAAAAAGCCAGCTAGAATCGAGTGTAAAAGGCCTCCTATAATTGACACCCTCAAATCATTTTTCTTATTGACATCTTTACATTGCACATGGCCAGGCATTCCACTTGTTACAAACAAAGGCTAAGAAAAGGCCTTTGGTCACCAGAAGAAGATGAAAAACTCATCAAACACATCACCAAATTTGGTCACGGCTGTTGGAGTTCTGTCCCTAAGCTTGCGGGTCTTCAACGATGTGGAAAGAGTTGTAGGTTACGATGGATTAATTACCTTAGGCCTGATTTGAAACGAGGCACATTTTCTCAGCAAGAAGAGACCCTAATCGTAGAGTTGCATGCAGTACTCGGCAACAAGTAAGCACAAACTAAACTTTCTTAGCTTAAATAAAGTTTTTAAACCAATCTTTATTTACTCATTTTGATCGTTTTGCTTTGATTGTTTTTGTCTTCTAGATGGTCTCAGATTGCGGCTCAGTTGCCAGGGAGAACAGATAACGAGATTAAGAACTTATGGAACTCATCCATTAAGAAGAAGTTAAGACAACAAGGGATTGATCCAAATACTCACAAACCATTATCTGACGTCGAAAATAAGGACAAACCATCACCTAGAAGTAACAACAAAAACCAGCAAACTATTATTCCAAGTATCGAGAATCCATCACTAGAGACTCACGAATTCTTTAGAAACCGATTTACCACAAGTCACGAAACTGCCAACCTCGCCTCCCACACCGACACTAAACATACCAATACTGACCAGTTTTCGGGTTTCCTAGACTTCGCTTACAACCAACAACCACAACCTGAATCAAGTCTCATGTATGGCTCTAGCTCTAACACTGATACCACTCTTTCCAATCCTATTCTTTCGGGTTTCCAACCTAACAACTGGGATACAACGACATCTTTATTTGACGCGAATAACGGGTTTCATAACCAAGTTCCTTTAGTTGGAAATGAAAGCCAAACTGAAGAAATCAAATGGAATAAGTATCTCCAATCACCGTTTATGTTTGGAGGTGCTACAATTCAGAGTCGGGTTTTGTGTAATGAGACAAAACCCGACTTGGGAATGAGTATAAATATGAATATGAACATAAATAATGAGTTATATGAAGGTGTGGATACATACAACAAGCAATTACAAAGGATTTGTGCAAGCTACGGACAATTTACATAGAATTTCAAGCATACAAAGGAAATTAAATTTGTTCTAATTCAAAATCATAACAGGTGTGTTTAATTTGTATTTTTTTTATACTGTTTTTTCTTTTTCTTTTTTTAATTTTCTACTTTTAGGTTTCTTTTTTAAAGTCGTGTAAATAGGTTCCGATTACAAGATTTCATAATTTATTTTTTTTTATTTTGTGCTTCAAAGTTTGAACCAAAGTTTCGTTGGCATTTTGTGTTTGTTGTTATTACTATTGTAGCTATATTTGGTTTCGGGTAACCATGTCTCGATCATCTGGTTATTGATGATAGTAACAAACTATATATTGACACCTTGGTCACAGTTTCGTTTGCATTTTTTACATGACTTAAATCTGCCTCGCTTATACATGTTGAAGCCGGGTAAATCTCTCTTTCAATGAGAGGTTGCTATAACCACTTTAGATTTCTTTATATAAAGCGTTCTTTCAACTTAAAATATCTCACAGTTATTGATAATAGTAACAAACTATATATTGACACCTTGGTCACAGGTTGTTGCTCCTGTGAATATTGCTATGCCTGCTAGTACTGTTACTTGAAAACAATTACTCGTATCATCTTGTATTTATTTAAAGAAAATGTCATTAATGGTTGGTTGTTAGTTGATTATTAAATACGTAATACGATAATAAAATTTTCAGAAAATATAGTTCAAATTTTGTTCTCAAACTAAAACATAAATGCTTCATAGATGGTTAATTACTCTTACGTAGAAGGTGTTCATCTAGGTGATACATCAAATTTCAGTGAGAGTTAGTAAAAGAAGATTTGATGAAAGGTGTTCTATTATATATACATATTCGAATTAATATCAAATGAGAAAAAAATTAAAATAAAAAATATGAAAAGAAATCGATAACACACATTTCAGATGCATTTAAAAAATAGATATATCTACCTTTAAAATTTTCACTTTTATTTGAAATATACGGCTAAAAATTCTTCTTATTCATCTCATTTTAATTTTTCTTATTACCGGATCCCTTCTCATACATATTTTTTCACTCAAATGACTCAAAAGCTTACTCTTTGTGTTTTCATGCTTTTATAAAAAATTAAAAAGGAAAAAAACTTCCAAAAAATTCCTTTTCTTGTACCTTTTTCACTCTTTTTCTTAGATTCAAAGCATTATAGCCGATTAAAGCCTCGATATCTCTAATCGTGTTATGTTTTACGTTCTTATAATAATATCGTTCAATCTACAATACTTTTCTCTTTAATTTGATATCAATTTCAACATAGTTTCGAGTTGTATTTCGAAAACCCAAAATGAAATCGATAATAACCCACGAACTTCTGCAAAACTTTGACAACTTTCCGCGATGGTTGCGATATAATAATATTTGCCAGCTTTTCCCATCCACTTGCTATGGTGCTTGAGTAAACTATCATATCAGTCACGTCAATCTCGTCATACATGTGTATACTGCAATACTGGTGATAAACATTCAAAATTAAATGTTGTCACGTTAGTATCACGTGACATTAAATTTCCCTCCCTATATATATATATATATATATATATATATATATATATTAAATAGTAACCTTACTCCTCTCAACACTCTATCCATGACTAACATTTGTATTTTTTTTCATACATATATGACACCACTGCCTTTCAACGCTATATCGCAATGTTTTCAACATAGGTCTTAATCACTTCACGCCGGTAGATGGTCGAATTGATAGTCTTCTTCTTATTTATCTTCATGACTTGGGGTTTAACTTGAGGATCGATCGCATATGCTTCAAAAGAACTTGAGCCCCACTTCTTTGTAATGAGGACCATATGTCAAAAATTCTTCAATCCTCAGTGGCATTGGTTTGGAAAGCTAACACCATGTGCGAAGAAGATTTTATGCACATATTTGTCATACTATGAAGAAAGTATAAGATGAACAATACATAAGAGTTGTTGGACTATTTATGTAATTTTATAAGGTTAATTCTACAGATAGGTAACGAACTATAAAAATTTCCAATGTTAGGTAATTTACTATAAAAAATACTACGTTAGGTAATGAAACTCTAATATTTGTTATCGTTTTGACTATCAAATGAATGTATAAACTAGTGAAATGATAAAAACAACCTCATCTTCAACCTCCTTTATCTTCAATCTTATTTTCTTCAACAACCAAACAACAATTCTGGTCACCCTTTAATTTTCTTGGCCACCATTTTTTATAACATAGATCCCGTCACACCACCAGAAAACTTCCTACACATCCCATCACCATATCTTCATCCAATCGGCGCCACCACAGATCCCGTCACACCACCGCTTATATTCGTCCAAGCATCGCCACCTTCATCAAAATACCACCACAACAAATCTGGCGTACACAAAATCAAATACCTATCTACATAAATAACAAAAGTATATTTATGTTTACAGTAGCAAAGATAGCATGTCAGTGGCATTTTCATTACTTACCAAGGCGTGATAATATGGACATATGTATCTGATATGAACTCTTATTTGAATGAACTCGATTCATGGGTTTGATTCGGATTTAAGTTTTGAGTTAGGGTTTAGGTTTGAATTTTGATTTTGGTTTAAGGTTTATGAATGGATTTAAGTTTGATTTAAGGATTTGAGCTTCAATTTTCATTCTGATGATGGTAGGATCTGGGTTTTGGTGATGGTGGGGGTGGTGGGAAAGATGAGTTTCCTTATTAAAATACATGAAAGGACAAATATACCATTAAATTTACCGGTTTAGCAGGTCACAAGTTGCAAAAATACCCAATATTACCTAACATTGAACAAAGATTAAAGTTTCATTACCAAACATAGTATTTTTTATAGTAAACTACCTAACATTGAAATTTTTTGAATGTTCGTTACCTATCTGTAGAATTAACCCAATTTTATATCGAAATTATAAGTTGTTTCCTTTTGTAATTTTGTGATTATATATAAGATTATCTTCCATATTATATTTTATGATGAAGATCGTCCTCCTAAATAAAGTCTATTTTTAACACAAGAAATAAAATAAAAAGAGTAAAAAATAACGATACTAACCAATAACACAATAATCCCAATGAGATAAATCAAAGTTCAACATTTCTGAATAATATATTGATGTATCTCGTTGGTATCGACGGTCACAGTAGAGTTGTGTTTATGTTTATACATTATAAAACATGTACTTAATATTTAATAGCAGCAAAATAGGTCATCAATAATGGATTCATATGATGTGTATACGATTAATTAAATAGCATACGTTATTACCTCTTGTTAAGTGATCGGTTGAATAAACAAACCAAATCACCAAATCTTGCTACACCTTTAGAGACTCACGAAACACACCTTAATCATCAAAGGAGATGATCTCTATCATATGTCGACACTACACATCTTCGTGTATCACTTGAATACTAGTTCCTTTTACTGACGATCAAGCACGATCAACCTTCCCACAATCAACCTTCTTGTTTAGTATATGAAAATTGACCAAAAACCCTAAGAGCGTGTTTGGACGATCGATTTGGGAGGTGAGTATATCTTGTGTGATTATTTTCCAAGTTAGGAAATTATGTTAAACATAATCCTAAGATAACTCAAAGTGAAACTTAGGAAACAAGTTTTGGGCTCTCCTCTCTTTTTCTTCCCTATGGTCGGCCACCCCAACACCAATATAGGCTTCTCATATTTCTCCAAAAGATGAAGAATGGTGGGATTACCCTGGTCCATGCATCCTAAGGATGCCAACCGGACCCTCCCCAATGTGACAACCGGCAATTTAGGGAGCTATTTTGAAAACCCGCATTACGTTAAAGTTCGTTTATAATTTTTATTTGAAATTTTTATTCGCAACGAACTTGTAAGACCAATTTTATGGATAATTATATTTTATGACGTTATGGAATTCGTGAATTATGTTAATAATTCATTATGGAATTTACGTGATGATGTATGTTTTTAAATTTCTCACTGGTACTACGTTGACTCCGGCACTAGGTTTACCTAACGGGAAATTTTATGACTTGTTTTACGTGTCCGATGATATTTAATTATTTACGGGATGTTTTTCGGGAGATATCGAAGTTTGAAATGAGTTTGGGTTTCGGGCCGTATGATTTACATTTATCCATTTTACCCACTCAACACTACAAGTAATATTATTATTACTAATATTATTATTATCATATTTATTATTATTTAACAAAAAAAAAAAAAAAAAAAAAAAAAAAAAAAAAAAAAGAGTAAACCACAAATTGGTCCTTGTGGTCCGGTTTTCACACAAACACACCAACACTCACCCTCACTTCTCTCTCTCTCTCTCTCTCTCTCTCTCTCTCTCTCTCTCTCTCTCTCTCTCTCTCTCTCTCTCTCTCTCTCTCTCATTTTTTCTCTTCTCCCTCAACCCTAGCCGCCGCCTCTTTTGCCGGCCATAGCCATCACACCGCCGACCACCACTACAAACCACCACCATTTTCGTGATCTCCACCATCAAATCTTCTAGATCCGCCCCTACACGCGCCTATTACACCATTTTTCATCACGAATCATCACCATATTTCACCACCAATCGTTTGTTATCGAAGGGTTTTACGGTTTGGAGCTTATTTGATCGAAGGTGCGGCGAGTGTGACTCGCGTTCTTGTTAAAACGTGACCTTTGGTCACGATGGGTTTAGATTCGAATGGGTTCACCCAAAAACGGGGATAATACTTATGGGTTTTTGTTGGAAACTCGATTTTATTAAATGGTTTGGTATCCGGGTTGTTATTCGTGGGTTTGGTTCGAACCGTGAGTCCACGACTCACGGCTTGGATATTGACTCGAGCCGTGGTGCTCGTTTTCTTATTATTTTTGAGCCGTGGTTTTGGCTCTTGAATTCTTGCTCTCGTTGGTATATTTGGTTCGACTCATAGGAGTCGCGGCTCGAAGCCGTGTTATTGTTGTTGTTGCCGAGACCCTCTTGGTCGAATGGGCATTTTGGAGTGCTCCTTGGAGCCATTTTTTTGTGACCCTTGGTACTTGGTTCGAGCCCTCTTGGCTCGTGGTGTTTACCGCGACTCAGTCGAGTCGTGTAGGCTTGGGTTTGGCTTGGTAAACCAACCCGAGTGTGACCTTGATTATTTTGTTTCTTGGTTGTTAACTTGGTTTGATATTGGTTTTGTTATTAGTTGATTGTTTACTTCATTTCTTGGCCGAATACATGTGGGTCGAGACCATGTTTGGTCTCGACATTGGATATTGGATATTGGTATTGAGAAGTGTTGACGAAATGTGTTATTGGGGACCGATTGTGAGACGGTCACTTAGATTGACGGAGATAGGTTAGTCGGGTGCCGTAGTCGGACCCTATTGTTGTAGCACGTGGATTGGGATTGTGTTGGACGGAGATGTATTGATTTTTATGACTATTGCTTATTACTTTGGACTTGGACAATGAGCCGAGAGTCATGACTCGGACATGTGACCATTTCGTATGACTCGATAACTATTTACAATTAAAATATAAATAATAAAACTCGTAATAATAGTTATTGGTAATATAAACGTTTATATGAATATATAGACGTGAATAACGGATATATAATTGTATAAATGCGTATTAATAATAATAAAAATCACGAGTCATATTATAAATAATACGACTAAATATATATTAGGCTACGAGAGTAGCGTAATATTATTGGGAGTATTATTATAAAAATGTGTTATGAAACGAGAAACTCTCGACAATTACTAAACATTAAATAAAATGTCATTTATACATATATATAATGAGTAAACTTATCGAGTTATGCGGAGTCGTGGTCATTCGAGTTCAGGTAAGTTTTATTTGGTGACTTTCGTGTTGTCACGGATATATGACGATTAATATAAGCGTTTTGTATAACTAAATAACTACTTAACCGAAAGGTTGAACCGGGTTATTTGGCTATACGAAATGAATATATTAATGGGCATCGTATCCTACGACGCCCATAGGTTGTGGTATATGAAAAGGGTAATAAATTGCATATATATATATCGGGAAATCTGGCCAATTTGACGATGTATATAAGGAATTTATTAAACTACGATATATACCATATAGTGTTTACGTGCTATGTGCTTTAGGATTGGGTGTAATCTTGGAACGGTATGTTACGTAAATAAATATGAGGATTATCAAATCGACGGATTTGATAAACTTCGGCGATTTATTTAAATGATATATTGGGCTAATATTAGATCTATAGTTTATTTTATTATTCTTTGTGTGACCTTTTTGGTTTGTTTTGTGTCGACCCACCACCCGTATGGATATCAAACGTAAATACACCAAACTATTACGAAATGGATTTCGGAAAATAAAACGGATTACGTCCGGGTTTGGGAATATTTTGAAATTGAGGAAATGATTTCTGAACGAGTTGATATTGTTAGGTCGTGCCGAGTCCGTAGTTGCCGTCTTGTGAGTTACTATACATCTTATTTCTACCGACTTCTTCTTGCTGTTTTCTGGACTTGAGGTAAGTCATAGCCCCACTTTTACTCTTGAACTATGTTTTCAATACTTGGGGTGAGAAACGTGCAAATTATTTTATGTGGACTATTATCGCTTTTATATTCTTTCTAAACTTGCTATGCGTATAGACTAGGATGTTTTGTCAGCTTTAGGCACATATATTCTATGTGCACTATTCAAGGTTGGCTTATTTAGATATTGGTGGATTGTCAGCTTTAGTCACACGATTCGTGTGTACTAATCAAGGTTGGATTATTTAGATATTGTAGTGTGCACCTATAGGTTAATGATACTTTGGAGGTTATCCGAGTATTTATTGGTATTGCGGGGGTTACCCGAATATCTGTGTTAGAACGGAGGGTATCCGTGTGTTATGTTGGAGCGGAGGGTATCCGCAGGCTTTTAGTGAATCCTTAGTCTAGCTAGCAAGCGTTTTGCGTATATGTCCACTATATTGTTAGATGAACTTAAACCTATGATCTCACTAGCGAAAGCTGACTTTTAGCACGTTTTCTCAGGTAATTAAGTGATGATACGGATGCATGGATTGGAAGGCTCGGCTAAGGCTCTTGGTTTATGGATCTATTTTTCTAAACTCTGATATTGAATTATGGACCTACTGTTATTTTCTTTTGGACCTGACTCTGAATGATGTTGGGATAAATGTAAACTTTAAAACCCCGTTTTGGTTGCGTTTTTATTATGTTTACTTTATCTTGTTCTATTATGTGTTGTGTTGGATACCAATCCCCGTAGCACCCCGAAAGCTTGTTGAGTCTTCCGCTGTATCAAATTTTGAGGGTGTTACAGATTGGTATCAGAGCCAAGGTTATAGAGAACTAGGTAAATAAACGCCTAAACTATAACCGAATTTTTATAGAAAATGATCCTTGACCACTGCCCGCCAGCCCGCCAAGCCGAAGCATCTTCTATTATTTTGAGGTATTATGAGATATTTGAGATGATTATTAGAATTGGGATTTCTTGAGATGAATTGAGGTTTATGGATTTAGTAATAAGATGGCGTTTCGAGGAATTATATGGTCTAATTGTTTTATAAACGTTTTAGTAATGCGGTATTTGAAACTCTTTATTGAGATTATGTGATTGAATTATTTGATGAGGATTCTTGGTATGGTATTTTGAGTTGTGATTTAGTTGTTTTGAAACACTTACACCTACCCTACGCCGTTTTCACAGACCATGGCCTCCCATATGCCCGATGTTGTGGAGGATATTCTTACTGCACCGGTATTACCCGCACAGTTCACTATGGCATCTGATGATCCTTACCAGATTGCCATGCTTTCAGGTACTGTGCCGCAGACAGCTTCTACTTCAGCACTACCTGCTGCATCTACGCAAGGACCCTCATCTTCTCTAGGGCTCCCTGGTACATCGAGGCAGCTTACTCTTCATCAGGCTTTGGCTCGTGTGGCCCCACGCTTTGCCCACCGAGCTACGGCACGCATGTCGGTACGCCCTACTCCATCACCCTTACAGATTGATGCTCACTCTCTCCTGTCAGAGGCGCCACCCACATCATTGCGTCGTCGTCCTAGATCACCTACTACATCTCCACATGGTTCACCTGTTAGGAGACGACGATTGATGAGGTACTCTTCCGATGAGGAGGAGGAGGAGGAGTACGAGGGTGAGGATGAGGCTGATGACCCACAGGAGACTGAGCAGGGTGATGATGATGACCCTGAGGAGGAGGATGACCCTCAGGAGGATGAGATACCTGATGATGATGATGTGTTAGTGCCACCAGCTCAGGCTGAGGAGCCTGATTCACCTATACACCCGATTTAGCCTGTCTCACCCGATCATCCGTTTCTGTTAGATTCACCACCTGGTAGTCCAGTGGCATCGGATGCGTCATCTGAGGTTTCTGCTGAGCAGGTCGAGTTAGGTGAGAGTGGCAGGTTGTGGGCTCAGATTACTGCCCAAGGCGAGAAGATCTCGCGAGTATCTGATCGACTTGAGAGGGTTATCGAAGAGTTTTTAGCGGATTTGAGAGTTGACATGACTGTTGTTGAGGGCAGGTCGATTGAGATGAGGAGAGTTTTGATGGAGGTTCATGAGCAGATCGCGAGTTTACAGCGAGGTTTTGTCACGGCTCGAGAGGCCGACCGCAAGCTATGGCAGCGGAACACCGAGCTAGAGAAGGAGGTGGCAGACCTCAAGAGAGACAGCGACACCCATAGTGTGGAGCTAGGATCATTATGGAGGGATCTTGATGGCTTGAGGCAGGAGTTGAGGAGCCTCCGCCAGCAGCGTGGCTAGTTGCTTGGGTTATGTTGTCTTGTTGCTTTCTAACCGAGGAGTGTCCGGCTAGAAAAGCTAGTTATCATATTTTGATGTATTTTGTTCAGTATTCGTCTCGTTTGGGAACGATTAGTATGTTTTGTGTTTTCCAGTAGTTGGAACGATGTTAGATCTCTATTGTATGGTTGATGGTTATTAATATATGGTATTATATGATTTTGGGTATTATGGAAATTGAGTCCCTATTCGCTTTATTGATGTTACGTGGTGTATTGTTGCTATTCTTCCATGACTTGGCTTCGTTGAATTACTTTTGTTGAGCATATTGAAAAGTTCTATTGGAGACTCATGAACTTGTATGATGTTTTAGATCAATGGCCCCACGACGAAACCCTGTTAGAGCTACCAGAACTGGTCCTGCAGTGACTACCCCTGGTCGTCGAGGACGCCGACCTACTCGAAATGTTGAAACCCCTACTCCTGACAACCTGGACACTACTAACCGCAACAACAGGAATCAAAATGTTGATGCTCAGGGAGACAATGATCATGTTCCACTTAATGCACCTACTGTGGATCAAGCAATGATCAATCAACTTGTGGAGCAAAGAGTTGCTGAACTACTAGCTGAGTCAAATCATTCCAACAACTCTGCTGGAACTTTTCCACCTGTTCGTGCTAATGGATGTCAATACAAGGAGTTCAAGATTTGTGGACCCATTGAGTTTGGTGAAACTGAAGGAGTGGTTTACTTGGTCAGATGGATTGAGAAGACTGAGTCAGTGTTCAATGTCAGTGGTTGTGCGGAGAATGCGAAGGTAAAGTTTGCTTCTTTTACTTTCAAGGATGAAGCTTTAACTTGGTGAAACAATTACCGAAATTCCGTTGGGAGTGATGTAGCTTATGCCATGACTTGGGAGCAATTTAAGTCTCTGCTGATTCAGACTTATTGCCCAAGGAATGAGGTTAAGAAGCTAGAGATTGAGTTTTGGAACCACAAAGTGAAAGGTAATGATATGACGACTTACAATCGTCGTTACCAGGAGTTGGCCTTGCTTTGCCCAGATATGGTAAAAACCGAGACTCAAAAGATCGAGAGGTATACTGATGGGTTGCCTGTAGCTACAAGGAATGATGTGATTTCTGCTAGGCCTGTAAACATCCATGAGGCAATCACAATTGCTCAACAACTTATGGATTCGTTGGAATTGGAAGGAGCTGATAAGGAGAAGAATGGAAAGAGAAAGAGAGACCAGCACTCTAAGGGTAATGATCACCGAAGCAAGAGACAAGGTAAGGCTTATGCTATTGGGAATGGAGATAAGAAGAACCAAAACGGTGATGCACCCAAGTGTGGTCGTTGCCACCAGCATCATACTGGATGGTGCAGTTTGAAATGCCAGAACTACTCAAAGAAAGGACACACAGCTAAGGATTGTAGAGCTCGACCTCTTGCTATGGTTCAAGCTGCTCCTGAGATAAGAAATAAGGCAGACGTTACTTGTTATGGGTGTGGAAAGAAGGGACACTATAGGAACGAGTGTAGAGAATCGTGGAACCGAGGAAATCAAGGCTCGGGTGGTAATGGGTACAATCATGGAAACCGTGGAGCTGGAGGAAACCGTGGACGACAAGATAACGGGGACCAACGTGTGGAAGCTGGAGCTGCTCAGGGAAGAGTGTATGCACTCGGGAACGAGAGAGGAGAAGATCCGAACGTCGTTACTGGTACGTTCCTTCTCAATAATCGTTATGCTTCCATACTATTTGATACTGGTGTCGATAGGAGTTTTGTGTCCACTACGTTTGCACCCTTACTAGAGAAACCCCCGATGGCCTTAGGAATTGGATATGATATAGAGTTAGCAAATGGGAATATAGAAAGGATTAATACCATCATTCGCGGTTGCACGTTAAATTTCTTGAACCACCCTTTCAATATAGATCTTCTACACGTCACGTTAGGAAGTTTTGATGTCATCATTGGTATGGATTGGTTGTCGAAGTATCGTGCTCATATACTTTGCGACGAGAAGATCGTGCGTGTACCTTAGGGAAAGGAAATCCTAAATATAATAGGAGATCGGAAGGATTCGAGGAGCCCATCCCGATTAGCAGTTATTTCTTGCACTAAGTTACCAAAGCTAATGGAGAAGGGATGTTACCTTTTCTTAGCTCAAATTTCTGAGAAATGGGGGACGAAGAAAAAGGAAAGGTGCATCGGAGATGTGCCTATAGTTCGTGATTTTCCTGACGTGTTTCCCGATGATTTGCCGGGAATACCACCGACTAGGCAAGTGGAGTTTCAGATTGAGTTGATACCTGGTGATGCACCTGTAGCACGAGCGCCTTATCGTCTTGCACCTACCGAGCTAGAAGAATTGTCAAAACAATTGGCGGAGTTAGCTGAAAAAAAGGATTCATAAGACCAAGTTCTTCCCCTTGGGGAGCCCCAGTCTTATTCGTGAAGAAGAAGGATGGATCGTTTCGTATGTGCATCGATTACCGAAAGTTGAACAAGTTAACGGTGAAGAATAGATACCCGTTACCGAGGATCGACGACTTGTTCGATCAACTTCAAGGATCGTGTGTGTATTCGAAGATCGATTTGAGATCAGGATATCATCAACTTCGAGTTCACGAGGAAGATATTCCGAAAACGGCTTTCAGAACCCGTTACGGGCATTCCGAGTTTCAGGTGATGCCGTTTGGGTTGACTAACGCACCGGTGATATTCATGGATCTCATGAATCGGGTGTGTAAGCCTTACTTAGATAAGTTCGTGATTGTGTCATCGATGTCATTCTGATTTATTCGAAGAGTGAGAAGGAGCATGAGGAGCATCTAAGACTTATCTTAAAATTGCTCAGGAAGGAGAAACTCTATGCCAAGTTTTCTAAATGCGAATTTTGGATTCCGACGGTGCAATTTTTGGGTCATGTAATTGATAGACAAGGAGTCCATGTGGATCCCGCTAAGATTGAGGCAATAAAAGATTGGGCTGCACCTACGACCCCAACAGAAGTTCGCCAATTTTTAGGTTTAGCCGGTTATTACCGAAGATTCATCGAGGGATTTTCAAAGATAGCTAAACCATTAACCAAATTGACTCAAAAGAATGTTACGTATGATTGGGGAGATAAAGAAGAGGAAGCATTTCAATTGCTTAAGAAGATGTTGTGTAGTGCTCCTATCTTAGCGTTACCTGAAGGTAATGAGGATTTCGTCGTCTATTGTGACGCTTCACATAAAGGATTGGGAGCCGTGCTAATGCAACGAGAGAAAGTAATAGCTTATGTTTCCCGACAGCTCAAAAAGCATGAGAAAAACTACACCACCCATGATTTGGAGTTAGGTACTGTGGTTTTCGCCTTGAGGATATGGAGACATTACTTGTATGGACAAAGTGTGTTGTGTTCACTGACCATAAAAGTCTACAACACATCTTGAATCAAAAAGAGCTCAATATGAGACTGTAACACCCCAACCCGATAAGGGTAGAAGTACTACATTATGGTGACATATCAAAGCAAACACAAGCATACATCTTAAGTAATACAAAGGAATCTCAAAGGTTACAAGGAAACTAAAGTACAAAGTTACAATGAGAACAACAATAAATACTAAGCCTGATACTGAACATCTCTTCTAGTCATCTCTAAATCCAGAAAAGATATCAATGTATAATCTTCTAAGTCCAAGGTACTCTCCGCCCATAACCCAACTTCCTACTAAAACCTGCCGCAGGAAAAGAAATGCGGCTGAGCTTAAAAAGCCCAGTGAACAGATATATATATAAAAGGGAACCAAGGATAACGAACGAACAAAGGTATAATGTAAGGTGCATTGAGGAAAGCATAAGGTATAATCAAAGGATAACAAAGGTATGAGATAATCAGTAGCAAATCATAATGTTAGATAAGGTAAATCAGTAATCAATCAAAGTGTACGGTCAGTCATCAAATCCCGAGCCCGAACAAATCATATCACATATCACATCATAGTAACCACGGAGTAGCTAGCTCCCAAAATGTGAAGACACGGATTGCACCCATGCACATTCACCGAACATATAATAATCATAATCATAATCATGTCAAATCCATCGAACACAAAGCAAACCTAGGATTGCAATCCATACGCCCCCCAAACAAATAATCATAATCATCATAATAATCATAAAGCGCGCATATCATATAAATGGGGACGGTGTGAGAAATCACTCACCCACACGTGAGTCATGCCACTGGTGCATCAATGACACGGCCATGTTACCTCCATGGCTAGGAAACGAACTTGGCCCAGGTATCAAACTGAAGGGTTCAAATGGCATATCATATCAAAGTCAAATGTCTAAGTCATCAAAGAGTCATAATCAAAGTCCAAATATCAAAGGTTCAAATAACAAAGGTTCATATCAAAGGTTCATAGCAAAGGTTCATAACAAAGGTCAAATAGAGCATAAGTCAAAGAAAGCCATACTAAGAAGGCTTAGATCAAAGGTATCATAATCAACAAGGCAAAGTACGAATCATGAGAAACCTTAAGAGATAAGGTCAGAATATCTGTACCTTCTTCAACAGCAAAAGCAAACAAAGATAGATGGATCACAGGACACAGAATCACTCGCACTTCATGGAACCTATAAGAATCAATTACCAAGTATTATTTTAAGTCCATTTGAATTAGGTTACTCATTTTGGTATACTACACATTGTTAGTAACTTTTTATATTTAGGCAGGTTTCTCGAAATAATAATTTAATCCTTTCAGGTTAAAATGAACCATTAATAATATTTGAGGTTAAAATGATCACTATAATAGTTTAGGGTTGATTTATCAATTTAGTAAATTTAGGGTCTAAAATGTAAATGATCAAAATTAAATATTAAAGGTCAAATAAAATTATTTTAAACTTTATTTTAATAAATTAATATTAAGATAATAATTTTGGACTTCGTCGTTATAATTTTATGAAATTTTATTAACGTACCCACGATTTTAATATTTATGCCACGACGACCCAAGGTTTTTATTATTTCGAAAACAAACAAGTCCATGACACATTCTTATTAAAATATGCCGAGACAACCACTTCTCTTGTTGTTTAAATAAGCCGCGACGCACACCCTTTTGTGGCTTAAAAAGGAGCCGAACCAAACATGTATCAATCCCTTAACTCATATCAAATATGTTATACTTATTCATGCCTGCACTCTTCTTTTATTAGTTCATATTCGATTAATAAAAATATAATGTTGATTATCCTAGGCCTTATATTATTATTTCATGTGTGTTCTCATTCATACCACATGCATGCAAATATACTAATTCATATTAGTGTAAATTTATTAGTTCGAATGAAACAAAGTGAAATAGAAAGCAAATGAGTCCAGTAACATGTATAGATCGAAGTAGGTAAGTTTTAGGATTTTGTTTCATGATTTTATGTGACTATTATTATCATTTCATGCGAGCTAGCTCTATGATTTGCAATACGAAAACAGTAGAGGAAGTAAAATGTTATAACCCTTTTAGTTTGATAAGATTTATGTGTGAAAATGGCAGGTTATAGTTCGCATATGAGAGGGTTAAAAACATGAACACAACAGATTCGAAACCAACAATTATTATTCGATTATATTAGATTTCAATCGTTATTTCATGCGGCTCGCTTTAGGAACAATATTTCATGCAAACTCTTCCATTATTTCATGTTAACGAGAAACGAAGAAGCAGCAACTAAAACCAGATTAGAGTTACCTTATGGCTGCACATAAAAGGGATCGAAGAGAACAACTGAACTCAAGCCAAACTCACACGATCACAACCTCCTAATGAAATCAAAACCTTCAACCTACGTATGAACCGCACCCCGATCGAATCCGAAACTCAACCGTGAACACAAACTGCAAACCTTAACACGAGCAAAAACCAACTCGAACAGTTGTGACCACACTCGAACATGAACGACATGTACGATCGCTAGACCTTCGACCCTTGTTTCTTGTAAGGATAATAACAGGTTTGGAACTTGTTTAGTTTCTGGTTGCGTTTTATGATTCGGTTATGGAGAAGTATAGAGGAGCAGGTATATATTGTTATATGAATCCAAGATACGTGACGGATCAAAGGGAATAAAAGAAATGGCGGTTATGCGTTTAGGGTTTAATGTGTGTGATATTTGTTCGTATGAAACAAGGGTGAGGGTGAGGTGTGTTGTTTTGTAAACGAGATAAGGAAGCCTCACAAATAGGAAAGTTACAATCATATAATGAGTTGATTTGTGATTAGTCGGTTTGTTTATGTTATTGGTAGAGGATTAAGCCGAGAATTATGTGGGCCAAATAAGGAGGTGATTATCACTTTCATGTTTCCTTATATATTGATATCAAACGAGTGTGTACAAATCTTTTAATATTCGGTCCTATTATAACGTGTGATGTATTTTTAGTTACCAAGTTGTGTGAATTTAAGGTTATGTAAAGTTTGTGGATCATATAAACGTGTATTGTTTCAGTTCTATGGTTTTAATAATTATGTTATAGTTGTAATGTAATGTTTTAGATTATTTAACGTTTTTCATAAGTTCAAAATTAGAGGGTATTTTAGGTATTTAACATGTTTCAGAATTTTGGGTTTTACAGAGACAACGACGTTGGATTGAGTTGCTAAGCGATTATGATTGCGAAATTCGCTACCATCCTGGTAAAGCAAACGTTGTTGCTGATGCTCTTAGTCGAAAGGAAAGAACACCACCATTACGAGTTAGGTCATTGGGAATGACTATCGTATCACCATTACCGTCTCGAATACTTGAAGCTCAAACGGAAGCGTTGAAAGCAGAAAACCGATCTGCTGAGAATATATTTGGGATGGCTGAAAATGAGAAAGGATTTGTTAAGCGTTCTGATGGATTACTATGTTTTGGAGATCGGATTTGGGTACCTTTATATGGAGAAATTCGGGAGTTTATTATGCATGAGTCGCATAAGTCAAGGTACTCTATTCATCCGGGATCTGACAAGATGTACCAGGATCTTAAGAAGTTATATTGGTGGCCAAACATGAAGGCAGATATAGCATCGTACGTTAGTAAGTGTTTGACATGTTCTAAGGTTAAAGCCGAACATCAGAGACCGTCAGGATTACTGACGCAACCAGAACCTCCAGTCTGGAAATGGGAGCGGATTACAATGGACTTCATTACCAAATTACCGAGGACAACTAGCGGTTGTGACGCTATCTGGGTAATTGTGGATCGTCTGACTAAGTCTGATCATTTCCTAGCAATTAGTGAAGATGATAGTGTGGATAAACTTGCGAGGTTGTATGTGAAGGAAATTATTTCACGTCATGGAGTCCCGATATCGATTATTTCTGATCGCGATAGCCGCTTTACGTCAGCTTTGTGGCGATCACTTCAAACGGCTTTGGGGACGAGACTTGATATGAGTACTGCATATCATCCCCAAACCGATGGTCAAAGTGAGAGGACCATTCAGACTCTAGAGGATATGCTTCGTGCATGTATCATAGACTTTGCTAAAGGCTGGGAGAAATACTTACCCCTTGCGGAATTCTCCTATAATAATAGCTACCACACAAGTCTTAAAGCTGCACCATTTGAAGCTTTGTATGATCGAAAATGTCGTTCGCCTATTGGTTGGGCAGAAGTTGGAGATAGCCAACTCACAGGCCCTGAACTTATCTTGGAAACTACAGAGAAAGTAGCTCAGATTCGTGATCGGTTGCAAGCAGCCAGAGATAGGCAGAAAAGTTACGCCGATCAGAGACGTAAACCCTTAGAGTTCCGGGTTGGAGACAAAGTGATGCTGAAAGTCTCTCCTTGGAAGGGTGTGATACGTTTCGGGAAACGTGAAAAACTCAACCCACGCTACATTGGACCATTTCTTATCTTAGAAAGAATTGGGCCCGTGGCTTATAGGTTGGAATTACCACATGAACTGAGTAAAGTTCACGACGTGTTTCACGTTAGTAATTTGAAGAAATGTCATTCTGATGAGATGCCTCTTATTCCGATGAAGGATATTCGTATTGATGAGAAATTGAATTATGTGGAAGAGCCAATTGAGATTTTAGATCGTGAAGTTAAACGACTCAAGCGAAGTCGCATTCCGCTCGTCAAGGTTCGTTGGAATTCCCGACACGGACCAGAATTTACGTGGGAACGTGAGGACAAGTTCCGGAAGAAATATCCGAAGCTTTTCTTTTCGTAGATGAATTGTTCCGAGAGAAACCCGGGACGGGTTTCTTCTGAGACTGGGAGGATGTGACAACCGGCAATTTAGGGAGCTATTTTGAAAACCCGCATTACGTTGAAGTTCGTTTATAATTTTTATTTGAAATTTTTATTTGCAGCGAACTTGTAAGACCAATTTTATAGATAATTATATTTTTTGACGTTATGGAATTCGTGAATTATGTTAATAATTCATTATGGAATTTACGTGATGATGTATGTTTTTAAATTTCTCACTGGTACTACGTTGACTCCGGCACTAGGTTTACCTAACGGGAAATTTTATGACTTGTTTTACGTGTCCGATGATATTTAATTATTTACGGGATGTTTTTCGGGAGATATCGAAGTTTGAAATGAGTTTGGGTTTCGGGCCGTATGATTTACATTTACCCATTTTACCCACTCAATACTACAAGTAATATTATTATTACTAATATTATTATTATCATATTTATTATTATTTAACAACAAAAAAAAAAGAGTAAACCACAAATTGGTCCTTGTGGTCCGGTTTTCACACAAACACACCAACACTCACCCTCACTTCTCTCTCTCTCATTTTTTCTCTTCTCCCTCAACCCTAGCCGCCGCCTCATTTGTCGGCCATAGCCATCACACCGCCGACCACCACTACAAACCACCACCATTTTCGTGATCTCCACCATCAAATCTTCTAGATCCGCCCCTACACGCGCCTATTACACCATTTTTCATCACGAATCATCACCATATTTCACCACCAATCGCTTGTTATCGAAGGGTTTTACGGTTTGGAGCTTATTTGATCGAAGGTGAGGCGAGTGTGACTCGCGTTCTTGTTAAAACGTGACCTTTGGTCACGATGGGTTTAGATTCGAATGGGTTTTCACCCAAAAACGGGGATAATACTTATGGGTTTTTGTTGGAAACTCGATTTTATTAAATGGTTTGGTATACGGGTTGTTATTCGTGGGTTTGGTTCGAACCGTGAGTCCACGACTCACGGCTTGGATATTGACTCGAGCCGTGGTGCTCGTTTTCTTGTTATTTTTGAGCCGTGGTTTTGGCTCTTGAATTCTTGCTCTCGTTGGTATATTTGGTTCGACTCATAGGAGTCGCGGCTCGAAGCCGTGTTATTGTTGTTGTTGCCGAGACCCTCTTGGTCGAATGGGCATTTTGGAGTGCTCATTGGAGCCATTTTTTGTGACCCTTGGTACTTGGTTCGAGCCCTCTTGGCTCGTGGTGTTTACCGCGACTTAGTCGAGTCGTGTAGGCTTGGGTTTGGCTTGGTAAACCAACCCGAGTGTGACCTTGATTATTTTGTTTCTTGGTTGTTAACTTGGTTTGATATTGGTTTTGTTATTAGTTGGTTGTTTACTTCATTTCTTGGCCGAATACATGTGGGTCGAGACCATGTTTGGTCTCGACATTGGATATTGGATATTGGTATTGAGAAGTGTTGACGAAATGTGTTATTGGGGACCGATTGTGAGACGGTCACTTAGATTGACGGAGATAGGTTAGTCGGGTGCCGTAGTCGGACCCTATTGTTGTAGCACGTGGATTGGGATTGTGTTGGACGGAGATGTATTGATTTTTATGACTATTGCTTATTACTTTGGACTTGGACAATGAGCCGAGAGTCATGACTCGGACATGTGACCATTTCGTATGACTCGATAACTATTTACAATTAAAATATAAATAATAAAACTCGTAATAATAGTTATTGGTAATATAAACGTTTATATGAATATATAGACGTGAATAACGGATATATAATTGTATAAATGCGTATATTAATAATAATAAAAATCACGAGTCATATTATAAATAATACGACTAAATATATATTAGGCTACGAGAGTAGCGTAATATTATTGGGAGTATTATTATAAAAATGTGTTATGAAACGAGAAACTCTCGACAATTACTAAACATTAAATAAAATGTCATTTATACATATATATAACGAGTAAACTTATCGAGTTATGCGGAGTCGTGGTCACTCGAGTTCAGGTAAGTTTTATTTGGTGACTTTCGTGTTGTCACGGATATATGACGATTAATATAAGCGTTTTGTATAACTAAATAACTACTTAACCGAAAGGTTGAACCGGGTTATTTGGCTATACGAAATGAATATATTAGTAGGCATCGTATCCTACGACGCCCATAGGTTGTGGTATATGAAAAGGGTAATAAATTGCGTATATATATATATCGGGAAATCTGGCCAATTTGACGATGTATATAAGGAATTTATTAAACTACGATATATACCATATAGTGTTTACGTGCTATGTGCTTTAGGATTGGGTGTAATCTTGGAATGGTATGTTACGTAAATAAATATGAGGATTATCAAATCGACGGATTTGATAAACTTCGGCGATTTATTTAAATGATATATTGGGCTAATATTAGATCTATAGTTTATTTTATTATTTTTTGTGTGACCTTTTTGGTTTGTTTTGTGTCGACCCACCACCCGTATGGATACCAAACGTAAATACACCAAACTATTACGAAATGGATTTCGGAAAATAAAACGGATTACGTCCGGGTTTGGGAATATTTTGAAATTGAGGAAATGATTTCTGAACGAGTTGATATTGTTAGGTCGTGCCGAGTCCGTAGTTGCCGTCTTGTGAGTTACTATACATCTTATTTCTACCGACTTCTTCTTGCAGTTTTCTGGACTTGAGGTGAGTCATAGCCCCACTTTTACTCTTGAACTATGTTTTCAATACTTGGGGTGAGAAACGTGCAAATTATTTTATGTGGACTATTATCGCTTTTATATTCTTTCTAAACTTGCTATGCGTATAGACTAGGATGTTTTGTCAGCTTTAGTCACATATATTCTATGTGCACTATTCAAGGTTGGCTTATTTGGATATTGGTGGATTGTCAGCTTTAGTCACACGATTCGTGTGTACTAATCAAGGTTGGCTTATTTAGATACTGTAGTGTGCACCTATAGGTTAATGATACTTTGGAGGTTATCCGAGTATCTATTGGTATTGCGGGGGTTACCCGAATATCTGTGTTAGAACGGAGGGTATCCGTGTGTTATGTTAGAGCGGAGGGTATCCGCAGGCTTTTAGTGAATCCTTAGTCTAGCTAGCAAGCGTTTTGCGTATATGTCCACTATATTGTTAGATGAACTTAAACCTATGATCTCACCAGCGAAAGCTGACTTTTAGCACGTTTTCTCAGGTAATTAAGTGATGATACGGATGCATGGATTGGAAGGCTCGGCTAAGGCTCTTGGTTTATGGATCTATTTTTCTAAACTCTGATATTGAATTATAGACCTACTGTTATTTTCTTTTGGGCCTGACTCTGAATGATGTTGGGATAAATGTAAACTTTAAAACCTCGTTTTGGTTGCGTTTTTATTATGTTTACTTTATCTCGTTCTATTATGTCTTGTGTTGGATACCAATCCCCGTAGCACCCCGAAAGCTTGTTAAGTCTTCCGCTGTATCAAATTTTGGGGGTGTTACACCCAAGGACCTGGCCGCAGGCAATGAGCACCTATCCCAGTGACTGTACTAATCAGGAGGTGGGCTTTGAACTCTAGCCATTTTCTCCAATAGGCCTCTCGTTGACTAGTCTCAGCATTTGCGGTGGGGGGATGGTACCATTAAGAACTTTAGGACAAGAGTGAGACTTGAACCCAGGTCTATTGACTTGTGCACAAGTGCTTCCCATATTTATTTTGGGTTAAATCCACTTAACTATGTCAAATACTAATTAAATAAGGCTCGCTCGATAACTAGTTAGTCTAACAAATTATTAACGCCTGTTAAGTGATCGTGATATATTTAATAATCTATTTACTATAAAATATATTAAATATATTATAATTGGTGATACCTCGGTGTATACATGTGTTATCCTATAAGCTCACATATTTTCAGCCGTATAATTATTTAATATGATATGAGCATTTCCTAACAAGTTGTTAGTCTACTGTGTGGTCTACTATGGGTTCACTTAGGTTGCTGGTAAAATTATTGGGGAAGAATCCGTCGCATGGTATCGTAGATATCGTTTTGACAGTGTCGACATATTGGTTTACTTATCCCATAATGATTGCATTGGGAAACTAAGTATCGTTGGCTACCATGTGTATATCGTTGACACATTAGATTTGACATTTTGATTACTCCAAGCATACTTTACTTTTATGCTTTTAGTCCAAACTAGCATCATTTTCACGAAGTTTCGTACACTCCCTTATCGTGCCTGCCATGACGTGACAGTTTCACATTTTTTTTTTCTATAAATATGCTACCTTTTTTTTTATAATACTTATATTTTTACATGCACAAACAAAGATCTTCCCATACAGTTTGCAAGTTTTCAGGTTCATGTTTTTGGTAAGCGAAAAGGCCTTCATCATTCTACGCTATTAACAAAACATTTGATGACTCTTCTTTAAAAAGGAGGTGTAAGGATCATGATGGCAGTTAATTACAAATGATGGTAGTTAACAACTTTTAAATCATTGTCCTTTATCTTAGCCTTTTTAAGGACCACGACATTTGTTATCTAGGCCTTTTTTTAGCTTAGTTTTCTTTTTTCAATGTCTAATTTATCGATTGTAAACAAATAGTATTAATGAAATCATGATATATAGTTAGGTTAACTTTTTATAAGTAATTACGATTCCTGTTACATGCAATACAGGTATGATATTGTAGAAATACACCATAGAGAGGATAAAGTAATAGTTAAAACACAAAAGAAATTTCATTACAACACTATTACATAAGATAATAGGCGTTCTAAGTTTAAAGATCGTAAATCCTCTTTGTATGTTCCTTTATTTTCTCCTCCCACATTACAACTCCCTTGTTCCGAATGTTTACTTGTTTGACCAACTCATGTATAACATCGTCCTCTTTTTGTTTTCTATCTGTGATTGCTTGATTAAGAAATTATATTGCTAAATCCAAAACATTTCCCTTCTTATGCGCTTCTCCAAAACTTCTTTAGAGACGTTTGCATGTAGAAAGATGTTTGACGTTGATGTTGTGAACACCATTGATGGTGATGGTGGTGAGATGTAATTCTTGGACGTTTGTTTTTGTTGGAACGATTGTTGGAAGAAGAGGAGTACGTCATGCTTAAACTTTAAAGATTTGGATTATGATAATAAATTTTAAAAGTGAGAATGACAATTTGTTAGTTATACAGTGGAATGGGGATAAATGAAACATCGTGACTAAAATAAATGACAAAAGGTTCGGTGGATAGGGAAACAATGTTAATTATTGCACATAGTAAACAAGAACACACCTAGGTATGCAAAACAAAACACTAATTAATTATCTTAAGAATAAGATTTTATTAATTAATTTGGTATTACACATAAAAGCATAAACAATAAAAATACTTTCGTACAACAAAAATAAATCAAATCAACGAAAACTGCATTGCATTTATAGCCATACATTGAAACTAAAGAGGACTTAAAATATTTGGGATTAATACACCATTGGATAGAAAGTACACCAAGTTTGCGGATAGTCATTGAATCCAAAGAGGGTTTGAAAATCCTTGGATCAACATCTTTTGATGCAAGTATTATCCAAGTAATGTACATGAGAAAGACGGTAGAGTAAGACTTCCCAAACCACGTTAAGCGTAAGTTGTAGTATAAAATCCTTCCACGTTAAGCAAAAGTTTGAGTGTGGATTCCTTCTCAAACCGTCTCTATCATAGGTCATTTCGTTTCTAGGAATACAGATGGGGAACAAAACCCTAAGGCCTAATGCATCCAAACAAAATCTTCTTCACAGGTTATGGGAGGATGGATAAGGCCGAATCAAACAACAGTTGTGTCCACTCGACCTCGTGAAATGTGATTAGGGTAGACAGCACTGGCACAAAGTAAATGAAGACCTTGAGGTGTCGACTTGGATACAAGTCCAACCTGGCGTAAAGTGATAAAGGCCTAGTTTGAGAACATATCAGATCCAAACATAGTTTCACGACGATCTACAAGAATGTTTATAAAATTAGTATAGAGATTGGCATAAGTTTTACGGAGTATTATTCAGATAGTGTATTGAGAGAATGTTTGTATGGGAATTTGCTTTCGCAAATGATATCGATATACCGGGTTTTGCAAAGATGTGACTGTTGAAGTAAATAACTTTAATTATACCATTGCAAAATATTGCGGTATGTATCGCAGTTTATCGATTGGTATCTTACTTATATCAATTAAGTTTCAAACGTATCACATCATTATGACTATAGCGATATACGTAGTATTTTTTATGAATATCCGGTCTGTTTTAAGTTTTCAATGCATGATATAAAGAGAGAAAATGCGGTCATAGTATTTTTAGTTTTAGATCATAGAAGTAAAAAAGTGCACTTTTAAATTACTTATATGAAAGATTAAGTGAAAGAGTGTGCATACTTGAGTGTCTTTCATCAAAATTTCCATAGTAAATATAAATATAATACTTTTTTGGCCGACTATAAATATTCTAGAAGTTAATATTGTTTCCCCTAATATTCTTTGTAGAATTTTTTATGTGTCTAATGCACTCATGCTATAAGATAAAATGAAGCTCAAAGTCTGACATAACCAATTTAAGAATATACATTTATATGACACCAAGAATAGCTTTAATATGGGTTTGTCGTTGTCTCACCAATGAATGCGATGGTTTCCATTTTCAACGAGATTTATTTATTTAATAACCATGGACGGATCTTTTAAAAGGTAAGAAGGGGTTTTGGCCTTTCAAATTTAGGACCACTATGTATAATTGTGTGTATTTTACATACAAAAATAATCTAAATAAAAAACAATTAAAGTTTTGCCGCTCTCAAAATTAAATTGTCGTATTTCAGTCATTCCATAAATATTATTCAAGCTTCGTCCTTGTTAATAACGATATTCATGGCATTAGTTTTAGCTTATTTGTTTGCCGTGTAATTTAATTGAAGTAGAACAAATAAGCTAATTAGTGACATTAGTAAACTTTAGACTCATTAACCAAACAAAAATATATTCTAAAAAGTTACAGTAATAACGTACGTAAAGATTCGATTTTGAAATTTTTCAAATTTGGTCCATGGTTAATTGGTTATCTCTCCAAGCGAGAGTGATAGTTTTCACTTTGTATCGATGTAGTCGGTCTTTTTCAATTAAACATTGAGTGCTTGTCAGCTTTCATATATATGGACCCAATGTAATAATAGCTAAGTTGTACATATATGATCATTCATCAAAACGATGTAAACACTTGATACGTATTATTCTAAAAAATTGCAACATATGTACATTAACTTGCAATGTAAAACGTCATCATATATAATTTATAGACAAAAATACACCGTTGGTCCCTAAACTTTTCACAAAACATCGCAATGCACCCTAACTTTCAAAATTCGTCGCCATGCGTCTAAACCTTAGGATTTTGAGTCCGATTGCGCCCCTTGACCCATTTGGGCAAGATCAACGCACGTTTTATGTTCTAGTTTCAGGGGTATAATAGTCCAATCACTATTTAACTATGATCTAACCCAAGCTAAACCCGACAGTCAACTTGAGGGACCAAATGTCAACACTCAACTTAATAATTGGCGGGAGTTTAAGTATCACAACGGAAACATAGACAAAATGAGGGATCAACAGTGAAAACAAAGTCATTAAAACCCTTGAACGTCTCTTCCATGAGACTCTAGTAACTTTTGTGCTTTAACCAATAAACACATCCAACCCGCCCAAATTTCTCACACATTTACCAATGAAAGATTTCCCTTTGTTGGATGAAGTAATGGAAGTTGGTGGTTCACACCGCCTACAAGATCGTATGGGATTGTCGTTTGGTTTTTTGAAAGTTGAAACAATCACCCTTCCAACTTCCTAGCATTCATTTCGCACACCCTATATCAACCCCTTATGATTCATGAGGTTAGCATCCAAAAAATAAGTAGAAACACAAATACATAGTAAATTTCAAATGGCAGAATCATCTAATGCATCTGTGGCTAACAATGTTGAGAGGCGTAAAGATAAAAAGCTTACAGAAGCCGTTGCTTGGTATTTTGAAGAAAAAGCAAAGGCTTGTGTAAAGAAAAGGAGGGACTGTGAAGCAAATGAAAAACGATGCATGACAGAAAGTCGAAAGACTACAACGTTAAGGCGTAAAGTCAATCAGACAAGAAGAAAATGGGAAGATCTTCAACAAGTGGGCATCGAGCATGACAATTCAGAAGTCGACCACCAGGATATCTTGGAAACATTAGACTATGATACTTTACATCTGGCATATGATCCAGAATCATCCACATAGTTTAATTGTTAGATATGTGTTGTCACTTTATGAGTTTATGTTAATGTAATTTTATGATCTTCCCTGCAATGCACTTTATTTACTAATAGTTTCGTTTATTTTTGTCTTTATATATTTATTGGGAGCCTTGCAAATGCAGTTTAGGGTTTAACTTGGGTTAGATCATAGTTAAATAGTGATTGGACTATTATGCCTCTGCAACTAGAATATAAAATGTACGTTGACCTTGCTCAAATGGGTCAAGGGACGCAATCGGACTCAAAATCTTAAGGTTTGAACCCCTGGCGACGAATTTTGAAAGTTATGGTGCATTGCGATGCTTTGTGAAAAATTTAGGGACCAACGGTTATACAAATGTCAAATGCCACGAAAGCCCTAAATATTTTGACTAAATTGTTGAGAAATAACCAGAAACTATTTGACTAAATTCTTGAGAAACAACGAAACTATTTTTTGTCAATTAAGTCGTCCAATTAAGCTCTAATTATGAGGGGAAAAAAATTTAAAAAAAAAAATTATAACACTCACTGGTTTAACTTAATTCTTTAAGCTGAAATGGATTTGCTATGATCACACGGCAAACTCATTTGACATTGATTTTATTATTATTTTTTTTAAGAATGGTGATTGATTATGTATTTTTGTTCGTCCAACTATAATATGCTTCTCAATCAATAAAAATGTCAAAAGAGCTTACATCAACAAAATTGCTCTAGTTTAACCGCGCAAAAAAAAAATTAAAAAAAAAAAGAATAAAATAAATCAAAGACTTTTCAACAATTAAAATCTAATTGGATGGCTTGAAAAACAAAAAGTATTTTATAATTGCTTTGTCATCCATTAAATAAAGTTATGTCGGGCTTTAATTTTGTGACATTACAAACTATTTTATTTGTTGATTGATTTTGTTTAATATACATGAAATTTAACCATTGGAGCTTTAGTTTAATGAGTGAAGCTCTCGTGCAGGAGTCAATAGACCCCGGTTCAAGTTACACCCTTATCCTAAAGTTCTCAGTGGTAGCATCTCTTCACTATAAATGCTCAGGTTGACAGGTCAATGAGGGGCTTATCAGAGAAAATAGCAAGAGTTCAAAGCACACCTTCTGATAATTAAGTACATTCACTGAGACATGTGCTCATTGCCTGAGGCAAGGTCTTTGAGGAAAGATCCGGTTAGCATCCTTAGGATGCAAGAGACCAGGATAATCCCACCGTTCTTTCGCCTTTTGAAGAATATACATAAAATTTACACTATAAAGATTTAAAATAAATTTTGTATTTAAGATAAGGACATAAAGTAAATGAAGTACAAATCATGTTATATTAAAGGGTGTGGTTATAAAGACATATCCCTATATTAAAGGACAAATGTGTAGTATTCGATTGGACAGTTGAACCCTCCATTACAATGCCACCGTACTTGATCAAGGTACAATTCTTTTTTCTTTCGCCTAGTCGAGAACGAAGTCGGTGGATGTGGAATGCAATGTTTATTTTGAGAAACATGACCATTTAATTTATTGCAATGTCATCTCATCCTGAGCCAAATGAGTTACACGCCTCAAGCTTGCATTGAAACTTGTTGCATGTGAGATTTAGACTTACATCTGAAGAAAAGAATCATTTAAATTTATAAAGGAGTCATCTTCATATCGTCAAATATAGTACACAACATTGGTCTTTTTTCTAAAGATAATTAAATTAAACTAGTAAGAAGCTAAAAAGGAGTACAGGGTTGAATAAAGTGTTACATGCGTCGCTAAACCACTATATCCAATTAAAAGAGAACTTCTTACATCTACTCGGCAAGTAAAAGAGTATAGTTTAACATCATTGAAAAATAGCTCCTTATTCGGCCTCTTGAGAGAGAAGAGCATCTTATCTCTGAATCTCCAAAAAGCAAAGGCTAATTTCCTTGATGGCTTATCTAATCATCGATGTCATACGGTCAATATTTTAATTCTTATGATGATCCTGCCGATGATTTTTCTTTCTTGAACAAATTAGAATAGGGAAGATTTTGACCAACTTGATTTTTCTCCAATCACTTGTTTCTCGATCAACCGCAGTTTGATATTCGATCATTTCTTATGTATTAATCTAATGGTGAAGAAGAACTATGTACTCGTTAACTCGTTAAGTCTAAAAGAATCATATACACTTTCCACTTACTAAGAGGCCTAAACTCGCAAGTTCGGACGAGAGTGTACGTCCAAGTAAGAAATGAATCTATCATCGATGGGCTTGATATAGTTGATACTAGGTCCTATCCAAATTCAACTAATAAAACTTCTCCCACTTTTTGAAAATAAATCAAACACGCCCACATTTTTACGAGGTTTGGTTACATATTCTCGATCATTGTCTCCATGATACACGAGAAAGACCCACATGTTTTCGGATTATGTCATTGCCTACGTAAATTTTTTAGTCTAAGTTTTGGAACAGGCCAATATTCCCATAAAGGCTTCATCATTATAGTTTGGTTGCTTTTCTAAAGATGGTATATATATTAAAATATTTATTGCCGGTACATATTTAGGTTGGTAGACTTGTGATCTAAAATATCATTATATATATATTTATTTCCCGTGCGTTACGACGCCGTTTCCATCGTGGGTTTCCCGCCAAAATTCCTGGGCTGCAAAGGCCCACTTCGTTTGGCCTTGATCTTGATCCATAAGCCCCGTATAATCCATTCTAAACGTTTTATAGGGTTATAGCAAACGGTGTATTGTGAAGTTGAAAGAAAGCGGTGGAACGTTATCGAGACGCACCGGTCATTGTCCTTTCCGATTTTTTTTGGGTAGATAAGCAAAAGGATTATGGTTGAGTGAAGATCAACAAGATCCACTGATTTCTCGGTTAGATCGTGGCCATAGATTTATGGTATTTTGTTTTTGCTTCTTGGATTATCAGTATAAAATCGACAAGAACAAAAATAAGGTACCAATATCTTTGTACGAAATTAGCTCTTATTTCTTTCAAGTTTAACAATTTTTCAGCTAATACATATATAAAAATTGATTTTTGAAATTAGGGTTTGTCATAGTTTGGGGGTTTTGTTAATTGCATTTTTTTTCCTGTAAATCATTTGTATAATTAAAATCAGTGCTTACACAGCAGGTTTTCACCCTCAGACTTATTCGAATATATGTTTTTATAGGTGAGACAACTTTAAGCTCGCGCCTTTTACGGATTCCGTATGATCTGACCAGTGTTGGCAACTATGAATTTGTTGTAGTTCTTAGCCAATTGGTGATGCCATGTTTTATGCTCTTCTGAAATGGAATGTTTCTCTATGTCGCTTCAAATTCAGGTATAAAAAGATTATATTTTTGGTTAAGAAAAATATCTTTTGGTTGAATCTGTTATTTCATAGGGTGATTGTAATATTAATAAGGTTGTTTGGTTCCAGATTATGTTACTGAAATGCTTAAATTGTTAAAAAGACCTTATCTTGGCGGCGCGTTTATTGTGATGCCACCGTGGAGGTTTTTTCGGCTTTGTTCTACTACATGTTTATCATTTGCATATGCAGTCCGTATGTTCTTGTCATTTCTTTAGCACATTTGTGTTGTCGTTGCAGCCATTGACGGTATTTGATGGTCACGGTAGGGCAACTGGTACCCTGGCAGGGTAACCTGACCTAGATCATGGTTGCAGCCAAGGTTATAGGTGATGCTACTTTACTGTGTACTATGATTAAATCCCGTTTAAAACGGTGCCATTTCATCCCTGGATCCCTGCCAAAAGCCTTTCTGTGTGATCGAATAAAACGGGTACATCGTTTAGAATGTGTGATGTACATAATAGCTGCATATGTTTTAAGGGCAACGGGTTGTGATGACTTTTATAATTTTATTGGAACATAATCAACCCTATGCATACTAAATGACGAATGACATGCCTTGGCCCAATATATTTGGCAATTGTGAAATGTTAGCAGCCCAGAAATTTGGGCGGGAAACCCAATGGGAAAATGGTGTCGTATGTCACGTGGTTTAATAGATATTATAATTTATTCTCATCACTGTTATTCGTCATTTTTTATGCACAGGAACTTAGGTTGCAGTATGTTGTGTTTTACTTGGCTGTGATGATTGTTCGAATACGATGCGTTGCTGCACTATGTGGACTGATGGCAGGGTGCGGGAAACGCTCGCCTCAGCAACCTTCACGCGTGCACCAGCGCACGGATAAACCTGGAGCCACTTTCCTCTTTCTATAGGCGATGATGATAATTTTCTAGCTATTGCGTATATGCATTTATCTGAGTCTTATTTGTTATCATTACGCGTACGTGCTCATACCATTACCAGTAGCTTTAGTTGGCTGTGATGATTGTTCGAATATGATGTGTTGTTGCACTATATGGATGGATGGCAGAGTGCGAGAAACACTCGCCTCAGCAACCTTCACGCGTGTACCTAGTCACGAATAAATCTGAGCCAAATTTTATATTTCTATAGGCGATGATGATAATTTTCTGGCTATTGCGACTATGCATTTATCTGAGCCTTATTTGTTACCAGTACGCGTACATACTTATACCATGAGTAGTACTCAGTTAGTTGATACGAAAATCGTCAAGCAAAGCTTACTTTCTCATTTTGCTTTATTAACATTTTTTATTATTTTCTATTCGTTAGATGTTGTTGCTTGACTTGATCTTACTACATTTGTAGCCTCAGGGTGCATTAATTTCCTTTTGTTGGCTATTCTTTTAAAGGTAACGGTTAGCTGTTGGATGGTTCGGTATGCGTAGGCGCCAACATAGCGGCTCCCGTCAGCCTTCTCCTGGATTGCATAGACGCTTTGTTAATGCAGGTGGTTTAAAAGGTTAGTCCTACAAAACTGAATTCTTATATCCGTGTAACGCCTAAATATTTTACTTTATTTATGCATAATTACCCCCGCCAAAAACATATATGCAAAAAATGACAGTTTAGTAATAAATTTTATGCAAAAATGAAACAACACCAAATATTTCTGAGGCCCCGTACTTCAATTACAGGTCTGAGCCCAAAAAGACTTAATGTGATAAAAGAATAGCACTGTATCCATTTAATGGAACATGAAGACTTTACCTAGGCGATTTGATCCATTTACACTTTGTTATTCTCTTTTTTTTAAACGCCAACCGATTCTCTCTTTACACTCCCATGCCTTCTATTCTGAATTTAAAGGCAAGCGGTGAGCCAAAGTTGACCTTCACTATAAGATCGTAGTCTAAACTGGAACATGAATCAATAGCTTAGCAGCCCTACATACTATAGGAAAGTACCTCACACTCTCTCCCCTTCTCGAGTGAGTGGAATGGGAGAGTCAGATGGTGTGGTAGGAAACTACAAACAGCCCAAATCTAACCTTCAACAGACGACCCTTTATATTGACTGGATTAGTTTATTTTGCCCGCTTATGGGCTTAATTAAATTTGAAAACCTTATGAGCTTATAAAGCTGCGTTTATGGACTTAAATAAGATATTAGTGCTGATAAAGGTATAAGTAGAAAAGATCGGATTTATGAGCAATTTCAGTTTTTTTAATAAGACAATACGCCCGAAAAATAAGCTAATCCAGTCGCCCCATAAGAGTGAGTTCTAATGTTTGTTTTTTACCGGTTATGAATTAATGATACCAGTTTTTTTAGTTAGAGTATGATATGAAGTTATATAATCCTATTAAGCTGTTTATATGCTTTAAAGATACGTTCAGATGGTTGGTCACAGGTGAAAGCCAAGGCTAAATATATCATGGATGGGGTGAAACTATGAAAGCCAAGGCTGGAAAAAGCATTGATCTTACTTTTCATGTCAGTAAAACTTCTTACTTATCATTTCATTCCAATTCATGAACCTTAAACATGTGTGAAATCCGCTCCCATAAGTACAAATCTATTCATCGTGTTGTGTGTTTATATGTGTGTTTATGGCGTCAAACATTTTTTTTTAACTACTCAATGCTAAATCATTTATCATTTTCCATATTAGTCTACCTATTTTTTTTCTTCTGTTAGTGATGTTTTGATAACCGTTTACGTGTTGATGTACCAGGTAGCAACACATCAGCTGGCTTGCCTGCCTTAGTCAACCATACGAACCCATTTAATTAAGGTAAATGCTTATACAAATTTGTTTAACAATGGATCTTAACACTGGCCCAGTTACTGATTACTGGATATGACCTTACAGTTATTCCTCGATAATGACACCGCATTTTTTAAAAATTACAGTTGTGCCTCAATAATGGCGCCGAAGTTTTAAAAAATTAGTGGATATGATCCTTAGGGGGTGTTGTTTCGGCTTATATAGCCGGCTTATGGCTTATGACTTATGTTTCATAAGCTTGCTTTATTGGCTTATCTTGAAACTTTTCATTATATCTTCGTTTAAAACGACACCATATTTTGTCGGCTTGGGCTCTGGTTTTTTATCTGCTATTTGGTAGTAGCCCCAAATACCTTTTAAACTGCTATTTGATAGCGATGAGGAAGAGGTTATTAACACGTTCGACGAATCAGCAAATCTTTTTGGTGGTGGTCATGAGCGTGAAGATGAGTATGACTATGATGATTATTCGAAGCAAATTTCTGATCTTCCAGGAGAATTGGATGCTCTTAATGTCTTTTATGGTGTTAATCTCCAAGGTCGTAGGAAGTAGTTTATCTTTTGTCAGAGTCACTACTATCATGTGATTTATGGTTTGTTTTCTTGTTTTGAAAATAGGAAGTACCTTGTTATGTAAGCTCTTCGCCTATGTAACTGGCTGAGATATGGGATTCACCCATATCCATTGTACTTAAACGTTTTTTGGAGTAATATATTTACCGGGTCGTTTGACCTTTTACCCAAAAAAAAAAAAAAGAAGCTTTATATTTCATGACCAGTTACCTTGAATAACTGCATACTAAAATTTTCTCATTATTGAAAGGCGGTGATTGTACCAACATGGAAGAAAGCTAATGACTTAGATATAAATATACAGGTGACGCTATTGATATAAATATACAGGTGTTTGTTTCTTTTTTAGAATTATATATAATTGTTTCTGTTTTTTTGCTTTGCTATAGTTCTATGTCGTTGTGTATGCTTATATACTCTTTTGGATTCTTAATGTTTTTGTAGGTGTGGATGCACAGGAACGAGATGATGCAGCCAGTCCCAACGTAAACCTTGAAGGAACGCACAGAATTGTTATTGGTAACCTGCTATGGAAACGTGTTTCTAAAATAGGTTTGACATGCGACAAATGGTATCTTTTTTGTAACTAAAATACTATAGATACCTTCTACTGATGCGTGGTACTTATGTAGATAACTGTGTGTAACTATTGTTGAACTATCAATGAATGTAATAGCATGACTTGATAGTATTCGAGTTTCGAACGAGTGACACGTCTACTTCTGATGTGAAACTCAATTTTGGCAATGTAATAGGAAAATGACTTGCTTACATACTTATGTATGTGTTCAGTTACTACATAAATGCAGACTCTTTCTGCTTTACTCTTGGATCAACGTCACAATGAACCTTTTATACAAAATGCAACCGAAAAAAAAAACTGCCCGGCCGCAACGCGGCTGGTTGTCGACATTCTAGTTGGTTTTAATTTGGATGCTTGGAACAAATTTGCGGTGGTAATGAAACTTTCTTTTTTTAGATACATAAATAACTTGATCTCCAACTATCGGTACTGATATTTAAATACATGTAGCCCTATTTTCGGTATATATTCATGCTGCATGCATGTATGTTTGGAGGCCGGCCAGGGGTCTAAAACTGTGTATATGATCCTAAGTATATAAATTATCGATTATATAATCTTATATGGTAAATCAAAACGAGAAATGAAATTAGATTCTAGCCCAAACCTTCTTTTAGCTCTTTTTTTTTCTAGTACTAGTTAATTGTGGCACATAAACTCCGTATTCCCTCTCTATTTGAATCAAAGAAGTAGAGAATTAACACACGAAAGGCTCATTCAGCAATCCGCACTGGATGGAGTAGAGTCTGTTCACTTTGGATTACGTAGCTAGTATTCATTTTCTTACAATGTTTTCCAAACAATCTGCATAGGAGAGTCTCCGTTCATTTTGGAAAACATGTTCATTTTCTTACAAAGTTCTCCCGTAGGGTACGTTCTGAAACAAATGTGTGGACGTGCAATTCGCTTATAAATCGCAGAAGAAAACAGACAAAGGACACCGACGATGAATGTGATATGAGCTAGCTAGCAAAAGAAAACGACATGAGCTAACGAAAACCAAGAAGTAAATTAAGAAATAGGACATGAAACATGAATGGTAGGGTTGAACCTTCGTCGGCACCTTCCCCACGTGCATGCATATATGTGATCTTCGAATAATTTTCTTCATGAATGTATTTATGTTCAATTAAGAAATAGTTGGAGCCATGTGAAGCAAATTATTGAGGCCTTATTCTCATACCCTACAACCATTAAGAAACAAACACCATTCAGGATATGACTGCTATAACAAAAAAATGCAATAATGCATGTATTTCGTTTTTAAATTATCTATCCTAAAGGTATCATTTTTTATAGTCAAGATACCATACGGGCGAAGTTGAACTTTTTGTTGTCAGGATTAGGCTTTAGTTTCTAAGAAATTAAGAATTGATTCTTTTTCAAAAAATAAATATAAAGGTGAGCCGACAGACATGTCCTTTGAAACCAACTATAAGACCTTCTCTTTTAGGTATAGTAACATTATTTAATCCGAAACGATCGTATACAAAGGGGCGGCAATTTTTTACCTGACATGAAATCTGACTTGTGACCGACATGAAAATTAACAAATTCAGGTTGAGTTTAAATATGTTTTAAGTCGGGTCAGGTTGACCTATCTAATCCATTTATTAAACAGGTCTGATTCGGGTTGAGAATAAGTTAGACATGTCAACCTTTCAACCCGTTTAAGATTTTTTTTCTTAAATAAAAAATTATATATTTTTTATCTTACGGGTTAAATGGGTTAAACAGGTTGACCCACTAACCTGTCTAACCCATGTAATGTGTAAACTTGTTTAGATAAATGGGTTAAATGAGTCAATCCAAAACTCGTTTAACCTATTTAACAGCCAAACCCATGTATATACACGGGTTAAATAGGCCGTGTTCGGTTTATGTGTAAACGGGATGGAGTTAACATGACTAACTTGATTATTTAAACATGGTTATCAGGATCCTGATATTGATCTTAGAATATTACGATTTTACGATACTGTGAAGCAAAAATGATCCGGATCTTACATTGGATTTTTGAAAGCTTAAGATTTTATAGGATTCCAATCTTGACCAAAGGATCTTAAGATATAATCCGATCCGATCTTACTTTTCTTGAACCACAAACTAAAACACTACAAATGTGTGGATTGTGTTTTGTAGAATTTTAAAAAACAACATGTTAATCTTCTTAAACATTTTATAATCATAATTTAGGACAACATTTCTATTAAACATTTATATAATTTTGTGCTTATGATATGTAATAATTTTTAGATTTGGATAATATTACAAAGACTATTAACAAAAGACTATTATGATAGGATCTTAAAATTTCGATCCGATTTTACGATCTCGATCTTGCAAAGACAAAATCAATAATAAGTAGGATCCAGATCTTGAAAACCTTGATTTAAACGAGTGAAGTTCATTTTGGGGTTTTCTAACTGTCAACCTGACAACCCGACCCGTATTGCCGCATTATATATATAGTCACGTTAAGCGGTTATATACTTTCTCCATACAAATATACTACATACGGAGTATAATTTAAGGATGTGTATTAATATCATATGTATAGTCACATCCGAGTGGTCATAGCGAACCTCTCATCGTCATGTACTAGATAGATTGATATTTCGCCAACTAATTCATGATGTGAATAGTCATATCCAAGTAGGAGAATGTTAAAAAATACTTGATTGACTTGTACGATTTTTCTTTTTTCGAACAGATGTACGATTTTTGTTTGAAGACAACTTTTTACACACTTGGTACGACATATCGTCTTACACTATTTGACATATATCTGCAATATAATATATACTCACATAAAGCTACGCCAAAATTTGTTGCGGACGACTAATACAATGGTAGGACGCTTATTACGCTATGCCGAATTTCCAGATTTATGTCGTCGCCAAGAGTCTTCGTCGCGAAAAGTCATAATTCTTGTATGTGTCGATACAAAACTGTGATTATATATTGAAACACGGATTAGGATCGCTACAAGAGAACAACCATTTAGCGTCGTTATTAGTGACACAAGATATGATATCGCAAAACTGACACTAATAGCAACAAGTATAGGGACATACATGTCGCCAACGTCATTACTTGAGTCGCAAATAAGTCCGTGTCTCAAAATAAGCCGCTACACATGTCGCTAATTTGCTACGTCTAAAAGCACACCACTAGCAATGTCGCTACAATTGCGACATATTGGAACAAGTTTCTAGCTGCGTCTATAATAGTGTGATACCTAAAAACATGCCGTTGTTGATGTCGCAAATTTTGCGACCTTTATAAACAAGTGGTTATCGGAGTCGCTATATTTTGCGTCGTCCAACAAACGGTGCTAACTTTGTCGCTAAATTTATTTGGTTTGAATATGCCATGTATAACTCATTAAATTATGATCAAAAAATTATCAAAGTTAAAACTTACTTTATGTAATCACATTAATATTTTTGTTGTTATTATAAGTCTTAACAAAAGTTAACTTAAATGGGCTTTGTAATTGGTCTAAAAATAAGTAAATGGGCTAGTGACATATGGATATATAACAAAAAAGCCGATCACCTCTTTTATCCCCAAATTCTTTTCACCAATATAATATTAAATCAAAAAAAGATAGGTGAAGAGTATAAAATGGTAACATATTTTCATGAATGATTAAGTGTGAATAACGAACCTCAAAACGACTCATTATGAGCTACGAAAACCGCTGTTAGCAGGTTATTTTGACTTGGTAACCCGTTGTTGCCGGTCACCGCGTACTTTTTTTTTCAACTTTAGCCCTTGTGGTTACTCAGTACATTCACCATACATCCTTTTCTAGGCAAAACACTCATTTACTCCTCTGAACCTACCAAAACCTCATTGTTCACACAGTACTCAGTTATCATACGCCCCTCACAAACCAACTCATATTTGTGCAAAAATACATCATGAAAATGGCAGACAAGGACTGGATTAATTTTGTTTTAACCGATGATATGGTACAGTATGTTCAGTCTAAGTATGGGGACATGTCGAAGGAAAGAGATAAAATATTTGATGAGATTTTTGAAGACATATGGAGATATGCGCACTATGATCCTGAAGTCTTGTGAAATAACCTGAAGTGGTGAAAGGTTAGCGCATTATTCTATACTAGCAGGGTACCCGCGCGTTGCAGTGGCAGGTACCCTGAAATTAAATTTTCCGGTGAATCATATATTTCGAGCAAGTTTCGTCCGCACTCGTTCGAGCTCAAGCCCATTAGGCTCGTTGCCCGTTCGAGCTCGAATATTTGTATAATGTGTTTTATTATTTGTATTAGTGACATTTATTGCAGGAATTGTGTTTAGTTTGGTTGTAAAATATGTTTGATAATTTGTATTTTTTATGTAAGGGGTGTTTTAATAACTGTATTAATTATATTTATTAACCAGTTAATTAATTGGGTACATTAAATAGCATTAAGGTTTTTTTATTATTATTTTTTTTATTTTATTTATTTTTTTTAATATGTGCACTAAAGTGGTGTACATTATGCTTCTTGTCTTGTAAGTCTGAAAATTATGTGCATTAAAGTAGTGTACACTATGCTTCTTTTCATGTAAGTCTTAAAAAATTACAAGCATTGAAAACTATACTTGTAACAACCCAAATTTTTTAATGACACTTAAATTTCTAGGTTTTTAATTATATATGTATGCATCTTTCCTATTAAAGAAATATTTTTGGTCTTAAACATTTTAAGACTTATAAATATATATGTCTTAAATATATTATAAGGTAGTATAGGTTTATGTGCTTGACATATTAAGTTTAGCAGTCAAATGTGACCCTAAATAACCCTTTTGATTTTTTATTTATTTATTATTATTTTTTTTGTTTTGGCTTTTGCAAAAAAACCCAATCAATGGCAGATTCTGCGCGCGCACACACGAACAAAAAAAAAAAAAAAAAAAAAAAAAAAAAAAAAAACTAATGATATGATCGAGTTGTTGGTTTGTGGATAAATATTAATACGTGTATGTCTAGTATCGAACCCGAGACCACATGATTGCACACGTTACGAATAAGAATTAATGAACAATTATTATTATATATAAATGTTAGATATGTATAATTATTTATTTAAACACAATAAATGACTAACGGTCGTTAGTACTTAACAGAATTAACTAACGGGCAAACGAGAAGGACTAGTTTGTAATTGGTGAACAAGAAGGTTCCGGAATGCCCTCCTTGGGCTTGTGGCCGGTCGACAAAGGCAAAGGGGAAACCCTTTCCCACTCCAACTTGTTCTCCAAGATTCACAACTAATATATATACAAAACAAAGGGTCATTGTTTTTCACTCTTGTACACATAACTCTAAATTGGTTTTTCCTTCTCTTCTCTTTTGGTATACACGATCGACCAACAAACCCTTTAGGGAGTTTGGATCGATTTTTGTCTTACAAAAGTCATTGTGTTTTCTTTGATCTTGCAATCACATTAATTCGTTATAATCAAGAACGTGGTATTAACTCACTATAGATAATATCTTGGATCGAATAACAAAATCGGTAAGGGGTTATTCATTGATCTTCATAAACCCTAATTAAGGTTCATCACTTGTTCAAGGTTATTAAGTTTGATTCTAGTTCAGCTAGAATCCCACGGTACGACTCTATTTAATTTATGTTAATCTTTAATATGTTATAGATGTTCCTACGCTTCTGCATATGTGTTTACCTATTTATATGATTATCATGATTCATTAATTCTAATTAACACGAGTATGCTATCGATAAATATGGGAATAAGCGGGATATAGACGATGCAATTGCTGATGTTATACTTGAAGACTTGTGGCAAAAGAAAAAAAAAACATACAATGAACAGGAGGTTGCGAAAGATTAGACTTAATGTATTTGTATAATGTTAGTTTGCGTATGTTGTGAGTTAGGCCCGTACTCAAACAAGTCGTAAATGCATTTTTTTCCCGTTATATGATAATTTTGAGACGGAGAATTGGAGAAAGGAGAAAGTAGATATCTTGAAGCTTGCCGCGACCCATAGTAAAGTTTACGTATAAGATTTTTTATTTAATTTTATTATTGGATAACTTTAATATCATCTAAGTAGGGTTCCAAAGTACGACGACCTACTATTTCAAATACCACTCTACTAGTAACTCAACAACTTGAATAAGTTTAATAGGGTAGATCATCAAATAAATATGCTTTTGACCCTTTAATTTGCTTTATGATTGGTTCTTGCTATGATAGTTGTTACTTAATCCAAGCAATTGCATTAAACTAAACCCAAGTGAGTCTCATAAACATTATTTTGAGTCCTATATGAAAAGGAGCTAAGCATATGTTTCTTGACTTGGGTTATAAATAATCGTGTTGGATGTGCAAGTTGACAAGTTGATATGTTTTGTACACCAAACATACAATATATATATAATCGTGCTGGATATGCAAATTGACATATAGTCGATAGATAGTACTATGTATCACGAAGGACGACAGTAGCTCATCGTTTGTGTTATCGCAGTGGTCGTTGGCCTAAAGACGATGTCTAAGGTAATGTTTCTAGTATAGCACTTCATATGCTACGTTTTAATTATCTTTACATCATTGCTAATTGATATGAAAGTATATCATTTGTCAGAAAATAGAGCTGAAAGTGAACATGCATTCTCAAGCATGCAAGACGAAAGTGCTAAAGGCCGTAACGAAAGTAATAGGTATCAATGAAGTATCAGTGGATTTAGAGAAGCAAATGTTGATCGTTATTGGAGATGTTGATCCGGTGTGTGTTGTGGCTCGGGTTAGAAAAATTGGAAAGATGGCTGAAATCGTAAGCGTTGGACCACCCAAGAAACCTGATCCTCCTAAACCTAATTCTGAGCCTTGCAAAGATCTTTGGCAAATAATTTACCCGAATCCATGGCCTGTTTGTAATGATGTCTATGGCCCTGTTATGGTTGGATATCCACAATCATGTGATCGTGGAGGGTGCTATATACTTTGATATGAACATGCAACCAGTTTTACATATATTTGTTGTTAAAATTTCTTATATAATGAATGCAATTATACTAGTTTCAACTTTTGTGTTGTTTATTTAGTTTGTAAAAGAATAATGAGTCACTTATACTAGTGTTAATTAGCTCAATAGGTCATCTAATGTGTGATATTATATTCGACATCAATACAAATTTAACTTGGCCACTTCGTTGTAGTTGTTGGTGAACACATAACTATTTTTCCTGAACGGGAAAATTGAGATAAAATATAAAGATAGCAAGAAGTTAGTTAGAGATTACAAAGAGGTAAGGGCGTAATGAGGGTCAGAAAAAACCACTCGATCAACTCAATTACAAAAAGTCTTCCTGTATCTATTGGAGATCCAATTTTATGTCATGAGTTTAACGTCATTAAAGACGAGATCCTCGTTAGATCTGATCTTTGTCCCAAACAAAAGTTCATTTTTAAAACGCCAAAGTATCCACGTCGTAGATTATACCACCACTTCAAAAATGGGATGTAGCTAGAGATGAATGAAGGACCGCTTGATCCGCTAGGGTGGTGATGTCTTAATTGATGAACCTTGAAGGTTTTGAATATTCCACCACTTACATTAAGTACATTAAGTCACGTCTCACTTGCAAACGGAAATCAAACAAAGATGTGAATCCGTTTCGATCTCGTTATCACAAACCTGGTTGGTACTTATTATATATATATATATATATATATATATATATATATAGGGTAGGGATCCAATAAGAAGAATAATTAAATGAGAAGGGTAAGAAGCTTGTACAGTTTGGGAAGGGGTTTTGATTGATAAAAAAGAAGAATCTACTTCAACCGATATGCCCTTAGGCACGGCCATACATAACATAGAAATCACACTTGTAAAGGGTGGACAATTAGCTAGAGCAGCGGGTGCTGTAGCGAAACTGATTGCAAAAGAAGGGAAATCGGCCACATTAAAATTACCTTCTGGGGAGGTCCGTTTGATATCCAAAAACTGCTCAGCAACAGTCGGACAAGTGGGGAATGTTGGGGTGAACCAGAAAAGTTTGGGTAGAGCCGGATCTAAGCGTTGGCTCGGTAAGCGCCCTGTAGTAAGAGGAGTAGTTATGAACCCTGTAGACCATCCACATGGGGGTGGTGAAGGAAGGGCCCCAATTGGTAGAAAAAAACCCACAACCCCTTGGGGTTATCCTGCACTTGGAAAAAAAACTAGAAAAAGGAATAAATATAGTGATAATTTGATTCTTCGTCGCCGTAGTAAATAGGAGAGAAAATCGAATTTCTTTCTTAGTTTTTACAAAAAAAAAAAAAAATAGGAGGAAGCTGTGACACGTTCACTAAAAAAATCCTTTTGTAGCGAATAATTTATTAAAAAAAATAAATATCATTTGGGCGAACGACGGGAATTGAACCCGCGCCATGAATCGTAAATGCATGAATGTGATGTACCAAAAAATCTGCGGTTCCTAATGGAATAGGTAACAAAGCTACCTTGCCACCCACTGCTACTAAATCACCCCCCCCCCCCCCCCCCCCAAGTTAAACTGGTATATATATATATATATATATATATATATATATATATATATATATATATATATATATATATATATATATATATATATATATATATAGTAAGGATCAAATAGGAAGAAAAATAAAAATAAAAAGAATGAGAAGAAATGTGAGCCAATCATTTTATAAACAAGTGAAAGGGTATTTTTGTCCTTGAGGATTATAGTCGGCAGTTTCATTGCTCCCTAAAATCATGGTGGATCTATCTCTTATTTTTTATGAAACAATCATAAATTAAAAACAAATCTACACGTAATTTTATCTTGCATAATAAAATGATTTATGGGTTACGGTCTCACAAAATCACGGTGGATCTATCTATCATTTTTCTTTTCTGAAGATACAGTTTCATACGATCCGGTTTATGCAGTGCAACGGATGCATCTAATGCATCTTTATAATTTATTATATTTATGTTTGGTGCAATTGTGCAACTAAAATCATGGATGCCTACATGCACAAGATAACTACGATTTCCAACTTTTGAAAATAATATATGCATCTACAAGTGATGAGGACATATACATGCGATGATGCATTTGCATCATTTTCCATAGATGCATATCATGGTACATACACATGCGATGGATGCATCTAAATTATTTTCCATAGATGCATCATAGTACATTATTGGGCAGATGCAAATTACATTAATACTAACTTATGATAGATGCACTAACTTTAACTGATGCATGGAAGTTATACGTAAGATATGTCTACCATAGATGCATGGACAAAATTTATTAGTCATATGTAATCCAAGAGATGGCCACTCAACCGAATAAAAATATTAGGAGCCCATCGGTTTTTGAACCAGGTGTGATGAAAAGGATATCGAGGATTTGCAAAATGAAATGAAAATGTAGAAATGCGTTAAATTTACAGTATTGCCCTTAAACATCTTATTAATCGTACATAAACAGTGTGCTAATTACAGTTTTGCCACCTTAAATTTCTAGCCATTGATCTTTAATCTAATGGTTGTAATTACTTCTTATTCTTCTTATTTTAACTAATATTCTCATTGGATCCTTACTATATATATAGGGTAGGGATCTAATGAGAAGGGTAAGAAGTAATTCTAGCCACACATTTTTATATGGGAATATATGGGAAGGAAAATTTGAATGAAGATGCATCCATTTTTGTAGGTGCATCTAGAATGTGTGGTTGTGGTTACTTCTTATCCTTCTTATTTTAATTGCAATTAAAATTCGGATTTATTAAAAAAGTGAGATTTGCAAGAATCGAACATGAGTTATTTAATTCACATAAACAAACATCTCAACCATTGAACCAATCCAACTTTTGTGATTTAGTTTCCAACTAAAAATTGATAAAGGTAATTAGAAGAAAAAAAAAAAAAAAAAAAAAAAAAAAAAAAAAAAAAAAAAAAAAAAACAATAATATTCTAAAACATATTATCCATTTTTAATATAACGTAAAAAAATTCTCGATTGATTCATAATAACTTTTTCACAAAACCCTAATATCATGTTTTCCTCTAATCCCTAAAACATAAGAAAAAACCAATCGTCATAAAAAAAAAATCATCTGCTAACCATGGCGGCTGAGGTATATACGATCGTTTCATTATGTATGTTTTTCTCAATGTTAACTTGACATAAAACTGTAGGGACGTTTGAAATTGTATTACTATATTACTTGCATGTTTTATTTTCCTCGACAAAAAGGAGTTGTGACAAGTAAAGATGATTGAAGAGGATGCTTTTTTATATCTTTTAATGGTGGATAGTTTGTGTTTTGTGATCTCCGGGGAGTGCCGTAATTTATAGTTTGTTTCAGTTTCTAGGGTTTAAATTAATTGTATATTGATGGTCTTTCTTTTGCAGGAATTGTGACCATTCAAATTACCAGCATGCAAGTTCCCGTGAGTTAATGTGCAGTACATGATTAACATTTGAAAGTCAACCAACTTCATTATATGATGCAGTTTGTCATTGATCCAATTCATAGGAGAAGCAAACTTAAATTCGCAAACCATTCAACTGACCCAAAATGTTATGCCAAGGTATGTTTCTTCTTATGTCTTAAATTTCACTTAAATTCATTTTATGTCTAAACAAGACGACTGATTGAACTCTTGAACCTCAAGGCTCCTACAGAACCAAGTAATCTCACAATACAGAAGTGATGCACCACAATCAAGTAAAATGAATAAATACGTTGTTTCTATGCCAAACACCCCATATGGCCCAAAGATTGCAGGTTTTTTTTTAATTTCATCTTATTTTTTATTTTATTTATTGTCGATTTGATGGTTTGATAGTACCGGAGCAACAATTGAAGCGAATTTTTTTTTTCATGATCAATATCATTCTATATATAATATCTTCCTAAAATGTGCATAGCTATATTTACTTATTATGTATGCTTTCGGTGCATCAGGTGCAGCATCATGTTCCAACATTTGACGCTGGACCATCTAAACACTCAAGGTTGCAAAATACTTATAATACCTATGCTTTTGATCATTCATCCAATATGTTGTTAGATCAAAACCAAAGTCAAGTCACTTCTGCACCTGATTAATCTCATATACCACAAAGTAAGCTAACTTTCAGTTAGATCTCATCTTGAAAAATGGTTTGCTATGTTACACTTATTATGTATGCTTGCAGTGCATCAAGTTCAGCGTCCTGTTCCAAGAGTGTCTAGGATGTTGTTAGCTCACATACCAAATAATGGGATACCACCTGGGATACCACCTGTTTTTTGATTATCCATATAATATGTTGTTGGTTCAGAACACGAATGGTAAGCCCAGTGACCACCCCTGCCTCTTTTGTTTGGCATCTGTTTATTCTATTTTTTTTTATTTATTATGTTTTCAGAATCTCACATCCTCATTGAGAAATTTTGGACATCAAATCGGGAACTCAGGAGTTCAACTCCAGGCTCCACTGCACCAACTCTCCATCCCTTTGCCTCCACTCTTCAGAAATGAGATACTTAGTTCTAGATATATATATAAGTGCTCTTGACGAGTAGGCTGTAGGCAATTTTAAAAGATGTGTTTGCGCCAGGCGCATCCAGAAAACTGAGGATTTAGCTTTCTGTTGCCACGTATCGAGAACCACTCACCTGCCACTTAATTTGTCATGCTGGATGCTTTGTAGTCGGATCTCCGTTTAAGGCGATGATCAATCTCATTTGTGGTGGATTATCATTGAGCACATGAGATAGCATCTGCAGACAATTGTGCAACAGGTATCCCGGATCTCATCTATAATTGTATAAATATGACATTTTGTTAATGTGCATTATGAGTAAATATATCTAAAGATAACACAAAGTAAGAGTAATAAATGAGTCGAAAGGAAGATAACATACAATATATACAAAAGTTTAAAATTGCGAATATCCTTACTGATATGATAATATTAAAGTGTTACTGATACCTAGCTCGAGACCTAATTTTGGGCAGTATTTTTCTGTTTGTTGCATTTATTTTAACATATCCAAACGTTACACTAACAGGATTGATTTGCATGCAAAGGTAAGAAATGGGATGGCAATGAGCTAATCCATCGGCTAAGTCATGTCTGATGGTAGTTTATGAAGAAACAAGTATAAGATAGACTAGAAAACACATTCTTTATGTGAAGATTGTATCAGCTAAAACTATTATAAGGTGAAGAATTTTATGATGACCAAGTATAGATTTTTAGTTAATTAACCGGTGCTTATTTTAAAGATTGAAATACTAGATGAGAAATGCAAATTCAACATCAAAGTTGGAAAAATCAGAAGTTACAATTCAATCTTTCATAATAGATGTTACTGAAATAAATTTGTTTTGTTGCAGAGGTAGTGGTTTTCTTTCACTTGAAAACTCACTTTGCGTTTCTCACAGTCTCACCTAAAGTGATATGGGTGGGCACACTTGAATAATGCACAAAAATTTAGAATTTGATTTTAGTTATGTTTTTCTCTATAGGTGGGTGATTGAGAACCTGATAACAGATGTTGGCATAGACTTGAAGTTAAGACCGAGAAAAGACCTTTGATACACCTGATGTTGGCAAAGTTTTGATTATCCAGGAAATACTTTTCTACTCGGGATAAAATTCGGGAAGAACTTTATAACAGGAAAAGAGAGATACATGACATCATGGAGAAGCAGAGATCTGTACTAAAGTGATCTTCACTTGACTCTGAGAAATTTCCATTGGTATGAACTCAGACTTTGAGATCATATTTATTCACGGGACTGTAACCCATCATTATAGGGTGCATCAAAAAGGAGGGGAAAATTCATTGCCTTTCATTATCAACCTATATACTGTTACTATTTATAATTGTATTTCAATATAAGTTGCATCTGAAAATGGCGCCTTTTCTTTTTTCGGTATGTAATTTTTTTGTCCCTGGCAACTTTCTTAGGTACGGGATGATGGCATTGCTTGCTGTGGAGGGACAGTACCAATATCCAACAACAAAGGATAACCGCAAAACACTAAAAGGTATGTTGATCAACATTTATAATTAGTGAGATTTATATAAGAATGAGTTTATTTTTATATATAAAAAATATTATTTAAAGCTTTTGTGCAATAACATATTGGATTAATTGAGTGACCTTTGTGAGTTTTAAGAGTGTTTGGGGTAGTTTTTCGGAACTCCTTATTTCGATATATGTGATTGAAATACGTTGTTTACAGTGAGAACTTTGAAAGTAATTAATTCTAATTCTAATCATTTGGCCTTAAATATATTTCAGCAATAATATTTTTTATCACAAGATTTCAATTCTGAGGTTCTACAACATTTATTAGGGAACTGCACAAACGTAGACACTACTGCAGGCTCTTTTGCTGTCGCACATTCTAACAAAACCTGTAATTTCAATAGAAATGACAAGTGTGATTTTGATACAAACCGAACCATCGGCATTTAGTTTGATTATGATTTTATCCAATCCAAAATATCAAAAGAATTTGGTTGACATTCAGTTGTGATTTTCTCTTCAGGAAAAAAGTGGTAAGAAAACTCAGATATTTGCTTTTCTCTCCTGATATGCAACTAAAGTACCTAATAATCAGTAGTAATTTAGATGTATTTTACATATTTACCTTGATCACCTGATATACAACCTAATATGCAATTGTCGTTCAGCTTTCCCTACTAATCATGATTATGGAAGAATCAAACGTTGCAGTGTATATAGCTTTTGTGTTGACATCAAAACTATAATGGACTTAGGTATAATATTAACTCAATATGATATTTGTGATTTTTGTTTCACTGATAAACGATGGAAGGCATGTCCTTGCTGATATAACTACTGTGATATTCATGTTTTACAAGAGGAAAAAGTGAATAATGGGTCTGAAAAGTCAGGGGTTAGAAAACAAAAAGCAGAAAAATGGAAAATTTGACCCATTTACTATTTGAATGGGTCGATACTGATACGAAAAAGTATTTGTGTCCCGCCTACAAAATGTTGTCATTGAAATGTCTTACTCTATTGATTTTATAAGTTGCTATAACCTGTTTTTCTTAGTATCTTGACACTAAAATATTTAGGAAGTCATATCGATGATCGGTTTTGGACAAGCACTAACTTGAAGTTGCAGCAAGCAGTTGAATGCACATCCAAACACTCCTTAGTCATTGATTTATATGTATGCAGGGTGAAGACTAAAGAGGACTACGCTTGGTGATTGGTTTAAAGGTACCGGTTGTTTACGATGTGATGGGTGTAGGTCCCAACCTATTGATACGAAACCACCTCCTTAATAGACGATAAAGATCTAATTGATCCAATGGCTATTTTTGCTTTTCAAGAACATCTACATAGCATATCTCTTTTATAAAACTTTTCTTTTAATCTTCCTATTGTTTCAGTGTCTTTATTTACAGCAAAAATGGAAAAGTTTTGACTGTTATAACATCCCCAAGTTGCTGCAACAAAATGACGACTGATAGCCAAATAAGCGGAAAATGGTCTACGAATATGGGCGTTGAAGATATGGGAGTGATGTTGAACGATCAAAGATTTCAAGGACGAAATAGTAACTTACCTTCTAATAGAAGCGGAATTGCACCATTGAAGCCTCCTTTACAGCCATTGAAAATCTCATGTTTAGATAATACTTTGCAAGCCCTAAAGACGCGGCTCATATTTCTGAATCTGAAGAGCAACTTCGTGCATGAAAATAAACTGCAAATGCAGCAGCCGTTTATAGCTATGTTAGCTTACCAATGGATTTATGTATTTAATTACTACGGTGAATGCACCATGTAGTCAATTGATTATTTTAACCTATACTAATTCTCCATAATCTGCAGTTGTGACAGGTATTAATAATGTCATGCAAAATAGTCGTAGCAGCTCTCGCCCGCAAAGTACATGATTATGCACTCTGGAACAAGGTAATTAAGAGTGCTACTACATTTAATAATCATTTTAACATGCGCTAATCTCTCTCAACTCTTTACCATCACAGGTGTCCACCAAACAGTAGTCATCACCTCAAAGCCAATTTTTACTGATAGCAGTCTTAACGATCCTATTAGCCATGGTGTGCAAACAGTAGTCATCACCTCATATGCTTTGTTACGCGCATCAGTTTCAAAATCCGCCACAATCTTCAAGCAAGTTCCTATCTTATTTTGGCACATTCAAAATTTTCATTGAATTCTATAGATGATAGGTAACTTTTTCGTTACAATATGCAACTGAAATATTTGCAGTACTTCTGTTGCGACTTAGGGAAGGTCTAAAGGCAAGTTATTACTGTTCTATTTTACATGTACACCGCACACTGAAATACGGGACCATAAGACTTATATGATCCCACTGTTTTTTTGAATATTGTCGAATATGGGCATGATGAGGTTGCGTAGGAGCAGAAATATCAGCAACGGGACATGTACGGTTCGGTGAAGAGCTTCAAACTGTAAATGGAACACAACCAAGAACTGAGAAGGTACATTTTCTCAATACAATTTCCTCTTTTAAATATGTTTGATAAATATCTAAACATTAATGCACTGATGATACACATAGTTGGTTGTAGTGAACCCTTCGTTACAGGTCCAGTACAAATCTTTATTATCATAGATCACTGTGTGGATACCATTATAGTCGTAGTCCACATCTTTGGTTTTTGTTAATGAATTTTTGACAACTTCTAGAATGTCGTCTACAAAGGATGTACGTAGTGTCACCCGTCTGTTGAACTCACCATAATTGTATTTGCATTCTTCAAAGCAGCATTATGGAGAGTGAGTACCTTACTCCGAAAGCATCAGTCATAATTGTTTCTCATTGTTACTCATGTTGTTTTAATTACTGATCTCAAACATAGTGTCATCTTCTGCCTTGGAGATGTTGGTTCTTTGTCATGCAGTTGGTAAAGTGATGGGTAGAGGTGGAGCCAATGTGGATATCATTTTCTAAACTTAAATGGGTTGTTTTATATTCACAGGACCAAGGAGATGCTTCTATCACCACCACACGAAGCCACTAACCTCAAAAGTTGGAAGAGTTTTTCATTCCATTGAACGATAGAAGGAGATGGCACATTCAATGCCAAAGGCCTTGATAGCTTCATCAAGCAAGTCAAAATGGCTGAATGCGGCCTTTTGTACGTTGTCGCTGCCATCATGGAACCTCAAAGCAGTGGTATGCTTTCTATAATCCGTCAAACAGTAAACTTATTTTACATTTAATTTATAATTCTAAACCAAGTCATTTATCCTATAGCTATGGTGATACATTAACACCCAGTGTTATCATCTTAGCACCCCATCTAAGTGTTTGGAAAGTTATTATCGAGATTGTGTTACAACTTTGTGTTTGTGTTTATAATAGGGAAGAGCACACTTCCGAACCATCTATTTCACACAAACTTCAGGGAAGGTATGTATACATTTTGCTGCGTGTTGTGGCTCTTTTTCATCTGTCGTGAGTATTGCTAACTTACTGCATTGCTCCTTTAGTAGGTCTCAAACCACCAAAGGTATTTGGATGGCAAGATGTGTCGGTATTGAGCCTTGCACCATAGTAATGGATCTTGATAGCATATGTAGATACAAGCTTAATATAAATTTTAGCTTCTTTACTTATCGTGTTTTGTAGGTGGTGTCATGATATTAGACGAGAATAGGCTGCAAACAAACCTCGGTTGAAGACTGTTTTCCAGGGAAATTATACCCTGTACATGTATTTTAGCATTTGCATACGTTAGCAGCAGCATTTCTGTGCAAGTTTGGTTTAGTATACGATATTGGAATTAACGATGCTAGAGGACTGAAAAAGTTAGAAGGATATTGGGCTTATTTAGGAGAATCAAAGGTAGCAGTTTTTGCTTAGTTCTGTGTTGTTATTTGACAGAAGAGGTTGAAAAATGGGCGAGTCGTTACTAAAATATTAGATGCTGATACATATCCTAACGGGTCAAACGGTTTGAAATTCGTCTATAACTTAAATAGTAGTAGTTATTTTATAATGTTTACATATTCAATATGTTGTTTAACTTAGATTTCTACAAGATTTTTTTTTTCTTTTTGTTACGTATATAATATATTTGAAGATGCCTTGAATTTTATGAAACATGTGTTTCTCAAAGCCATGGCTGAAACTGGTCAAATTAAGCTTTTTGGTGAACAACCAACTTTGACCGAAACCGCACTTTATAGAGCTAGGATGCATCTATATAAAGAAGAAAGGTATAACCGACTTGAATTCTTCTTAAGTTACTCCAGCATTTGGCTTTGTAATGTTTAATAGTGTAAAGAAGAAAAGATTTAAAGTTGTTGGCGTATTATGTAGGCTGCAGGAAGAACATGAAAGATTGGAAAGAGATGGTCCGATAGCTTACTATTCAGAATGGGTTAAAACATGGAAAAAAGACACATCACGTGAAGCTATTCAGATTCATTATGAGGAGACTGGCGAAGATGAAAACACTCAACTTATAGAAATGTTTTCGTGTCAAACTGCTCGGGAATATCGTGTAATGATGGGAACTGATCATCCTATTTCTGGAGATCCATTGGCTGTGCGAATGAAAGAGGAGCATATAAAACAAAGTAGGTTCTTAAACTCATTTCTCAATTATTTAACGTTTTTAGTCAAATAGTATAACCACTGTTTTCGTACTGTAGTATGGGACGGAGATCCGGTTTACCCAATGATAAACTACATTCAAGAACCAGACCAAGTGATCGATTTCAGGGGTCCAGAGTTCCACGAGCCAACACCTGATGTCTTAGCTTAATTGAAACAGGTTAGTAGTTTAGCAATCTCAATTGTTCATTTGATGCATTGATGATTAAAACACTGATCATCTTATGTTTGGTTATCGATTCACTAAAATGAAGGTGTTTAGGGGATTGCACCTGACTAAACGAAGGTAAAAAAATAGTTTTCTGTGTATTATATATTGTGTTTTTTAATTCATAAAAGTTTTCAGTTTGGAATGGTATAGTTCTTAATTTGATTACTGAGGGTTTTTTTTTGCGAAGAACTTAATTTATTTTTTATGCATCGTGACAGGATTTAAAGGACACATAAAGTCATTGTTATCTACATCATATCTGTTAATTTGATTTATTAAAGCTTTTAGGCTCTTAGACCCGTATTAAGTTAGTAAAGATGCAATAGTTTTTTATGATGTCAATTAGTTTCTTTATCCCAGATATGTATCCCATTAATATTAATAATTTAATATATAGCATTATAGATACTCATAGTTGTAGTTTTTAGAGAGTACGTATACAAGCGAGTTGGATGATTCTCTAGAACCATCATGGACATGGGTTTATGTACACCAATTAATTCATATGTTCACTTTTGAATTCAAAGAAACAAGTAACTTATAATCAAATATTCAATTATTGTATGATAACAAACAAAACTTATTATTGCAGACCCGAGAATGCAGCACATCTGCACTTGGTACCACCACAATAACAACTGTCTAAATCATAAATTAGACTTATTAAAGGTTATATTATTCATTATTCCAAAACAACTTCATTGAATCAACAAAACAACAAATACGTGTAATTGCAACAATCTTTAGTACCACACAAAAATATATTTATAATATCCATATTAAAAAAGCTATTTACAAATCATCAATATTAAAAACACTACCCTTAAATGTTTTACGATAATTAACACGTTAAATTTCAAAGCATGCCCGCCCATCGGGCGGGCTTAGAAAGCTAGTGTATATATATATATATATATATATATATATATATATATATATATATATATATATATATATATATATATATATATATATATATATATATATATATATATATATTGTTTCAGGCACTAAATATTTTATCCTTAGCATAAACCTACGTGAATCCAATCCGAATAAAGGTATCACATAAGATAAAAAGAAAAAATAAGAACTTGTCGAACAAAAGAATGTTATATCCATAAAAAATTTACAAAATTATATCCAAACAATGACTTACGTGAATCCAATCCGAATAAAGGTATCACATAAGATAAAAAGAAAAAAATAAGAACTTGTCGAACAAAAGAATATTATATCCATAAAAAGTTTACAAAATTATATCCAAACAATGACTTAGCAATTAAATGTAAAAAAAAAAAATAATAAAAAAAATATATATAAAAATAAATAAAAATTATGATGCAATATGATTGAATCACTTTACTTGCTTGATACATCATTGCTCAAGTTTGAATATCCTCAAGATGTTATAATTATTGGCTCAAATTGAGGTGGGGCTCATATTTTTTGGAATCTCATCAACTTGTAGCAATTTGGCAAGTGGGAAAGTTGCAAGGAAGAGGCTTTGGAGGCTATAAATAGCAGCCTTAGCATTTTGTTTCATGCACACCAAAAACACACAAGACAATTCTTGTAGTGTACTAGCTCTTTCTCTCTTTTTGGTTGTATGTTTCTTTCTTAAAGAAGCATGGTGGTGTCATTTGGAGGAGTGCGGCAAACTTACAAGTTTAGCCGAACCTCGTTAAATTCTTGTGTTGGTTTTCGCATTGTTTATTTTTCAATATGCTATTAAGGGTATAGTTATAGTGATACATTGTACTAGTAAATTATCAGAATATATTTATTAGTGTTCAATCATTCACACTCTTTACCTAGTCGGTGGGATATTATCGCGGTTATTCTACAACAAGTGGTATCAAAAGCCGAGGTTATTCTTAGTATGCTCTGTGGTTGCAATTTATTTTGATCCTCTACGTCAGAAAAGAATTACGTTGGTTTTTTGGTTGAAGCTATTGAAAATTAATTTGTACACGAAATGGTGGACGGCAAAGTTGACAAACCGTCCACATCGGTGGATCCAACATCTCCAAGTTGGGCTAGACCGGTCTTGACAAATGCAAGATTGGCGGTGGAGGTTTTTGATGGCACATGCCATTTTGGTATGTGGCAAAGTGAGGTTCTAGACGTTCTTTTTCATCAAGGTATAGACATTGCCATTGAAGAAAGTAAACAAGAGGATGTAGAAGAGAGGAATTGGTTAACCATCAATCAGTTAGCTTGTGGTATAGTTCGTTCTTGTCTTTCGAGAGAGCAATGATATGCTTTCTTAAAAGAAACATCCGCCTACAAACTGTGGGTGGCGTTGGAAGAGAAATCTCTAAAGAAAAATTGTCAGAATAAGCTCTTTATGAAGAAGCGACTCTTTCGCTTCACTTATGTACCGGGTACCACAATGAATGATCACATTACCAGTTTTAACCAGCTGGTAACCGATTTGATGAATATGGATGAGGTGTTCAAAGACCGGGATCTAGCATTGATACTGTTGGGATCTCTTCCGGAGGAGTACGAGTTGCTTGAAACAACTCTACTTAATGGAAAGGATGATGTGTCTCTTAGTGAAGTTTGTGCCGCCTTGTACAGTAAAGAATTGAGAAGGAAGGACAAGCAGATTAGTTCAACTGGAGACGCAGAGGTTTTGCTAGTCAGAGGTCGTTCGCAGAAGAAAGGTACTGAAAAGATATGGAGATCCAAGTCGCGGCAAAGACTAAGCAAAGATGAATGTGCCTTTTGTCATGAAAAAGGCCATTGGAAGAGAGATTGTCCAAATTTGAAAACCAAGGACAATCATTAGAAAGGGAAAGCTATAGCAGAGGCGAATGTCACCAAGTGTGATGATGAAGAATCAGATCTCTCACTTGCAACATCGTCAACGAAGAATGCTTCTGACGTATGGCTATTAGATTCCGCATGTAGCCATCATATTACACCACATCGAGAGTGGTTTAGTAATTTTGAAAAACATGAGGAAGTTGTTTATACGGCAGACGAAACTCCCCTCACTACTCATGGGATTGGTTCTGTTCGATTGCAGAATGAAGACGGAACAATTGTGACCTTGAAAGGTGTTCGTTATTCGCCAAAGTTGAAAAAGAATCTCATTTTCGTCGGTACCTTAGAATCTAAAGGATTCGAAGTAAGAGAGCCAAGGATGGGGTTATGAAGATCATCTCTGGCGTACTTGTAGTAATGAAGGGTATTCGTAAAATAAACAACGCGTATCACTACAAGGGTAGAACAGTTGTTGGAACTGTAGCAGCTGTTACCAATGGTGATAGAAATTCAGTAGCTGTGAAGCTATAGCATATGCGCTTACGACATGCAGGAGAAAAATCCTTGAATTTGCTCATTAAGCAAGGATTATTGAAAGGAGTGAGTTCCTGTAAGTTGGATCTCTGTGAGCATTGCATCAACGGGAAGACAACAAGGGTGAAATTTGGGACAGCTATCCACAAGACACAAGGTATCTTGGATTATGTCCACTCTGATGTATGGGGTCTGTTAATACAAATATCGCCTAAAAACGTTATTTATATTTTACGATCTTTCTTAGTTTTGTTAACGATAAAAGGTAAAGTTTATTTTTAGCAAATCATAAATATAGTTTAGAAGTCTTTTACTTAACATCACTCAAACTACATTTACATGTTTTCATAAAGTGATTTCAAATTGTAAAATAGTTAAGTATACTTTAGTATAAATCTCATGTGTTGAAAATGTCATATAAGTATATTTAGTAAGTTTTCTAAAAGAGTGTGTCTTATTAAGATATAAGTAATCAAACACTTTTTAGTAAATCTTTCACTTGCTAAACATCTCAAACAAACATTTTTAAGTCTCTACATAAACATTTTTACAAGAATACTTTCTTTTTTAAGTATATCTAAAATTAAAAATAATAGATATACTTACATCATCACTTGTATCACACATGTCCCTTCAAGAAAACATATGTGTAAGAAACATGTTTTATTTTGTGTAGATTCATACTCAAAGTTGACTTTGTGAGATCTTGAGAATATTGAGTTAGATTGTGAAATATTTTGTGAAGGATTCTGTCAGACATGCTGGCGGAACCCTCGGGTATAACGGACGGAACCAAAGGATTGGTTCCGCCGTATCCGTGGGTTGGTCTGGAAGTTTGCCTATAAATAGCAACCCACTCTTTGAGTTTTTCTTATCACTTACTATTATAACATACTGCATATACTTTCATTTCTCTCTTCTAACTCAGTTCCATTTCATATTTGTGAGTCTTTCTTTGTAGTAAGAAGATCACGACTTAATAAACTTCAACACAACGTTGCAAGACTTGTTAAGCATAGCATAGTGTAAACTTGTAAAGTTTATACATCATTTTATTGTATTCACTTGTAGTGATCGGTTAGTATTTTAGTCCTCAAAATACTTAGTGTATCGGGAGTTGTTGTACCCTTGTAAAAAAACTATCGAGAGTGGTTGAACCCTTGTGAAAGAACTCGACATCTAGCTTACTGTCAGAAATAGTGTGTAAGCGACGTGTAAGGTTTTCTCCGCCGGTTAAAGGAGCTTGTTGACTAATGCAAGAAACTCTCGAGTTGAATACTTGGGGCGTGGAGTAGGGGAAGGAAAAAGAGTCCTTGTAGCCGAACCACGATAAACATCCGTGTTATTGTTTGATCGTTTCTTACTTTTATTCTTGCATATTATTTATTGTTTGGTAAGTTTTAGTTATCGATTACACGTAAAAGGTTTCAATGAAATCAAGTTAAAAACCGGTAAACTATTCAACATCCCTTCTAGTTTTCCATAGGGTCCCTCAAAGACAAGCTCTTTAGGAGGGAGACACTACTATGTGACCTTTGTTGATGACTTTTCTCGAAGAGTTTGGGTGTACACGTTGAAGACAAAGGATGAAGTGCTAGGAGTGTTCATCAAGTGGAAAAAGATGATGGAAACTCAGACGTGCAGAAAGATCAAACATCTCCGAACAGATAATGGCGGAGAGTATAAAAATGATCAGTTCACAAAATTTTGTGAAGACGAAGGCATTGTTAGACATTTCACTGTCAGGCATACACCACAACAGAATGGGGTGGCAGAACGCATGAACCGAACTTTGTTGGAGAAAGTTCGGTATATGTTATCCAATGCTAGGTTGGGTAAAGAATTTTGGGCTGAAGTTGTGACATATGCGTGTCACCTCGTTAATCGTTTGCCATCTGCTGCTATTGATAGGAAAACACCATTTGAGAAATGGTATGGAAAACTTGCTACAGATTATGATTCCTTGCATGTGTTTGGTTCCGCTACATATTATCATGTGAAGGAATAAAAGTTGGATCCCAGAGCAAAGAAAACATTATTCATGGGGATCACCTCTAGGATCAAAGGCTATCGTCTATGGTGTCCAGAGACGAAGAAGAAAATCTTTAGCAGGGATGTCACCTTTAATAAATCTACCATGTTGAAGAAGGTGAATGCTAAGCAGTTAGATGGAACTCCTAAAAAGGTGGAGTTTGAAAGAATAATTGTACCAGATGATAAATTTGTATTTTTTATGTAAGGGGTGTTTTAATAACTGTATTAATTATATTTATTAACCAGTTAATTAATTGGGTACATTAAATAGCATTAAGGTTTTTTTATTATTTTTATTTTATTTTATTTATTTTTTTTAATATGTGCACTAAAGTGGTGTACATTATGCTTCTTGTCTTGTAAGTCTGAAAATTATGTGCATTAAAGTAGTGTACACTATGCTTCTTTTCATGTAAGTCTTAAAAAATTACAAGCATTGAAAACTATACTTGTAACAACCCAAATTTTTTAATGACACTTAAATTTCTAGGCTTTTAATTATATATGTATGCATCTTTCCTATTAAAGAAATATTTTTGGTCTTAAACATTTTAAGACTTATAAATATATATGTCCTAAATATATTATAAGGTAGTATAGGTTTATGTGCTTGACATATTAAGTTTAGCAGTCAAATGTGACCCTAAATAACCCTTTTGATTTTTTATTTATTTATTATTATTTTTTTTGTTTTGGCTTTTGCAAAAAAAACCCAATCAATGGCAGATTCTGCGCGCGCACACACGAACAAAAAAAAAAAAAAAAAAAAAAAAAAAAAAAAAAAAAAAAAAAACAAAAAAACTAATGATATGATCGAGTTGTTGGTTTGTGGATAAATATTAATACGTGTATGTCTAGTATCGAACCCGAGACCACATGATTGCATACGTTACGAATAAGAATTAATGAACAATTATTATTATATATAAATGTTAGATATGTATAATTATTTATTTAAACACAATAAATGACTAACGGTCGTTAGTACTTAACGGAATTAACTAACGGGCAAACGAGAAGGACTAGTTTGTAATTGGTGAACAAGAAGGTTCCGGAATGCCCTCCTTGGGCTTGTGGCCGGTCGACAAAGGCAAAGGGGAAACCCTTTCCCACTCCAACTTGTTCTCCAAGATTCACAACTAATATATATACAAAACAAAGGGTCATTGTTTTTCACTCTTGTACACATAACTCTAAATTGGTTTTTCCTTCTCTTCTCTTTTGGTATACACGATCGACCAACAAACCCTTTAGGGAGTTTGGATCGATTTTTGTCTTACAAAAGTCATTGTGTTTTCTTTGATCTTGCAATCACATTAATTCGTTATAATCAAGAACGTGGTATTAACTCACTATAGATAATATCTTGGATCGAATAACAAAATCGGTAAGGGGTTATTCATTGATCTTCATAAACCCTAATTAAGGTTCATCACTTGTTCAAGGTTATTAAGTTTGATTCTAGTTCAGCTAGAATCCCACGGTACGACTCTATTTAATTTATGTTAATCTTTAATATGTTATAGATGTTCCTACGCTTCTGCATATGTGTTTACCTATTTATATGATTATCATGATTCATTAATTCTAATTAACACGAGTATGCTATCGATAAATATGGGAATAAGCGGGATATAGACGATGCAATTGCTGATGTTATACTTGAAGACTTGTGGCAAAAGAAAAAAAAAAACATACAATGAACAGGAGGTTGCGAAAGATTAGACTTAATGTATTTGTATAATGTTAGTTTGCGTATGTTGTGAGTTAGGCCCGTACTCAAACAAGTCGTAAATGCATTTTTTTCCCGTTATATGATAATTTTGAGACGGAGAATTGGAGAAAGGAGAAAGTAGATATCTTGAAGCTTGCCGCGACCCATAGTAAAGTTTACGTATAAGATTTTTTATTTAATTTTATTATTGGATAACTTTAATATCATCTAAGTAGGGTTCCAAAGTACGACGACCTACTATTTCAAATACCACTCTACTAGTAACTCAACAACTTGAATAAGTTTAATAGGGTAGATCATCAAATAAATATGCTTTTGACCCTTTAATTTGCTTTATGATTGGTTCTTGCTATGATAGTTGTTACTTAATCCAAGCAATTGCATTAAACTAAACCCAAGTGAGTCTCATAAACATTATTTTGAGTCCTATATGAAAAGGAGCTAAGCATATGTTTCTTGACTTGGGTTATAAATAATCGTGTTGGATGTGCAAGTTGACAAGTTGATATGTTTTGTACACCAAACATACAATATATATATAATCGTGCTGGATATGCAAATTGACATATAGTCGATAGATAGTACTATGTATCACGAAGGACGACAGTAGCTCATCGTTTGTGTTATCGCAGTGGTCGTTGGCCTAAAGACGATGTCTAAGGTAATGTTTCTAGTATAGCACTTCATATGCTACGTTTTAATTATCTTTACATCATTGCTAATTGATATGAAAGTATATCATTTGTCAGAAAATAGAGCTGAAAGTGAACATGCATTCTCAAGCATGCAAGACGAAAGTGCTAAAGGCCGTAACGAAAGTAATAGGTATCAATGAAGTATCAGCGGATTTAGAGAAGCAAATGTTGATCGTTATTGGAGATGTTGATCCGGTGTGTGTTGTGGCTCGGGTTAGAAAAATTGGAAAGATGGCTGAAATCGTAAGCGTTGGACCACCCAAGAAACCTGATCCTCCTAAACCTAATTCTGAGCCTTGCAAAGATCTTTGCCAAATAATTTACCCGAATCCATGGCCTGTTTGTAATGATGTCTATGGCCCTGTTATGGTTGGATATCCACAATCATGTGATCGTGGAGGGTGCTATATACTTTGATATGAACATGCCACCAGTTTTACATATATTTGTTGTTAAAATTTCTTATATAATGAATGCAATTATACTAGTTTCAACTTTTGTGTTGTTTATTTAGTTTGTAAAAGAATAATGAGTCACTTATACTAGTGTTAATTAGCTCAATAGCTCATCTAATGTGTGATATTATATTCGACATCAATACAAATTTAACTTGGCCACTTCGTTGTAGTTGTTGGTGAACACATAACTATTTTTCCTGAACGGGAAAATTGAGATAAAATATAAAGATAGCAAGAAGTTAGTTAGAGATTACAAAGAGGTAAGGGCGTAATGAGGGTCAGAAAAAACCACTCGATCAACTCAATTACAAAAAGTCTTCCTGTATCTATTGGAGATCCAATTTTATGTCATGAGTTTAACGTCATTAAAGACGAGATCCTCGTTAGATCTGATCTTTGTCCCAAACAAAAGTTCATTTTTAAAACGCCAAAGTATCCACGTCGTAGATTATACCACCACTTCAAAAATGGGATGTAGCTAGAGATGAATGAAGGACCGCTTGATCCGCTAGGGTGGTGATGTCTTAATTGATGAACCTTGAAGGTTTTGAATATTCCACCACTTACATTAAGTACATTAAGTCACGTCTCACTTGCAAACGGAAATCAAACAAAGATGTGAATCCGTTTCGATCTCGTTATCACAAACCTGGTTGGTACTTATTATATATATATATATATATATATATATATATATATATATATATATATATATATATATATAGGGTAGGGATCCAATAAGAAGAATAATTAAATGAGAAGGGTAAGAAGCTTGTACAGTTTGGGAAGGGGTTTTGATTGATAAAAAAGAAGAATCTACTTCAACCGATATTGCCCTTAGGCACGGCCATACATAACATAGAAATCACACTTGGAAAGGGTGGACAATTAGCTAGAGCAGCGGGTGCTGTAGCGAAACTGATTGCAAAAGAAGGGAAATCGGCCACATTAAAATTACCTTCTGGGGAGGTCCGTTTGATATCCAAAAACTGCTCAGCAACAGTCGGACAAGTGGGGAATGTTGGGGTGAACCAGAAAAGTTTGGGTAGAGCCGGATCTAAGCGTTGGCTCGGTAAGCGCCCTGTAGTAAGAGGAGTAGTTATGAACCCTGTAGACCATCCACATGGGGGTGGTGAAGGAAGGGCCCCAATTGGTAGAAAAAACCCACAACCCCTTGGGGTTATCCTGCACTTGGAAAAAGAACTAGAAAAAGGAATAAATATAGTGATAATTTGATTCTTCGTCGCTGTAGTAAATAGGAGAGAAAATCGAATTTCTTTCTTAGATTTTACAAAAAAAAAAAATAGGAGGAAGCTGTGACACGTTCACTAAAAAAATCCTTTTGTAGCGAATAATTTATTAAAAAAAATAAATATCATTTGGGCGAACGACGGGAATTGAACCCGCGCCATGAATCGTAAATGCATGAATGTGATGTACCAAAAAATCTGCGGTTCCTAATGGAATAGGTAACAAAGCTACCTTGCCACCCACTGCTACTAAATCACCGCCCCCCCCCCCCCCCCCCCCCCCCCCAAGTTAAACTGGTATATATATATATATATATATATAGTAAGGATCAAATAGGAAGAAAAATAAAAATAAGAAGAATGAGAAGAAATGTGAGCCAATCATTTTATAAACAAGTGAAAGGGTATTTTTGTCCTTGAGGATTATAGTCGGCAGTTTCATTGCTCCCTAAAATCATGGTGGATCTATCTCTCAACCATTGAACCAATCCAACTTTTGTGATTTAGTTTCCAACTAAAAATTGATAAAGGTAATTAGAAGAAGAAAAAAAAAAAAAAAAAAAATTCTAAAACATATTATCCATTTTTAATATAACGTAAAAAATTCTCGATTGATTCATAATAACTTTTTCACAAAACCCTAATATCATGTTTTCCTCTAATCCCTAAAACATAAGAAAAAACCAATCGTCATAAAAAAAAAATCATCTGCTAACCATGGCGGCTGAGGTATATACGATCGTTTCATTATGTATGTTTTTCTCAATGTTAACTTGACATAAAACTGCAGGGACGTTTGAAATTGTATTACTATATTACTTGCATGTTTTATTTTCCTCGACAAAAAGGAGTTGTGACAAGTAAAGATGATTGAAGAGGATGCTTTTTTATATCTTTTAATGGTGGATAGTTTGTGTTTTGTGATCTCCGGGGAGTGCCGTAATTTATAGTTTGTTTCAGTTTCTAGGGTTTAAATTAATTGTATATTGATGGTCTTTCTTTTGCAGGAATTGTGACCATTCAAATTACCAGCATGCAAGTTCCCGTGAGTTAATGTGCAGTACATGATTAACATTTGAAAGTCAACCAACTTCATTATATGATGCAGTTTGTCATTGATCCAATTCATAGGAGAAGCAAACTTAAATTCGCAAACCATTCAACTGACCCAAAATGTTATGCCAAGGTATGTTTCTTCTTATGTCTTAAATTTCACTTAAATTCATTTTATGTCTAAACAAGACGACTGATTGAACTCTTGAACCTCAAGGCTCCTACAGAACCAAGTAATCTCACAATACAGAAGTGATGCACCACAATCAAGTAAAATGAATAAATACGTTGTTTCTATGCCAAACACCCCCATATGGCCCAAAGATTGCAGGTTTTTTTTAATTTCATCTTATTTTTTATTTTATTTATTGTCGATTTGATGGTTTGATAGTACCGGAGCAACAATTGAAGCGAATTTTTTTTTTCATGATCAATATCGTTCTATATATAATATCTTCCTAAAATGTGCATAGCTATATTTACTTATTATGTATGCTTTTGGTGCATCAGGTGCAGCATCATGTTCCAACATTTGACGCTGGACCATCTAAACACTCAAGGTTGCAAAATACTTATAATACCTATGCTTTTGATCATTCGTCCAATATGTTGTTAGATCATAACCAAAGTCAAGTCACTTCTGCACCTGATTAATCTCATATACCACAAAGTAAGCTAACTTTCAGTTAGATCTCATCTTGAAAAATGGTTTGCTATGTTACACTTATTATGTATGCTTGCAGTGCATCAAGTTCAGCGTCCTGTTCCAAGAGTGTCTAGGATGTTGTTAGCTCACATACCAAATAATGGGATACCACCTGGGATACCACCTGTTTTTTGATTATCCATATAATATGTTGTTGGTTCAGAACACGAATGGTAAGCCCAGTGACCACCCCTGCCTCTTTTGTTTGGCATCTGTTTATTCTATTTTTTTTATTTATTATGTTTTCAGAATCTCACATCCTCATTGAGAAATTTTGGACATCAAATCGGGAACTCAGGAGTTCAACTCCAGGCTCCACTGCACCAACTCTCCATCCCTTTGCCTCCACTCTTCAGAAATGAGATACTTAGTTCTAGATATATATATATAAGTGCTCTTGACGAGTAGGCTGTAGGCAATTTTAAAAGATGTGTTTGCGCCAGGCGCATCCAGAAAACTGAGGATTTAGCTTTCTGTTGCCACGTATCGAGAACCACTCACCTGCCACTTAATTTGTCATGCTGGATGCTTTGTAGTCGGATCTCCGTTTAAGGCGATGATCAATCTCATTTGTGGTGGATTATCATTGAGCACATGAGATAGCATCTGCAGACAATTGTGCAACAGGTATCCCGGATCTCATCTATAATTGTATAAATATGACATTTTGTTAATGTGCATTATGAGTAAATATATCTAAAGATAACACAAAGTAAGAGTAATAAATGAGTCGAAAGGAAGATAACATACAATATATACAAAAGTTTAAAATTGCGAATATCCTTACTGATATGATAATATTAAAGTGTTACTGATACCTAGCTCGAGACCTAATTTTGGGCAGTATTTTTCTGTTTGTTGCATTTATTTTAACATATCCAAACGTTACACTAACAGGATTGATTTGCATGCAAAGGTAAGAAATGGGATGGCAATGAGCTAATCCATCGGCTAAGTCATGTCTGATGGTAGTTTATGAAGAAACAAGTATAAGATAGACTAGAAAACACATTCTTTATGTGAAGATTGTATCAGCTAAAACTATTATAAGGTGAAGAATTTTATGATGACCAAGTATAGATTTTTAGTTAATTAACCGGTGCTTATTTTAAAGATTGAAATACTAGATGAGAAATGCAAATTCAACATCAAAGTTGGAAAAATCAGAAGTTACAATTCAATCTTTCATAATAGATGTTACTGAAATAAATTTGTTTTGTTGCAGAGGTAGTGGTTTTCTTTCACTTGAAAACTCACTTTGCGTTTCTCACAGTCTCACCTAAAGTGATATGGGTGGGCACACTTGAATAATGCACAAAAATTTAGAATTTGATTTTAGTTATGTTTTTCTCTATAGGTGGGTGATTGAGAACCTGATAACAGATGTTGGCATAGACTTGAAGTTAAGACCGAGAAAAGACCTTTGATACACCTGATGTTGGCAAAGTTTTGATTATCCAGGAAATACTTTTCTACTCGGGATAAAATTCGGGAAGAACTTTATAACAGGAAAAGAGAGATACATGACATCATGGAGAAGCAGAGATCTGTACTAAAGTGATCTTCACTTGACTCTGAGAAATTTCCATTGGTATGAACTCAGACTTTGAGATCATATTTATTCACGGGACTGTAACCCATCATTATAGGGTGCATCAAAAAGGAGGGGAAAATTCATTGCCTTTCATTATCAACCTATATACTGTTACTATTTATAATTGTATTTCAATATAAGTTGCATCTGAAAATGGCGCCTTTTCTTTTTTCGGTATGTAATTTTTTTGTCCCTGGCAACTTTCTTAGGTACGGGATGATGGCATTGCTTGCTGTGGAGGGACAGTACCAATATCCAACAACAAAGGATAACCGCAAAACACTAAAAGGTATGTTGATCAACATTTATAATTAGTGAGATTTATATAAGAATGAGTTTATTTTTATATATAAAAAATATTATTTAAAGCTTTTGTGCAATAACATATTGGATTAATTGAGTGACCTTTGTGAGTTTTAAGAGTGTTTGGGGTAGTTTTTCGGAACTCCTTATTTCGATATATGTGATTGAAATACGTTGTTTACAGTGAGAACTTTGAAAGTAATTAATTCTAATTCTAATCATTTGGCCTTAAATATATTTCAGCAATAATATTTTTTATCACAAGATTTCAATTCTGAGGTTCTACAACATTTATTAGGGAACTGCACAAACGTAGACACTACTGCAGGCTCTTTTGCTGTCGCACATTCTAACAAAACCTGTAATTTCAATAGAAATGACAAGTGTGATTTTGATACAAACCGAACCATCGGCATTTAGTTTGATTATGATTTTATCCAATCCAAAATATCAAAAGAATTTGGTTGACATTCAGTTGTGATTTTCTCTTCAGGAAAAAAGTGGTAAGAAAACTCAGATATTTGCTTTTCTCTCCTGATATGCAACTAAAGTACCTAATAATCAGTAGTAATTTAGATGTATTTTACATATTTACCTTGATCACCTGATATACAACCTAATATGCAATTGTCGTTCAGCTTTCCCTACTAATCATGATTATGGAAGAATCAAACGTTGCAGTGTATATAGCTTTTGTGTTGACATCAAAACTATAATGGACTTAGGTATAATATTAACTCAATATGATATTTGTGATTTTTGTTTCACTGATAAACGATGGAAGGCATGTCCTTGCTGATATAACTACTGTGATATTCATGTTTTACAAGAGGAAAAAGTGAATAATGGGTCTGAAAAGTCAGGGGTTAGAAAACAAAAAGCAGAAAAATGGAAAATTTGACCCATTTACTATTTGAATGGGTCGATACTGATACGAAAAAGTATTTGTGTCCCGCCTACAAAATGTTGTCATTGAAATGTCTTACTCTATTGATTTTATAAGTTGCTATAACCTGTTTTTCTTAGTATCTTGACACTAAAATATTTAGGAAGTCATATCGATGATCGGTTTTGGACAAGCACTAACTTGAAGTTGCAGCAAGCAGTTGAATGCACATCCAAACACTCCTTAGTCATTGATTTATATGTATGCAGGGTGAAGACTAAAGAGGACTACGCTTGGTGATTGGTTTAAAGGTACCGGTTGTTTACGATGTGATGGGTGTAGGTCCCAACCTATTGATACGAAACCACCTCCTTAATAGACGATAAAGATCTAATTGATCCAATGGCTATTTTTGCTTTTCAAGAACATCTGCATAGCATATCTCTTTTATAAAACTTTTCTTTTAATCTTCCTATTGTTTCAGTGTCTTTATTTACAGCAAAAATGGAAAAATTTTGACTGTTATAACATCCCCAAGTTGCTGCAACAAAATGACGACTGATAGCCAAATAAGCGGAAAATGGTCTACGAATATGGGCGTTGAAGATATGGGAGTGATGTTGAACGATCAAAGATTTCAAGGACGAAATAGTAACTTACCTTCTAATAGAAGCGGAATTGCACCATTGAAGCCTCCTTTACAGCCATTGAAAATCTCATGTTTAGATAATACTTTGCAAGCCCTAAAGACGCGGCTCATATTTCTGAATCTGAAGAGCAACTTCGTGCATGAAAATAAACTGCAAATGCAGCAGCCGTTTATAGCTATGTTAGCTTACCAATGGATTTATGTATTTAATTACTACGGTGAATGCACCATGTAGTCAATTGATTATTTTAACCTATACTAATTCTCCATAATCTGCAGTTGTGACAGGTATTAATAATGTCATGCAAAATAGTCGTAGCAGCTCTCGCCCGCAAAGTACATGATTATGCACTCTGGAACAAGGTAATTAAGAGTGCTACTACATTTAATAATCATTTTAACATGCGCTAATCTCTCTCAACTCTTTACCATCACAGGTGTCCACCAAACAGTAGTCATCACCTCAAAGCCAATTTTTACTGATAGCAGTCTTAACGATCCTATTAGCCATGGTGTGCAAACAGTAGTCATCACCTCATATGCTTTGTTACGCGCATCAGTTTCAAAATCCGCCACAATCTTCAAGCAAGTTCCTATCTTATTTTGGCACATTCAAAATTTTCATTGAATTCTATAGATGATAGGTAACTTTTTCGTTACAATATGCAACTGAAATATTTGCAGTACTTCTGTTGCGACTTAGGGAAGGTCTAAAGGCAAGTTATTACTGTTCTATTTTACATGTACACCGCACACTGAAATACGGGACCATAAGACTTATATGATCCCACTGTTTTTTTGAATATTGTCGAATATGGGCATGATGAGGTTGCGTAGGAGCAGAAATATCAGCAACGGGACATGTACGGTTCGGTGAAGAGCTTCAAACTGTAAATGGAACACAACCAAGAACTGAGAAGGTACATTTTCTCAATACAATTTCCTCTTTTAAATATGTTTGATAAATATCTAAACATTAATGCACTGATGATACACATAGTTGGTTGTAGTGAACCCTTCGTTACAGGTCCAGTACAAATCTTTATTATCATAGATCACTGTGTGGATACCATTATAGTCGTAGTCCACATCTTTGGTTTTTGTTAATGAATTTTTGACAACTTCTAGAATGTCGTCTACAAAGGATGTACGTAGTGTCACCCGTCTGTTGAACTCACCATAATTGTATTTGCATTCTTCAAAGCAGCATTATGGAGAGTGAGTACCTTACTCCGAAAGCATCAGTCATAATTGTTTCTCATTGTTACTCATGTTGTTTTAATTACTGATCTCAAACATAGTGTCATCTTCTGCCTTGGAGATGTTGGTTCTTTGTCATGCAGTTGGTAAAGTGATGGGTAGAGGTGGAGCCAATGTGGATATCATTTTCTAAACTTAAATGGGTTGTTTTATATTCACAGGACCAAGGAGATGCTTCTATCACCACCACACGAAGCCACTAACCTCAAAAGTTGGAAGAGTTTTTCATTCCATTGAACGATAGAAGGAGATGGCACATTCAATGCCAAAGGCCTTGATAGCTTCATCAAGCAAGTCAAAATGGCTGAATGCGGCCTTTTATACGTTGTCGCTGCCATCATGGAACCTCAAAGCAGTGGTATGCTTTCTATAATCCGTCAAACAGTAAACTTATTTTACATTTAATTTATAATTCTAAACCAAGTCATTTATCCTATAGCTATGGTGATACATTAACACCCAGTGTTATCATCTTAGCACCCCATCTAAGTGTTTGGAAAGTTATTATCGAGATTGTGTTACAACTTTGTGTTTGTGTTTATAATAGGGAAGAGCACACTTCCGAACCATCTATTTCACACAAACTTCAGGGAAGGTATGTATACATTTTGCTGCGTGTTGTGGCTCTTTTTCATCTGTCGTGAGTATTGCTAACTTACTGCATTGCTCCTTTAGTAGGTCTCAAACCACCAAAGGTATTTGGATGGCAAGATGTGTCGGTATTGAGCCTTGCACCATAGTAATGGATCTTGATAGCATATGTAGATACAAGCTTAATATAAATTTTAGCTTCTTTACTTATCGTGTTTTGTAGGTGGTGTCATGATATTAGACGAGAATAGGCTGCAAACAAACCTCGGTTGAAGACTGTTTTCCAGGGAAATTATACCCTGTACATGTATTTTAGCATTTGCATACGTTAGCAGCAGCATTTCTGTGCAAGTTTGGTTTAGTATACGATATTGGAATTAACGATGCTAGAGGACTGAAAAAGTTAGAAGGATATTGGGCTTATTCAGGAGAATCAAAGGTAGCAGTTTTTGCTTAGTTCTGTGTTGTTATTTGACAGAAGAGGTTGAAAAATGGGCGAGTCGTTACTAAAATATTAGATGCTGATACATATCCTAACGGGTCAAACGGTTTGAAATTCGTCTATAACTTAAATAGTAGTAGTTATTTTATAATGTTTACATATTCAATATGTTGTTTAACTTAGATTTCTACAAGATTTTTTTTCTTTTCTTTTTGTTACGTATATAATATATTTGAAGATGCCTTGAATTTTATGAAACATGTGTTTCTCAAAGCCATGGCTGAAACTGGTCAAATTAAGCTTTTTGGTGAACAACCAACTTTGACCGAAACCGCACTTTATAGAGCTAGGATGCATCTATATAAAGAAGAAAGGTATAACCGACTTGAATTCTTCTTAAGTTACTCCAGCATTTGGCTTTGTAATGTTTAATAGTGTAAAGAAGAAAAGATTTAAAGTTGTTGGCGTATTATGTAGGCTGCAGGAAGAACATGAAAGATTGGAAAGAGATGGTCCGATAGCTTACTATTCAGAATGGGTTAAAACATGGAAAAAAGACACATCACGTGAAGCTATTCAGATTCATTATGAGGAGACTGGCGAAGATGAAAACACTCAACTTATAGAAATGTTTTCGTGTCAAACTGCTCGGGAATATCGTGTAATGATGGGAACTGATCATCCTATTTCTGGAGATCCATTGGCTGTGCGAATGAAAGAGGAGCATATAAAACAAAGTAGGTTCTTAAACTCATTTCTCAATTATTTAACGTTTTTAGTCAAATAGTATAACCACTGTTTTCGTACTGTAGTATGGGACGGAGATCCGGTTTACCCAATGATAAACTACATTCAAGAACCAGACCAAGTGATCGATTTCAGGGGTCCAGAGTTCCACGAGCCAACACCTGATGTCTTAGCTTAATTGAAACAGGTTAGTAGTTTAGCAATCTCAATTGTTCATTTGATGCATTGATGATTAAAACACTGATCATCTTATGTTTGGTTATCGATTCACTAAAATGAAGGTGTTTAGGAGATTGCACCTGACTAAACGAAGGTAAAAAAATAGTTTTCTGTGTATTATATATTGTGTTTTTTAATTCATAAAAGTTTTCAGTTTGGAATGGTATAGTTCTTAATTTGATTACTGAGGGTTTTTTTTTGCGAAGAACTTAATTTATTTTTTATGCATCGTGACAGGATTTAAAGGACACATAAAGTCATTGTTATCTACATCATATCTGTTAATTTGATTTATTAAAGCTTTTAGGCTCTTAGACCCGTATTAAGTTAGTAAAGATGCAATAGTTTTTTATGATGTCAATTAGTTTCTTTATCCCAGATATGTATCCCATTAATATTAATAATTTAATATATAGCATTATAGATACTCATAGTTGTAGTTTTTAGAGAGTACGTATACAAGCGAGTTGGATGATTCTCTAGAACCATCATGGACATGGGTTTATGTACACCAATTAATTCATATGTTCACTTTTGAATTCAAAGAAACAAGTAACTTATAATCAAATATTCAATTATTGTATGATAACAAACAAAACTTATTATTGCAGACCCGAGAATGCAGCACATCTGCACTTGGTACCACCACAATAACAACTGTCTAAATCATAAATTAGACTTATTAAAGGTTATATTATTCATTATTCCAAAACAACTTCATTGAATCAACAAAACAACAAATACGTGTAATTGCAACAATCTTTAGTACCACACAAAAATATATTTATAATATCCATATTAAAAAAGCTATTTACAAATCATCAATATTAAAAACACTACCCTTAAATGTTTTACGATAATTAACACGTTAAATTTCAAAGCATGCCCGCCCATCGGGCGGGCTTAGAAAGCTAGTGTATATATATATATATATATATATATATATATATATATATATATATATATATATATATATATATATATATATATATATATATATATATATATATATATATATATATATATATATATATTGTTTCAGGCACTAAATATTTTATCCTTAGCATAAACCTACGTGAATCCAATCCGAATAAAGGTATCACATAAGATAAAAAGAAAAAATAAGAACTTGTCGAACAAAAGAATGTTATATCCATAAAAAATTTACAAAATTATATCCAAACAATGACTTACGTGAATCCAATCCGAATAAAGGTATCACATAAGATAAAAAGAAAAAAATAAGAACTTGTCGAACAAAAGAATATTATATCCATAAAAAGTTTACAAAATTATATCCAAACAATGACTTAGCAATTAAATGTAAAAAAAAAAAATAATAAAAAAAATATATATAAAAATAAATAAAAATTATGATGCAATATGATTGAATCACTTTACTTGCTTGATACATCATTGCTCAAGTTTGAATATCCTCAAGATGTTATAATTATTGGCTCAAATTGAGGTGGGGCTCATATTTTTTGGAATCTCATCAACTTGTAGCAATTTGGCAAGTGGGAAAGTTGCAAGGAAGAGGCTTTGGAGGCTATAAATAGCAGCCTTAGCATTTTGTTTCATGCACACCAAAAACACACAAGACAATTCTTGTAGTGTACTAGCTCTTTCTCTCTTTTTGGTTGTATGTTTCTTTCTTAAAGAAGCATGGTGGTGTCATTTGGAGGAGTGCGGCAAACTTACAAGTTTAGCCGAACCTCGTTAAATTCTTGTGTTGGTTTTCGCATTGTTTATTTTTCAATATGCTATTAAGGGTATAGTTATAGTGATACATTGTACTAGTAAATTATCAGAATATATTTATTAGTGTTCAATCATTCACACTCTTTACCTAGTCGGTGGGATATTATCGCGGTTATTCTACAACAAGTGGTATCAAAAGCCGAGGTTATTCTTAGTATGCTCTGTGGTTGCAATTTATTTTGATCCTCTACGTCAGAAAAGAATTACGTTGGTTTTTTGGTTGAAGCTATTGAAAATTAATTTGTACACGAAATGGTGGACGGCAAAGTTGACAAACCGTCCACATCGGTGGATCCAACATCTCCAAGTTGGGCTAGACCGGTCTTGACAAATGCAAGATTGGCGGTGGAGGTTTTTGATGGCACATGCCATTTTGGTATGTGGCAAAGTGAGGTTCTAGACGTTCTTTTTCATCAAGGTATAGACATTGCCATTGAAGAAAGTAAACAAGAGGATGTAGAAGAGAGGAATTGGTTAACCATCAATCAGTTAGCTTGTGGTATAGTTCGTTCTTGTCTTTCGAGAGAGCAATGATATGCTTTCTTAAAAGAAACATCCGCCTACAAACTGTGGGTGGCGTTGGAAGAGAAATCTCTAAAGAAAAATTGTCAGAATAAGCTCTTTATGAAGAAGCGACTCTTTCGCTTCACTTATGTACCGGGTACCACAATGAATGATCACATTACCAGTTTTAACCAGCTGGTAACCGATTTGATGAATATGGATGAGGTGTTCAAAGACCGGGATCTAGCATTGATACTGTTGGGATCTCTTCCGGAGGAGTACGAGTTGCTTGAAACAACTCTACTTAATGGAAAGGATGATGTGTCTCTTAGTGAAGTTTGTGCCGCCTTGTACAGTAAAGAATTGAGAAGGAAGGACAAGCAGATTAGTTCAACTGGAGACGCAGAGGTTTTGCTAGTCAGAGGTCGTTCGCAGAAGAAAGGTACTGAAAAGATATGGAGATCCAAGTCGCGGCAAAGACTAAGCAAAGATGAATGTGCCTTTTGTCATGAAAAAGGCCATTGGAAGAGAGATTGTCCAAATTTGAAAACCAAGGACAATCATTAGAAAGGGAAAGCTATAGCAGAGGCGAATGTCACCAAGTGTGATGATGAAGAATCAGATCTCTCACTTGCAACATCGTCAACGAAGAATGCTTCTGACGTATGGCTATTAGATTCCGCATGTAGCCATCATATTACACCACATCGAGAGTGGTTTAGTAATTTTGAAAAACATGAGGAAGTTGTTTATACGGCAGACGAAACTCCCCTCACTACTCATGGGATTGGTTCCGTTCGATTGCAGAATGAAGACGGAACAATTGTGACCTTGAAAGGTGTTCGTTATTCGCCAAAGTTGAAAAAGAATCTCATTTTCGTCGGTACCTTAGAATCTAAAGGATTCGAAGTAAGAGAGCCAAGGATGGGGTTATGAAGATCATCTCTGGCGTACTTGTAGTAATGAAGGGTATTCGTAAAATAAACAACGCGTATCACTACAAGGGTAGAACAGTTGTTGGAACTGTAGCAGCTGTTACCAATGGTGATAGAAATTCAGTAGCTGTGAAGCTATAGCATATGCGCTTACGACATGCAGGAGAAAAATCCTTGAATTTGCTCATTAAGCAAGGATTATTGAAAGGAGTGAGTTCCTGTAAGTTGGATCTCTGTGAGCATTGCATCAACGGGAAGACAACAAGGGTGAAATTTGGGACAGCTATCCACAAGACACAAGGTATCTTGGATTATGTCCACTTTGATGTATGGGGTCTGTTAATACAAATATCGCCTAAAAACGTTATTTATATTTTACGATCTTTCTTAGTTTTGTTAACGATAAAAGGTAAAGTTTATTTTTAGCAAATCATAAATATAGTTTAGAAGTCTTTTACTTAACATCACTCAAACTACATTTACATGTTTTCATAAAGTGATTTCAAATTATAAAATAGTTAAGTATACTTTAGTATAAATCTCATGTGTTGAAAATGTCATATAAGTATATTTAGTAAGTTTTCTAAAAGAGTGTGTCTTATTAAGATATAAGTAATCAAACACTTTTTAGTAAATCTTTCACTTGCTAAACATCTCAAACAAACATTTTTAAGTCTCTACATAAACATTTTTACAAGAATACTTTCTTTTTTAAGTATATCTAAAATTAAAAATAATAGATATACTTACATCATCACTTGTATCACACATGTCCCTTCAAGAAAACATATGTGTAAGAAACATGTTTTATTTTGTGTAGATTCATACTCAAAGATCTCAAAGTTGACTTTGTGAGATCTTGAGAATATTGAGTTAGATTGTGAAATATTTTGTGAAGGATTCTGTCAGACATGCTGGCGGAACCCTCGGGTATAACGGACGGAACCAAAGGATTGGTTCCGCCGTATCCGTGGGTTGGTCTGGAAGTTTGCCTATAAATAGCAACCCACTCTTTGAGTTTTTCTTATCACTTACTATTATAACATACTGCATATACTTTCATTTCTCTCTTCTAACTCAGTTCCATTTCATATTTGTGAGTCTTTCTTTGTAGTAAGAAGATCACGACTTAATAATCTTCAACACAACGTTGCAAGACTTGTTAAGCATAGCATAGTGTAAACTTGTAAAGTTTATACATCATTTTATTGTATTCACTTGTAGTGATCGGTTAGTATTTTAGTCCTCAAAATACTTAGTGTATCGGGAGTTGTTGTACCCTTGTAAAAAAACTATCGAGAGTGGTTGAACCCTTGTGAAAGAACTCGACATCTAGCTTACTGTCAGAAATAGTGTGTAAGCGATGTGTAAGGTTTTCTCCGCCGGTTAAAGGAGCTTGTTGACTAATGCAAGAAACTCTCGAGTTGAATACTTGGGGCGTGGAGTAGGGCAAGGAAAAAGAGTCCTTGTAGCCGAACCACGATAAACATCCGTGTTATTGTTTGATCGTTTCTTACTTTTATTCTTGCATATTATTTATTGTTTGGTAAGTTTTAGTTATCGATTACACGTAAAAGGTTTCAATGAAATCAAGTTAAAAACCGGTAAACTATTCAACATCCCTTCTAGTTTTCCATAGGGTCCCTCAAAGACAAGCTCTTTAGGAGGGAGACACTACTATGTGACCTTTGTTGATGACTTTTCTCGAAGAGTTTGGGTGTACACGTTGAAGACAAAGGATGAAGTGCTAGGAGTGTTCATCAAGTGGAAAAAGATGATGGAAACTCAGACGTGCAGAAAGATCAAACATCTCCGAACAGATAATGGCGGAGAGTATAAAAATGATCAGTTCACAAAATTTTGTGAAGACGAAGGCATTGTTAGACATTTCACTGTCAGGCATACACCACAACAGAATGGGGTGGCAGAACGCATGAACCGAACTTTGTTGGAGAAAGTTCGGTATATGTTATCCAATGCTAGGTTAGGTAAAGAATTTTGGGCTGAAGTTGTGACATATGCGTGTCACCTCGTTAATCGTTTGCCATCTACTGCTATTGATGGGAAAACACCATTTGAGAAATGGTATGGAAAACTTGCTACAGATTATGATTCCTTGCATGTGTTTGGTTCCGCTACATATTATCATGTGAAGGAATAAAAGTTGGATCCCAGAGCAAAGAAAACATTATTCATGGGGATCACCTCTAGGATCAAAGGCTATCGTCTATGGTGTCCAGAGACGAAGAAGAAAATCTTTAGCAGGGATGTCACCTTTAATAAATCTACCATGTTGAAGAAGGTGAATGCTAAGCAGTTAGATGTAACTCCTAAAAAGGTGGAGTTTGAAAGAATAATTGTACCAGATGATAAAGATGATTCTCCTGTGGTAGAAGGAGGTTGTGAAGAAGAGGAGGTTCAAACCGAAGAACCTCTGCAGCAACAACATGAATCAATTGCTACCAGCAAGCCCAAAAGAAACATTAAAAGGCTTGCTCGCCTTAATGATATGGTGGCTTGTGCATCTTCAATTGCAGCTGATGATGTTCCTACTACTTACTCTGAAGCGGTTTGAGATTCAGAGAGCGAGAAGTGGAGGATTTCCATGAGCGAAGAAATGAAGTCTCTTAGGAAGAATCATACATGGGAGTTGACCAACGTCCCAAAAGGGAAGAAGACAATTGGATGCAAATGGGTGTATGCAAAGAAAGAAAATTTTCCTAGCCAAGATGATGTTCGCTACAAAGCAAGATTGGTAGCTAAAGGCTACGCTCAGAAAGAGGGAATTGATTACAATGAAGTTTTTTTCCAGTGGTAAAGCATTCCTCTATTAGAATTTTGTTGGCTTTGGTAGCACAGTTGGACTTGGAACTAGTTTAGATGGATGTGAAGACTGCATTTCTACATGGTGACTTGGAAGAGGAAATCTATATGGTTCAGCCAGAAGGATTCAAAGTTGCTGGAAAAGAGCCTGAAGTATGCAAGCTTCATAAATCGTTGTATGGATTGAAGCAATCCCCAAGACAGTGATACAAGCGATTTGATAAGTTTATGATGGAGTCGAAGTACACAAGAAGCAAATACGACCATTGTGTCTATTTGAAGAAGCTACAAGATGGGTCATTCGTATATCTTCTTCTATATATAGATGATATGTTGATAGCTTCTCAAAGTCTAGATGAGATTGAAATGTTAAAGACTCGGTTGAAAAGCGAATTTGAGATGAAGGATCTCGGTGAAGCAAAGATGATTCTCGGCATGGAGATAGTCAGAGACAGAAAATTGAAGAAGCTCTATTTAACTCGGAAACAATATCTTAGAAGGATTCTAAAGCGTTTTAGGTTTGACAAGCAAACAAAACGAGTTAGTACTCCACTCGCTTCTCAATTTAAGATCAGTGCTGCCATGTCACCGAAAAATGATGCAGATAGGGCATACATGGAGAAAGTGCCTTAGGCAAATGCTGTTGGTATATGTACTCGACCATATATTAGTCATGTTGTTGAAATGGTGAGCAGGTATATGCATAACCCTGGTAAAGGACATTGGCAAGTTGTTAAATGGATATTACGGTATATCCATAACACAGTCGATGTAAGGTTAGTATTCGAACATGGAAGTAGTCAGTGAGTGGCGGGATATTGCGATTCCGATTATGCTGGAGATTTAGACAAGCAAAGATCTACTACAGGCTATGTTTTTACTCTGGCAAAAGCTCCAATTAGTTGGAAGTCTACCTTACAGTCAACTACTGCTTTGTCAACTACGGAAGCAGAGTATATAGCGATTACTGAGGCTGTAAAGGAGGCAATTTGGCTTCAAGGGTTGCTCGGTGAACTTGGAATCAAACAAAAATTTGTCACGATGCATTCTGACAGTCAGAGTGCAATTCACTTAGCAAAGAATCAAGTTTATCATGCAAGGACGAAGCACATTGATGTTCGGTATCCTTTCATACGAGAGATACTGGAAGAAGGTGGAGTCATAATCGAGAAGATTCATACTTCTAAGAATCCCGCAGATATGCTGACTAAAGTAGTAGCTGGGATCAAGTTTAATTATTGTTTAGACTTGATCAATATTATGAAAACTTGAAGGTTTGTTTTGAGACACCAACAAAGTTTATTAACGGGGAGAATGAAGACATTGGTATTTTCGGCAAGGTGGAGATTTGTTGAATTATTGGCTCAAATTGAGGTAGGCCCATATTTTTTGGAATCTCATCAACTTGTAGCAATTTGGCAAGTGGGAAAGTTGCAAGGAAGAGGCTTTGGAGGCTATAAATAGCAGCCTTAGCATTTGGTTTCATGCACACCAAAAACACACAAGACAATTCTTGTAGTGTACTAGCTCTTTCTCTCTTTTTGGTTGTATGTTTCTTTCTTAAAGAAGCATATAGTTGGTGGTGTCATTTGGAGGAGTGCGGCAAACTTACAAGTTTAGCTGAACATCGCTAAATTCTTGTATTGGTGTCGCATTGTTTAGTTTCAATAAGCTATTAAGGGTATAGTTGTAGTGATACATTGTACTAGTAAATTATCAGAATATATTTATTAGTGTTCAATCATTCACACTCTTTACCTAGTCGGTGGGATATTATCGCGGTTATTCCACAACATTATCAAGTTATGGAAGACATTGGATATTAATTTGCAACTAAGTTTCACATGCATGATTGGCTGCATACTTGCATGGGTGATAAGTATTTTCCAAGAGCTTCGAAGGCATGTTTCAATTCAGTGTTCACAATTTCAAGTTTCTTCATATATACGTTCGCATTCAGATTACGGTTCATTGGTGTGTATGTCTCTTTTTCAAGTTGTTGCTAAAGTGTAGTTCTTCTATACTTTTGCAATACATGAAAAGAGCACCTTAGAAGGAACATGATCAGTAGGGATACAAGATAATCGCCATCCATGGTCGCAAAACATATTTTCTTTTACTACAATTCAAAATCCATCAAAAAGAGTGCGGAATCTATTCTTTGAGATGGTCCATGGATGATTCGTGGAATTCCTATATTTCTTAATAAGTGATCAACCTTGGTATTTTGAAAGAAGATTGTCTTGTGGGTGAAGCTCCATGATGTTCCTTTGGTTGCATATACTTCGGTTGGGTTCAGCTTGATCACCTTTAAGATTGGTACTCCTATGATTCTTGACTCGTATACGAATAATATGTTTTGGATTCATGGAGGAGGATCAACTATGCTAGAGTCTTGATTGAAATTAACGCGTCTAATGAGTTTCGTGATAATCTTGTGTTTGCATTCCAAAGCTTAATGGAAGTGGATATACGAAATAGTCTATTCGTATCAAATATAAATGGGAACCCTCTCGTTGTGGTACATGTTTGTTATATGGTCATTCTCTTGATGATTGTCCCAAAGGTGCTCCTAAACGTGTGGTAAATGGGATTGATAAAGGCAAGGGTCAAATTTCGGGTCTATCAAAGAGGGTTTTGAATGATTGTTTTACTGTAGTGAAGCGAAAAGGAGCAAACCCTAAGAGGGTTCACGGGTTATCTATGAACAAGAAAGTTGAATATAGGCCAGTTGCAAAACTACAAACTTCTACCAAGGCTACTATTCCAAGAAAACAATACAAATGAGGCTTTTACATCGAGTCATCCTAAAAAGGATGCTAATGTGGTGAATACCTCAAATGCATCTACTGCTGATGGTTCTAAAGTTCGCCAAATGTTGACCCTTCATTATTTCGAACATTACACCTTCTATTGATGAGTGTTAAGTTATGAGCAAGGATAAAGATGATAAACTGGTTGATGACCTGGGGATAGCGATGAAGATGAAGTGTTCAAGGTCTACAATGAAACTGCTAGTTATGGCATCTATGAGTTTCAAGGTTAATGAAGTTTCTAAAAGTGGCAGTGGAGTGGAGTGGGTAAGAAGAGCTAATGAGTAATAGAAGGAGGAGACCCATAATGATGATGATGATTTTGATGATTGTGGTTTGACTAATGCCGAAATGGAGTTTGATAACGCGTTTGACATTAGTCTATGTGTTTAACTTAGATAGGGTTTATTTTATGTCTCATAAGTTTGGCATGTCACTCTATGCTAGGTTAGGTGTCAAGCACACAGTAGGAGCGTTTATTTTGGCTGTTTGGATTGAGATGTAGGATTAACCCTCATTCGTTGTACTTAATTACTTTTTGGCGTAACAAAATTTTCTAGGGTTAACCCTTTACCAAAATATATAAGTAACTTAAATATTTAATTTTTTAAATCATTTTTTAAATTTTAAATCTACAGCGATGACATCATTGTCGCAAAAGGTTTGGCGGAAAGCTTTCGTTTTGGAGGAAATTTTTCATTTGACCTGTACCAAAAGGACTTCACCATCGTCAAACCTATAGCGATCTATAGGCAAAAGTCAAGGTCAAAGATATAATACGAGCCCTTTTTGTGTTCTAGCGAACCTTTAGCAACGACATGTCATCGCTAAAAGTTTTGATCAAAGATGAAGCTATAAAACTGAGATTTCCGTTGTTTAGTGGACTTATTGCGACGACATTGGTTGTCGCTAAAAACTCCCCGTCACTAGAAGTCAAATCTGGAGCTAGCAAGTCCCAACATGGCATCACAATTGTTGATACTCCTCCGTATTATATTCGGCCTCAAAACCTTAAAATTGAGGTAAAGCACAAAAAGCCCACTTGTTGGCCCAAAAAGTATTTTCAATACTGTGTGTTACTTACAACATGCAGTATCAATATAAAGACCTAATCAAAGCATATGCTTACATACCAACCATGACATAGGCTATGCTGATCAATATGAACAACTCAATACAACGTATATACTTATATAGCTTCAATTTCATCAAAGAATGAAGCAAGTTCCACCATCACATGGTTGTGGTTGTCCAACGACAATGCCAGCTGGATAGAAACCATTGTAACAAGGGGGAGGAGGAGGAGGAGGGCAGAATATCGCACAAGGATCTGTCTTTGGTTTGTCATCGGGTTTCTTAGGTGGTCCAACACTTACCATTTGTGCTATCTTCCCAATTTTTCTAACACGTTTTACAACACACACAGGATCAACATCTCCTATTACAACTAGCATTTGCTTCTCTAGATTCACTGACACTTCATTGATACCAGATAGTTTTGTTACCGCCTTTAGTACTTCTGTCTTGCATTTTTCACAGTGCATGTTCACTTTCACTTCTATTTTCTGAAACATATATAAAATTAGTGAGATGACATACATTAATTCCTGTGAAATATTTTAAATCATTGACGTAACATATACTAACATATTAAACTTCAAGAAGGTTAGTTGAGGACTCTTCATTTGAGGAATTATTCATCAAAACCAGGTTAAAAAACATTGTTGACTTTGTTAGCAGACAAAACGCTGATGCATCATGTAAACACTAAAAGAATCGCCGGGCCTTTTAGCCACGACACAAAGTCAAATATTGAAAATCGCTTATTTTGTCGTTTAATAGATTTTTGGCGACTTATGTTGTGGCTAAAATACCCGATTCTGGTAGTAAAATGCACGATATGGGAAGCGTCCAATGACGGTTGCCTGACACTTTCAGGGTGGGTGCGAAGCCTATTCATTTCACCATACAAATGGTCCATAACTAGCTAGCTCAAAAAAATGGGTACAAACCTGACTATAAATATACAATCAAAACACCCTAACCAAGTGACCTGAAATCATTTAATTTGGATAGTGATACCATGTCTCTGTACACATGTCCAACTTAATTTTTGCTCATATGGGCATTAACCTAATTAATATCTTCTCTACCTATGCACATACATATCGAGAGGCTGGTTATCATCACGGCCAGTAGCGTACTTCACTTTTTTACGAGTTACTATATCCGGGGGTCAATGCATACAAACCTCTCCATATAAAGCGAAATAATATAGGATAGATATAAATTTGTATCGTCTCATTCCAAAAAATGTCGTATTCATTTGCAAATTCAGTTGTAGACTTTACACAAAACTAAGTAATTAATGGCTACACACATTCATAATTTGCAAATTAAATACAAAGTTATGATTTCTGATCTTTGTTTCTGCCACAAACGAGTAATTCATTCAGTTCATAGTGCCCATATAGTCACAACCATTTATAGGTTATGGCCGGTTACGAATCCTATTAATTACAAAGACTCGCGGACATGTGCATGAGAGACTAGACTGATTTAAAATCTATACTGATATGAACATCAAAACTAATTTAGAAGCAAAATACTATCTAAACAAACGAGGTATGCTTGTGAAAGTAATTAAAACGAGCAGAGCTTATTACTACAGATGTACATTACCTTAGTCATTTTGAGGCCGGCGATAATTGAAGCGATATGAACCAATATAATGTATTGAGGCTGATGACAAGTGATGCAAAATGAAACAATGTATATATCTCCTTCAAAACAAAGTATCTATATTTATACACTCCTATAGTCCTATGTATATATGGTACATATATTTATACACTCCTAGAGTAATTGTCAAATGTTCAATAGTTTGATGAAATGGTCTAGTTGACAATTAGATGCGACATTATCAAAGTCAAGGCCACTAATTCTTAGCTACATGAAAGTATTGAAAACGATGTTTTGTGGGCTTACATGTATAGGGTATAGTCTAATAGTACAATACTTGTATTTAAATTGCAACTAAAGAGTAAGCGCCGATCAAATCATATTTCAACTCGTTTACAAGAAGAAACGACTAAATATGTTCCTATGAATCCAAGTTATTAGAAGAAGCAACGACATATGTTCCTATGAATCCAACTTGTTAGAAGAAGCAACGACTAAATATATGTGGTCCTATGAATCCAACTTGTTAGATGTCATCAAAGTATCAAACAATAATAGTGTAGGTTTAACCTTATATGCAAAAAGTATGAGATTGTTATGTAGTAAGGCTTCTCACAGTGGTGACTTATATTGCATCATCTTTTCGGCTACCACTTCAGCTTTCTCTCTCTTCAACTCATATTCATCTCTCTCATCACAATGGCAACCCATATTGCATCATCATTTTTTTTTTCTTTAAAAAACAAATATTTTTTTAACACAAACACAAATTTTATTAATAAAACGTAAATATGACATAAACGAAATGATACGGAATTAAACAACTAAAAATTAAACGTAGACATTACATGATAAAACACGATACGGAAAACAAATAAAACGCGATACGGAAAACAAATAAAACACGATAACACAAGGGTCTCCCATTACTCATCGTCTCTGTCCCATGCATCTGTGTTTCTTAGAACGAACCACACATGTTGATAATATATCCCTCTCCCATAGCGCTCATAATAAATTCGGTTTGCATTGCTGAGACGACAAGGGTCTTCACTTGTACGCAGCAACTCTTTGTAAATAGCATTATACCTACGACATTCAGCATTCATTCTACTCCACATAGCCGTAATACTATTTTTTATTACGGTTCTCACCATTGGTCTGATTGTTGAACCTTTGTGTAACTTCAGTCCAAAAAGAACATCCATTCACAAGGTCTCCGGAATCTTGAACTTCAAGCCATACGCGAGCTAGCAGATCTTCTTCTTCCATTGACCACCGATTGTTCATTGTGAAATGCTTTAGGAGTGTGTGAAATGCTTTAGGAGTGTGTGAAGAAAAGTGTTGTATTGTGTGGTATTTATAGGGGATAAAATATAAGAAGCGGGATATTTTTGAATTCAAAATTCAAACGGAAGGCGGGATAAATTTTAAATTCAAAAATTAAGTACAAGGCGGGATCTTTTAAATTCAAAATTCAGGCGGGATCTTTTAACACAAACGTAAATTTTTTATTAATAAAAACATAAACGTTACATAAACAGAAATTAAAACATTACAATAATAATTTAAAAACTAAAACTTCAATTATAATCTGGGTGATTCCAGGTCTGCGAGTTGTCGGAGCGGAAACCGTCATCATACGGATCAAAGCTCGCAAACCTCTCTACTTCTAACTCAGCTTCCATCCTGCTCAGCTCCCGCTCGTCCTCAGAGTTCCAGCCATCATCAGCAGGTTTCACATTTTCCTCAAAACTTAGCTGAAAGTTATCAAGATGAGGTTGCTGTTCTTGTGGCTCAACAACTCTTGGTGCAGATGAACTTGATGCACCGTGCACAAATTGTTGTTGTTGTTGTTGTGGTGTATCAGCAGCTTGCACATTCTCTTCAAAACTCCAACGTATCTTGTTGGATTTCTCGTTCTCAATCTACTGCACACAACCCCACAGTGTTTCAACAACATCAGCGTCTTTGCGAAACTCGTTGTACCAAAACTGGTCGATCATATGGTATGAGGATTGATTTTTGGAAGGTTTCTATGCCTAACTCGAGTAGAGACCTATTCCTGGCTTATCACATATTCTTGCATGTACTATTTATGCACACCGATTCTCGGCTAGCAATTAATGGCTCCCTCAACTCCATAATAGAGACGGGTTTCTACCAAATAAATGAAGAATCGAAATTGATTTCAAATTGAAGTGACCTTAGTGGGGGCGGAGCCACAAAATTAATTTATGAGAAGGAGAACTTTGATGTTGTATAATCAGTTATGTTATTTTCATGATGTACAATGATTGGAAGTTAGTACAATTCACCTTTGCACTAAAAAAAGGGGTAGGATATACTAACCCTCCCTAAAATCATATACTAACCCTCCCTATTAGTACCTAGTGGTATTTTTGTACTTTTTTTTTTTTTTTTTTTTTTTTTTTTTTTTTTTTTTTTTTGTACTTTGTTTTTTATTTTTACTTTTGTACTTTTTTTTTTTTTTTTTTTTTTTTTTTTTTTTTTTTGAAATATTTTGTATAATATATTTTAGGGTGTATTTTGTATAATGTTTGTATAATTAACGTGTAATGTATTTTATTTAAATAACAACAACAACGGTCACGTTAAAAATTACCACATTAAATAATTACAACAACAACTGTTATTATTTAATTAAACAACATCGTTAACACATTATTTAAAGCTACAAAATCTACGACATATGAAGATTATTCATCTCATTTAAAAGATCATGGAGCCGGGCACTTGACTGACAAGCGTGATCCTCAGGATTTCTTGCCATTTCTAACTCCATTTCCAGCGCCTTTATTCTTGCCTTCAACAACTTGTTCTCATTTTTTGTAGCAACGCACTCATTTTTTGTAGCAACGCAGTTTGAGCAATGCGTTGAAGAAGAGGGTTGATTAAAGTGTTCTGCTTCAAATTCATCTTTCCACGCGAAGAATCGACACCCATAGTCTTTTGTACCTGGCTGTTACATGTTAAGAAATTAATAAGAAATTTATTTTTAACAAACAAATTATTTACATAACTAAGCAAACGTATGATTATTTACCACTGAAAGAGGACATGCATAAAACAGTCGCCCACGACTACCATCTTGCCAGGATTTCCGTTTTACAATAAATCCTCTGTTACATCGGCACCAGAAATGATTTCTTTGGCTCATCTGACCAAAGAATTTGCATAATAATTTACATCATCAATTAATAATGTTATTAATAATTTAAACAAAGTAATAATAAAAAAATCATTCGAATTAAATAAATAAGCAGTTAGAGTTCAAAGGTTTGTCAAATAACATACATATTGAAAATAAAGACATACAAAGGCAAACTACTATCAAGATACTAATTATGATACTAACTACTATCACTGTTCACCTGCTCCAGCAACTTCTCTATCTCTTTCATCCTCTTCTCAAAAGACTCTAACTTCTCTCGAAACTCTACAGCCGCTTTCTCTAAATCACTCAACCTAGATGCGTGCTCATCCAACGTAACATAAACATCACCTATATCTCTCCTATCACGCTTAATTTCCCTCCTCAATCCTTTGACATCAGATTGTCGCTCACATAACCTCCTCGACATCGACACATAACGACCCCGACACCAAGAGATATCATCTCTCAAACGACTCAACTCTGCCCTAAGTTCGGCAGGAGAAACCCTGGTCTGGTCGAAGACTCGCCAACCTCAAAAGTAGATCTGACCTCCATCTCAAGTGCATGACCTAAGGCATCTGAAGTGTCTGACTCATAAGTGATATCTGATATGGCTGGCGAAGGTGGCAAAGGAAGAACCTCCTCATCAGCAACATCATCATCATCAGCAGCAACAATCTCATCAACACCATCAGCAGCAGCAGCAATCTCATCAACATCATCAGCATCATGATCATCCATCTCATCATCTGCAGGAGCAATCTCATCATCATCATCATTCATCTCTGGATCCATCTCATCATCATCCATCTCTGGATCCATCTCATCATCATCCATCTCTGGATCCTCTTCTGGACTAGGTGGTGCCAGTGCGGGATCAGGGGGTATAACTGGTGCAGAACTACCACTCTACAAAAAAGCAGACTTCTAAGTTTCAAACAATTAACATTTAAATAAATGAATAATCATTTACAACATTTTCAAACAATTAACATTTAAATAAATGAATAATCATTTACAACATTTTCAAAAAATTAACATTTAAATAAATGAATAATCATTTACAACATTTACAAAATACATCGATGATTATATATTGCTTCCCATTCGTTTGCAATTGGCTGTTTGAACCACCTCCATTGTGGGTGGTTATGTGGTAGTGGAGAATCTCTGTCTATGTTGAGACAAATGTAATGAGCACCACTGTTCTCCCCTATACGCGCAATCACAATGGGGTCAATTCCATGTGATAAGTTTGGAGTAGAAAATAGGGGTAAACATGTGAACCAACCTTGACGGTCTATATATACAAGAGGTCGTCGAATAGCTGAAGCGATGACCAGACCCGTATTTGGCATCGTCATCCAGTAATCTTGAGGCGCTGGTCGATTAAACCAGTTTATTGTATCACGAAGGTGGTAAAAGTCTTCTTCGCCCCACATACTCACGTAAGTTATACCATGTTCTTGTAACTCTTGCAGTAACGCGTATCTAACATCGGCCCACCTATTCTGGTCTTGCCAAATCCAATGGGCAATGCACCTAAATCCACAATTTCCGTCACCCAACACATTTTTAATACTTATTACATGTGAACGGAAAATCTCTGGAATGCGATCAATAAAATCCTCGCTATCCTTATCTCCAACGAAAAATCTGTGTCTTATTTTTTGACCCGTGTACGAACTATGTCTTGCAGGTTCTTTAGCGCGTTTCGGGACTTTCGTAGACCTTGAATTTGTGCTTCTTCGGTGATTCATGGTTGGCACATCATTCAAGTCATTCAAGTCCGGGACTTCATTCAAGTCCAGAACTTTTGTAGCCTGCGACTTTTTGTCCTTTGCACTTGGACGTCCACGGGTATTTTTCTGAACAGCAGGTTGACGTATGTCCACAGATTCTGGTTGGAATATCCCTCTCACCTTCGTTAACATGCTTTTCTTGACAAACGAAGTCGCTTTGCTAAAAACATTTTTGAATTCTCGCATGTTCTCTTCAAAAGCAAGATCATCTTCATGGTCACTAGAAGGACCATCTTCAGATGGACCATCTTCAGATGGACCATCTTCAGATGGACCATCTTCAGGCGGTGGCTTATTGATAACAGGCCACGGGACGGATAGGGTTCTCCAATAAACATCAATTGCATCCAATGGAACGGGCCGTTCTGCATGAGTTAAAAGTGACTTCTATAAGTTACTGATATTAATGTGGAAAAATAAGTTGATAGTCATAAAATGAATATACTTACCATGAATTCGATAAAATTCAAATTCGCAGAAGCATGGTAGTCCATAAACTGTCCACAACTTATGGCCACATTTTTCTACGGCGATATCCCGGTTAAGTTCTATATGCATTAGGTTGAAAGCATGTTTTGAAACTTTGTACCACAATTCTGAAAATATTGGTATGTCACATTTATTGAATTTCTCGTTCTTGCTCCTATTAAAACTCTCTTTTATCTCTCGTTCTTGCGCAAAGAGAATTTTATCAACCGCACTCAACAACCGGTCTAAATTGGACTGTGTGCCTTCCAAATATAATTTCAACAACGCGTGGTGACTCTCTACTCTACACGTTGTTGTCTGGCCGTAGCAGTGATATTGATCGATGATACACGAGACAAACATGTTACCGTAATCTTGCAACAAGTTATTCAGATACTGAGCAATACCTGAAAAAAATAATGACCTAAAAAAGGTCATTCGGGTTTTTATTTACTAAATAATAAAAATCAGTGAATTAATAATTAAGTACCCGCATGATTGACCAATCGCTGTTGTAGGCGTTCGTAATGATGCGTGAATTCTCTGCGTGTCAGAGCTTTAATCATATAATCCCATCTCCATTTGATGGATTCATAGTCTTCTAATGAAACGCATCTATTTCTACAATTCTGAAGAATATTTTGCTGTATATGCCATCGACAGAGTAATCTGTGAGCATCAGGAAATTCTGCTTTGCAAGCCCCAACCAACGCTAAATCTCTGTCGGTGACGATAACACGCGGGTAGTATCTTTGATCTATCACTAACTTCACACGTTGCAATACCCATTGAAAATTAAACCCTTTCTCACTGTTTAAAAAGCTGTACCCCATTGAGAATGTTTTATTTGTCGAAGTTACTCCGACAATTTCCAATAACGGCAATTTAAACATTGTGGTATTGTACGTGGAGTCCATAAGCATGATTTGAAGGAATGTACACCATAGAGCATACGATGTGGGGTGAACAAAAAATAGTTCCTCAAGCTGATTTTGCTCATTTACCCTATCGTAATATATATAGCCTGCATCCCTTAAATGTGAGTAAAGGACTTGAATTGGAGTTCGACCACCTTCTTTGATTTTCCGGATCTTACCTTTTGCGTTATATATAGTTCTAACGCTAGACACGTTATCCGGATTACGACCCTGTATTGTTCTAAGTATATTACGTGGTCATACATTATAACCTGCCAATTCTTCGACTAAACCGAACTCATCCTCCTTTAATCGCATTGCATATGGGAAACCATGCAACGAGTCTACCAAATCATGATTATGGCTATCATCTTTCACCCTCAAAATCCAAAAATCACCCATCAAATGATATTTCGCCACTAATTTGAATGGGCAACCCGTTTTAAAGGTACTGGTTTGTCGTTTTCCACTACCTTCAGGTCTATATTTTCCAACCTTTGTACACCTATAATTTATTTCGTACATATAACCCTTTTCTGCTTTGGTTCTATCTTTTACAATGACAAAACCGAGCTGACAGGCTATACTTTGCACCCACTCAGTTAATTGCTCGTCAGAACTGAACGCCTGAAAGTACATTTTTAACAATTCGAAAATTTTTTACAAATACATTTTACAAACATGAAAAAAATTAGGTTTTTACTAACAAAATGTACAATTACAAATAACTTTTACAAAATTACATTTTTTTAAACTTTTTACTATATATAAATAAACTTTTAAACTTTTTAAAATATACAAAAAAAAAATATATTAACTTTTTACAATATATACTTTTTACTTTTTACAAATTACATTTTTACATATTACATATTACATATACATTTTTACAAATTACATTTTTACATATACATTTTACATATTACATTTTACATATTACATATACATATACATTACATATACATTTTTACATATACATATACATTACATTTAAAAAAAAATAATAAAACGAAACGCGTTAAACGCGTCCCGTACATATTCTCTCTTTTCTCTCTCTCTCACCTCACATAACACTCTTATCTCACACACACTCACCCATATTCTCTCTTTTCTCTCTCTCTACTCTGTCTCATTTTTTAGATCTAAAACCATGTTTTAGATCTAAAATTGGTGGTTTTGGTGATGTTTATGATGTGAGTGTGTGTGATAAGAGCGTTATGTGTAACTGAGGTATGTTGATATACTTTCTCTGGGTTGTTTTGGTGATGTTTATATTAGGGTTTTGAAAAAAATTTGGGGGTTTTTTAAAAAGTGACTGATTTATTTCAATTAACGTTTGTTAATTGAAATATTTGTGGTTAATTAACACGGATCTAGATTATTTTTATGAAACGCCTAATATTTAAAAATTAGGGTTTTGAAAATTTTTTGGGGGTTTTTAAAAAAGTGACTGATTTATTTCAATTAACGTTTGTTAATTGAAATATTTGTGGTTAATTAACACGGATCTATATTATTTTTATGAAACGCCTAATATTTAAAAATTAGGGTTTGTGGTTCTGTTGTGTATTATTGGTGGTTCTGTGGTGTATTATGTGGTGTATTATGTGGTGATTCTGTGGTTTGAAAAATTAGGGTTTGGAAAAAAAGTTGGGGGTTTTGGAAAAATTGAGTGATTTATTTCAATTAACATTTGTTAATTGAAATATTTGTGGTTAATTAACACGGATCTATATTATTTTTATGAAACGCCTAATATTTAAAAATTAGGGTTTGTGGTTCTGTTGTGTATTATTGGTGGTTCTGTGGTGTATTATGTGGTGATTATGTGGTTTGAAAAATTAGGGTTTGGAAAAAAAAGTTGGGGGTTTTTGAAAAATTGAGTGATTTATTTCAATTAACGTTTGTTAATTGAAATATTTGTGGTTAATTAACACGGATCTATATTAATTTTATGAAACGCATAATATTTAAAAATTAGGGTTTTGAAAAAAAGTTGGGGTTTTGGAAAAATTGAGTGATTTATTTCAATTAACATTTGTTAATTGAAATATTTGTGGTTAATTAACACGGATCTATATTAATTTTATGAAACGCCTAATATTTGTGGTTCTGTTGTGTATTATTGGTGGTTCTGTGGTGTATTATGTGGTGATTATGTGGTTTGAAAAATTAGGGTTTGGAAAAAAAATTGGAGGTTTTTGAAAAATTGAGTGAATCTGTGGTGTATTATTGGTGGTTCTGTGGTGTATTATTTGTGGTTTTGTGGTGTATTATTGGTGGTTCTGTGGTGTATTATGTGGTGTATTATGTGAAATATTTGTGGTTCTGTGGTGGATTATATGTGATATGTGACTGCTTTGGTGGTTCATTGGTGCAGGTTTTTGTAATATGTGATATGTGATATTAAGTAGGGAGGGTTAGTATATCCTACCCCTTATGGTGGTTCTGTGGTGATTATGTGGGTAGGTTAACACCTTGATCTGCCACCATAGAGTGGTATGAATACCTGCTCTGGCCTACCCCATTCCCCACAGACTTGTGATGAAACTGTTTTTTAAAAATAACAGAAAAGGCAATGATGATTTTATAAAAAAAAAAACTAGATTTTGGCATGGCATTTCCAAATGGATAGGCAATTAATTTGCAACCTTTGAAGTTGCAGCCAAACATGATGAGCAATATATATATATATATATATATATATATATATATATATATATATATATATATATATATATATATATATATATATATATATATATATATATATATATATATATATATATATATATATATATATATATATATATATATATATATATATATATATATATATATATATATGAATCTGAGCCTTTACCTGTTCTGTGCTAAATGGTGAGTTCGACATTTGTTGTCTTGGACTTTCTTTGCTTGTGTTACTTGTGATGCTTGTGACAAAACCTGGACTTGTAAACCTGTGGTATAGGTTTGGTTAATACTCCCTTGATGCTTGGGTGAAAAAAACCTGCACTTGTGACTTTCTTTGCTTGTGTTACTTGTATGGGTGATATATACTGACCCTCCCTATTCTAATATACTAACCCTCTTGTGAAACTTGTTTCACTTGTGGAACATGTGGTGATACTGTTGAGCTTGTGAACTTGGTAGGTTGTAGAATATTGTTGTACCTGTGTTGGCTTTTGTTGGGAATTTGCAGAATCTGAGCTGTGTGTTGTGTTTCTGTTGCTGAGCTTGTGAACTTGGTAGGTTGTGGAATATTGTTGTACCTGTGTTGGCTTTTGTTGGGAATTTGCAGAATCTGAGCTGTGTGTTGTGTTTCTGTTGCTGAGCTTGTGAACTTGGTAGGTTGTGGAATATTGTTGTACCTGTTTTGGCTTTTGTTGGGAATTTGCAGAATCTGAGCTGTGTTGGCTTTTGTGGCTTTTGTTGGGATTTTGGTGAATCTGAGATGGTTGCTTGTGTTGCTTTGGTCAAAACCTGGACCTTGTGTCCAAAAGGCGATGACGAATGCGTTTTTCAACCCCGAATGGATGGCAAACAATTATGTTTGCAACCTTCATATCCGAGCCTTACTAAACTATTTTTATTTTTAAATTATGTTTTCAAATCCGAGCATTTTTCGGCGATGACGAAAACCTGCACTTTGGACTTTTTTTTTTTCTATTTGTGTTTTTTTGCTTGTGTTACATGTTTTGCTTGGACAAAAACCTGGACTTGAACTTTTTGCTTGTGTTACTTATGTTGATTGTGTCAAAACCTGCACTTGTGACTTTTGTTGCTTGTGTTACTTGAGAAAACCTGGACTTGGGACAAGTTTGTTGCTTTAGCACAAGTTTGCTTGTGTTGCTTGTGTTGCTTGAGAAAACCTGCACTTGTGTTGCTTGTGTTACTTGAAAAAAACCTGCATTTGTGTTACTTTGGGAAAACCTGGACTGGAACAAAAAAAAGGACAAAAAAGACAAGAAAAGGACAAAGGACAAAAAAAAATTAAAAAAAAGGACAATGGTACACCCTACCCTATGGGAGGGTTTGTACTTACCTCCCATAGGGAGGGTTCGGTTAATGTATCCCCTAAAAAAAACCTTTGATGTTATACAAAACAAGTATTTTTGTCCGCGTTGCAGCGGTTTTAAAAATATGCAACTTCCGATTGCTGTTTTATTCCATATAGTTAACAGAGTAAGGATCAAATGAGAAATAAAAGTAAAATGAGAAGAATGAGAAGTAACCACAGCCGCACATTTCAGATGCACCTAAAAATAAGATGCATCTCCTATGAAATTCTTCTTCTTCATTTGAAATATGTGGCTACAAACATTTTTCATTCTTCTTATTTAATTTTCTCTTCTTAGTGGATCCATTCCCATAGTAAACACCATGACTATGTTGTTAATAATTATTACTGAAAATAAAAGTCTTATGTGCCCCAATACAGTGATCACATATTTTCTCTCGACAGAGATATCTTTGCAAGCTTTGTATCGTGTTCTCAGGCGGTCTTTGCGTAACTTCGCCAGCTCAAACTTCTTAATAACTTCGATAATTGCATCTTGACGTTCCTTGTTGTCGATTTCGACCTGTTTTTAGACATAGTTTTGAACTTGTTCGACAGTGTGTGGAAGTTTACAAGCCATTTTTTTGCGTTTGATTTGTTATTTGAATTATGTTTGGAAGTATATGTTTGAAAGTGAGTTTAATTTGGGTATTTATAGGATGAAAGTGGTTAAAATTTATTTTATTTTTTTAAATCAAACGGTAACTTTTTTTTAAATGTGGGATTATACGAAATGGAAAGGGTGGAAATATCGGTCGGCTAAGCGAACGATATTGGAAAAAGTTAGCCGGCGATCGATGTTCACTCAACACTCCACAGTGGCAATATCGATCCTCCAAATCGATCGATCGACCCAAACGATCGATTTTTCCGGTGCAGTGTGAGCAGCCTAACGACTACCATATTCTTAGGTTGAATCTTTCTGTGATGTCTAGTTGGTTTGGGTGTATACAAGTGGTCATTTTTCTTTTACAATTTTAAGACGTTAACCCTATAAAATGTTATGGATACAGGGATTTCACAATCACGATAAAACTTTTTGAATTTCATAGATGTCTTAAAAACTTATTTCGATCTTTTTTTTATAATACATCATGCGAGAACTTAGTCACGTGTTAGAATATACGAATCATGACAATCATAAAATAGGTAAACACATATGCGGAAGCGTAGGAACATCTATAACACATAAGAGATTAACATAAATTAAATAGGAACGTACCGTAGTGATTCTAGCCCGAACAAGAATCAAAAGCAATTGTCATTAACAATATGAAGAACCCTAATTAGGGTTTATATGGATCAATGATTAACCCCTTACCGTTTTGTTAATCGATCCCTTGATAACAACAAAAGTATGTTGTTACCTCGTTCTTGTACACACAAACTAATACCGAATCAAATTAATTGCAAGATTAAACACAAGTATATGTTTTGTAAAAACCAAAATCGAAATCCCTAGGGTTTAGGGATGTACGATCGGCCAAGGAAGAAAACAAGGAAGAAAACCAAACTTAGGGTATTGTGTGTGCACAAAAGATGAGAAAGCAATGACCCTTGAGTTTGTATATATACTAGAGAATACTTGGTGAACAAGCAAAGGCAATGGGTTTCCCCTTGGGCCTTGATCGACCGGTTATACACCAAAGAAGGGTGTTCCGGATCCTTCTTGTTACCAAGTTTCAATCTAGTCCTTTTCGTTTCCTTTTAATGATAGTTAGTCCGTACATTTAATAACTAACGACCATTAGTCCTTAAACTTGTGTTATTAATAAATATATCTAACAATTAATATTTATTAATCTTTGACTCTCGTTTGTAATGTGTGCAATCCCGAGGTCTCGGGTTCGATACTAGACATTTAACTAATTAATAGTTATCCAATATTCCAACAGCTCCCACTTGGATATCTATTAATAGTAAAATGACATTGGTTGGCGTCTTGCAACACTCCAATGCCCCTAGTTCGACTCGAGCTAGGTTTCCTGAAAAACCTTTAACGATTCATCGTTATTATTATCATCCTTTTGTTTCTAATACTACGTTAATAAAGATATGGATCTTAGTCATTCTTTAATTAACAATTCTGTTTCTCGTTGTTTATAATTGAGCAAGATTACCAAAACATCTGAACGTATTCCAGACAGACTTTGGGCGTGCGCACGCAAACATCTTGTCAACCCTACGAGGGGCCCAGCAGTATTAAACTTCAAAACAAATTTGAAGGAACAAATTCTTTCTTGACTACAAGAATAACCCATGGACTTTGCAACATTTCTGAAAACAACCCTTATAACTCCCTGTTACGGTGAGCGGTAGATTGCTTCACAAAAATGCACTACATCCATGACTCTTATCTGGTATCTCAAGTCTAAGGATAACAAATTCATGATTTACTTACTGATAAGATCCATAAAGTAAAATCATGTAGTTGGGATAAGTCCTATATTCAATTCATCGAATATCATGTGAAATTGGTATGTCAACGCATCAATGTACTTTCAAGTATATTCTTAACCAATACTCAGATTTGTCTTAGTTTAATGATATTCCCATATCATTAATCGACAATGGACAATTTAGAATAATATTAGTTATTCACGGATTTTAAACATGCAAATATAGGACACAATATATTATTAATGAAAACAAACGTACTAAGTACTTTAATTCATTATAAATAATAATTGCTTAATGTCCTTTATCCAAATACCAAAATAGATCAATGCATGATTATACCAGTTAATGAATTTTCCTCAAGTAACAACTTGAAGACAATTATGCCTCAAGTAATGACAATCATACTTGTTGACAAGGCATTATTTCATCTAACTATGATCTATCCGAATTTTGAGAATACTTCTTTCAAGAATCCAATAATTAAAATTCTTGTATGTGTAAATCCAACTATCTTGATATAGCCACATAATTTTTCATAAATGGTGTGACATCCTCAATCACCATCTTATGATAATCAAACTTTCAAACATTTTAAAGTTTAAGTATTCTAATTCTTTAATGTATAATGCAACTATGCTCTTAGTAGAGCACAACTAGTTTACATGGCCATTAACAAGGATAAAATCCTACCATGACTAGTATTGAGTGTCATCTCAATTAAACTAGCATCATTGTATAAAATTACAATATGCTCTTTAAAATCCCGTAAACTTAATATACATTGTGTAATTTTGGGAGCAATTCCAGGTTAGAGGATTATTATTCTAAGTCAAACATATTTCTTTAGAATATTCATTACACAAGATATCAAATATTGTTAAATCATTAAACATTTAAGCATGATGTAACAATAATACGATGCACATGAAAATCATTCTGTCAAACTTAGATTTTTATTCATGTACTATCTTTACAAATATGTATATCCATTTACTAAATGATATATCATATTCTATTAGAATCATTTACCGCACATGTTTATCAAATAATAAACTTTTGTTCCAAGGTTGTATGTTTTATTTTCTAAATCTTTCACTTACAGTTTCATTCCAAACTAAGTCTTAACATTTCACTTATATGGAATGTAACTTCTTATATGTTATACGACATATATGATTTAGTAAATCAAACATAATACTCCCACTAACTTTCAGGAATACTTAGAAATTACCTTATTTTAATTATAAACCTAAACATAGATTTAATAATTTATCATAAGAATAATTTCCTAGATGCATTCATTTATCCATTCATGGATTATTGCACTATGTACACTTCCAAAGATTTTCTTGAATTCATAAACTCCTTTTGATTACTTATCGTCCTCGCTGAAGTAATTATTCAAGAAAGAGTTTTTGACATCCATTGTCAAATTTCATATTCATATAAATATGACAATTTACCATCTTTGTATCTTTAATGTGCTTAGGAAAGAGTATTCAATCATAGTTAACTGCTTAAGTATGATTAATAATCTTGTCATAAGACATGCATTAAGATATGTGTACAATTTTGTCCATATGATTATTTCACAAAGATTTAAACCACTAGGGTTACATCATCTTTGAATAAACTCATCATTCTCTAACTATTAAGAATTAAGATAAACCAAATTTTCTAAATTTGAATATCTTTATGAACAGCATCTATAACATTCATATTATGAACAATTTACCCAATTCATTATTTTGGTAATACTACATCATATAATCGTCAGTATATTCATTAAATATATGAGATATCCAAGTGGATCTATGAATGATAATTCCATCATCTTGAGGTTTATCATTTACATGTTAGGCCTCATCATGATTTTAACTAGTGTAGTTTTAGAAGATTATGTATCTTGTAATTCTATCTTTTCAAGATAAAATCCTCCCACTTGCCTTTAGCATTATATAGAATATAAGTACTTAGCAATTAGAGCATCAATCCAATTTTCTCTTTTAGGACTTTACAAATACGCATTGATAGCTCTTTGTTAATAACCTTCACATAAGTAACTTAACAAATTTAGAACTTCAATTTTAAGACTTAATGTGATTCATCACATTTCATAATTCAATAACGTCTTATTAATCTTCTAGGAGTCTAATTGAGTATATTCAAGCCATACTCAATTTCTAACCTTGATAACTTTTAGAAGAATAGAAATCATAGTTATTTCAATCAAACAATCTAACAAGAGTTTGATTCCCTAACTGAACATACCATCTATATGTGGTATTTCAATTAGAATTAATATTGTAAGAAGATCTAACAATATATATAAGATAACCATATTCCTGTTGGCATACCTATTTACCAACTAAATCAACTTAATGGTATAATAGTATTTTCAAGCCAATTGCATGCTTTATAACCCAAGTACTTATTAATCAAGTCACTTCATGTTTATGTCTTATAAAACATAAACTTGTTATAATCCCACTATACGTTATTAATCATTGATCAACTCAATGACTTCTTGTATATGTCTTAATTAAAAGACCATACCAAGCTAACGTCTTACTTAATTATAAGTCTTGTAATACTTAGAAGACTTCATATTTATAACTATACAATAAAGTATAAACATGTATAATTAAAGTAATCATGAACACCATCATTTGGTTTCAATAATATTCTCAAGTTAACACACTACTTTATTTATTTATGTCATTCTAAGAATACATAATTATTGAAGTAGTATTATATTATGTTACTTCATGCATTTATGTCATTCCAATAATACATAAATATTAAAGCTGAAGTAGTATTTTTATTTGACACATATGTTCTAATAGATGTCTAATTTAGAAACTGTAAATTATCCATGTTGGTCTCACGCATACATGGAAATTCACCTTGTTGTTAATATTTAGTCTGCGTCTCACGTTTACTAAATTTTAACACCAAGTGTTTCTTAGATTAGATGTATTAATCTAATTAGAATTATAATCTCTTACTTTGCAGTTAAGAGAATCTTTTAAATCATATTCTTATGTGTTGTACTTTGCACATAATGAAGATTTCTCCCACTTGTGCATGGTATAACACCATGTATCATATAAACAACACGCACGCGTTTGTTAATGTGAACAATATGATTTGTGTCATTAACATAACTAAGTAGATATAGAGTTTACTCAATCAATCAAGGAAACGTACATGACTATCCTTGAAAATATTAGTGTCTATATTTGGAAAGTAATTACCTTGAGATATTCAAAAGATAATCTAAGTTACAGTCAAGACAATAAGTCTTGTAACTCCCACTGAATTAGAGAATTTAGTAATAATCCCTTATTCAGTAATTAAAAACACAATACTCCCACTGAATTTGACAACATTGTAAATGTTTCATTAATCAGTGAAAGGAAATAGTGTACTTGTTTACTTTCCTACATCTTTTAAGAAAACCAATTCAAACAATTATATAGGTTATAAAAGGATGTATTCTACTACATAAATGTGATTCATCACATTCCAAATTATTAACTTGAAAAGGCTCGGGCATGCAATTTCTTCCTGTATAAATCTACCATTCCAACAATTGTATGTAGTATCTTTAAATGGTCAAATCAAAACAACTAGATAAAATAATCTAATTTGTCTTTTACCATTATGCAGTAATCAGTCTAGCTTCTAATTTAATAACTCATAAGGTGCATATACTCTTACTATTAAAGTTTGCTATGAGTTATGTATTTAGAATTTAGACAATTCTAATCATCCTATTATACCTTTCTCATTCATGAAAAGGAATAGGATTTAAGTCTCACACTTCTCGTAATGGAAAGAAGACTATATTTATTCTTTTTGTAAATATTGACTCTAACCAAAAACCCAAACGGGTGTAGATCAATTAAAAGAATAACTTACGTTTACGGTTTTGAGTTGCATTAATACATTTAAAGAATTTACAAAATTCAATTTTAGTATTTTCGATAATTTATATTTCCAAGAAAATATAATACCCAAGGATATATTCATATAACCAACATATTTTCTTGAAAATCTAGGATCCAAATTCATATAGATTCCACCACATCAGTTGATCTGCTAGTGGTGAAAGTATAAAAGATGGTAATCTGTCGAACAATAATTGGCAAACACTTTTCCAATTCCTAGATCATTATGGGATTTACATCAAATTGATTCATCAATTTGTCATGTAAGCATGTTTCATCCCATCTCATGCCTTAAGCTCTAGGTCTCACGCATCAACTTAATTAAGTCGTCTAACTTAGAAACTGCAAATTCTCCATGTGTGGTCTCACGCACACTCGGAAATTTACCCTGTCATTAAAATTTAGCCTACGTCTCACGTTTACTAAATAATAACTTCAAGTGTTTCTTATAGTTAGATGGCATGTAACTTAAATTTTTAGGGTATAAATTTTTGATGTGACAATCAAAAATTATGTACAAAGATGCATGCACTCATCTTTATAACATAAGTTTTCATAAAAACTTTTTATATCCGATTCGTGAAATTAATACACAAAGTTTTACTTGAGGTTTATGCCAAAACCCTAAGATGACTTTCTACAACATATGATTTTAAAAGTAATTCGTTTAATACATATTCAAGATTGTGATAACCAAGGCAGACTCCAAGGCTCTTTTCAAAGCCTTCAAATCACGGTTATGAATATCATCTTAAAAGACTTAATTTTAAAAGCATACTTGCACAAAACATCATTCAAGCAAAAGTTTATGGATTCAATCTCAAAATAGTAATAAAGTTTGAATTTTGCTAGTCTCGTCTGGGAGCTGATTACTGTGCGAATCGTACCACGATTGGCAATAAGACCTTGCAAGATTCTTACTTTATCACTTTAGGGTTTCACAATTATTAGTCCGTATTAATTTTCTTTATGAAAACAACCCTTTTATTGCTTACAACAAGTCCAACCGAAAAACAATAAAACAAGTATCAAAGAAAATCAAAACAACCAATAATAAATAAGTGAAACAATTAGCCACATGCAATCCGTATTAGAAAAGATCCTAATAAAATCAATTCTAGGTATAATAATGCATGTAATCAACTAAGGCCTTCTCCTCTTGATGGAGGCGAGTCACATACATTGACGAATCAATTGCGTAGGCCAAAGCTAAGAACACACCACATAGCATATATTAATTGATTTTAATATATATATTGGAGTCTTCCCCAATTTAAGATCTATCTTACAGGTGATAAAAAACAAGATCCATGACGAACATGCATGTAACATCACGGATCAAAGCATAACAATTACCAATTAAGTCAAGGATACGCCCAAATAACACATAAACATGTAGGCAACCTAGGGTTTCTAATCCAATTAATTAATAAAACCACAAACCCTAATTAGGGTTCATGGAATAAATCAACCCCCCCCCCCCAAAATTAGGGTTAGGGTAAAAAATAAAACCCTAGATCCAAAACATGTATCTAAAACAATCAAAAATTCGTTTTTTATGTGTTTTATGTAATCAATTACATGTTATAGCAAGCTCGTGATACCACTGTTAGAATATAAGAATCATGACAATCATAAAATAGGTAAACACATATGCGGAAGCGTAGGAACATCTATAACACATAAGTGATTAACATAAATTAAATAGGAACGTACCGTGGTGATTCTAGCCCGAACAAGAATCAAAAGCAATTGTCATTAACAATATGAAGAACCCTAATTAGGGTTTATATGGATCAATGATTAACCCCTTACCGTTTTGTTAATCGATCCCTTGATAACAACAAAAGTATGTTGTTACCTCGTTCTTGTACACACAAACTAATACCGAATCAAATTAATTGCAAGATTAAACACAAGTATATGTTTTGTAAAAACCAAAATCGAAATCCCTAGGGTTTAGGGATGTACGATCGGCCAAGGAAGAAAACAAGGAAGAAAACCAAACTTAGGGTATTGTGTGTGCACAAAAGATGAGAAAGCAATGACCCTTGAGTTTGTATATATACTAGAGAATACTTGGTGAACAAGCAAAGGCAATGGGTTTCCCCTTGGGCCTTGATCGACCGGTTATACACCAAAGAAGGGTGTTCCGGATCCTTCTTGTTACCAAGTTTCAATCTAGTCCTTTTCGTTTCCTTTTAATGATAGTTAGTCCGTACATTTAATAACTAACGACCATTAGTCTTTAAACTTGTGTTATTAATAAATATATCTAACAATTAATATTTATTAATCTTTGACTCTCGTTTGTAATGTGTGCAATCCCGAGGTCTCGGGTTCGATACTAGACATTTAACTAATTAATAGTTATCCAATATTCCAACATCACGTACGTACATAATAATTATCAAGTTGGGAAATATGAAGGTACGATTAATTATCAAGTTGATACTCAATGAGAACTTTTCAACTTCAGAGGTCTAAGAGTCTTGAAAGTTGAAACCTAGGACGAGGAAGGTGAGAAAATGATATATTCTTAGACTTCCATTTTGGGTAGTTTGGTACAAATTAATGATTATGTTAAGTGCAACCTTGGTGCTAATTAAGTATCACCTCGTATAAAAATGTGTAACGTGAGGTCAAAAGCATATTTGTTACTCGTTAGATGAGCTACTCTAGCAGTATATATTTCAACTTGTTAATTCTATTTTCAGAGGGTATAATGTTGCAAGGCGTCTCGCATGGAGAGTTTCACATTCATTTAAAAAAGTTGTATAGATTTCCATTCCATCATATGAAGTTGACAAATTTATCGGAGGGTTAAAGACTTAAATTAATAACGTATGGAAGTGGCTCAAAAAGTGAAAATTAAATGGTCTATCGAGGGTGACGAAAATTCTAAGTTTTATCATGGTGTGCTCAATAAAAAAAGAGGGTGGCTTGTTATTCGTGGTGTGTTGGTTGATGGTATATGGTTGGAATCCCCATGCCTAGTTAAGAAGGAGTTCTATGAACATTTTAAAAATAGATTTGAGCAACCTAATCAATGCGGTATTCAGTTAGAGAAGGAATTCGATAAACGTATGTCGGTTGAGCAGAATGAGGTGCTGGAAAGTGAAGTATCGAAAGAAGAAATCAAAATAGCGGTTTGGGATTGTGGCATTGATAAAGCTCCGGGACCGGACGGTTTTACATTTGGTTGTTATCGTCGATATTTGAAACTAATTGAGGATGATGTAGTTGATGCTGTTAAGTGGTTCTTTCAAAATGGGAGGATCCCGAAAGGAGGTAATTCTTCGTTTATTACTTTAATTCCTAAAATTCCTAATGCTAATATGGTTAAAGATTTTAGACCTATTAGTCTTATTGGGAGTGTATACAAGATTGTTGCTAAGATTTTGGCGAATCGTCTGGTTACGGTTTTAGGTGATATTGTGAATGAAATTCAATCCGATTTTGTGGTGGATAGGCAAATTTTAGACGGTCCGTTTATTTTGAATGAGCTTGTTCAATGGTCCAAGAAGAAGAAGAAACATACTATGGTATTTAAAGTTGATTTCGAAAAGGCATATGACTTGGTTAGATGGGATTATGTTGACGACATTTTAAAGAAGTTTGGATTTGGAGAAAAATGGTGTAAATGGATACAAAGTTGTCTTCAGTACTCTTCTAGGGGCTCGGTTCTTGTTAATGGAAGCCCTACGCAAGTGTATGAGTTCTATAAAGGGCTTAAACAAGGTGATCCGTTGTCACCTTTCTTATTTATTTTTGTCATGGAGAGCTTACATATTTCATTTCAAAGAGTGGTGGACGCAGGTATATTTAAGGGGATTATGGTGGGTTCATCTTTACAGATTTCTCATTTGTTTTATGCCGATGATGCTATTTTCATAGGGCAATGGAACCAATCGAATATTGAAACTATTACTTGTGTGTTGGAGATTTTTCATCGTGCGTCGAGCCTTTGTATCAATATGAATAAGAGTAAGTTGATGGGAATATATGTGGACTCTTGTAAAGTGGAGCAGGCTGCGGTCAAGATTGACTGTGTGGTTCTTAAGACGTCGTTCAAATACTTAGGATCTAGAGTGGAAGATTTTATGTCACGGGTTCAGTCTTGGAAGGAGGTCATTGATAGTATGGTTTCTCGGCTATCTAGATGGAAATTAAAGACACTCTCAATAGGAGGAAGATTGACTCTCCTTAAACCGGTTTTAGGTGCGATTCCTATTTATCATATGTCCATTTTTAAAGTGCCTATGAAGGTGCTGCAGAATATGGAATCAATCCGGGCGCGTTTTTTTAATGGCATGGAGATAAATTCGAGAAAATCGAGTTGGGTCAGATGGAGAAATGTCATGGTATCTAAGGATACAAGAGGTCTTGGGGTTTCGAGTTTATTCGCGCTTAACAGGGCCCTTTGTTCAAATGGGTGTAGCGGTTTATAACCCAAAAGAATTCGTTATGGCCTAGGGTCATAAAAGCGTTGCATGGTGAAAGTGGAAAAATTGGTATGAAAGCTAAAATGAGCTACCCGTCTATATGGATTAGTATAATTCAGGAACTCGAGTCATTGAAGTTGTATGGTATTGTCGTATTGATCTTCTCAGATATATTACTCCGATATTGGGTAATGGGATGAATACTTCATTTTGGGAAACTACGTGGTGTGGTGATGTTGCTTTTAAAGATTTGGCTCCTAGAATTTATGCTTTGGAAACATTGAAAAGGATTGAGGTTGCATTGAAAATGTCTCATGGAGGGTTGGTGTTTTCTCTTCGTCGAACTTCGAGGGGTGGAATAGAGCAGGTTCAGTTAGAGTTCCTAAAGGAAAAGACAGATGGTTGTATTCTAAGTAATTTGAAAGATAGATGGTCGTGGTCCTTTGATGGATCGGGTGAGTTCTCGGTATCCTTGGTTAGGAAACTTATCGACGACACTTTACTTATGAATGGTACTTCGAAGACATGATGGATAAAGGCAGTTCCAATCAAGATTAATATTCATGCTTGGAAAGTTAAAAACGATTGTTTTCCAACCAGATTCAATATTTCTCATAGAGGTATGGAGATTGAGTCTATTTTATGTCCTATGTGTGAGAGGACAGTTGAATTGTCTAGGCATTTATTCTTCTCTTGCAAATTAGTTTGTGAGATTATGCATAAGATCACATGATGGTGGGATATGGAGTACAAGGAGCTTAATTCTTATGATGATTGGTTGGATTGGTTGTTGTCTATTCGGCTCCCGATGAAGCAAAAACAGACGTTCGAAGGTGTATGCTACATTGTGTGGTGGTACATATGGAATTGGCGCAACAGAATGATTTTCGGTCAAGAGATTCCTCCAAAGGCAATTATGTTTGATGAAGTTGTTTCTCGTTCTTTCTTTTGGATTTGGTTTAGAAGCAAAGCTAGTTTTAATTGGATTGAGTGGCTTAAAAACCCTAATCTTATTTCGTTGTAAGCTTCTAGCGCCTTGCTAGTTTTTTTTTATAATAATTTGCCATTCAAAAAAAAAATGATAACGTATTTTACATAAAATTTGAATATGGGTAATATACTTTATAAAATACCATTATCACTATGCAAACTTTTATATGTTGAAATAATATTACTCATATATGAAAATTTTGTAGAGTATATTACTCATATGAGAGACCGAAATAAAATTATATTACCCATATGAGAGACTGAAATAAAAGTATATTAATCATAAATGGAAATTTGTAAAAGTTTGGATGGTGATAATGGCTTTTTCTAAAGCATATAACCTATATATGAAAATTTTGTAAAGAACATTGGTAATTTTTGTCTTTAACCCTTGATCGGACAACTATTAAGTCATTTTAAATCAAGATGAAGTATTGATCGACTAACTTCCAATTTATGATAGATCTTGTTTTGATCCACTCAATTTGGATCATGAATCTTATCAAATATCGTATTGTCAGACCGGACATAATAAAGGTGCAAAGACTCGTCCTTCCCCTTAAAGGACGTGTCCACCTTACTAACAACCCCCCCCCCCCCCCCCCCAACACCCTCCCCCTGAAAACAAAAAGTAAAAAGAAGCGTTTTCAAGCTCAATTTTGTAAGACTCAGTCTTGGGCAAGACCTAGCTGTGAGAGTCTGTGCACGAAAAAATAATGCAAACAATTCAATTTTTGACCGTTTGGTATTTATTAAAATAAAAATTATATCGAAGTACTTTCATACCGAGATAAAGATCATATCGAGATCCTCTATATCGAACTTTAATGTCAAACGATGAATCGGTTGTGATATTATGAAAGGATTAAAGTAGAAAGTTAGATGGAGTCTCGGAGAAATAAGTGAAAGTTACGTCTAGTTTAATATGACATGAAATGGATGTACAAAGGGTTAGTTTCATTTTAGAGTTAGGTTGCATTTGGTATGTTGCCATAAATCACAATCGGTATAAATTTGATAAAAGAGTACAATAGGAATGAATATATGCTAAGATATCAAAATTCAATATTGTTGTTTGGTTTTATAATTAGATTTGACCCAAAATGATAGGACCCACTCATATTTGATGTATTCTCTCATATTTTTATTGTCATAATAATAATAAACAATAAGCTCACACTCATCTTGGAATGAAACCCTCAATTCCCTACCTTTTTGGTACCTTTCAAGTATCCTTCATATTCATCAATGATTTCCAATCCAAATTCCGACAAACATTAACCAAACAACTATATTTTGAATGCAAGTATTCCTTCATTCCAATTAACGCATACCAAACGCACCCTTAATATATCATAACAGGTCATGTATTTCATTAACTGTTTTGGCTGATATTTTTTTGTAAACATTCTCTTCCAACCTTGAGGTCTGGAGTTA